>JASSKH010000020.1:9525601-10218471 GCA_031763025.1 Macrocystis pyrifera | reverse complement strand
CATTTGTCTGTCGAGGTATTGCTACCCCTTGAGCGCCCTAGATTTACGTCATTTTTGGAGGATGATGCCAAGCGCTTATACCATGCCGAGAGACCTGCAGCAGAGGCAAGGTATAGCGTGTACATGTCTATATTTTTCAGGCAATCAATCACGATCGATCACCCTTACCGCGACATTGTGGCCGAGGTCATCCGCTTCAACTATATATGTGACCACAGCAAACAACGGTTGCCTATGCTCCATCATCACCCTCATTTCGAACTGTCTTCAGCGACGTCTCTAGGCGGAATCTTTACAGGAGCTAAACCAGATTACGTTCTGCCGAAAACATTACTAGTGAGCTACCCTGCTTTGCCAAGGCTTGGACAGAATCCAGCTTCTTGTGGGGGGTTGACAGCATTATTCCTATCCCACATGTTTAAGTGATCAGTGAACTTCCACTTATGGTTTTGAAAGGTTCAGGGTTGCTTCGCGTAACGTCCGACCTTGAGTTTGGCGAATAGTATTCTCCCTTTATTGTCGATACCCCGCTATTAAGAGGATAATATGTAGCCTGGCCGTGGGCGGTAAAATATGAAGACGGCACCATGTACCCTCTCCGGCAAATGCCGCGCAGGAACGCGGTGATAACACTATTTCAGTGGTAACACCTTGCGCCTTGATATATGATGAAGTCAATGCTTTGTCGCTCCCAGAGGCTGCAGGATTCATCTACTGTATTTCACGCTCTGACCAGTTAGAATTCATGCGAACTTTGACAACGCATCAACCCGTATAAATCCTACAAAGTAATGTGATATGAGTAGGGGAACTCACGATGATCCCGTGAGACATCCGGGTCTCTACTCTTTCTTGATTTTCTTGACCTTCCTCCCTTGCTATTCGTTGTTCCCGCTGCCGTCGTACAGGCTCAGAACAACGAATACCCCAACGAGTTCCTCAAATTTAAAAGTTTCGGAATCGACACGTCCTCTACTACGGGGGACCATAGTAAATAGAACCAGATAGTGTGAGAAAAAAAATAGGTAAATATAAAGTTTTTCTTGTATACCATAGGTCTTATTAACTATGGACCCCCGTAATAGTGCAGCAACAGGCCTCTGCCGTAACTTTGTCAACGACAACCCATCCTTAAGAACAGCATCGTCGAGCTATGGTGCGAATATTTCGATCTCCAATAGCCATAACTCCAAACCTAACTCTAGCCCTATATTTGAGTCACTAGCGCTGCGACTCGGTGACGTAGCGAATATCGAAATGTTTGCAGTAGAGCTTGAAGATGCTGGCACTGATACCGTGCTTTTATGGCTCTCTGTACTCTATAGGCCTGCTCAGTGGGAAAATGTTCGATTCTGAAAACACTCAGACGGAGGTGTTGGCAGAGCGTTGAGCTTTTGGGTGGGTCGCTGTTTTTCTACAGCACATTTAAATAGGTTGTGTGCCATCGAATGGACAGGAGCGTGGGTAGAGATAGGCTTTGGAATGAAGTTTCAAATTGCGCGATGGTTCGAATATACCTTCCGTGGCGGAACCTCACGAGCGTTTTGTTGCCTTAAACTAAAACAGTACGCTCAATGTCGGGCGTATACCATTCGTTATCCTGCATATCTTCAACCACGCTATGAGTAGCCACAGAGATGTGGCAGGGTGTTCTTCGCAGCTGTTGCATTCCAGGAGGAGGGGCATCGGATTCAATATTATGGATCGAAGGACGGACAGCGAACACGCCGGGTACGTTTTAAAGCTTCACATAACATCGAAAACACGGTCAACGTGGCTCAGGAATGGAAAGCGCGGGGGCGCTATCATCGCAGACGCATCGGCGACATCGATGGTGTTGGGGGGGGCGCTGATCTTCCTGTGCGTTAGAACGGCTCACGCAACACCGCATCGTTCAAGTGACCTTGCCTTGGAATTGATCAGCTTCTCAACAGGATTCGCGGTTCCGTGCCCACATTGTACCATGGAGCGAACTCATCTCATTATTACGCAAGTGACTAACAAAACCACTGCCACGAAGCGGATCCAACATGAAGGCCATACAAAATACGGTGTCGTGCGGGGCACTCTGCTTCCAGAGAGATGAGTGGCCCCCCGCCACTTAACTGCAAGCGTGTAGAGGTGTAAGCGGTTCACGAAAACGGTTACTTCCCGGTATGTGCGGCACTGTAGCATCTCACGTTATCGGACTGCTACCGCTGTCGAGGAGTGCACACGAGTATGTATGGTCGTCTATTAATTACGCTATCCAGCACCCACACTACAATAAACCCAATGCTAGTTTCTTTGGTGGCAGAGGTTGTAACGGTACACCCCCCCCCATGCCGCAGGTTTGGTCTAAGAGGTGTCTCGCTTCGCTGGTCGTGACTTTATCATTCGAGGAGAAACTGTCGTCTGGCCGTAAATGAGGCAGAAGTACGTACGACAAAGGCGACATGGCGTTGTCTGTCGGGTCATTGCCTTAATAGTTAACGGTGATACCCCCCTATTCCCGTACCAAGCCTCGTGTCATGTTACACAGCCACAGAGGTTTAGGCCCTATGGCAGTAAGTTGCTAATGTCGTTTGTCAACCCTACCCCTCGATCAAAACACTCAATATGTTCGTGAATGAAGGATAAATGAAAAACAAGGAGGCGATATATCCCCTCTATTCAAGGCACCACCATTCATCAGTTTAAACCCATTCCCAGTTATTTCTGTGCTTTAACTTCATGTCACATTCACACAAAAATACGTACCAACGATACTCGGGCTTAGACCCGGTACAATGTACTTGGTACGTATGTATGTCGAATTCTGACCAGTTAAGGTTTGTGCCAGCACGGACGACTACGTCTGATGTGAGTAAGAGAGCTCACGATGATCCCGTGAGGCATCTGGGCTAACACTTGCGTATTCTTCTCCTTCTAGTCCTCCTTGGTCGTCCCCATCCGTTCTCCCTTGTTCCGTTGTCGTCATGCGTGACCTGGGCAACGAGTGCGCCGTCTTGAAACATGTCGGAAACGTATATTCCTCTCCTAAACCCGGCATCTGCGGCGTCTGCCGTACAAATTCCCCACAAAGGAAATTTTGGACAGCAAATATCTTCGGGCTGTGAGGTGAAATGCGGCGAAGCCAAAATTGAAATAATCACTGTAGAGCTTGACGATGCTGCTATTTAGAACGTACTTTCGTGGGTATATGTCCGGCAGAGGCCTTTTTCCGCAGGGGGTTTTACGACTACGAAGAATATAAGATGAGCGTAGTCCTTGCCTGGTCCCGTACGACGACAACGACCATTAAAATGAGGAAAACGGAGACACCAACAAGCCTAGGTTTCAAATTCTTAAGGCATTAGCTCGATTGAACATATCACATCGTCCTCGTCATATCCTGGCGCACAGAGAGAGAGTTGCCCCAGAGATTGAAGCTGGCATTTCGACGCTCATATTCCATCAGATCGCGTAGTGGTGCACCGCTGTTTCCCGCATTCAGTTGTAATGTTGACACGTTCCGCGAAGTGCCTCAACGGTGGCGTATTACTGTTTGGCGAAGCGCTGTTGTCGTTCGTCCTACCGTGCTCCTTGGAAATTGCACCGTCGAAGGGACTATCCTCTCTGGGAGCAACCAGGCACGTCAGGTGCATATGATAAAAAGAGGTAGAATAATGTGACAGATGATAAACTCAGACACAATAACACAAAGCTTCACGAGAAAACACGAGAGGGAGAGACCGAGGGGGGGTACATAGATGGAACACCCGTGTACTGACCAAATAGCTTGTACAGCATTTCGTCAAATCGTAATGAAAAAATGAAAGTCAATGAGAAGCTATTTCACACCCTTCGATTCATCGGTGTTTGGATCTGTAAGCGTTTGGACCAAAGGCAATGAGTGCCGGGAGTGCGGGTAAGGGGGGTGCACACGAAAAAAAAAACGTTTTTTTTGTTCGCCAACCCATCGGTTTGCAGCACTGCGTACGGCTTGGTCTGCCTTAAACAAATAGTTGGTACTCGCGAACGCAATCACCGTTCCTTTTTCGTTCCATCACAACTCCCTGGCGGCCGAGGCTACGATTACGATTAGGTCCAAGCGAAGCAATTTCGTCAACAGCCCCGTATGCGATCGTTTTTGCGCACCAAGGGCGTCATGGTGCAAAGCTCTACGGTAGTCAAGAATCACGATCAGAGCTTTACAGCTAGGTTGATACTGGTGATCGGCATCGTATTTAGAATTATCGATAAGTCATCCTATATTTTCAGGAGATATCAATGTCAATATCGGGAATATTGCGGGATGTCTCCATGTATCGTTTCTTGAAGTATCGCACGATATATCGCAGGTACCAATATTGCGTGTAAATACACACATATAGGTAGTGTTTCAATAGGATTACATGTTGGGTCGGATCCAGATTGCAGATGAAAGCCCGAATAAACCGCATCCGTATCAGCGCAGCAAGCGCTGCGCACTTTTTTCTTTTATTTTCCTCACGCGTTTTGTCGTCGATTTGTGTCTAAGCTTTCAGTTTTTTTTTTGTCATCTATAATTTTCAGATAGAAAGGGTATGTGGTGCCTGTAAAGTCTAGTATGACGACATGGCATTGCGTTGTCTACTCTGCTTACTGCATATTAGTGTTGTTTCTCTGTGGCGTAGTTTTGTGAACACATAACTTATATCTGTCTAGGATTGAAAAGCCGGCACGGACGCTGCTTGTGTTGGAGGTCGACGGGTAGAAAAACCGGTCCAATGTGAAGAACACACACACTTTGATTATAGACGAGACCACGTCGTAGGATATAGGTTGCATGCACAACAGTTCGATGCAGGACGCGGAGGGAGAAAACGTTTAAGTGCCGAACATTGCTCGCGATTATAACGAAGGCTTGCACGGTAGTAGGGAAGAGAGAGAGAGGAGTGCCTGCTATGAGACCCGGGATAAGAGTCACTCAGGGAGAGGGAGCTTGACAAAGTAGTGCACAAAAAACTCGCGTCGTAGATGGGACGGGAAAAAAAAAAAAACAGTATCGTAAATAGCGAGTATGAATCTCGACTTGAAATTCTTGCACGTTTTGGTTCACATGTATTGATCGGTGTTCGCTGTTCACCAGCCAACATCAAGGCCAATTTCTCAAAGACTTCTGAACTACATTGCTGCCCGAGTCGCTGAAAGCGCTGGATGAGGGCGCCTCAAGAAGACGTGTTCCGTACCAAGAGTACCGAATCATTGAAAGCGCTGAATAATGGCTTTTCAACAATATAAGTCACTATTGCACTACTATATGGCATAGACTACGTCCACTATCTCTCTACAACAACCAAGTGATAGTCAACCAGACTACGTAAAAGCACTATTTTAGCTATAATACCAGGTACCTCGTAAGAGCTAAAGAGTATCGATAAAGCAAAACATACGGGGAAAGATACAAAACAAAACTGACAAGGTCGCTGTGGGCTGGAACTGCCAGCCCTACATATGATACTGGGACAGTATGTCCAGCTGATGATGGTCAACAGAATGATGACAAAAAGGCCAGATGAAAGACAAGATTGTGCGCTATCTCAGCAAATAGGCCGCGGGGTTTCGTTGAAGTTGCGGTTGCCTGCTGTTTCGGGGTGATCTGGGATTATATCACATGATATATCGCGAGAAATCGTGATATCATATCTCATATCATGCGACACTGCAAGATACGATATATCTTTGTATGTCTTCTTCTTCTTCTTCTTCTTCTTCTTCTTCTTTTTATGCTTGCCTTCCGAAACCATAGCATGCATGCCGTTCCTATATAAACCGAATATCCTTCCGTTATTCAGTAGTATCCCTCATGTGCTTCTCTGCCAGCCGTTTCCCAATTTCCATTCCCCACATCATTTCATTGGAGCTACCGGTGTATATCATATCCCGAACTTCGGGGACTGATATCAAGACATCGTATCCCGTCGAAAACGTCCCTCATATCGATCACTAGTTGATATGAAACCGTGTTGTAAATGTTCGTGTTTTTTTTTTACAACAACAGACAATGGATGGAGGTCTTGCAAAATTACCGGGAGGAACACCCTCTCGCCGGCATCAAATAAGGGGATGATCGGGCCACAATATACCCGCCAGAAAACCACCACGGGGCGCGGCTCCGGAGTATGTACGATGTAGATGTAACCGTTGTGTCTCCGCCCAACAGGCTAACGGAACGCTTTTATAGTCAGTTTTGTACTTGTCGTGCTATTCTCGCATACACTAGCATCAACACCACCGCCTTCGCTCAACACGCCCTCCCCGCAACAAGGTGAGGGTGTACCGTACAACACACGACCCTATGACGTGGGCCGTTCATATGTTGCTGGCATCAAGCAGTTTGATGGCGATCGTTTAGCAGTGCCAGGATATGTCCAGCATTACAACGAGGTGCGCACAGTTTGGATATGTGTCTCGGGCGAACTATGATACTTCCGGGGCATTCCCTGCCTACCGGCGCGCCGCGCGGCGACAATGTCAGATATGTACTCTCAAGGAGGTAAATCCCGTATGGTCAAACCGTTAGTATGTTCCGCCTCAAACGCATTCGCCAATGAGCGGCATGCACTACGGCTGGCATCGAAGTAGAAGCGGGAGGGAAGGGCGATGGTGGGAACGTACAACTGCGTCCAGATCGCGTACGCCAACCGTCGGCAGGACAGCCCATGCGTAGAACACCCGACGAGGCATGCTACTGCCAAGGCCAAATTGGAGAGGTGAACCCAACCATACGAACTGGGCCCGCCACGGAAATTACGAACGGGCGTACATTTCACTTGCTCTTCCTGTGCGGTCGGGCAGTGCGGAGAATTGTTGGCATCGAGGAACGAGCGCAGGCTGTTGTGGTGGTGCCTCATGGCGGAACCCACAACGCGTGCAACGATAGGGCTACTACGTTTTATCTATATACCAGGTATATATTAAAGATGACCTCTAGATGTGAAGGACCAACAGACGTCGTTCGAATACCTTTCGGTCTACGCACAGCAGTCGTTGTGTATCTAGCCCGTGGCATTGTTGGTCGGGTCGCACGTTCAGCCGGTCTTCAACTCGGGTTTCGGGTGCGGTGCAAACCTGCTAAAGCTGGCGAGCCTCACAATACTCGATGTTACACCCTTTCCATACCATGTGCCTTCCCGACGATGAGCCTCTTTTCACCTGTCGTCGACATGACACTACGAACAGTTTCATCATCTAACAGAAGACGGGGTCGACTCCCATGCACCACAGCTGTAGCGATCGACATTATCAACAGCGCTTCTGCTACCGTGTTTATTCATGCGTTCAGTGACCAGGCAGTGCCGAGTATTGATATCCAACGCACGACGTGTTGGACCCTTCATGGTCTCAGCCAAGGCTTCAGGGACATACTGTATATACCGCTTGTGGTTACACTGGGATACAACTCAACCCTCGTCCTTGGGAACGACGCCAGCGTAGTATTTGTATTTTGGATGACACTGGTTTTACACGCCGAAAGGTTTGGCTGCAGCGATATTGTTTGAGACGAAACGATTACAAAGCACATATATTGTCGACTATCGTTAGCTGGGTTACGGGCAGGGGGAGACTATTTAAATTTCTTGAGAAATATTTTGGAGCTCCAGGTGCTCACAGTTGAGAACACGACAACCTTAGCCATGTTAGCCGGTCTTAAGGGGGGGGGGGGGTACAGTGGTACATGTACCCACCACATGCTGCGCGCGTTCCGTACATCTTTTTTTGCGCTTTAGAGAGATATGTACTCATGGACTGTTCCTCAGCACATCCGGGCTGCTTAGAGTAGCTTATTCGGTAATCGTCTAATCGTCACCTTTTTCTTGGGCATACGTTTTTTCTCTGGAGTCCAAACGCGGTGAATGGCGTTGTCGCCAGAAGTTCGACGCAACGCGATCGACTACCGTGCCTCTCCCTATGTGACACGGTAATAGCATATCACCGAAACTCTAACTTAATGACTCCCAAGACTCCAATAAATGGAAAATGCAACTCGAAAAAATGCATGATGGTGGACCATGATGGCGGATATCACTACTCGGTCCCGTGCAGACATCGAACCGATCATCAACCGACGGTCGACTCAGGCGGCCCTTGAGATTGATAGATTGTGTGAGAGTTCGGCAGATTCAAGAAGCTAAAACAGCCATACATACGGGGTGGTACCTGATGGCACTCTGTATAATCGTGACGCCGCGAATTATTGATTCTCACGGCAGCAATTCTAGCAAGAGCGTGACACACTACAGTAACCATTAGCTGTATATCACAGCAATCCGCATCCTTTCACTCCTCCGGACTACATGACCAACCCTTCGCCAAAATCCATCTTGAGGCTGGATCCCTTCATCTGCTGACGGTATATATCGTCGAACGCTTGCGATTCCCGCACCGTGAACATATCTCTCCACCCCCCTGCTCCTCCTTTCCTCAAGTGCCTCGCAGCCCCGTAGATGTTTGCCTTGGGGTTGCTCTGCATGGCGGCAAGCGTCGACCCAGCCAATGTCTGGAAAGCGTGAAAAGCAAACACGGCGCACAAGAACAGGAAACATAGTACACGGACCGTCGGCGTAACTTACACCATACCCGTTCGTAATGCTGTACACGAAACAAATATTGAACACGTTCATGGACCAAGCGACGGTCTCAAGGAAGGGCGATCAGCCTTCTATATATATGTGAATGTACACGAAAGGCGTACCTGATTGACTGCAGTGGTGTCGGTGCAGCAAACGGTCGTTCCTTGGCTCCATTCGTATGTTCCTAGTCCATACGGATCTGTTTTCACTTCGTCGATGATATCACGAATCATGCCATGCCAACTCAGTGCTTGAGGCCAACACCGTGGCCGAGGTAGCTGTAGACCACTCTCGTTTGATGTTCGTACGTGTCAATTACGGTGCACTACGCGTTTCACTTTATAGGCGCTATTCTCGCCTTGTAATGTTGTTCTTGCTGATATTGCCCACCTAAGCCATACATAATATGTTTGATATACCATGGCGTTGTTCGTGGATTCTACAACGTACCGTTCGATACTGAGAGTGTTGTTTAAATGATTGCACATTTGTCTTCAACATTCGACTGGCCTGTGCACGCTGGTAAGACCAATACCGACATGCATACCCTGGTAATAGTTCGGGCATAGTACAAATACTGGGACAGACTATTACTAGGATACAGTGTACTGGTCTATGCATACATCGTATACGGTATATATCTTGGAATATAGCCGCAGACCGTTGTCATTTAGCGTGTGTACTGACCAGTACACAATCAGCGATCGACCAGTTCCTTCCCTGAATCACCCACCACAACAATATGCACTAACTAATCAACACACGCCCTTGGCTGACACGCTGGACGACGGCACTCGCCTTGGCAAGGGTCTCCGCCGTGCACACAATGCCTGCAAAATCTGCGATCTTTCGGATCTGTTCCTCCGGATCCGCCAGCATCTGTTCGTAAGTTAGGAACAGAACGTGCTCGGGGTCGGCATTGGCCGCCTCCACCATTCTAGGACGTGGTTGAACCACGAACCGTTGTTGCACCTGCTAGAACGTGCACCATGGCATACATCGAATAGACACGGATCAGAACTACTCGCGCCTTCACACGTGTTTTTTTGGGGTGTTAAACGTCAAGCTGAGACATTTCACCGCAGGCGGCGACTTGGCGAGAGGACAAACACGCGGGAGTAAAAATGTCAAGGCTGTGGAAATGTGGTGATATTGCGAAAAACCGTTTTGCGGTAGAGATTGCTAGGCCGAGTATAGACATTTAGCTCCGTCGCTCCGACGAACTTCGTGCTAGGAGCCCCCCGATATATTCGGGCCCGACGCTGATTTTCCACAATATGTTTCGAACGGGCGATAGTAATATTTGCGCGCGATAATAGACTCAAAAACACATATTATATACCCGTATGTTTACGCACGTCATTTGGTTGTGATTATAAGCTCCATCGCAATCGACCATGCGTTGCTGCATCGGGGTTTTCTGAAGCCTTCCCCGAGATGCAAGTTATTATACGCCAGCCCACAGAGTCATTCAACCGCACGGTGAGGTGGACCTAAACGTCCTCTGTTTCATAAAGACATGATGAGGCGTCACGCGCCCTTACCCTAACAAAGACGTTGAGAAACACGGAAACATCAGAAGCAGATAACACCCCCGCGTCTGGTCGGTGAAAACCATACGTGCTCCGTCCCGGCATTGTAGGGATGCGAGGGTCCATGATCATATGACTACGGCCATGCACGACATTGAGTAACCCCCCCCCCCCCCTTTTTTCACAAGAATACATGATACACACTGACATGGAAATGGGGTGATGCAAACGTTAGCTTGTTGCATAAACATCTAATCCTTCAGAAAAAGGTCACTCCCAAAAACGCAACCCTTGCCACCGTGGGACATCCCATCGAAGTACGTTAAACAGATGTTTCCAGCGGACACGCATGCAAGGAACCGCTCTAAGGAACGGCAGGGAAATCACTCTTAGCCCCCCGTATGCCTCTCCCGGGCAGGGCAGCCACCAACAGCCAACCCAAGAAATATCCAATATAATGTAGTTCGGGCCGTCTTGCACATTTCATCGGTGTCTGTTGCTTGTACCTACTGAAGGTCAAGCAGTTTCGTACAAGCGTTTTGAGGTACTCGATGCCGTGCGTTCGGGTTTACTAGGCGACTCATATCGGTGTGCCCATTATGGAAATCAGATATTCAATCAGGTAGTATGTACCAGTACCCGTCTTCTTTCTTATTCTGAGAATATCTGGTGAATACATACCCTCACGTGAAGAGTCACCGATGGGTTAGAGGTGTCACTCCTATCTCACTAAGTACGTCTCCATCACCTCTGGTTCACCACTACCAACCGAACTCAATCGAAAAGAAGGGGGGGGCAATACCAGAGGTAGAGTTAGGGTATATTCACGCCCGAGGCATATGGACGCGCTTTCTGTGAGCCCTCGGTAGAGCGTTGAACGTTCTCACACCGCCTTCGCGGCCTTGAACCGTACGCACACGACGGGTTTGTGAACACATAAAACAGACGCTATGCTCAACCAAAACCCCTTGCAGTAGTTGTAGCAGAATCTATGTCCGTCATAGTCGTATTGAATCAAGTAGCATGGAGTCCATCGAGCGAACGTCATCGGCATGTCGCTCTTCAGGAAAGGTGGCAGCAATCTCACCTTCCCTTGACGAAACAGTCAAGCATATCTGAGAAGTCTCCCACAAACGCGTCCCTCGGCTTGTTGCTGGCGTGGTGAAACAGGCTGACGCAAACGTCTTTAGGGTTGCGCGCAACGTAAATCACCTAGGGTGTACGTCGGCAGACAACCAACGTTGGCGATGTGCGTAAAAACACGGCAAGCACACGCGGATGTCGCGGGAAAAAAAAACAATGTCAGTGGAGCACTACACACCACCGTATCAGACGTAGTGCCACGGCGGTAGAGGGAGTACTATACCCAAGGGAGCGGACGATGCATGAGCATTCTCTGGTCATCACATGTTTTTCTTTCGTGCCGAGTCCCACGTGCGTGGTGAATCAAATATAATAGGACTGTCAGGTGTTTTACGAGAACTGTATCCCATACCTACGGTTCCATGTGGAGTGAACCTTTCGGTGACTCTAAATCAGGCCAATTTTTTTTCCGTATACACTGCGAAATATTCCATCCATCATGTTGCCAAGGTGGGGTGCGCACACAATAACGCGAAACAGTGCTCTAGGAAGAGAGGCACCTCGGTTTCTGAACTCTGCACGTGAGGGGTTCCACACATCACCCGTCCTACTACGTCGAAGACGATTTTGCGCGCAATCCGACTAACCTTTCTGTGCGTCAATACCGAAACGGATATACTCGTAGAACAATCTCGATAACCGGTAGTTGTTGCTCACTCGAGGACCTGAACTGATCAGATTTGTTTTATCACCAAGAAATGCTATTCTTGCCGTGGAAAGTGTTAACGACGTGAAATTAAAGTTGTGGTTGTCACGCTATGTCGCCCCCGAACACGAGCCGTGGTCATAGGACAGGATAGAACACCCCAGCAGTTCGAAAATACCTCGGGGCTGCCATGGTAGCTGCATAATACGAAGTACCTCTGGTTTGAAAAAGTGTTCAGGGCCATATCGTTGAGTTATTCGTCCAATGCTTGTTTGAAGGATTGGCTGTGCGTGCGGTGTCGAATTCATGTTCTGCACGGGAAACGAAATGGTAGGCCGTGGAACGCCCACCTTGAGCCCCTTTGCGGCACCTGCCGGCAAGTCTTTAAGGTTGGCGTGCGTCTTCATGAAACGCCTGTCGGCAGTTGATCTCAGCGCATCAAGTGTCCAGTTCTTGGCCTGTATCAACAACGTGATCGTGAGAAACGAAGCACCATTCAATCAGCTATATACTAATGCCCAACATCAGAAAAGGTTCAACGTGGTGTATAAATTTGTCTGAACAAGCCTGGTTTTCCACCAGTCATACCGATGCCTTGGATCGATGAAACTGCCGGTATGTCCGGGTCGCGCCTGTTGTCTCGAGATGTGGCAGCACGCAGTTGTTATGGTCGCGATAACACGCAAGGTTTGTGGGGCTTCTTGTTCGAGGAGCTCCATGCTATAATTATGTCACCCACACCTGATTTTGAGCAACTATGTAGGCTGAATGCGATGAACAACTCCATGGCCTAAGAGCAAAAAAACATGCGTGTGGAGCACGAAAGATCCTCATGGGGGCAAACATGCGCTTTTACAGAATTTGCTCGGTTCCTCTATTGTGGATTGCGGCGAGGGTCCGCATGGCATATTCTTTGTCGCCGAAATTATGCAGTGGACCATACATAAGGATATAATTTTCGGCGTTTTGTATTAAGCGAACGCTAATCCCGGCGCTCTCACTTCAGGATGTACAACAGGCATGAAAATGAGAGAGGAAAGCGGGATCCATCGAACGCACACACACAATAGCTCGTGTCTCAGCCCTTTCAGCAGACATGTGGCTACCCGAAGCCACACGTGTCCACCTGGTGCAGAACCAGCAAACTGTCTTGGACCACGACCACGCTGGTGGACACAAAATACGACAGTGTTGGCGTGTTTACTCGTCGAACGTCAAAAGCCTGAGACAGTTTGCGTCCGTGCAAAGCGAGACGGTATATACATTCATCCACGTACTGTACTGTACTCGATGGGGTATTTCCAAGGCGTGCTCACCTCGCGGTGTAATTCCGGAGCTTGTTCTCTCACATCTTTGAAAGTGAGCGACTCCAGCCACGGAATTACCTCGGTGTAGTTGTGGTCGCTGGGCTCGCCCTCGTTGAGAAGCTATTGTCCAGGCAGGCGCGGGAAATGCAAGCAGTATCACCACGGGTTAGTGGGGGCAGCATTCCTCCGTGTGCAACAAGTATCGTTCCGTGGGTGCGAATTTTGGAGGTGGACCCAAATACGTCTCATATCTTGATTCTGACTGATTCTACTGCTGGGGGGGGGGGGGGGTAATGCCAACATTTTTCCTGCTTGTTTAGGACTCCAGTCCCGTTTTCGAGAATAAACTACGTGTAATTTGACTGGTTAGCTCAGACCGGGACTGCAATGCTGAAAGGTTTACCCCACTTGGCCCAGTGGCTCTGCACTTCACTCTAAATGGGACCTGCAACACTTCCAGCGTCCCAGAGTAGGCAAACAACCACTGGGATGTGAGTGCACGTAGCGTCAGTAAAGCATGTTGACAAAGTCAAGAATGCCACGAAAGAAGGGGGGCACCCGGCCTGGTAGATGGCATACACTAAAATATCCGGGGACAAAAAAATGCCCCCGTTCGGCAGCACCGGTTCAAGCTGAGAGCTGAAGGATGCAAAAAGACCGGGTGTCAGGCTACCGCACACATCAAGAACAATTATACTATAAGCGGTGTAGAACAACATACCCCCCGCTCAACCATAAATCACGTTCAGACTACTGATGTAACAACTTAACGGTTTGGCTGCTATATATATCACGATCGAAGACGATTGCACTATTGAGTTAAAGAAGCGGACAGGAACAAGCGATTCACCAACGTGTGTTTCGTGTACCGCATTGCGAAATCAGCCCAATAACAGCGACCAAGAAAAACGCCATTCCCGCCTCCTCACGTAACTGTTTCGCTAATACACCAGGCTTACAGACTATTAATATAATAAAGGACATACATCGGTACACATCGAGGCTCGTCCAACCCTGTTGGGACTGATTTTATCCCATTTTGGTCACAAACTACGTAAGTTCTGCGTAGCTTGTTCCTTAAACGGGACGACAGTCCTGCAAAAGTAAACCTGGGTTTCATGGGTTCGTGTATACTACTCTCTACGAACAAATTTCTCACAGAAATTTTGATTTTACATGTCCGGTACGGTATTGTCTACACTATCTTGACGGAACAGCGAACTGGCTGAGATGATATTTTACGATCGAACGCTCAACGCACGAGGGTTATGATTTGCTGGGTCCAAGTGGTGCCCGACTTGACGAATGTGCACACGAAAACATCGCTGTCCCTCGTCTCAAAGGTCTTGATCAGGTCGTTCGTCGCTTCCTCCTGTTTCGTTGGGGTCACGCACATGTCACAGCAAGAAAGAGGACCGGGGTCAAGTTAGGTGGGCTTCGACAACCGTAGGTCACTCTTGGGTCAAGGAGATGGCCAATGCCATAATATCGTTCGTATACATACATCAATGTCGAAAAATAATCGTACAGCAGTAGGCGGCGGTTCGGTGTGACAATAGTGAGGGCGTCCCCGGTGGTTTAGTATGTGGTCCGTGTGTCTATCGAGATCAATTTCTTGGGTCCGAACCTCACCGAGTGCATGCCCGTAGGGACGTTTTCTTGTAAAACAAAATTATTAAGAGCGGACAGCGTGAGAGCGTGAGTTAGCTGCATTCGATGATAATCGACGAGCAGTGGGACTGCTAAACCCTATGCGCGACAATAAAATGAAGGCACGTTCCGGGGGGGAGAAGGGACGACACCTTTGACCACGGCTTGTCCAGGAGATCGCTGAGAGTAAAGCCTTTCACGAGTTAGGCTGGAGAGTAAAAGTTGATGAATTAAAGAAAAAAAAAGAAGGAATGTCGAGATTTTTCCATGGTGTCTTGTCGCTATGAAAGTATTTATGGTTGTGCGTTGACTGATTTGTCGAGAAGACAAGCTAAATACATCTTTTTTTGCGCACACGCTGCGTATCGCGTTTCCAGTCTATATACATATTCTTCCGTTAGGAGACACGCCTTACAACAGACGTCCTCTGCCTCACCAACCGAAAATGTGAAGCGCACAACGGGTTTATGTAGGAAGAGTGCTCACATTCACAGCAAGAACCTCGGTATGACTGCCAGACCCTTCCGACGCCTTGACCAACCAGAAAGTGCCCCCGAAACAAACGCTATAACAACACTAGCCATAGGCCGGTCATGCGAAAAACGTACGAGTTCCTCGCGTTAAATGTACAATTCAGCGACAATGCCAACCCCTTCTATGCCGAAAAAATATATAACGACCGGTGCAGGCCGAGAACGGAGACCCGTGATTCGAATTGCACGAGCGCTCCAACGCACAGTGGTGGTTGTGTACGCTGGGGTTGGCTGGATGACGGAAATATCGGAATATATTTCCCGGAAGAGAACACGACAAGGTGTAAGGACTAGTTAGAGCTTACCATTCCATTTCTTGAGCATCCAATATCCACGCCATCTCTGAGAGATGGGCCATTAATTTTGTCACACGCGTGTTCTATCAACCACTACCAACCCGTTAGAGTGTGGGGTTTCTTTTGTTTGTATAGTGTGGGGTATTTGGGTCTTGAGAGATACCCTACAATCGCGGCGAAAAACCAAGTAAAAGCATCGCCGCCTTGGCAGGAGCTCGTATAGTGTGCAAACGATCAAGATCAACCTCCAAACAACGGCGTAGAATTTTTTAATCTTTGTGCAGTAAAAGAGCAATCATAAAGCGCTGCTTCGTGAATACATTGTTTCGAAAAGGGATAATCTTTTCGGCGCAAAAAATATGACTTGTTGCTGGTCTTACGCAGCGAGCTCTTGGACTGTTCTCTCTAACCGCTTTGCAGACATGCCTCGGTATCCCTGGACCCGGTTGGTTCAGAAAGAAAACTGAAAACAAATTATTGTTTTTTCCTGCGGAAAATCCTGTCAATTACCGACTATTGACAAGGCCTCTTGGCGGTCGGGATATGCACTTCCGCTGCTAGCGCCGGCCCTACTGTAGGCCCGCTATCCACTCTCTTAGGCTGATCAGTACGGTGAGCAGGAGATAAAATACAAGATATCCACCAATACAGCTACTGCATGCGGCATTTGCGGCTGACGCGATTTCAATGATCTCCTCGAACCGGCCCATACCATTACTTTTGTGTGGTTTACTGGTAGTCAGAGAGTATTCTGGTGGATGGAAGCTTTTTTCTAAGATCGGACGGATGAGCTCCACAGGTCTGGTAGCGGGGGCATGTCAGTTTCCGTGAGCCGTGCTTCTAAGGCCACTATTTCACTGTCCCTAGTATTGCTGCTGCGGAAAGGACAACTTCGACTTTCACAATTCGACGAACAATCGCCAGTCGTACGTAGAGCGGGTACGATGTATTACTTTGTAGAAATAATATATGTCGCCGTCGAGCCCCCCTAAATGATGCATCGTGCGGCAGTGTGGGAGTTTGAACTGACTTTCGACGTGAAATCAGCACCGCCCCCCTTACAAAGCGTTGTTTGCAACTTCTAAGAAACAGTGAGTAGAAATGATTGCGGTGAACAGTGTGGCTCCTTTCGAGTTTCCAAAGGGGGTCGTATCACATTCAGCATCCGTTTCATGTAGCAACCTGGCAGTTCGCAGCGAACAGCAAGTATCACGGACGCACCCCCACCTTCCTGGGACGACCATGGTAACACGTCTAGTGCCGAATTCTTCGATGTATTGGCCTAATCATGGCCTTAAAAACAATCTTGTGAGTCCTGCTATCGCACTTGAAATACCGATGGGACAAGGCCTTCCCAAGAGATACCAGGCATGAACTATTCCCACGTATATCACCAACTATAACTCCACCTATGTGCAGCTGCATCTTGCCCAAACCTTTGTGCAGGATGCAGGTCTTATTCGTCAAAGTGGGCCTTTCGGCCGCCCGGATTGTGTTTGGAAAAACGGAAAAACGACAATAAAACTCGCGACGTAGCCGCTTGACTGCCCCTGTCGACCTCGAGCCCCCCAAAGGGTTGGAATTTGAGTTCGGTTTACAGTTAGGGTCAGGCCTGGGGTTGGATTGGTCTGGGTCCACGTGCAAGGTCGAAATTGACGACACACATGTTGCACAAAGGTTTGCGCAGAATTCAGCTGCACACAGCGGGCACCCACAGATGATGTGAAGCTCACATCCTGTACAACTATCACCAACAACAAAAACTGATATGTGCGTTTTCTGTTTAGTTGTCCAGGACAGGTAGTTGTCCGTCGACAACTAGTTGCACAGGTTCTCATAATAGTAGTTGCCTCTAAAAAAAAATAGTTGCGCAGGTTTTCAGAACAATAGTTGACTGCAGAAAAATGGTTGCGCAGCCTCTCGACAGAATCGTTGCCTGTAGAAAAATAGTTGCGCAGTTTTTCAGAGCAGTATTCGCTTGCAGACAAATAGTTGCGCGGGTTTATCAAACAGTAGTTGCCTGCTGACAAATAGTTGCCCAGGTTTTCACAACAGTAGTAGCTGACTGCAGACCACTATTATTGTCACGCAGCTATTCAAAACATTAGTTGCGCAGCCAACTACTGACAACTATTACTGCTAGTTAGAGAGGGCAGCGGAGATAGTCTGCGGTTGAAACAACACAGGACAGCAACATGGAGAAGGGGTGGCGCTGTAGCGCTTGATGGCAGTCAGGCCGGGTGCCTTAACGAGTTGTGTGGTCTTCGGTAAGTACTTGCTTGTACTTGGCGACAGGAGTTCACACAGTCTCTTGTCTACGCGGAATGACGCGGAGGGCGGGGGGTGCAGCGTTGGTGTGTGTTGTGGGTTGGTTTAGATTTGATTGCCTTCTGGGTGGCTTCAACTCGCGTGAACGATACCAGGTAAGGGTAATAGTAGTTGAGAGGGATGGCAATACCAAACTGGTGCCATCAATATATTTTTGGTTCGTGTCTCGGTTGACTCGTTCTTGTTTATTTCCGCCCCGACAAAGGTGTCTCAGATGCATGAGAGTCATCGATTTCAGGCCGCACTTTCCTGGTATCAATCTCCGCACGGCATATGGCTACATTATGCTCCCTCCGACCCCCCGCGCTCCTCTCTCGTTAATAGTATTAACGCATGACGCAGATTTTTTTCAAATAAGTTGCCAGGGCAACTAGCACAATTAGTTGCGCAGCTTCTCCAAAGAGTGGTTGCCCGTAGACAAAGAGATGCGCAGGTTTTCAAAACAGTAATTGCCTCCAGACAAATAGCGGCGCAGGTGGTCAAAACGTAGATGCTCACAGACAAATAGTGGCGTAGATTTTCAAAAGTGTAGTTGCCTTCAGACTATTACGGAGAACCATAGTTAATGGGACCAAATTTTGTTGTTAAAAATAGGTGAATATATAGGTGTTTATGTATACCATAGGTCCTATTAACTATGGACCCCCGTAATAGTAGTTGCGCAGCTTCTCGAACTAATAATTTCCTCATAATAGTTGCGCAGCTTTTCACAGCAGTAGTTGCCTGCAAACCATTAGTTGCACAGGTTATTGAAACAGCAGTTGCCCGCAGATAAATAATTGCGCAGGGTTTTCAAAAAGTAGCTGTCTGGACTGCCAGACAACTGCCAACGACTGTTGTGGTTTCACAGGGTGCGGAAGCTACATACGTAGCTCGCACGACAGCACCAGGTGCGCCGAGGTTGTTGTTGTTGTTTTCTTCACATTAAACGTTCTTTCTACGCGTCGACATCCAGCACAACCAGTGTCCGTGCCGATTCTTCAAACCTAGAGAGATACAGGTTCTGTGGTCACAAAGCTACGCCACAGAGATACTACGTTGCCACGTATGTAATGCAATGCCATGTCATCATACTGCGTACGACAGGCACGACATACACATTCCATGACTTAGAAAAACAAAAACGAAACAAAGAGAAAAAACAAAAACAAAAACAAAGACAATTCGAAAGAGAAAAGAAACAAAAAAAGAAACTAAAATATACCTGGTATATGTATATACTTCAGTATAGCAAAGACAATTCGAAGAGAAAAGAAACAAAAAAAGAAACTAAAATATACCTGGTATATGTATATACTTCAGTATAGCAACAAACCATCGTACCCCCACGTAGGGGACGTGGCAGACACTTGAAAAGAACGAGCTGGAAAAAGAAAAAGAAAAAGAAGAAAACACCACTAGTCGTCAACAGAGTAAGACTAAGAACCAAGGTAAAATAACAGTCAAACCAAACAAAGCACAAGGCATGCTCCAGGTAGCGGCAGCAGTTTATGGTACGAGTAGCACAGCCAGGGTATCCCTGCTGGCCCGCCTGGTACCTTGCTACCCTGTCTGCCACCATCGTCCAGCGTTCGTCAACTATGCCCGGCCCCTCGGCGTCAGACAGTACGAAACAAGCAGAGCAGGCTCGTCATCCACCCACGCCACACGACTCCTTCAATAAGGCTTATCAATCGAAGAAAGGAAGAAATGAAAATCACATAGGGTCACCGCAAAGAAGACAATAAAATGAAATAAAAATAAACAAAAACAACAGGAAGACAAAGGAAGACCACGTTCGAACCAGCTGCACCAGTTGGTGGTACGAGTAGTATAGGTATATCTACTTCTTAGTCTGCCCGGTACCTGGCTACCCTATCTGCCATCTCCTTCCTACTTTCGTCCACTGCAGTTTCCCTGCTACTCCTCTTCCCCCCCCTCTCCGCATTCCCTTGGTCGGGTTTTCTGTTACTCCTCTTGTTGCCCCTCCTCCCCCCATTCCCTTGGACACCACCCACGGCGGATGCGCGGCGCTGCCTGCTCAGCTCAGCCTCAGCCTCGTGCCACCTCACCATGAACCGTTCGGCTGCTTCCAGGATCCCCCGGTACCACTTCCCCGCCTTTTTTGCAGCAGTGGGCCACAGTGCGGTCTCAACTCCAAACACCAAGGGAGCAAGTTCCGTTGACCCTTCGGTGGCGCGGAACTCCCTAAGGTCTTCGACTACGCATCTATGCCAAGTCTTAACCTGTCCGCCAGGTCTCGGGTTCTCCCCACCAGCAATCGTCCCGAACATCACCCGGCTAGGTAATCGATCCTTGCTTTGCCGTGCCACCCCCCCCGCGAAGAAGAGACGCCGTTTGCGGATGGTCGTTTCGATGCTCTCGCAACGTGTCATCTTGAGGGCCTTCGCGTACGAGAGGGTGGCATGGTCAGTACGAAGTCGGCGTTGGAAGCCAATGACTCGCAACAGAACTTGGTGGTGAGCCGTTCGAAGCTTGGCAAAGTGTTCCGCTCTGAGGGTCCACGTCACACACCCGTAGAGCAGGGTCTCAATCACCTCGGCCTTCAGCATTCGGACTTTCAGGCTAAGGGGGGCGGTCGTCCTATCATACAGCTCCGGGCCGAACCGTTTGAGGCATGCTCGCATGAGACGGATCCGTCGGTCGATTTCGAGCGAGAGGTCAGCATTTTCGTGGATAACGCCGCCTAGGTACAAAAACTGGGCCGTCTGCTTATACCTCTGGCCTGCTGCTTCGATAACGAGCGGTGGTGCGAGGGTTTTCTGGTCTGGCGTTTGTAGAAGCATAGTCTCTGTCTTCTTTTCCGACACCGTAAGGCCTGCTGCTTCGAAGACAGTCACGATGACTGTCATCATTTTCGCGAGCCCTTCAGCCGACTTCGAGACGATCCCTGCGTCATCGGCGTACAACATGCCCCATACAGCCCTTCGCACGTACGTCAACGGCTCCTGCTCCTCCGTCCCGGCTACTCCAGCATCACTAAGTTGGACCAAATCCCTTACGATTGCTTCGTCATGGCTAAAGCGTACTAGTACGACGTGCAACGCAGCAGCGAAAAATACGTTGAACAGTAACGGTGACAGCACACAGCCTTGCCGCAGCCCCTGCGTGACATCAAACCATTCCGAGTGCTCGCCGTCATCCGTACGCACGCGAGCCCGCATGCCATCGTGGAAATTACGGATAATTCTCAGCATCTTGGTTGGTACGCCAAAACGTGTGAGTACTTCCCATAACAGCTCTCGGTCGACAGAGTCGTACGCTTTCTGCAGATCGATGAAGCACAAGTACAGGGGGATTTTCCTCTGTCTTCCAAGCTCTTGCAACCGGCGCACGACGAACAACATATCAATCGTTGATCGTGCGGGGCGGAAGCCGCACTGTTCCTCCGGGAGTAATTCCTCGGTCTCGCAGTAGTTGCTGAGGCGCGACGCGACGATTTTCAACAAGACTTTGCCTGCGTGGGCAACCAGCGAAATCCCTCTGTAGTTGTTGCAATCAGTTCGGTCCTTCTTTTTGTGAAGGACCTTGATGATCGCGTCTTTCCATTGCTGGGGGACTTCTCCTGTTACCCAAACATTGACAAGGATGTTGTGAAAGCACTGGGCGAATACGGGGTGGTCGATTTTCAGGAGTTCAGCCGGGAGACCATCTGGCCCGACAGCTTTCCAGTTTGACATCCCCTTAAGTGCTTCCGTCATCTCGTCCATGGATGGTTCATCTCCGAGCGACAGTTTAAGCGGTCGTGGTGGCAAGAGGTCGATGATCGTGGAATCGAGTTTAAGCGATTTCGTGTTCAAAAGTTTGTGGTAAAACCTCCCCCACCGTTCACGAATTCGCACCTTATCCCGCAACAGCGTGCCATCCTCGTCCCTAATGAACTGTTCGCTTCTCGCTTTAGTCCCTTCCAATCCTACCGTACTCTTAAGGTGCTTGTAAAAGCCTCTCTGGTCGTCGTTCGCTAGTAGTCGTTCGGTTTCAGCGAGGTACGCTTCGAAGTACGCATGCAGTCCTGCGGCAATCACCTTCTGCAGGTTCGCACACGCAGATCTCAGTGTCTTCCACGCGGTTCTATCCTGGGGGTGGGCACGCAATAATTGCCGTGCATCCTCCCTCGCTGTCCATGCTAATATGAATGCGGTCACGGTTTCGGCAGACTCACACCATCCATGTCTGCGGTGGCGACGTGGAGGGGGTGGTACCTCTTTTTCGACCGCATCAATAATAGCCGCAGTGAAAAACTCAACCATGCCAGACGTATTACGGGGATGGTTAGGCTGGTTGAGAGTGGAGACGACCCTCGCGACTACTCGTTCACGACACTTTCCATCGGACATAAAAAGCTGCCTGTCGAACTCTCGGCGTTTTGTCGGTCTACGTATTTGTCTGTTGGACGCAAAGTGACCATTGAGTCGGACTTTGACATACAAGATGTTGTGGTCTGAGTCAGCCTTAGCTGGGGCAGGAGGCTGTGGGACGACTTTAACATCTTGTACTCTAGGTCGATGGGCTTGACGGGTTAGGATGTAGTCGATCCGCTTACGGTCACTCGGGCTGGTGCCGTTGTGTGTATGCGAAATCCCACCCTTGCGCGTGCTGAAAAACGTGTTGGTGAGAGCTAACTTGCAATTGGTGGCGAACGACAGGAGTCGTCTGCCATTATCATTACGAGCATCACGCCCATATGCTCCAAGCACTCTATTTTCATCATCACCACACCCTTCCATCCTCTGTCCAGTTCGCGCGTTGGCATCCATCAGTACAAACAGACACTCTTTCGTCGGGATCTTTTCCACCAAGTCCTCCAGCTTCTGCCAGAAGCTACGATTCAGTCCAACGTCTTTGGTACAATCAGTTGGAGCATACGCGACGACGAAATTAACTGCCTCGTATTTGCTAGCCAGCTCAAAGCGCATAGACATAAGCCGCTCGTCAATGAACTGATGAGTGTACACAGCCTTACTGCACAACGATTCCTCTACAGCTAGACCTACTCCGTACAGCCCTTGCCTAGCAGCTGTTGTTTCCTGACCTGAACAGAAAACGCGATACCCTGCCGCACGAAACGTCGTGCTACCGGTCCTCCGGGTTTCCTGCAGGCCAATGAAGTCACAGCCGAGTTGCCGTCCCTTCGCCAGTACACTCTCGTCATGTCCGTACCCGTTCTTCCCCTTTACAGCCAGGGTGCGCACATTGTAGGTCGCTACCGCGACCAGTGCCTCCTTCTGTCTCTTACGAACCTCGCGTGCTGCTTTCTTTGCCAGCCGACGTGAGGCTCGTCCCCGCCTCCTTTTTTTCTTCTTTTGTTTTTTTTTTTCTTCTCTATGGCGAAAGTGGCTCTCCGTTTCGTAGCCCGGTACGCGCCTTGGTTTCCGTTGGCTGGGTGCAGCCGTCCCAGCCAACGCCGACATTCCCATCCTTCCTGTCGTGCATGCATACCCACGCTGTGGCCAGCCTCTCCACTCCCCCGACTGCCCGTGTAGCGCTCTCTGCTGTGGTGATGTACCCGTCCCGCCAGAGGGATGAACTCCTTGGCGTCGGGGTTAAGAAGAAAAAAACATCACCACCACCCCACGCGGTCCTTAAAGCGACCAGGCCACCAGCCGGACCGCGCAAGGTACCCTCTCTACTCAGCCAGAAGCTCGATGTTCGTGTGACTGTCGCTAGACCGTTGCAGATCCTTGCGGACTTCCTCGGCCCACCCCAAGGACGGGGCAGGCCGGAGAAGAACACACACCAGGTATATATATATATATCTACGTTGCCACGTATGTAATGCATTGGGTTCCCTTCGCTTATTGCGGTCAACACGTGGATATTCAACTATTACTAATGTGAAACAACTTTTGAGATCGAGAATATCGTCGCAACGAATATTAATAGTTGCAAGCTGTGCGTCATGTGTGATACTTGAATCCTGGGTACTACGGGTTTAAGGTTTCAGATGGTTTCGAGCAGGACATACTAAAGGCACACCTCGTGCGCCGGGTGGTGCACCGCTCGACCTCGACATGAGGCGTGGGAGCAAAAAAAGAGATGGTGTTGGGAAGTCTCAACTCAAGTTGTAGAATACGTTTGGACGACTGGGGTCAAGGGGCTTCGCACCCCTCTTACCCGTGACCTTGGAAAATCATCCATATATATTTTTATGCAACCGATTCGGGAAGCACAAAACACACCGGATATCCCCCTAGGATACTCTGCAGCTACATAAATCACCCCAATCAGCCAATCAAAATGCATCAGACATTTGCGCGACTGCGAAGATGTGCTCATACACTCCGTATTTCCGGAAGACAAAATCTGGAGCTGCCGAATTCTTGAAGTTTTGTGTTTTATACAACTGCAGTGTAAAATATATATATATATTTCCGAGGTTGCACGCAGCTTGCATGGGACTTTGTTTATATTCGTTTTTTTATCGTTTTTTTTCGGGGTTTTCGTTCTTATGTTTTCTTTATTTCATAGAATATATATTTTATAAATTTTGAAAAACGTCAGCTGTGAGTTCGACTGATTATGTAAATCCTTCCTGTCGTGACCCTGTATGTATAATCTTCACATGAAACCGTTTTTTTCAGCCCGTCGGCATCAAGCACAATCAGTGTCCGTGCCGATTCTTGTATTCCAGAGATATACGAGTTCTGTGGTCACGAAAACTATGCCACAGAGATACTACGTTGGCAAGGACTACGCATAGTAGACAAAGCAATGACATGTCATCATACAGGGCACGGTAGGCACGTGTTATGATACTGCTTTGTATGAGGTTGAAAGCCCGGTAACTACCCGTGGGTTCAGTCATTGGGAACGTATTTGTAGTACTTGGAAGGCGTATCTTAGATGGAAAACCAGGGGTTTTCCAGAGGCGCACGAGCTTGGTCCCAGTCTGCGCGTGCACGAAAGGAATAAAACTGCTCTTCTTCTATAGCTAAGCAAGCAACACGCGTGAGCACCAATGTTTACCGGCTTAAAAGGCAGACCTATCCAGGGATACAAAGTGTTCCGCAAGCTTGATCGTAACAAGTAGCGTCGTCGGCTTAGGACTTTCCGCTTTTTAGTCTGTTTGCGTTGTTTGTCACAGTCATTTTTTGTTTGCTTTCCTATTGTTGTAGAGTAAGTTAGTTCCGGCCACTGCACTATGGAGAATCAAGAGGTGGAAGGGTTTGCTTCCCCTCACGGTGGCCGAGCCACTGAGGCCCGAGGTGCCGCCGTGGATAACTGATTTTCGCTTCTTGACTGCACTCGTTATTTATTATTTTTTTTGTCGTCTTCCTGGGCCTTGGGGGATGAATATTTGTCTGCCCGATATTTTTCTGATGTGTTTTCTTTTTTTTTGGACTGGGTTGGGCATGTATTTTTGCGTATTCTGTCCTGC
Organism: Macrocystis pyrifera; assembly: GCA_031763025.1. NCBI lineage: Eukaryota > Phaeophyceae > Laminariales > Laminariaceae > Macrocystis > Macrocystis pyrifera. Next base: position 10,193,082 of record JASSKH010000020.1, on the reverse strand, counting down.
CTACCCCCCCCGCCCAGTGTCGGGACTGGTTTTGGCACTCGGCCGCTCAACTGCGGCCTAGGACGCGCTTTCAGAGTTGTAGACTGGGTTTAGGTGGTTCTTGCCGTCTTCCGTGATATCTTTTCTTTTCGTTACCGTACTCACCTTTCGCTTTTCCGTGCATCATGCTCGCCTCCCCCCCCGTGCGGGCGGCATGGCGATGGCTTTCATCGACGATTTCTTCCTGCCCCTTAAGATTAGGTCTTCCCTTTATTTTTTCACGTACTTTGCCGGCTTCGTTGCCTCGCCGTTCAGAGGTGTGAGAGTGGGTTTTGAGGAGCCTTCGGCTCATGTTCTAGTTCGTGGAATCGGGGTTTCCACCAATTTCCCATAATTATGCATATACGGCTCATCAGAGTTGGCTAGTGTTATGATACTGCTTTTTATGAGGTTGAAAGCCCGGTAACTACCTGGGTTCAGTCACTGGGAACGTATTTGTAGTACTTGGAAGGCGTATCTTAGATGGAAAACCAGGGTTTTCCAGAGGCGCACGAGCTTGGTCTCAGTCTCCGCGTGCACGAAAGGAATAAAACTGATCTTCTTCTATAGCTAAGCAAGCAACACACGTGAGCACCAACTCTTACCGGCTTAAAAGGCAGACCTGTCCAGGGATACAAAGTGTCCCGCAAGCTTTATCATAACACATGACATACATACATGATACGAAAGAGATAAAAAACATACAATGTCGAGTAGAAAGCAAAGAAAACAAATCGACAAGAAAAAAAAAGGAAAACAATATTGCTGTTGTGCCTCCCTGCAGGGAATATAGCAGTTACAAAGAACGAGGTACAGACACATGGAATCACTGGTACATATACTATAAACAAAGCGAGCCTACAGTAAGAACGCAGGAAAAACACGAAAAAACAGGCATGCGTGTACTTACGCGTTCGTCCGCTTTCGCATACTGAGAAGGCGTTTGAAAAAAAAAATAACGTCGGCGTTTGTTTCAAAAACACCCATAGAGGAAAAAGCCTCCATGATATATAGTGCTCATAATTTCTTTGGTCGGACGTACTACTACTGTCGTTATTTCAAATAACAATATCATAGTATTTTAACAACTGTATATCAGGATAACAGAGACGCCTCACGCAACACGGCCCCCTGCCGTCGCTGCGACTGGATGCAGCATGATACCTGAATGACACAACAATATATATATATATATATTGATATTGATATTCCCGTCATATAGGACGTGATGAAAGTAATCCATCCCCTGAGTTATCGCCTCATTAGGATTTGCGGTTCGTGTTCGCGAGGGCCGTTCGCACGATTTGCAATTTTCACGCGAACGGCCGACGTTCGAACTTGTTTTAGCCGTAACACGCATCCATCCCTGGCAAAGGCTGCCAAACCGAACCACAAAGCATCCTCCAGCTAGCCGCAGCAGTTTGTGGTATATATATAGTTCCAGGGAGAACAATTTCTTTAATGGGGATACCGTCTTTTTCTACGTCATTTGTGAGAATTGACCCGTGAAACAATATGTTGTTGTTGTTGTTGTTGTTGTTTTCTTCACATTAGACCGTTCTCTCTACCCGTCGACATCTAGCACAACCAGTGTCCGTGCCGATTCTTCAATCCTAGAGAGGTACAAGATATGAGGGGCACAAAACTACGCCACATAGAGATACTACGTTGAGACGTATGCAATGCAATGCCATGTCATGATGGTGCGTACGACAGGCACGACATACACATTCCATGACCTAGAGAAACGAAACGAAACAAAAAGAAAGACAAAAACAAAAACAAAGACAATTCGAAAAGGAAATAGAAACAAGAACACGAAACAAATATATACCTGGTATATGTATATATAGCAACACACCATCGTGCCCCCCCCGCAGGGGATCTGGCAGACACTTGAAAGAAGGAGCTAGAAAAAAAAGGAAAAAGAAGAAATCACCACTATTAATAGTCGTCAACAGAGTAAGACTAAGAACCAAGGGAAAATAACAGGCAAACCAAACACAGCACAGGGCATTCTCCAGGTAGCGGCAGCAGTTTATGGTACGAGTAGCACAGCCAGGGTCTCCCTGCTGGCCCGCCTGGTACCTTGCTACCCTGTCTGCCACCTTCGTCCAGCGTTCGTCAACTATGCCCGGCCCCTCGGCGTCAGACAATACGAAACAAGCAAAGCAGGCTCGTCATCCACCCACGCCACACGACTCCTTCAATAAGGTTTATCAATCGGAGAAAGGAAGAGAAAGAAAATATAATTTAAAAAAATCACATAGGGTCAGCGCAAAAAGAGAAAATAACATGCTCCAGAATCGCGCGACCGAGAAGAATCCAACACCGGTCTTGAAAAAAAATCCATGAACAACGACCATTTTTCGAATGTTTTGAGAAAGTTTATTAGCCCGAAATATACTCCGAAAAGTCCAAATTTGTACGTTTATTCGAATCCAAATTAAAATTAGAGACGACGGCCAATGCATACCTGATTCCTCTATAAGACAAACATATACAAGAGTGTGTAAAATAATGTATTACATGCGTATATGCCCAAAATTTTGTTGATTTCCTGCTTTCTCGCCTGAATTGAACTTTTTTTATCTCTCGTCCCTTTTCGATTTTTGTTTTTTTTCCCCGATTTTGATTTCGAGTTTTCGACGTCGAGTTGTTTTTTTATCCTGTCCATTTCTTCTGGGTAGTATGTGGTCTTCTCGGTTTCTGTGGCGACTTGTACAGCCTACCGCATGTATGTATCTGATACGTACGTACGTGCGCGGACGTCACTTTTCTTTTTTGTCTGAGTGAGGTGTACATGTGCTTCAGCTATCATGTATGTGTACTATTCTTTGGTTGTTTTATTTTTAGGGAGGTATTTCTTCCACTCCAGAGTTATGGGAGCTTGTCTGCATCGTGTTGTGGCTGTGAGTTAATGCGAGAACAACAACCTGGAATACGTTCATCCTGGGAACCCTCTGCTGGTGTTGTATTCACTTGTATTACGTGTCCTCGTGGTGATGACGCGACCCGAAAAAAAAAAAGAAAAAAAGGGCCTTTTGCGCCGGTTTTCGCCTCCATTATCGTTATCGTTATCGTTATCGACTTTTCCGGATTATCGGTACGATAACGATAATATCGTTATCGCTATCGAAGTTTTTTTGGTCTTATCGTACCGAAACGTTCACGGTTTCGATATCCAACACCAATCCATACATGCGTACGCTGATTTCACTTTTTCTTCTGTAGGGTGTGCGATGTGCTTCAGTTAGTTGTCATGTGTCCGTTGTTGTTTTCTATGGCCACAGCAGTCTACAAAGCACCATGATCACACGGCATTTCATCTGCGTTGCCTCTCGTCGAGGGGGGTTCAGGTTTGGTACGACAAGATAATTTCGTGCTGAGCACGCGGTTCCGCGAGAACGGTCTATTAACAGAAGCTATAAAGCTGTCAACGGGAGGCGTGCGCCAGAGTAAATACTCTTGGCGCTCCCGCCGAGGCGAAATAAACAAAGCATATTATGAGTGACTCTCTGCAGGTCCAAGTGAGAGCCCATGATACGCCTCAGCAAAGACGAATGCATCGTAAGGGATTTAGTTCGTCTCGAAGAGGACAGGGATGTCGGAAAAGAGGAAGCGTTGGCACGCGTGCAAAGGGCTGTGTGGGGCATGTTGTATGCAGACGACGCAGGAATAGTCTCGAAGTCGGCGGAAGGCCTTGCAAGAATGGTGACAGTCATCGTGACTGTCTTCGAAGCAGTAGGTCTCAAGAAGACAGAGACGTTGCTCCTACGAACACCGGATCAGACGTTTACCACCTCACCGCTCGCGATCGAAGCTGCAGGCCAAACGTATAAACAGACGACCTAGTTTTTATACCTAGGAGGCATTATCCACGAGAACCTCTCCTTCGAAATCGAGCGACGAATCCGTCTGATGCGGGCATGCCTCAAACGGTATGGTCCGGAACTGTACGATAGGACGAAGGCACCGCTTAGTCTGAAAGTCCGGATTCTGAAGGCCGAGGTGATTGAGACCTTGCTGTACGGTTGCGTGAACCCTCAATGCGGACCACTTCGCCAAGCTTCGATCAGCCCACCACGAAGTCCTTCTGCGAGTCATTGGCTTCCAGCGCCGACTACGCACCGACCACACCACCCTCTCGTATGCGAAGGCGCTCAGGATATCACGATGCGAAAGTATCGAAACGACCATCCGTAAACGGCGACTCTTCTTTGCGGGGGCTCTGGTGCGGCAACACGAGGGGCGATTGCCCAATCGGTTGATGTTCGGGACGATCGCTGGTGGGGGGCCCGAAACCAGGCGGGCAGCCCAAGACTTGGCCTAGGGCCATTGCTGAGGACTTTAGAGCGTTCAAAGCCTCCGAGGGATGAACGGAAGACTCCCCCTTAGTCTTTGGAGTTGGGACCGCAATGTGGCCCACTGCAGCAAAACAGACGGGAAAGTGGTACCGGGGAATCCTCGAAGCAGCTGAACGGTTCATGGGCAGGTGGCACGAGGCTGAGGCAAAGCTGAGTAGACAGCGCCGTGCATCCGCTGCATGTAGTACTAGAGGGAATGGGGGGAGGGGTAACAGCAGGAGGGGTAGAAGGAACACCGTACAAGTGTGTGGGGGCGGGGGGGGAACAGGAGGAGTAGAAGCGAAACCACGGTAGAAGAGAGTAGCAGAGAGACCGCAGATAGGGTAGCAAGGTACCAGGCCGACTAATAGGTTGAATTTTTCTTTGCTACTCGTACCGCCAACTGCTGCGCCCGTTCGGTATGTACTGGCTTGGTGCTTTGATTTTTTTTCCATGACTTAACTTTTTCCTATATTTTGCCCTTCTTATCCTTATGAAAGAAGTACTACATAGTGGGTGGGTGACGAGCGTATTTTGGCCCACTCATTATTTCTCTTTTTACTTAGTTAAGTGTTCACCGGGATGCATAGTCCCCCTTTTCATGCTCGTTTCTTCCCCCTTCCACGTCCCTTTTGGCTCATGCTCGGGGTAAGTATGTGTCTGAGCTTTGGCTTCCCATTTCATTTATTTACTTGGGATTCTTCTCTTTTTCTTTTCCTTTTTCGGTTTGGTTTCTTCGTTGCTTCTCTTTCTTTATGGCGTATTTTGGTTGCTGGAGTATGGATGAATGTTGTGTCGGCCGCACCTAGTGGGAAGGCATGGTATTGCGTAGGCTATGAATGCATTACGATGTGTTATCTCTGTGTGGTAGTCTGTGACCACAGAGCTCGTATCTTTCTAGGGTGAAGAATCAGCACGGACACTGAGCTTGCTGGATGTCGACGAGTAGAAGAACGGTTTAATGTGAAAAAAAAACACACCCCAGGGAAAAAAAAAAAAAAAAAAAAACGGCAACGTGGCACGCTTAATGCTCAAGGCGCATTCTTTTTCTGCGTTTTTTACTCGGTTTCAGTATGCACCTGATTTTGGCTCAAACAGATCAGGAATACCTGATTTTGGCATCAGCCCTTTAATCAAACACACGAATTTCACTTGCTCCTATTAAATGACTCACACTCAATCAGATGCTGGACACTCAATATGATGAAAATGTATATAAAATCGATCTCGAACTCCAACTGGCAAGGTTGACACCTTATGGGACCAGAAAACAGAACAGGATTTCCTCTTCATGGTGTTGAAACCCTCACAATCGATGGGAGGTATGATTGAGGAAACGGGACCACTAATACCCAATCACGAGCGAGCTGCCACTGTCTCCAGTTGTTGAGTCAGTTTTATGTGCGTGCGCGCCCATGCACGGCTAAAATCTACCGGTACGAAGCAAGGTTTTGCGAGACGACACGGCGCCCGGAAGGTGGCTAATCACGAACAAAGAAACAGAAGGATGTTCGTGTAGGACCACCGACCGGGGCCTCATCCAATCCAATAATCACTTTGAATTAGCGTTAGCAGCGTGAAACTGTAGTAAAATCGTGACCCAAACTAAGGAACAAATCTTTGGTACAACGATATGAATCCAGGATTTGTCGGATTTACTCAGAGTTAGAACGCACGAAGCGATCAGTCTGTCAAAGCCTAGCCTACCCTGCGAGAACAGGGTGATAGGTACAGGAAAAATACAGACCTTCCCACCCACCTTACAGGCTTAGTAGAATTTTTTTCAACACGATCATTTTACTCCCAGGGATGGGCGCCGCACTGAGAACGCATTCACCGAGGGGTTTATCCCGGGCGAGGCCCTCCTGCTCCGGAGCAGGAGACCTCACTCAATCGTACTTGTTATGCCGCAGCAGGAAAAAGCTGCGCTTTCGATACACAACACCTACCACCGCCGATGATCCCTCGCCTCCCAGAGCACGAGACGATGCCGAACCTTCAAGGCTATATGCTCCACCGCTCTGAGAGTGCTCGCAACCAAGCTTGACGGTCGTTGATACTGTGTGGCCTGAGTTCTCGCTCGAGATGTGAGAGCCTACTGGCCCAATTCTGGCCGGTTTTTTTTAGACGAAACTCGGTCCCATTTCCGTCTCGTAAAACCTGCAATAAATGGGTCAAGCTCCGATGTCTTGAGCGAGAACTCCTTCGACGCAGCTTCAACGACCCTCAAACTTGACAACGAGCATTGTCAGAGCAGTGGGGCATACGGCCTCGAGCGTTTGACGTCATCTCGTGCCCTGCGAGGTGAGTCACCGGCGGCGGTGGGTGCTGTGTGTTAAAAGGACAGGTTTTCATGCTTGTGCAGTGATTGGAAATGCCTCATGTCTACCGGCGGTACTACCCTGAGGTTTCTACGCGATGAAGGGAAATCTTGTTGGGTTTCCGGTTTCTGGTCCCATAAGACTAAACACGAAAAAAAAATAGAACAAAACAAACGCGAACAAAATAAAACACTGCAAACAGGGTTTTCGCCTAAATCCGGTACACCTGTCCACGTTTTGGCCAAAACCAGTTAGATGCTAAAAATAAGTACACATCGCACGCCAGGAGCCCTGCTATTGGCCAGAGTGATGTCGTACCTGATTTTGCCTCGAAAACGCCGCGATATAGCTGGCTTTGTCCACTTTGTCTAGCGTGCAACCTATGGCCAATTTTGAACCAATCAGAGAGGCCACACCTACACTGTTTTTACTCTGCGTACGCGTCTGCGGTCCTCGGCTGCACATTTCTTTTGTATAAACTCTGTAATCGCCAGTACCTAGTATGTATCCACATTATATTACGTACGGTGATTTCGCTTTATCTACTTTCGGATTTACGAGTGTCCGACTTGCCTCATTGAGTCGGTTGTTATGATTTATGTGTACTCTGAGGCCGAGGGACGGGGCATAATTGACAAACGCAGGACGGAGACGGCGGACAGGGTAGCAAGGTACCAGGCGGACTGGACTACTCGTACCACAAACTGCTCCCGCTAGCTGGAGGGTGCTTAGTGCTTTGGTTTGCCTGCTATTTTCCCTTGGTTCTTTTAGTCTTACGCGGTTTACAGGTAGTGGTGTTTCCATTTTTCTGCTTTTTTGCCGGCTCGTTCGTTTCAATTGTCGGCTACATCCCCTGCGAGGGGGCACAACACACACTATGTTGTCAAATAATACTTTTATGCAAGATAAAGTATGGCCTATCCCAAAGAAAAAAAAACAACAGATTTTGGAGGCCACAGGCTTAAAAGGTTGAAAACACTCGTATTTTGAAAGTTGAGAAAATGACAAGTAGTTCAGAAAAAAAACGTCTAAAATATTGCTAACTTCTTCAACTTGTAAAATAGTTCATGTCCGATAGGCTCAAAAACTATGTACGTTTCGACAGCAACCGAACGCACTAAGGCCGTTTCTTGTGCGGTTCGATTTTTGAGCTTCAGATTCCGATCCGATTGCATTTTCATACATGAACCTGGCAAATCGAGAGTCTTCTTATGCGGAGAAATCAGATTTATTAAGCGTGCTGAGATTCGAGCAAACACCAAGACCAACTGCTTTTGTTGTAGTCTGGCGCCAAGAAGAGACGCGCTGGATGCGATGCTCTGCGCGTAGGACCCAAGCGTCCGAGCCAAGGCTGACTGCCTCTGGTCTGGCGGCGAAGAGACGTGGAGCGTGCGCTAGAGTCGAGCTGCCTCGGTATTTTGAGTTTGATAATGTGTCTGACTGCTGCTGCTGCTGTACAGCAGTACAGTCTACGAGTACTGATCAAGAAAGAGGTGCACGCCGAATGCTCTTGTCTTGGTCCTAGGTCCGAGCCTGCGCCAAGCGCTAACCGACTGTAGTCTGGCCACGGAGGGACGCGCCGCCCGTCGGCCGCGCGTCGGGCGCGAAGCAACGTCGCCATACAGCTGTGTCACCATCCAACCTATAGATGGTTCTGCTGCTGTTTGTTGTCGTGGATAACATCTTGATTTTAGGGAGCACACAAATTTTCGAATTGAAAATCTGATGACCCAGGTCGTCGGATTTTGACTTCCGACTCAAAATCCGACAACTTTGACTCAAAATCCGACAACTTGGGTCATCGGATTCTCAAATCGAAATGTTTCCGGTCAAATTTTGCATATTTGGACTGCATAAGCAGGGTCATTCATTTTTGAGATCGAAAAATACAAATCTGAAGCTCGAAATCGAACAGCATACTCTAAATCGAACGAGTACAGCCGGAGGTACAGCAAAAACAGCAGCAGCAGCAGCAGCAGTCAGTCAGTAACACATTGTGAAAAATAAAATGCCAAGACAGGTTTACTTTAGCGCACTCGCCACGTCACTTCGCGGCCAGACCAGAGGCAATCAGCCTTGACTCTAACGCTTGGGTCCTACGCGTGGTGCAGCGTGCCCAACGCGTCTCTTCGCGGCGCCAGACCGCAACAACAGCAGTTAGTTGGTCTCGGCGGCGTTTGCTCGAATTTCTGCAGGCACAATAAATCAGATTTTTGTGCAGAGGAACATTGTTTCGATTTGCCAAGCTCAAATCTGAGAGAATACGATTGGGTCAAAAGTCTGATTTGAAGCGCAAAATTCGAATCGCATACGTAGGAAACAGCTCTACACAACTAACCACCTTTGCACTCTATGTTGGATGCTCTCGAGCAGGCCTCAACCAGTGCACCCCTCCCTCCCATACCTCTTGATGGCGGCCCTGGTAGGTGCCGTTTACAAGATGGAGAGGGTATATGAGCTCAGGCGTGTTCCTTTGCCGGGCTGGAAGCCATTCCGGCACGACGGTCTTGGCCCTGACGGGAACGTCTCGGAAGGACAGATTCGTCTTGATCTGTACCGGTGTTGTAAGCTTCGACCCCCCTGGCGTTCCTGGGGCGTGGTCTTCTCCTACCACCGCCGCGGGAGGAGGCGGGGACATGGAAGTACTGGTGAACAGTTGGTTCCTCGTAGAATGCGAGGCCCCGGGCTCGGCTTTTTATTGAACGTGTTCACGACTGACCAAGAAAAGCGTGCACGACACACGTAGAATGTTGGTTGTTAATACTAATGGTGCCACTGCAGTCTCATTTTTTTTTTTTTTTTTTTCATCATCACACTTTTACTTTCCAGCCCTCTCGTAGGAGAGGTTTTACCCTCGACGATCCTTTGGACCAGCCGTGGTCACAGGTGTCGTCCCTTCTCCCCCCCGGTACGTGTCTTTATTTTTTGTCGCGCATAGGGCTCAGCATTCCCACTGCTCGTCGATTTTCATCAAATGTAGCTAACTCACGCTCTCGCGCTTTCCGGTCATCAATTAATTTTTTATGCAAGAAAAAGTCCCTACGAGCATGTACGAGATTCGAACCCACGAAATTGATCTTGATAGGCACGCACGTCTCGTGGCTGTGACCCGCTATCGTGGATATTGCCTCTTCTACAAAAAATTGCCGCAGATCTCCGTAGATCTGATATTAGTTGAGACGGGGAATTACCAGTCTCCGTCACCAAGTAGAAGCTGATTACCATTACGGGGGTCCATAGTTAATAGGACCTAGATGGTATAAACAAAACCCTACTTATTTACCTACTTTTACTAACAAAATTTGGTCCTATTTAATATGGTCCCCCGTAATACAAGTAGCTGTCATGCATACGTAGATGACTTGTGTCATGCTTCACAAGTTCGTGAAGATTTCAGCACAATAACACAGCAGCAGTAGCAGCGGCCCTTGCTTTCACAGACACAGCAGTGGTGCATCACTTACTATTCCAGCCGACTCGTTGCTGAAAGACCTTACTTTGACGGACACAGCGGAGTGGTACATCACTTGCTATTCCAGCCGACTCGTTGCTGAAATACCTTTTACATTGACGGACAAAGCAGTCGCGTGCAGTAGTTAATTGCCGGGAATTTAACAAACGTTTAAGACTTCGGCCCAAAAACACGCGGTCCTAACTATCACGGAGGACCATAGTAAAGGGGACCAAATTTTGTTGGTAAAAACGGGAAATATATAGGTTTTTGTGTCTACCGTAGGTCCTATTAACTATGGTCCTCCGTAATATATATCGGCTACAGCAGTCGTACAGCAGCAGTCAATATTTCCATCGGACTCATGAAAAGTTATGCGTTGCTGCAAGACACGAGGACACGCTGCTCGACGGACACACTGCCGTGGGACACGAAGGAATTATTCGCGATCGTCCAAGCACAAGCGCTGTGGAAGGTAGAGTGGACTCACAGCTCCTGTGTTGCTGCCGTGCCCCATGGCAACCGCCAGCTACGACCGCAATGTTGTTGTTGTTGTTTTCTTCACATTAAACCGTTATTTCTAGGCGTCGACGTCCAGCCCAACCAGTGTCCGTGCCGATTCTTCAAACCTAGAGAGATACAAGTTCTGTGGTCACAAAGCTACGCCACAGAGATACTACGTTGCCACGTATGCAATGCAATGCCAAGTCGTCATACTGCGTACGACAGGCACGACATACCCATTCCATGACCTAGAGAAACTAAAACGAAACAAAGAGAAAAGAAAAAAACAATACAAAGACAATTCGAAAGAGAAAAGAAACAAAAAAAAAGAAACAAAAATATACCTGGTACTCGTATATGTATATGCTTCAGTATAGCAACAAACCATCGTACCCCCCCGCAGGGGACGTGGCAGACACTTGAAAAGAACGAGCTGGAGCATGTGTATGTATGTATACAGAGCAACAGGCTACTAATAGGACAGCTGTATAATACGGACAGAGTCGTACACAGCAGTAAATGGTCGGGTATTTAAGGAGCGGTAACCCATTCGGACCGATAACACAGCGGTCCTTACTTTGACGGACACAGTCGTGCAGAGAGACGTGCAGCAGTGAATGGCCGGGAATTTAATGAACGTTCGATATTTCAGCCCCATAACACAGCGGTCCTTACTACAGTAGTATATCGGACACAGCAGTCGTACAGCAGTGAGAATGTCCAGCCGACACGTTAAAAGCTATGCGTTGGTGAGCACAAAGACACACTGCTCGACGCATACACGGACGTTGGACCTGAAGGAATGTACGCGATTGTTCAAGCACAACAAGCGCGGTCTGGAGGATCGAGTGGACTACCGGCTCCTGTGCTGCTGCTGTGCGGCATCATTGTAAGCGTCCGCTAACACCCGCATCCGGCATCGCCGAATCGCCACACAATGAAAATAAATACTGAAATATCTCTCAGGTACCATCAGGGCTTCAAAGCGAAGGACTGCCTTAAGCGGATCTGACTGCTTGCCAGTAACCTCACCTTCCTGGTCTAGCCAGCCGATTACTCTCGACCTGAGAAAACAGCCTCTGCGCCGAGCTCTTGGTGTCGTGGTGGGGGTATTTGGGTCACCGATGGGAATCTGTGGGACGGTCTCCCTCGTTCACGCAGATGCTCATCAATTTCCACACTTTCCAGAGACGTCAATGGGCTCTCAACCAATAAACATTTACAACTCTCAAATCCCCTCGTTTTGTTAACTATTTTCAAGTCTAATTCCATCGATTTTTAACCATCCCCTCCCTAGAATTTCCCACTTTATCCAAGTGAACCAGAATTTGGATATGTACTCGTAGTCTAATCAACTGTCGCAGTTATTTTGTAGCCAAATATTGATATTAATATTAATCAGTAGTGGACAAACCTTGATAGTACATCTTCCTGGGGTAGCTAATTAGGCACTCTGATTGGCTAGGGGTATGTTTTTAAGCGGCTTAATCAACTTTCGAGTCTTTCCCAGCCACAGCATCCCGAGTCATCCCGAGTCAACCTAGAGTCTTCCCAAGCTCAGCATCCACGCCGACCGAGGCAACCTAGAGTCTTAACAAGCACAGCATCCCAGCACTGACCACTGGCATTAGGGTTCGGGTTCGGGTTCGGGTTAGGATTCGGGTCGGAGGGTCGGCTTCAGGCGTCCAACACAAAACTCCCATGAAGATCTACTATCAAGGTCTGTCCACCCCTAGTTAAAATACAGAACGTCACCAGGATTTCACCGACGAATATTTTCTACAAGTACTTTTTTTTTACTCTTTTAATCTGCATGGAGGTTAGCATTATAGAGGTAGGACCCTGATTTCAATTACCCCGGGGGACCCGGCGGGTTTACCCGTGAGGGTCCTACCCGTTTTACGGGTAGGGTCCGAGCTCATTACCCGCGGGTAATCGGAGCCTGACGGGTAATTGGGTCGTCGGGTACCGGGTATACCCGGGTACCCGCAGGATTTCGGGTACCCGCGGGTAGTTTGTATCCCTGGTTCATTATGCTTGTACAAATCCTTTAGGAAACCCTTTCAACACTCACACAACAAGCCAAGAAGCATACAAGCATACGACGATAGGAGACGCATTCCCATTGCATACAGACCATAAACTAGCTACTTTTAACGTTCAAGGGGACACCCACGGCACACGGCAGTATCGTCACGCGGCACCAGCTGGGCACAATAAGCAAAGGGGCGAGCGATCCTGACGCGGTCTCTCAGGAAACTGAATTAATTGCTGGCGGGGGGCGATCTTTTTGAGAATCCTGCCGAAAATTCTATTACGGGGGTCCATTGTTAACAGGACCTATGGTGGACATAAAAATCTATATATTTGACTATTTTTACTAACAAAATTTGGTCCCGTTAACTATGGACCCCCGTAATAGTTCGCCTGTGCAAAGCACCCTCGATAGCGATATACAGACAGCGGCAGCGACGTCAGCGACGAGTCTGCAGGCCCCGACTCTGACAGCAGCAGCAGCAGAGAGTCGTATCAGAGTGTGCTTCTGTGATGCTGACCCCTGGCCCCTGCTGAGTTCCTAGGGGTGTAGGTGTGATGGGTAGCCGCTGCTTTGCGGGCAACCATATGTACTCGTTTATTTCATGCTTGTTTTTTTTTCTATCTGACCACGATTCCTTCGATTTTCGAACACAGGCGGTTGTTGATGATATGTTATCGACGGTAGTTCCGCATTATTATTACTATGATACAACGGATTGTAATTCAGCGTTACACTGCCAATCATTATGTTGATGACATAATAATGCTACTTTCCGATACTGCCACGTCTTGGGTCGAAAATTGTTCGCAACAACAGCAGTCTTCTAAGCGGGAGACCGTCAACCATCGCCCCCATCGTACATATTTTCACACGTTTCGCGCATTCAAACCAATAAGATCACGCCAGCGTACTGAAGTAATACACGACACGGCAAGTTTAGGCGGCTTGTGTGTCGAATCAATCATAGAAACTGTTCGTACTCATCGTTTCGTCATAGAACACAGCAGTACTGCTGCTGTAGTACTGCACACTATCCACCTAAATTTCATTATTTGTGGCACTGAAATATATGGAGAAAAAGTTTCGAAAACATGGCCGGGTACCTGTACCCGGGTACCCGGTCGTCTGAATGGCATTACCCGGTTGGTAGGGTAGGGTCCGGGCTCTAAAAATTGGCGGGTACACGTTTTTGGCGGGTATCCGCAGGGTCCAACCTCTAGTTAGCATCTGTCCATGAATTATGAAGCAAATATGTCATATACACCTCAGTCTGGACAATCTGGCTGCCACTTTCGACAGAATCAGATACACGTCTTGGATAACGTAACACTTTTTGACATTTTATGTTAATGTTAGGCGTCAACGAAAAAAAGTAACATTACGTTAGTACGTTAAACCACTTTCTGGATTTTGTGATAACATAGTGCTAGTAGTGTGATACGATATTGGCGGGCGATCGCGTAACATTTTGTTTAGAAAAGAGTGTTACCTTGATCCCGTACTGACCGCAGTATATGTGTTAGGGCCGTTCCTAACGAATCAAAAAAAAAATCACGATTCGTGATTTTTAGGCATGCCAACAGATCACGATCCGTGACATTTCAGTTCTAACGAAAAAAGCCAAAAAAAAACGTCGCGTTTCGTGATATTTTCAAATAGTTAAAGTTCTGATATTTCAAACCCAACGTTTTTTTTTTAGGGTGTGGAGCAAACTCTCGAGAGTGGGGCACGGCCAGGCCGGGCTGGGCCGTCCGCACCTGGCCTAGCCCGTGACATATATTCGAATCGCGGGCCGAAGCCTGAACCAGCCTGCGAGATTCTAACTTCACCGGCCGTCGGCCAAGCTCGTTTCGCGAGATTCCATCTCGCAGGCCGTCTACCCGGCCTGGCCTGTGACATCCCCAGGTCATTTTCCCGTTTGTCTTCCAGCAGTGGCTCCTCCTCCTGGAAATTTCGAGGCCACAACCTCCTCCTTAGCCCCCGCCCAGCGGTGTCTTTGGGTAGCCGCCCGTTGTCCACAAGCAGCGTACGAAGCAGAGTCTGCCATGCCCCTATGACGACTATCAGATACCGTTGGTGCACGTGGGTTGCGTAGTGCCTTGATCAGGCGTATTTTGAGACACGACAAATGTCACGAACCGTGATTTTGTTTTTTTTAGGGAAAAGCTAAAATAATTGGCGTCATGAATCGTTTTTCTTTTTGTTCGTTAGCAGTGGCCCTTATACGGTGTTAGGTTATGCAGCCCATAGCGAGTAACACTATGTTGGCGTGTTAGCGGAATTCCTGGTGACTATCGTGACACACGTTGAATGGATGAGGTACATGGTCGATTAAACGTTAACATTATGTTACCGTGTTAGCGACATCAGCCCGTAGCGAGCAACGTTATGTTACTACTGTGTCAGCGAGATTCTTACCCGCTACCGTCACACCCTTTCGACGGATAACGTACACGGCATAATAAACGCGTAAATAACACTATGATAATGTGTCAGTGAAATTCCTAGGGGCTATCGTAGCACACGTAAAGGGGATGACCTATATGGTCAATACAACGTTAACATTATGTTACCGTATCAGCCGCAGCAGCACTCCGTATCGAGCGACGTTATGTGAGGGTATTGCGGTAGTCTTGCTACCATAACGTACGTCAAACGGATAACATATATCATATATGATCGATAAAACACTATTAATAGCATTATGTTAAGTGCCAACTCGTTTGCAATGGTTTTAGTGAGACAAGTTAGCATATAACGTACACCCCCAATCTGACACCAATATGACTGGCGTGTTAACTCGTACGTGTGAGTGTGCAGACTACGTTATACGAAGATGAACAGCGTAATGTGTTCTAGGTGGATAACGGCAAATTTTATACGTCACGGGACAGCTTTCGTGGACTTTAATTGCGCGCGGCGCAACGTATATAAAACCCCTGTTCTGGCAAGTACTACTGGACCGGAGCTCATGGAGCAATGTATTAGTGATGCCCATTGACTAGAGACTAGAGCCAACTTTTATGAGAATCCTCGGCAGACATTGATAGACAAAACCAACGACACCGTCATGAATTCTGAACGTAATGCGCTGGTTAAGGTCTCCGATCCAGCCTGGTGTCACTATACTCACGCATCGGTCGGTGATATGTGGCGTGGGCTGACCAGGCGTCTGACAAAAAAAGCATTCTGGCACTGGTCTGTAGAAGACAACAGACAAAAAATCTCTACCCCTCTCCGATGGCAAAAAATAGAATATTTATTTTCAAGTTTGACATCGATAAAAAACCCCAACGATTACGTCACGAACTTTGAATGAAGCGCGCTGGTTAGAGGCTCCTACCCACACTAGTATCACAGTCCTCACACCTCGGTTGGTGATGTGTGGCGTGGGTTGGCCAGGCGTCTACCAAAAACATATTTGGCAGCTGGTGTGTAGAAAACAGACGACAAAAACTCTCGGTTCCTCTCCGTCGACACGAAACAGAACTTTTTGAAAGCTTTGACGAAGAGCATAGGACGCCGCGGCGAACCTCTTGCCTCCTAGAGCACGAAGTCCAATAATACCTCCCAGGCCATAATTTACACTTATTGGCCATGACCGGTACGAAGCTCGTTGACCGTGGGTGTCGAGATCGAAGGTCAACCGTCGCGTGACTGCGGGTGTGAAAGCTGCGAGCTGTGTCTTTCTTCTTCTAGTTTGTGTGCGGCGTGATGATCCCGTGGTTCCCGTTAATACAGCGATTTTATTGGACGATGGCTCCCGTCTTTCGCGTTATTTCAAGCAGTAGAGCAGTAGCAAGAACAGCAGCAGCTCATCTCCAGAAGAATTATTCACACTTAGAACCAAATCAAATCACTCAATCAATCTATAAATATTTGTGAAATGAAAAGGTTTCAACATGTTGCAACATCATATCAAAATCCCTTTGTTTCGGGTTATATAGTATCAGTGCGCAGAATGATTATTTTAAATTGTCCTGTTGACCCGGGCAGCATCCAGGGAGCTGCTGGCCTATATCTTTGACAAAGAATCACATATAGAATACGCGCGCTCGGTTTATCACAATTCTTGTAAAATTCGGTAAAAATGGAATATAGACGAAGCGTATTACGCAGCTTCCAAAGTTGAGTATCAACTATTTAATCAGTCGAACTCACAGCTGACGTATTTCAAAATTTATAAAATATTTGACAAGGAATCACATATAGAATACGCGCGCTCGGTTTATCACAATACTTGTAAAATAAGGTAGAAATGGAAGATAGACGAGGTGTATTACGCAGCTTGCAAAGTTGAGTATACTCTATTTAATCAGTTGAACTAACAGCTGACTATTTTCAAAATTTTAAAACAAAATATTTGATTTGGAGATAGCTGGCGTCAACTGCCCCGTGTTATTTTAGACTTGCCCGTAACGGCAAATTTTATACGTCACCGGACAGCTTTCGTGGACTTTAATTGCGCGCCGCGCAACGTATATAAAGCCCCTGTCCTGGCAAGTACCACTGGACCGGAGCTCATGAAGCAATGCATTAGTGATGCCCATTGACTAGAGACTAGAGCCAACTTTTATGAGAATCCTCGGCAGACATTGATAGACAAAACCAACGACACCGTCATGAATTCTGAACGTAATGCCCTGGTTAAGGTCTCCGATCCAGCCTGGTGTCACTATACTCACGCATCGGTCGGTGATATGTGGCGTGGGCTGACCAGGCGTCTGACAAAAAAAGCATTTTGGCACTGGTCTGTAGAAGACAACAGACAAAAAATCTCTACCCCCCTCTCCGATGGCAAAAAATAGAATATTTTCAAGTTTGACATCGATAAAAAACCCCAACGATTACGTCACGAACTTTGAATGAAGCGCGCTGGTTAGAGGCTCCTACCCACACTAGTATCACAGTCCTCACACCTCGGTTGGTGATGTGTGGCGTGGGTGGGCCAGGCGTCTACCAAAGACATATTTGGCAGCTGGTGTGTAGAAAACAGACGACAAAAATTCTCGGTTCCTCTCCGTCGACACGAAACAGAACTTTTTGAAAGCTTTGACGAAGAGCATAGGACGCCGCGGCGAACGTCTTGCCTCCTAGAGCACGAAGTCCCATAATACCTCCCAGGCCATAATTTACACCCATTGGCCATGACCGGTACCAAGCTCGTTGACCGTGGGTGGACTATATGTCGAGATCGAAGGTCAACCGTCGCGTGACTGCGGGTGTGAAAACTGCGAGCTGTGTCTTTCTTCTCCTAGTTTGTGTGCAGCGTGATGATCCCGTGGTTCCCGTTAATACAGCGATTTTATTGGACGATGGCTCCCGTCTTTCGCGTTATTTCAAATATTTGATTGGGAGATAGCTGGCGTCAACTGCCCCGTGTTATTTTAGACTTGCCGTAACCATTAGTAGCCCGTGTCGCCCACGGGGGAGGTGGGTGGAACTGTGACGGATCCCCCGCGTCCAATTCCCCCTGCCCCCCCTCCCCCGTCTCGTACTCCAGCTCTTGTACGCGGCTGACCTGCCCACCACTCTGACAGACAACCTCAACAGCCAAATTCCCATCCCCCCCCCCCCTCTCTCGCCCCCTCCTCCCCCTCCCCTTTAATCTCCCTGCTCGTGACACAATAGGGTGGGTGGGTGGGCGATTGCGATCGAACCCACATACTCTATCTCTACTCTCCGGCCCGTCGATCCTCCCAGCTGCTGTTGCTGCTGCTGCTACTGTTGCTGCTGCTGCTGTACTGCTGCTGCTGCCACTGCTGTACCGATGCCTCTGCGTGTGCTTGCCCTGAATATACGTGCAGCTGTGATCCTGCCGTGAACCACCCATCACCAGGTATTCCCCCACTGGATCTACACCCCCCCCCACCCCCCGATTTTTTATTTTTCTCTCCGATTCGCCAAACCCCAGACTGTTCGGGATTTCTTCTACTTTGGTCTACTCTTCACGAAAAATGCATGTCCATTAGTAGCCCGTGTCGCCCACGGGGGAGGTGGGTGGAACTGTGACGGATCCCCCTCGTCCAATTCCCCCTGCCCCCCCTCCCCCGTCTCCTACTCCAGCTCTTGTACGCAGCTGACCTGCCCACCACTCCGACAGACAACTTCAACAGCCAAATTCCCATTCAGAAGCCGCGCTCTCGGCCTACTCTTCCCCCCCCCCCCCCCCCCCCCCCCCTACACCCCCCATCTGGTCCCCTGCCCCCGCTGCCAGCTCGGCTCTCCCGTCCTACCCACTAGCACTCTGGAGACCCACAAGGGATCCTCCATATTCGACCTCACGTATCCCATAAATGCCTGCGACGCCCACCTCCCCCCCTCTGAATCACCCACGGTGGGGCTCCCATCTCCGCCAACCTCGTCGCTCCTCCGATGCTCCCCGAGTGCAGCGCCAACTCCTCCGGACTCTCCGCCACTGCCCCTATCCTTTGCGATCGCCGTTTCTCACTCACCCTCTCCAGGCCGCTCCTTAGACAGTAGGTTGCCTGACCTCTCGTCCACACTTTCCGACTCCCGCCGCTCCTGTAGACCATCAGCGGCGCGCTCTCACCCCAGGGGTTATTGTCCGGTAGTACATGAACAGCTCCAGCAACAAGTCCACCACATTTCCCCCCAGTCCCCCCCCCTTTTTTGTTTTCGTTCTCCCCATGACCGCCCCTTTCCTCCCCTGGTCCCCTTTTCATCCATTGAAATGCACCTCCACCGTGTCCGCCGCCCCTCGCTCTTCCGGCCCCAGCTGGACGCCTCTCTCGAAAAAGGCAATGTCCCCCCTCCTCAGGCAGTAAACCTGGTGCACCCCCCCCCCCCCCCCTTGCAAACATTTCCGATGCCCTTAACAACAGCTGGTACGACAATGCCAAGCCGATCCGCGCTATCCTCCCCCCCACACCCCACTCCCCTATGCTCTCCTTCATCACCTTGATCATCTCCCATGTTAGCGGTCTCCTCACCCGCGTTTGGTTCCCTGCCTCCACGTGCGCCCTCTTGATCCCCCTTTTCACCGCCTTGATCCTGAAGTGCTGCAGCGGTAATGACAACCCCACCCACTGCTCGTGGTAAAAGTTCACCGCCACCAGCTTCCCCGCCACGGTCGACTCCTTGTTCCTCCTCTCCGCACAGCAGTAGGCCATGAACTCCGTCAACTCCTCTACCATCTCCCACTCGTTCATCTCCCCCTCCAGCCAATTCCCCTTTCCCCGCATGATCCTCCAGCTCACCCACATCCTCCAACCTTGCGCATAAGCCTTCCTAGTCGACCTCGCAACTCGTCCGAGTGCGCAATCGCGCGCAAAATCTCCGAACGCATCTCCTCCCCCTCCTCTCCCAGCTCCTGAGCCTGCCATAGGACGGTGGGGTGTTCTGCGGTCAGCCTGGTTTGCATTTCACTTTCCTTCCACCTCGTTTTCCCGTCCGCCAGAACATTCTCCACGCCCCGCACGTGCTTTGTCTGGAAGCTCCACCCTCCTATCCTCTCCAACACCCCCATAATCCTCATCATCCCCCCCGACCTCTCCTCCCCCTTCCCCCCCCCGCAGTTAATTACCCACTGCACCGCCAATGAACTGTACCCCCTCATCAGCACCGACTCTCCTTCCTTCGTTGGTCTATCCTTTCTGATCACCATCATCACGTAAGCCATCATCACCATTCCCATCAACTCCAGAACGTTGATAGACAACCGATTTCCGTTCTCGCCTTTCCTGCTCCTAGTCGTCCTCTTCCTCTCCTCCTCCGACAGACTGTAACTCCAGTACACCCCCGTTTCCAGGCACAGCCCCCCAACAGCCTCCAACGACGCGTCCGAAAACCATGTCCTTTTGTGGGACTGCTTCACGAATCTGAAGAACGGCGCAGCCAACCTTTCTCCCTCCCCAGCCATGCCCTCCTTCAGGCACCATCTCCACCACCCCACGTCTTCCATGAACTCCTCCGTCAGTCTCAACACCCTCATGCCTTCCGCCTTCTTCGTGCTCCTCCTTGCCGTAACGTACTGGCGGGGTTTCCACAAAAAATGAGGCGTTTTGTCACGGGATCCCTCTTAATATCCCCTGTGTTGGGTTTTATAAAATGGAGGGGTTGTTTACCTGGATGCCATGATATCCTCCCTGCGGGGATATTTTGTAGGTATCCCTTGCTGGGATGTCGGCGAAATTGTATAACACGGCTGCGTTATGTTACTAAACTCCCAAACGCCCGCTTTTTTCGACTAACACATGTCAGCTCTCGCGAAGATCCGAAGGCTAGCGTAGTAACACTACGTTAGAACGACTTCGGTCCCAACGGTAACCCAGTAACATAAAATGAGACCCGGATTGATTTTTATGATAACACGGTATCGGAATGTTACCATCAGATCTTTACTGACGGCAACACCGTAACATGATGTTGCAGAGACTTCGGCATTTAAGCTAACATCCTAACATGATGTTACGTACGGGCCGGCTAAGACCGTAACGTATCTAACGTACGTGAAGTGTTACGTTATCCGAGCCTAGGGCAATCAGATGGGGGGTCCAGATAACGTAGTGTTAGTAGTTGCGTTATGTTACGTTACTGTGTTATCTGTAACACAATGTTATGTGTTAGTAGTGCTGGTGAACATGGTAACGTTATGTCAGGATGTTATGTATAACTCTCCTCCTAAGGGTATAACACGATGTTAATGTGTTACGTCTAACGCTGCACCGACAATAACATTATGTTATCGTGTTAGTAAATATGCGGATATCGATATGGGCATGTTAGGGTGATAGCGTACGTGTTTGGTCAAAGCCTAACACTGTGTTACAGTGTTAGTTCAAGGACTGATCTCGGCATAACATAATGTTACTGTACCAGACCTGGACGAGACCGCGCAGCAACATAACGTTAAGGCGCCTGCACGTTCGTGGGTTGTCCAGTTAACACTGTGTTATCGCATTACCGTGATCGCTTCTCTAGTGGTGACACTACGTTAGTAGGTTACCACGTTCCTCGGTTAGGCTCCGTAACGTAGATTAGTGTTATCCCAGTGTTACGTTATCCGAGGTGTGGATAGATATCAATGAATAAGAGTACAATGCTTGACCAATCTGCAGCAACGCTGCATACAGCTGCTGAGCTTTGGACGCCGAGAGAGCCACGTTGTTGTGACGGCAGATATGTAAGCGACACAGAGAGACAGTACCACATCCACCACAAAAGTAGCTGAGCTTAGCAGCTGCCAGCTGCTGCTGCTTCTGCTGCTGAGCTTTGGCTGCCGAAACTTTTGGCCGCCGAGAGCTATATAAGCTTATTTTAGGGTCGTCGCGACGGCAGTTATATAAATAAGCGACAGAGAGAAACCTGCAGCAGCACACCACAACGTAGCTGCGGTCGTCGCGATCACAGAAAACTGGCCAAGACCTGGTACTTACTGGTACTTCTAGGGTCGTCGCGACAAAGAGACACAGCTTCGTCGCGATCACAGACAACTGACTTAGCTAGACTAAAACGTTATTAATTAATAGCAGTTCGTAGCGTCCGTCAACGACAAATAATAGCGAAAACCAAAAACTGTCTGTCAACGTATGAAAGTGCCGTCTCGTGACTCCTGTGACTCGTGACATCTCATGTCTTCGAGCGTCACAACAAGACGTATTACGCAGCTTGCAAAGTTGAATATCGAACTCACAGCTGATGTATTTCAAAATTTATAAAAACAGTCTGAACCAAACTAATTTCTTGCCGAAAACTGTATCAAAAAGCAGATAAGCCTCTGAACTCTATTTTTTTTTATATTTTGAAATACGTCAGCTATGAGTTCGACCGGTTGAAGAGTTGATACTCAACTTTGCAAGCTGCGTAGTAATACGTCTCATTTTTCATTTTACTTCCGAAGTTGTCATATATCATCAACGCGCACCCCCTCGCTCGGAGCGAGGCGGGGTGGAGAGAGGAGTAGACCCCCGGGGGTGCTCCAGTAGCAACCCCCTGCTAACATCCGTAAACCTGAGTCATACTCCATCCCCCACTGGCGACGTCGATCTCTCGATGCCAGCCGACTCGAATGGCAATACAAACAGAGGCGAATACCAGGCAAAATCAAATTATTACCGACACAACGTATGCGCAAAACATACACACCAATCACAAGACGTACACATCGTATACCACAACGATGCACGTATAATAAAGGCATACTATTTACAAGACGTGTACAAATGCCATACCAGCAACACCAGAAAAACGAAGCGTAAACAATACGCCGTGTACTCCGCGCCCCATGCCATCCCCCTATGGATAAACCTCTCTGCTATGATTCAGATTGCGCGCATAATCCGAGCTGATCACGCAACACCACGACCTGCATTCGGAAAGGCGACCATCACTCCAGCAAGAATGAAACAAAAAAATGGCATCGTCCCCGAGTCATACCAACCGTGCAATATACCAAACCTTACAGTGGCTAGTCCCCCCCGAAACCTGCGCAATCTACGACACTCGGACGCCAGCAAAGGCGCCCACATATTACGTATACCGAACAGCAGCCACTGCGTCATATCGCTGCTGCGACTAGGTAACTCCTCCTTCACGGACTCCCTCAAAAGCACGGACGGGTGGGTTGGAAGCTATACCCGTCTTTACCTCACCCTGGACGTGTCTTGACGATCCTGCGTCGCTGCGTCTTCTTGCTCGCGATTCAACTGCTACAGCAGAACTGATCCCAGGTGCACTTCTGGACTATACGGGTGCAACGACCTGTGTTGATCTAATTGATCAACTTCTCCCGTACATACAAGCACATATTTTCTCGTGTATTCCGCTTTGCATTTTGTTTTCAAAGTTGTCCTGTACTAGTACGCACCCCCCCGCTCGGGGCGAAGGGGTGTGAAGAGTGGGGCAGACCCCCGCTCCTGCTCCAGTAGCAGCAACCCCCCGCTAACATCCTAATCCTGAGTCAAACTCCATCTCCAACTGGCGACGTCGATCTCTCGATGCCAGCGTCCAACATGGGGTGGGCTCACGTTGCGGGGGCCTAGGCTACCCCTCCCCCCGTCCCGCGCACTTGTTGCGATGCTTGACAACTTCTCCCTTCGTCCACCTGGCTCGCATACCCGCACTTACGCGCCCCCCCGTTTGATATCGCTTCATACCCGGCCCGGGGCGTTTACTCGCTTGCCCCCACTTCGTACCCTGCCCCGGCTGGATTCCGCTACCCGTGCCTTTTTGGGCCATCACGCTTGCTACCCAGCCGGCGTCCTCATCATGACCACGTACGTACGCCTTGTACGCGTCGGACGCCCACCGACCCTCACGCTGCAAAACCTCTGGTGTAGCCCCCCCGGCCGACAGGTGAGTTGCGCCTCCAATCCTCAGGGAATGCAGGGCGTAATCCTCCGCCCGCACGCCCGCCAACTCAACCATCGCTCGCAGAGCAGCCGTCGCTTGCTGTTTGGTCCACACGGCCCATCTGCCGTTACCAGTACCAAACGCAACCAGAGGGGCCGACGAGGAAAGGAACAGTTAACAAGACATCAACTCGATCATAAGATCGACGGCGCCCCCCCTGGTGCCCACGGGCCGCGGAGGACCCCTCCCCACACGCGTCAGAACCGCACTCTTCCGCAACTGATCTCCCTTTGACCCGCGAAAGCGGACCTCAACCCGGTCAGCGGTCGACCACAGCGGTTCCGCCATCTGGGACTCACCGCGGAAAAACGTGACGTCCGCCCGCCGCAAATGATACGACTCATGAACTCACGACCTCGTTTCCGCCAACATTTCAAGCGCCCGGGTCAAGAAAATAAAAAAACACACAGAGTAAGCCACAGAACACGACCCCCAGCGCGCCACGATGGAATCAGAGTCTCACCCGCAAGCAATATTCCCCTTGAAATAGGCCGACGCTAGGTTGCTTGGTTTCCCACGTCGGCGTGCGAGCGAACAGCGCCTTTGAGGGCGCTAGCGATAACGGGGTGAGTAGTGTCGAGCTCGAAACCTCTGGAAAAACGCTGAAAGTATTTGATCGCCGAAAAATGACTCTCGATGGTCGAAGACCACAACGTTTCGGTGGCAAACGCGGACGCTACGTACTCAAACAAGCACCACACGTTCGCCACATCAAAAAGACAATGCTGGAGAAAACCCGGCACCCCACAACGCACCCGGAAGTATACCCAGGCGCTGAAAGGCCCCAGATGAGTCTGTTCAGGCGAGACCGCAACTGCGTTGCGCATGAGCTCGAGGCCAACACCGAAGTACAGAGAGACGTCCCGGTCTCCCCCAAGTCCTGGGCCTGCCATGGAACATCAGGGAGCACGCAGTGCAGGTTACGGGAAACAAGGACGCGATCCCAGAGTGAGATACCATCAGCGGCGACATTAAACACACCCCGCACGTGTTTCGCGTCAAAATGCCAACCCGAGGACAATTCCAGCGCCCCGAGGAGGCGCATCAACGCACCAGATCCGGGCTCCTTACCCCCACGACACCGCCGCATCCACTTCATGGCGGCATCATTGTCCCCACGCAACAACACGCAGTTTCCCGTCGCGGGAGAGCGCTCAGCGCACGGAGACACCAGGGCCCACGCCGACACCACCATTTCCAACAGTTCCAGGACGTTGATGGAAGTATTGTACTCGCCAGCGACGGCCTTACTCGAGCCGCAGAAACGAGACTGTTTGGCGGGACCAAGCTCATAGCGCCAGTAAATGCCGTTTTCGAGGAAGAGATCCCCGACGGCCGTTTTGGAATGCATCTGAAAACAGAGTACGGCGGACCAGACGCTCAAGCAAACGGGGCCGACGAGCTACCCCCCCGCATGTCGAGCCCCTCAGCAACGAACCATCGCCAGAACTCGAGGTCTCCATGGAACTCGGGCCCGAGAACGACTCGCCGCCCAGTGTTGGCGGGACGGCATGCATAGTCAGCGCCAGCGGTGATGCGCGGCATCCCCTCCGAGGCCAGCATGCGCTGCACGAAAAACAACCCCGGACACACGGCGAACGATACGTGCATAAGAAACCCGACTAGCTGCGACACCTGCTTCGCGGAAGCGGATGCCCGAGACTCCGGCCACGCCGTGAGAAGCTCCCGCAGCTTGCCTCGCTTATGCGGCGGCGGCGTCACTGTGAGGGACTCAGTGTCAATGATCCAACCCAAGACCTCCAAACGGGTGTCCCAATTACTGATTTCACGGTTAGACAAGAGGGGAGGATCAGATGCACCACGTTCGCCCAGCAGGCGAAGGTGGTCCGACGCGAGCGACTGCACCGCTCGCTGGCAGCGGCGGCCGTCCGGCCGCCCTTGCAGCTCAACAAAGATGCTGTCGCCGACGTAATACCGTACGAAACAACAGCTCCCGGTATTACCCCCCGCGCTAGGCACGGGCTTACAATCTCCCGGGAGCGGCACGACCGGCCCGCCCCGCGGAGGGGCGACGACGAAGTGCGCGACGGCAGCCGCCCCTAGTCGAGATACGACTAGGTTTTGGAAGGTGGAACAAGTGTGAGGATGTTCGAGCGCGGACGCAACCAAACCCCTTAACACGGAACTGTTACGCCACCCGAACTGCCAAGGCAAGTCCACAACCACGTGACCGCCGGCCACATACCCAACGACAGGCGCCCCGACAGGGTCCACCGGAACCTGCCGAAACGCGTCTTTGACCTCTTATCGACACAAAGCATTCCGAGCGTTCCTATCGTGTTCCTGACCAACAATTAAACCCGAATAAGCACATCGCGAAGCACGCTGCCGAATTCGCAATTCGGGGTCGAAGAAAACCTTGTGTCGCTATAACGCTGGTCCGACCGCCAGCGCGCGCAAAGGTGAGATCATGAACGATACGAAAAATGGGATTCAGAACGACAGCCGAGGGTGAAATACGTAGCCCCCGAATCCCCAGCCGCGGAAGCCAATTCAAACACCAGGGCACGCCCAAAAGCCACGTCCGCGCGAACCTTCTCAAGAATAGCACCCTCGTGCGGGAGAACGCTAGGGTGATTACTGTACTTTCTCGCTCAGTAGTTAAATCACCCCCACGGGCAACGCAAACCAGCGAGCCCGGAGACACCACGCGGAGCAGCGGAGTAATGGCCGGGAACTGCTTGATGGTCCCGAACCAGTGACGCACGGTATCCGGGCATATATGCAGAGCAAGATGAGACGGTCCAACGGCGGCCACAAAAGATGGATGCAATGCTACCCTGACACCGACGCAAAAGAAAAGTACCTACGCCAGCGATCTGATCGAGGCTCGCATAACCTACCCTCGATAAGGACTGTGCTACACTAGCCTACGCAGAAAGCCACGACTCAACTTCAACACGCCGATGCACGGTACACGATAGATCACTAGGCAACAACTGTGCGCACACCCCCAAATTACCTCTGTCCCCGAAGGAAACGGAACCCGGAGACACGACAACGCGCTCCCGCCCAACGCCAGTGTCGCCAGCTAGAGTATCCAACGCACGCCCCCACAGCCCCCTCCCGGCAGCGCTTAGCCGCCGGCTCCGTCGCCTCGTTGGCTGCCGTGGGCGTCGCAACCGCCCCGCCGGCGATTGGAAGGCTGAAGTGCCCCCATATGATGTTGGCCCGACAGAAAGGGTGTCCTCATCCGGAGCTGGAACCACCGCCCCCAAATCTCCCGCAGCCCTAGCAGCGTTGGCCGCGCGCGGGGCCGAAGCGCGTGACCCGGCCCCGGCCGACGCCGAGATTCCGCCACCCCTAGCGCTGAGATCGGCGGGAGACCTCGAATCCGAGGGGGCAGCGTCAAGCGCGAAGCTACAATCGCGCAACTTGCACCTTCTCGTGGCGGCAAACATATTACATGGCTGAGAAATCTTCTTCCTGGCGTGCCCGGTGCCCGGGGAAGCGGGCGCGGCCGTGGCCTTACGTGTAGAATGCCCTCTCCCCGCGAAGCGGCCCAGAGATGGTTCCTTCACAATCCTCAGGAGGTCCCCCCAACCCTGACAAAACGCGGACGTCCGGCCGAAGGCCGGTAGCGGGGGCACCGCGAACATCGTGTCCGGGGGGGGAGGAACCACAGATGGTTGGCTTGACAAGGCGAAACGAATGAGCTCGTTGACCCACAGCCGAAGATCGTAATTTACCATCTGGCACATTACGCTCCCCGCCTTGACGCTCGAGAGGCTTGCGTAATTGCAGAGCGTGTGAATACGAATGTCGGCGGACGCCGACGTCAAGGCAGCGCTGAGAGGGGCCAGCCGCTCCAGGCACGGCCGATCAGCGTCTACCGACGGCGACAGCCCAATGGACAGCATCTCGAAGAGCGCCGACCGCACAAGCTCGAGGCGGTCGGCGACCATTAGGCAGCCGTCGGGGGGGCCGTCCGTACAACGACCGAACTGAATAACGTCGAAGTCGCTCACTGAGCGGAGTTGGGCGGCCACCCATGCCGTTACATTGACCGACTCCCCCACGAAGGCTTGGATGTCTGCCGGATAATCGCCGAGAATATGGGGGACACGGCGCCGGAGAATCTAGTGCCGTTGAGGGCCCGACTTTCTCCAGAGGGTAGCCTCGTCGACAAGCTGGGACTTCTGCAGCAGCCGCTTCTGCGCATCACGGCTGTCGCGGGACGCGTCCCCTTGATCGGCCTGGCTCGCCACGAGATGCTGGAGAGTGATGTCCGAATGGGCTCACTGCGCCGTGCAAATTGACACGGAGTCATGGATCCCCGCGATGGGAGCGTCGGTTTTCGACGAGACAGCCTGAATCTCGTCGCGAATGAGTCCAAATTGGCTTTGGACTTGCCTCAGCCAATGCACCAAGTCGACGGAGCGTACGAAGTCCGACTCAGCGCCAGCGGAGCGTACATCGGCCGCCGATCCCCAGAGTGAGAGGCCGTGCTCCGGGGAACGGCCGCTGGGGCCTCAGTAGCAACCGCGGTGGCTTCGCCCGGGTGGGGTTCGGTAAATCAGTAATAGCAGTCACACGGCAAATAGCAGCGCGAATGAAACCCGAATGGAAAGAAAGGCCGAAATGACAGCGCCACGCCGAGCAGCGACTAGACCAGCAGCTCCCACTAGGTCCACAGCGATTCTTTTGAAGCTGTACTTCGCAAGCTATACCGGTCTTTACCGCACCTTGGACTTGTCTTGACTTCCCTGCGTCGCTGCGTCCTCTTGCTCGCGATTCAACCGCTAAAGCAGAACTGGTCCCAGATGCACTTCTGGACTATACGGGTATAACGACCTGTGTTGATCTAATTAGTCAACTTCTCCCGTACTTACAAAATATTTCTCGTACCTCGACAATAATCCGCCTATATCCCATTTTTTTCCGATTTTTTACAATTTTGTAGTAAACCGAACGCGCGTATTCTGTACGTAATTTCGTATCAAAGATGTAGGCCAGCGGCTCCCCTGGATGCTGCCCGCGTCAACAGGACAATATGAAATCATCATTATGCGCACTGATACTATATACCCCGAACAAGGGAGAATGATATGATGTTGCAACATGTCGAAACCTTTTCATTTCACAATTATTTATAGATTGGTTGAGTGTTGTTGATTTTTTAGTATGGTATGGTTCTAAATGTGAACTATATATAACTTATTGCAGTTAATTCTTCAAATAAGATCCCACCAGTATGACCTAACGTGGATCTTCGACATATCTTGACACATACATACCTGGTACCTCGTATACACTACTTTCGAATCTACACAAAATACCTCGTATACACTACTTTCGAATCTACACAAAATACCTCGTATACACTCCTTTCGAATCCACACAAAAAGCCATAAATAATAAAAGTGGAATATAGACGAGACGTATTACGCAGCTTGCAGAGTTGAGTATAAACTATTTAATCGGTCGAACTCACAGCTGACGTATTTCATAAATTTATAAAATACTTGTAAAAATCGGCAAAAATGGAATATAGACGAGACGTATTACGCAGCTTGCAGAATTGAGTGTAAACTAATAAAACAGTCGAACTCACAGCTGACGTATTTCATAAATTTATCAAATACTTTTAAAAATCGGCAAAAATGGAATATAGACGAGACGTATTACGCAGTTAGCAAAGTTGAGTATCAACTATTAAATCAGTCGAACTCACAGCTGACGTATTTTATAAATTTATGAAAACAGCATCAACGGGCGCCACCACCACACCACAAGTAAGCTGCTTTCGTCGCGATCACAGACTACTGGCTCAGCTGGTACCCAGCACTAAAACGTTATTAATAGTAGTTCGTAGCGTCCGTCAACGACAAGTAGCGAAAAAATATAAGAATAGCCGTCTGTCCAGGTATGAAAGTGCCGTCTCGCGACTCCTGTGACTCTTGACATCGCATATTTTCGAGCGTTACAACAGCATCAACGGGCCACTCGGCATGCTGTCTGTCGCGGTGTATGATGGTTGTGGATGCGGGTATCCTCGACGCGTTAGTTTGTCATATACGTATCTTCTACTGTAGAACTTTCTTTATACCCTGGCTTATGTTCTGCGCGATGCCGTTGCCCATCTACACATTAGCTCGCTCATCGTTCAGAAAGCGTGCGATAATACTAGTACTGTAATGGCGCAAGCACCGGCATGGCAGAGCACGTAAGCGACCGTCAATCCAGAAATCGGATTGGCAGATAGGCGACAGAGCCAAGCGGCGGCCACCAGGCAGAGGTGAACGTGTTCGTTCGTTTTGATCTTTCTTTGTTTCGTGTGCGCAACGGCGTATACTCGCATGTTCGTTCAATATCGCCGCTGATGCCAGCTAAGTTCGAGTTCGACTTTTGCCAACGTAGACTACTCGTAGTTTGTTTGTATGAGCCACGCTCGTCGAGCGAGTGTTTGGCAAAATATCTCGTGCTTTATGTTACGCCAACTTGTGGTCAACGCGCCGACCAACGCTTGCAGATCAGGTCGCATATTTCTTTGTTTCATGTGTGCAAAGGCTTATACTGACATGTTCGTTCAATACGGTCGCTGATGACGGCTCAGTTCAAGTTTGATTTGTGGTCGCAACGTAGACCAGTTTATTTGTGTGCTCGTCAAGCGAGTGTTCGGCATCTCTCTCGTTTTATTATTGGTTTCTCCGGCACACTCGTTGATGCTTGTGCACGGAATATCTAGGCCATTTTGGGTTTTAGGTGTTGCGGACTCTCAAGTCTCAGTCTCTACTTGTGTAGAAACGTTGTGCCCATGTACGTCAGTTTTGACGCTGTCATGATGGTACATTAAAGATGTACGCGTTACACGAGGCAGCTTCCGAGTCATGCCTCTGAAGATAGTCAGATCATCATAGATACGATTCGTTTGGACGAGCATGACCCCGTTGTCGCCCCTGCATGGTTGGAACAAGTGGCTGGATAGCAATGCCATACAAGCCCTCGACGCGGATGTTTTTGCTGGTTTAGCGTGGCTCGAAACTATCTGAGTAAAAAAAACTGCTTCGAGACTTCTTCAAGCGGGGGCGTGTAGAATACAGCAGAGGCGTGTTTCGCCTTGCGGGGTAGCATCTACGTTTTCGGATGCTCTTTCTTCGATTGAATGTGCTATGAGAGCTCTATACTACGCCCCGAAGATGACTACAGAAAAGCAAAAAGTCCAAAACCCGAGGTCCAATCCCAACGTCTATGTGAAAAACGGCTGTTTTTCCAACGATGTTGGGTTAAGGTGTACTGCCAGTCTCAAGTGACATTTTTGACCAACCACTGATGCCCCTACCGTATCACGATTCATCAATGGCAGCATGGATCGCCCAACCACCCCAGTTTGTTTGGGCACGGGATGTGCCTGGAGTGCCCATGGAGACGATGCCCAACGTGGGATAGGCAGACTGATATGCATCCATTTCACGCACTCCCTATAGGCTTGATACGATCGCACCCACGTGTCGCTTGTTAGGTTTAGTGTACTGCACATGAGGTGATATTTGATTGTCCAGAGGTTGATGGCGCGCGTGCTTGACCTCGCTCGTGCCTGCGGTCGGGCTCGAAGAATTGTGACGCGACTACGCCATGACCATTGCACACGTTTACCGCTTACCTTCTTCGGCTTACCGAATCTTCGACTGGCTGGCTTCCTGCTGCCAGTCTTCACGACCAACGAAAGTACAACATAACTCATGTGGATTCTCCTCGCACACTGCGTTCAACGATACTGTAATGTTCGTGAATCTTCGCTGCGCTCTTTGCAGGCGCCTTTATAATAATCAGCTGACTACGATTTCGGCGGGTCTCTTCTCCGGCTTGGTGACTCTTAAGATTCTGTGAGCAATGTTATTATTACTGCACACAGATGTTTGTGACTGAGTCAAATACTCGAATTTCGCGCACGTCGGAACCCATCTCTCACCACACCTTTTTAGCCAGACACAAAAAGCCAAGTGACAGCCAGGTAAACAATGTCACCGGTGTTGCAAGTGTTTGCGTTCGATTGTTTGATATATTAACAGTAGGACATACGAGGGTTTGCCAACGGAGAGAGGGAGGAAGGGAGGGAGAGGGGGAGAGAAAAAAGAGAATCGAAGCCTCCTAAATGCAAACCTGAAGTATATATGCTGGTTCAGAAGCGTGAAAGAGAGACTGCATTGCTACTACTGCGATTTATTGAGGAGATTCGATTCAGATCGGGCTGACACGTTTGTGCTGTACGTTATCCGATACACTAGATTGGAGGGGGGGGGGACAGTTATTGTTTGTGGAGGGTGCGTGCGTGCATGCTCTTGTTCGGAGAAAGACCAATACGCTCTACGGTTGGGATCAGAGTGAATACGCTGTTAACATTACGCTTGTGTTGGTGGTCGATCGACCGGAGTACGGCTGGCTGTAGCCACTGTATTTGCACACGATGTCTTGGCTTCCTTCGAGAGGGGGGTGTACTCATTATCATGCATGGGGCCGTAACTGTATGACCATAGACCCTCGCATCCCTACATTGCGGGGACGGAGAGCATCGGGTTTTCACGGACTAGGCAGATATTGCTTGCACCAAGCGCGATGCGCCGTGAGGTGTCCGGCGAGCCGCATGAAGGGTGAGCTGCGTCCTACTAAGAATCGCGTTAGGGGCGGATTTTCTTGCTTATAGATGGCAGCGTCAACTAATTGATTTAGTTTCTGGTGTGGCCACTTCTTTTGGGGGAGGGAGTATTTCCTGCTTTTTTTGATTGTACGATACAACAATATGTGACAATATGTATGATAATGCTACGGCGGCGGCAGCACGCTCTAGTCGAAATTCACACGACTCACGAGTCCCTCGACATGTGTTGGGTACAGCAGGACCCAGTAGCGTTCAACGATAGATTACCTTGTTACCTATACGTAGGCTGTGGGAGCGCTCATAGAAAATATGCAGTTTGTGCCGTATGCAGAGTTCCTGTACTATAGCCAAGTTGACCTGGCCTCTGAAAGTACAGGTGCTATCATACCCGAACTATGCGTCACAGCTAGTACAGGCCAGCTAAAAAATGGAGGTATTCCGCAAAAAAGGTCACATGTCTGAGCGTTTAGAAGTGCCCAGCCTGGGTGCTGCCCGATTTGGAAGCAAGACCGGCCACCCCCTTTCCCCTCACTGCCGTCTTACTTTAACGACCCACCTCCACCAAAGGTGCGGAGGTACGGCTGTTGCTGCAGCGGAAAAAAGCCTTGTCGAGCTCAGCTATCTTTCCCTTCTTCTGCGGGCTGCTCTTCCTCCTCTTACTCCTGCCCCGTTTTCTCTCTGTGTTCCCCGTTGTCCGCTGCCGAAGCAGCTGTTGCGCTGAATACCACGCTTTGGTGTAGCAGGCCCCACCCCTACCACTACACCTGCCCCGACGTCGTGCGGTCGACGGTCAGCGACAGGCGAGGAGACTTCCTCTCCAGAGGCGCGGCACGAGACAGCGATAGCAGCAGCGGAGGTAGTCGTCGTTATTTGACGTAACACATTAGCACAGCGTTACCCTTGTGCACCGTAAATGCGCGGAGCGCTCAGTCGATCTATAAGAAATGTATACGCGCCACGTGTTCGTAATGGTTCGACGTCATACAGCACCTGAAACGCGAACAAGCGTTATCGCCTCTGTTGTTCACCGTGTCCTTCCCCGCTGGGATGCATGCTGTACGGGTACGTTCCGGTGAGCATCGCGAAATCCCGAGCGACCCAGTTCACCTCGTCTTGGAGGACGGGGTGTTGGATGGAATGGACAACCCGTTTGCATGCACGTGCGAAAGGCTATGCGGGGAGTGTTGCACGCTGACAATGCGGTCACGGAACCAATTTCAGCGTACCTCCACCGCAGCATCGCGTCAGTTCCATGCAAAGTCGAACGAAACAAGTCGGATGTAGTCGCCGTAAAGGCCCCTCACCTGACACGACTAGGCGTACATGGAGGGAATTGCCTTATACAGGATACGTACTCACAGAAGGTACGGAGCGCTGCAGTATTGGCTGTAAGGTGAGTACGACCACAAGGCGACTCCAAGCCGCTTGTGACTACAGGTTATGTTAAAGCGGGGCCACCGCTGGCTGTGCCTGGGATACTCGCTTCTCCGGGACATGTTGGCAATTCCTTCCCAACACGAGGGGTCTGTCTGCTCCGGACCGCACGGGACCACATAGAGTTGCTCCAAAATCTTTTATAGGTGACCTGATTTCGGTGCGGTACGCGGTTCTACGAGTAATACTTCAAGATAGGAACAACTCTAAAGAGGGATGAAACGGCTTGACAACTGGCATATTAGCTACTGTAGTCTCTTTAGGACTCCGAGGTAGCGGGAAAAACGATGGTTGGTAACTTTGGTGTTGTCAACCGTCTCCGACCAGCGTCAACGCCCAGAAGTAGCAGTAGGATCATGTTGCGCTCGAGCCGTTAGCCTCATGCGTTGCACCTCGGACCTCGATTTGTCACCCCCCAGTGACGCAAGTGGCCGTTGGTGTATTCGTCATTTTTCATGGTCAAACATTCGCTTTGAATTGCCAAGAGGGATTGACATGGGAAATGACAGGTATGTGATACCCATGCTGGGTTAATACAAGTCGGGGTTTTCAAGAACGGTGGAACAGGTGTCATACGCATCTGCATTAGCTTTCACTTCTACTGATGTACAGCTGACCAACTACAATGGAACAAAGTCATCCATTGCTGGGGTTCGATGCTCCCTCTTGGCCATGGGTGTGTTGCGAAAGCAGACTACCCTATATCTGACTCACCAAAATACCTGGTACGATATAAACTCAACTGTGATGTTTCATCAGTATTCCAGTCAATACGGACGCCATCCGCGGTGTTGCATGACAACTCAACATTATCGCCGCGAAGGCGGCCCCGAGGAGCTTTATCAAGCAAAACTTCTACACTACGTCCATTATGCATCAAATGGCCTACAACGCATCGGCCCGAACACGAATGAAGTTCAGCCGAACGGTACAAACACAACATATTACATATGTAGCTCGCAACGAGCAGGTCGCATGGTACGTGGTTGCTTTATCGCAATCATTAAGACACGCGGGAGAAAAGCGATCCTACTTCTCGTGCTCCACATACGATACACTCGACGCTACAAACTAGTCTACACACTACGTAGACATATCACGATCTATCTACTGCAGATCATCTAGCTCTAATGTTTATCGATATGAGATTATGTACTAGAGCTGTGTGGTACAGATCCAACTGGCAAACGTAACCTAGATCGTGCACAGCGTGTAAAGCAGCGAGATCTAAACCTGATCCGAGCGACCTGCTGAGCAGCCCGTTAAATATGATCGGATGGTAAGTCCTATCCGAAGTGAGATCCTCTTCTCCCAGCAATGAAGCAGCAATCTTCACACACGACATCATTCACGCCAAACCTCTTCCATGGGCTGCGTGTCTCATCCGAAGATTGGCGCCAGCGAACGTCGATATTAAACTACTCTAGCACCATGAATGAAACGCATACGAGACAAACACCTTAACGCTAATAACCCAAACCCTGTTACCTTAAACCTGACCACCTGGAAAGTTTATCAGAACGCGCAAGCATGTATGTAAGGTAGTTACCGTCCACTATCCACATATTATGTCCAAGCTGTGCCATGTCGAAAACGTTGCCACAGATTCTTTCCACGTATGGTGTCAACTATCCACCGCTAAAACTCTTCCATGTTCCGAATCTCATCCCAGCGCTGCTGCAGCAACATCCGCTTGCACTTGGTCCAGTTTAAGTAAACGCGGTCCTCCTCGAGACCGTGCGCAAGGTAAGACCTCGAGTCCCTGCAGTCCATCCAGAGAAACACCCCCAGCTTCGCCTCCCAGTCCGTCACCTCCTCCCCAACCCACTCCGCGCCGCGGGGGTACATCTCCCGCACCCGCATCAAGCGGGCCGTCAGCCTCGCGCATACCTCAAACACTTGCACCTCGAAGTCGCGCTGGTGCCGGAAAGCCTTGCCCCCCACGACCCCCCACTTCTTTATCTGCCAGATAGTGTTTTCCACCACCACGCGAAACCGGCGCTGCCGGCTGTTGAAGATCTTTTCGTCCATGGAGAGGTCTCCGGTGTCCGGGTGCGGCACGCAGTTTCGCATGTCGTCGCTACCGCATCTCGCCGCGCCCCCGAAGTTGCCGTCGCCCATACCGATTTCACCTTCGGAAAGCAGGCTTTCGGGCTCCAGGTACAAATCTGACGCGCAGTAGGCCTCCCGGTCCGAGCAAGAACCCTCCACGGTTTCGATCTGAAAATTAAAAAGAGGCGATCGTTCACAAGGAAAAAAGCCCATGAACTATCCGAGCGGTTGCATACATACAGAAGCGCAGATCCAACGCCCTACTCGAAGTCGGCATCGCGGGCCTGTGAGGTGACTGCAGCGCACCGCCAGACGTTTGTAGCTGGAGTGGCGAAATAAGCCAACTATTAAATAAGCGGACGTACAATCATCGTATTACGGGGGTCTATAGTTAACAGGACCTATGGCATACATAAAAACCTATATATTGAGGTATTTTTACTAACAATATTTGGTCCTGTTAACTATGGACCCCCGTAATAGTATTGATGTATCCTAAGCGCAACGTCGAGCCACGAACGCTCCAGACAGATACGTAGACTGAGAGCTCTGTCAGTGTGTGCACGTAATGAACCGGCAAACCGAAGACAACTACTCACTCCTAGGCGACATACCGCAGCAGTGCGCGTTCTTTCGTAGCGACCAATTACGCGATTCGCCGAAAATCTACCGCACCGTACCCATAGCGGTTACAGATATCGAGCAAAACGAGGAAACCACAATCACATCTGATTCGGGTTCATGCCGGTATCCATACCGGTGCATGCGTGTTGTGGGTGGAAGGTGTTCACCGGGTGTGATAGTTTGGAGTCAAAAACGTTTCCAGGTGTACATCCGAAGGAGTTGTGGTATGTCAAGTGTTATCCATAGGGGGGGGTGCCCTCACCCGTGTTATACGGCAACTGTTACGGGAACCATTGTTAATAGGACCTACGGTACACAAAAACACCATATATTTTCATATTTTTACCAACGATAGTTGGTCCTATTTAATATGGCCCCTCATAATAGCTGCCGGCAGGGCCGCTTGCCACCCCAACCCTTACGCCAATTCGTTCGGATATGCATGAAAACATCCCTTTCAGCACGTTCGCACCACTTCTTGACCTGGACACCGGGAATCTTGTTGCGAGTTTCTTCAAAAGGCGTCAACTTTTCTCCAGCGTCCATCTGTAGAATATGCTTGCCTTTGCCTCTCCAGGGGTTCAGTTCAAGGAGACAACATCCAACCCTCATGCGATCGGACTGGGTAGAAAATACGATTACAATCCTTGAGGGGAAAGAAAAAAGCGTTCGATTCAATCCGGCGGCGGATCGTGATCGTATTTGACTCAGTTGGATCGGAAATAGAGTGTTGGAAGTGATTTCCTGCAACCGAGCTCCTGGAGAAGCGGGAAAACTGTTCCAGATAGATCTCGGTGAAAGACCAACCCATTCCGAGGGGATGACTACTGCTTCTCCCTATCCGGATCAAACGCGCGTGCGAACGTGCCGAGTATAGGCGTTTCGATTGTCTGCTTATCCAACTGCGTAAGGATTGGCGTTAGCCACCAACATCGAGGGTTTCCACCCATAACGGCGACGACGAAAACGGAACCAACAATACAACCAGTATACGGAGAACTTCTCGTTATTTTCTTGCACGTCCTTAGTTTCCACAAATAGCTCAGACAATGGACAGACACGCCGTCTTCTAGGTCACCGAGATCCAGTATGCTGAGTTAGAGGGTGCTCAGTGAAAAAAACGTAAAAACATGCAGATCACACCCCGGCTGCCCTGTGTGCAGGCATCGTCAGACAGGCGCCACCCCAGCGAACGTGACCAAGATCGCGCCGAACATATTAAGCAGGGATCCATCTGCTCCCAGAGATAGGGGATCGGGGCATGTGTCCAAATAGTTGCGTCCAACGTGCGTGCCCCGAGCCGAATTGTGAGCTACTTGTCCGAAGGGTGAACTACGTGTTCACCAGTGCGTAGTGTCCGATCTGCGGGATTGTACGACCTGCTAATATTACGGGGGGTCATGGTAAATAGGACCTACGGAACACACACAAACCTCTATATTTCCCTATTCTTACCAGCAATGTTTGGTCCTGTTTACTATAGTCCCCCGCAACAGTACCTCAAACATTTCAGTTATTTCAAGCGACCAAGGAGCAACAAGGTGCCAAGCTGCATCCAACCAAACCATTGCAGCCAGGCGCGTGTAGAACGTACCCTGAGTATTTTCCCCCTGACATCGACGTAGACGATATGGCTCCACCCAAGGCCGCCGTTCTTGGAGTAGTGGGTGTTGTACACCTCCTCATCGGCGGTCTTCCGCCCCTTGTCCATCTGCCAGGTTGTGACAACCAAAAAAGGGGTAATCAAGACCTGTGCTACCGTAGAGTGGCTCCACTTTTACGGTCTGGCGCGTGCCACGAAAAGGGTATTCAAGAGCGACTGTACCTTTTTTCGGCCAGATTATATACGACCGACGGGGGGGGGGGGGGGGGGGGGGGGGGGCTCTCCAACCGAAGAACAAGCCAATAAAGGTGGAACATCGTCCGTGTAGATTCTATATTTCGATGTCCTTCGATGTATACCTCGTGACCATGGTGTCCTCCATCGGACTGTGATTTCACTCTTCTCTCAAGGTGAAGGTAGGGTGTTCCGTGTATAAATAAGGCTTTGGGGCTACTCTCGATGAGAGGAGCGTGCGAGCATGTTGGTGTGTGTTACGCCTGTCGTAGACTATGCATCCCCTAAGCATTTATCGCTGGCGGTGCTCCTGAATTCATAGCTATGTTGTCATTGGACCCGATGTTGTGCAACGGAGCATGAATTGAATTTTACTGAGATACGGGCTTGTTCAAGTCAAACACGGCGTTTCTCTCACTCACGAATGTCGGCAGTAGCAATTACGTGGATGGCACATACTGGGTGTTATACTGGCTGTCATGAACAGGGGGAAAGGGTGACGTGGCCGGTTTTTAGTACTTAGGGTCATAGGGCTGGTACTAGTGGCGTAAATGTGTCGTGACCAACCACGCGCCGTGAATACGGTCAGTGAGGTTGTTCCCTATGCGGTTCGATTTCGAGCTTCAGGTTTGTATGTTTCGATCTTAGAAGACAAGCATCTGCTTGTGCAGTCTGAACATGCAAAATCTGATCGTATTTGTTTTGGGGCTTTTCGCGGGCCAGGTCAAACCTCACGGGTCGGGCCGGGTAGGGTTAGCTGACCGGACCTGACCCGCGAAAACGTTGAGGTGTATTGACTTGACCCGACCCGACCCGCGAGATTTTGAAAGCCTCTTGACCCGACCCGACCCGCCAAATTTCAAAACCTCCTGACCCGACCCGGCCTGCCACCTTCCTATTGACCCGTGAGACACGGGTTTCGTGCGGGTCGGGTTACCTTGACACGCAAGACCATTTGTCTTGACCCGCGGGTTCGACCCGCAGATCCGGGTCGGGGTTCAACATTTGAAAACAATGTGATATTTACTTTTACACCTTACAGCGATCTGTGGCCTGTCTGTAGTGGGGGTTGATGGATGCGGGCATGCATGCGAATATGGATTTGGCGGTGTTAAATAATTGAATATGATACCAAAGGAGGACTATTGTGTATTGGTATGAGAGAAACCTTTGGGTAGGAGAGCGGGAGGTGTTCCAAGTGTCGGATGCGCGAGACGGATGCGCGGGTCGGACCCGCGGGTCAGTTGAAAACAAGTCGCGGGTCATACTAGCCGGACCCGACAGGACACGACCCGTGAGATTACGAAAAAATATTGACCCGACCCAACCCGACCCGACCTGACCCGTGAGATTTTGAACACTTCCTCATCCTACCCGACCTGGCCCGACCCACGATATTTTGAGCACCCTATGATCCGACCCGCGGATCGAGTCATGACCCGCAAAAACTCTGAAATATTTCGATCTGACAATCCGATGGCCCAAGTCGTCAGATTTTGGCCCGAAGTCCGACGACTTGCGACATTAAATTTTGAAATCGAAAAAAAGAATAGTCGCTAAATTCAAGATGATATCCACGACAGCAAGCAGCAGCAGAACCATCGATGAGTTGGACGGTGACACGGCCGTACAGCGACCGTTACTTCGAGCCCGACGCGCGGTCGGCGGGCAGCGCGTCTCTCCGTGGGCAGACCACAGTCGACTGGCGCGGGCCCAAGAGACCAAGAGCAGCGAACTCAGCGCGCACCTCTCCGTGGATAGGTACACGTGGGCTCGTACAGCAGCAACAGCAGCAGCAGCAGCAGCAGCAGCAGCAGTTGGTCACATCGTGAAATTAAAAACACCAAGACATGTTAACGCTAGCGCACTCGGCGCGTCTCTTCACCGCCAGACCAAAGGCAGTCAGCGTCCGCTTGGACGCTCAGATCGTACGCGCAATGCAGCGCACCCAGCGCGTCGCGTCACTTCCCGGCGCAAGCCCAAAACAACAGCAGTTGGTCTCGGCGTATGCTCGAATCTCTCCACGGACCAGAAATCTGTTTTTTTCGCATAGCGAGACTGCTTCGATTTGACAAGTTCACATCTGAAACTGCGATCGGGTCGGAATCTGAAGCTCCAAAAACGAACCGCATAGGAAACAGCCGAACAGGCAGGCGTTTCCATAGGAACAAACGTTGTAGGTTTTCGTCTTGTTTCTGAAAGGTCCAGCTTCAGGGACTTCACGACATGCTTGTGCAATTTTTCGCTCAAACATATTGAACACTTGATCTGCGCATATTCAATATTGAGCAAATACATTGCCAAAATCGATCCTATACCGAACCAACTAAGCACGAGGCAATGCCTTTCTTCTGCACTTTTTCTGCAAAACAGTCTAAATACCCACGCCGTTTATGAGAGAAAGTCTCTGAAACATTGCACGCGTGTTATTTACGTCCTTTTCGAGGAGAGCTCCGCCGGGATGTTTGGTTCGTAGTTATTGTTTAGGAAACCATATTTGGTCTAAGGTGGTCCAATTTTGTCGAGCAAAAAATACGGCAAACCAGACAACCAAAAAAAAACTACACCCGTTAGGCCGGGCGTTCGTAAGGACTCACAGAAAACGAGAAAAAAACCAAGGTCTGACTCCAAAAAAACGGCCTGGACTTTGACCGGGAAATGACTTTGTGTCGTTTATCTTGAACCAACCAGCCTGTACCTATTACTAGCTCGATCGGTCTGTGTAAATGCGGTAGCTTGGGCTATTCATCAAACCCTTTGTCCTTTGTATGTGGATGGTATGTGATTAGAATAAGAGGTCCACCTTGCCAGATGGCAAACGGAAAACCACTACAAAAAGTCGGTTCTAGGGTGGGTTGTCGACCTCCTCAGGCGAAGAGCCTCCGAAACATGTGACGCCTGCTACAAACAACAAGGGTAGTATTTTTCGACCAAAAAACTTTCCTGACGGATGGGCCTTCTCAACGACCGTACAGAACCACGCTACACATCATTTTGACATTCTCACAATAACTTTCGATAGGGATCGATCATCGGGTTAAGCGCCCGACGGGTTCTTGAATCAGCTGTTCGGTGGTGTACAGAGCTCCTCAAGCGAGGAAAAAGCCTCCGAAAATTGAAACGTGCACCCTTACCGTAGCAGGGGTTTCTGCGATCCCACTGCCGAGGCATGAGTCCAACCAGTTTAGGGTCGTAGTCCCACTTAAGGGACGAGCTACTTAGAATTCGAGTGGCCTGTGTCCAAAATTGGGCTGCAGTCCTAAAAGGGGTGTAACTAAAGATTGTATACCACGGGTGTATTTACAATCTGGTGTGCCCGGGCGTACAAAACTCCACAGTTACGAAAAAAAGCTGCAACAATTTACCCCCCGCAAGTCTGCACGGAAAAAAAAAAACGGTCGGTACATACGTCCTTGACATGTGGAGTCGAGGACAGCAATGCCGTGCTGTACACTTCATCGTCGGTCCCCTTTTGCCGCTTGCTTATCTGCGGGGTTGTGATGTAAAAGGGGTCTCAAGGGTATGTGTGTAGTAGGGCCGGGTATATACACAGTGCACGGGTACCAAAACTGCTTGTTTGGGCCATGTCAGGGTATGTGCCCGGGTACTCTCAGAGTATATACCCACCCCCCCCCCCGACTCACATAGTAGGAGAATGTGAAATACACAAGAAGGAACCGGATGTGTTGGAAGAGGAGATGAGGGAAAGAGACGAATGTGACATGGAGGAGTATGATACACTGAATAGCAGCGAGAAAACGATCGCTATCCTACGAGATATAGATGGTGGCCACAGGCGGCCAAGACAGGAAGGGGAAAAGACTAGGAAAACAAAATCCATATAATATATGGAAACAACGTATTGGGCGCCCAATTGTTGGAACTGTCTCTATTAGGAGTAGGGACGGTGCTCCGTCTCGAAAGGGATGCGCGCTCAATGGTCAAACGACTAAGACAAGCAACAAGTGAGTACGCCCCGCCCCCCCCCACCCCCACCCCCCCCCGGTGGATGCTCCGTCCCGGCATTGTAGGGATGCAAGGGTATATGGTCATACGACTACGGCCATGCATGTGATCGAGCACATCTCTCCCATCGAGTACACACCCCCCCCCCCCCCCCCCCCCCCCCGGTGGCACACACTAATGAAACCGTCGGTATGCACCTCCTTGACATGTGGCGTTGACGGCCGGAACAAAAAGAGTAAACCAAACGGCAATCGGTGTAGAAGCAACAACATCCTTACTCGAAGCACTTCAGCGTCTTTTCGTCCCTTGACTATCTGCGGGGTTTCGATGAAGGGGGTATTCAAGGGCGTATGTTTAGTATTAAAGTCTATTTAGCAAAGTAAAGTAGCAAACCTGCTCGTTTGGGTCACACGCGGGCATGTTCCCAATTAAAACCCCTAGGGAACACAGGTGCACCCCACTAAAACTCGCCGTCGCAAGGACTGTCACTGTAGTACTCC
Source organism: Macrocystis pyrifera (assembly GCA_031763025.1). Taxonomy (NCBI): domain Eukaryota; class Phaeophyceae; order Laminariales; family Laminariaceae; genus Macrocystis; species Macrocystis pyrifera. The sequence continues at coordinate 10,149,998 of JASSKH010000020.1, read as the reverse complement.
GTGTCATCAACAGGCGAAAGGTAAATCACGCGACGGCTTACTCCCGGTGGCGAACACGGCTTGGTATTACGGGGGTCCATAGTTAATAGGACCTATGGTATACATAAAAACCTATATATTTAACGATTTTTACTAACAAAATTTGGTCCCGTAAACTATGGACCCCCGTGGTAGTACACTCCCAACAAAGTGGACCATAGCAATCAGGACCCCTCAGATAAACAAAAACCTATACACCCCCGCCTTTTTACTATGAATAAGCATGTTTGGTCCTATATACTACCGGATGTTCCCTTGCAATACGTACATTGCGGGAAATATTATCGATTCCCACGTCATCATACATACAGATCGTTCAGAGGGAAAATATGACCCAGGTGTGCACGATCTCAGCCCGTGTTTCCGGGTGGGGACTGCACAACCTACACGATTTAGGATGCGTTTCCTGGGTTAGATATGTACCGTGCATATCTAGATCTTCCACAGAAGATCATAACGGCAGGTCAGGATCTAGACCATCCGCAGATAGATTTTGCTAGTTTGTCCGACGTGTCCAACCATTTCGACTGAACAGACTTGTTGAATTACGCAGCCGCTAAGAGTGCTAAGAGTGGAGGGGTCCCGTTCGCGCAGTCCGTGAAGTAAAGAATCTGCGCCATCTCACTAAAACTTTCGAGGAGGGGGGGGGGGGGAGGGATAGAGGGGGGGTATCAGGTATTCATATCATGCATGGCCGTATAGTAGCCCATAAGACCATAGAGCCTTGCATGTCTACGATGCCGTGACGGAGGAGGTCGGGTTTTCATCGACCAGGCACACATTTCTTGCTCCAAGCGAGTAGCGCCGGGCGGCGTTCGGCGAGTCGCGGGAAGGGTGAGCTGTATTAAAAAAAAACTATGAATCGCTTGTGAGGCGGACTTCCATATGGATGACAGCATCAATGGCTTGATTTACTTTCTCGGGGAAAGGGGTAGGGTGTATTCATGTCATGCATGGACGTATTCGTAATACTTTAGACCCTCCCACCCCCTCAACGTCGGGTGGGAGTGCGTTGGGTTTTCACCGAGTAGACAGGCCTTGCTTGCACTAGGAGGGGGGGGCAATACACCTTATCATTGATGGCCATCGTTGTATGGCGATAGGCCCCCGCACCCTTGCAATGCCGAGAAGGAGCGCGTCGTGTTTTCACCGACCACCATGCGCAGCAGCGTACTTGAGCGTTGCTTTTCCACCAGCGGCGACGCGCGTGCTACTATATAGGCTGCGTATCTTTTCACCGAAAAAACATATCTCACTAACGGCGATCCTTGACCGAGGAAATCTCAATCTCGTGAGGGTACCGTTCAAGCTTTGCTCCAAAGTAGTTTTGGTTGCGTGCTAAATAAAGGCTAATATTTCATCCATCGGGTTACTCTATATGTATTTCTCAACGTCAGGTTTTGGGCGAATTAGGTATCTGCACGGGGGAAGTCGCTCAAAAGATAGGCAGCTGCCACTATCACAGCATGCATCCGCACGAAGGTGCCGACATATACAAAATATTCACCAAGCGAGATTTCCAAGCGAAAGATTCCTGCCCCATCTTTGTGCATATAGCATGCCCCCCGCCAGGTCACGCCACACGCGAGGAACAACGTAAATCGCTCCACCCCAAAGAAATCGATCCAACTTTTTTTTTTTTTCTTGTTTTTCATCCTCCGGCGGATCGGTAAAAACAAAGCTTAAGCTTACCACACCTCCACGTGTTTCCAACTTCGTGATTAGAATACTTCAGGGCAGATACATTCCTGATCTACATCATCTACCTCGTGTTGGCCATTAATAGCGGGCACCGTAAAGCATGAACGAGCTACTCTATAGCTCGTGTTATGTTGCTTGGGTTGGAAAAATACGATACAGATGCTGAACAACATTGCCAAATAGGCAGGTTAGGAGCGTCAGCATTCAGATGGTCATCTATCTGCGCGACGACAGTGTGAAAAATTCGCCGGCGTGAGTTTCCAGCAAAAAAAAGGGCTGACAATGGCATAATTCAGCTTCTCACCATGAAGGGGATGCGCATCCCGACCTTGGTGCTGCCCGCAATGTACACCACCCGGTTCATGTCGGGATGCCCCCGCTCCCCCATGAACCGCGCGTGCGAAGCCCGCTCTTCCGCAGACGGCCACCGCACTTCCTGCCACGCGCGGCATCCAAACCAAAAAGCGAGCGGCGAGGCAAGACACATGCTATAACCAGAGGTGCTGCGGGTCCTGGCAAGCGCTACAATACCGGTAGAGCCAGCGCAAACATACTCGGGCGCCTCGCTTGAAGAGCTCGAACAACCGATTTTAACGTGTTTACGTTTTACACCTTGGAGACGAATGCTTCAGTAGAGCGGTGCATCTCATCCTTCTGAAATTTCCATACTCGTTTTTTACCTCACACACAAAACTGAAACCGCATGCTCATAGCAAGCAGGTTGCGCACCGAACTCTGAGGCTCCTTGTGCCTCTCTGCCGTATCTCACCCCTCCCCCCCCCCAAAAAAAAAAAGACGCATGCAATCGTACGTAGGGGCGCACCAAAACAATGCGTGACTCCTTGGTAGTACCTATGCCTCACCCAAAAAACGAGACGCATGTTGCGTATCGTTGTCACGCATCTAATACGGGGGTCTATAGTTAACAGGACCTATGACATACGTAAAATCCTATAACTTTAGGTATTTTTACTAACAATATTTGGTCCTGTTTACTATGATCCCCCGTACTAGTTTTTCTGAGGCTTGTTCCTCAAAAGATGTATCATTATTAAAAAAAAAAAACAGAGACCAATGGCGTGGTAGTGGTGCACCTAGTGTTTCTACCACTCCATATCTATCCACTGGTACCATGTATACCTAACCCGAAGAAAACGAGACCCGTACTATGGTAGATGTGAACCCAAACGTTCGTGAAGCCCTTAATTATCCATACCTCACGCATACATGGACGTTGATAAGAACATATAAACCGCCCGGCTTACCCCGACGAGCAACCCGCTAACCTAGGCAAGGGAGGTAGGTGCAAAGCACCCACCGATAAATTTGACGTAGCTCGATGCGTGAGGAACTCCGTATCTCACCTGAAACATCTAGTCTCGACAAATATTGAACAACCTCATCCAAAGAGCTATTAATAGGTGCCTTGGTCTACAACACGATTATAGGTGCAGGACGAAAAATGTCGTGAAAACAAAAAATGCGATCCCAACAATATTTTGTATTTCTTCATTTGGGTGGACCCGTCTGTCGGAAAGGTTCCACAGATCGGACAAAATGCAATCTAGAGAATTCATATCCTAACATCCTGAACGGGCGTTACGTGATACGCTGCGCAGGATTTTTTCCGCATGTCACAAATCTAACCCAGGCAACATGAGCCAAAAAAACACAGAGCCGGAAGAAGTCTGCCCTACGTAGGATGTCTCGATCATGATATGGAAATCGGTGATCTCTCCGGCAAGTGAAAAGGTTTGGCGGAAAAGTGATACCTCCATCGTGCGATAGCTCGCGAGACGGAACATATCGCCACTACTAAATAGTTCCACCTCAAAAGAAAACAAATTTGTGTCATATGGCAAGGTTGTTATCATGCACATCGAAGGGGCTTGTAGGTCTTACCAGGCCAAGGAGCACCGGTACAGTCAGCCGCATCAAAAGCAAAAAAAGGCAAGAAAAGAAAATCGCGAAGTTTGTACGATTTACGGAAGGGCAGTGGATATTGCGAGGCAATGGGGCATCGACATCGCTGAAGGTTGGGCGCTTGGAAGCAAACAAAGCACTGCCACGATCTTGGTACATAATTAGCAGGAGGGCGTAAATCTTGCGAAGCAGGGGAGCATCGCTACCTTGTCGCATCGGCCGCAAAGAATGGTTCTGCAGCGAGTTTGTCCAGCACGTATGAGGGGTGAGTCCATCTTGCGAGGCAGGGTGGGGGGAGATTGATTCGCTGCATTTGTTGCGTTGACCGCGAAAAAAAAAAAAAAAAAAAAATGTCCCGAGCTTGTCATGATGCAACTGGCAAGGGATCGTAGAAGTTGCGAGTGAAGGGAGCATCGCTACGTTTGTCACATTGACGGCCCAAAACAAAATGACATGAGCTTTGCTCTGACGCGGGTAGCACGGGTTGTAAGACGCTGCAAGACGAGGGAGCTTCCCTACACTTGTCACATCAACACAAAAGTACCTGTCGCGAGCTCGCCACAACGCGGTTGAAAGAGGTTTGTACATCTTGCGGGGCGAGCGAGCATTGCTGCACCGTCTCAGCAACAGCCAACAAAACTCTTGTCGCGAGTCTGCTGCCCGCTTGAAGGGGGAAAATTGTCGTACTGCAGCAGCAGCGAAAGCCTTGTGGTGAGCCCAATGTCACGCAGTTGGAAGGACTTCCGTTCTATCTGGTATACCCATTGGAGCGCGTTTTGCCCCACGCTCCCTGGCACCACCATACCCCCCCATCCTGACACCGTTATCTACTCATCAAAACAGCACACGAAAAGGGACGTCAGCAGTCGAAACCGTGACTACTGTATGTAATTTTTCGTGTATCGATATCTCATATCTCATAAATCGAACCCAATTATTCCAACATCCACACCTGCCGATAGCGCAGACGCGTGTATCGTCTTCTGACCGAACCATACGGTGTCATGCCCGGTACTACAATACGCCTCGCGGGCATGCCACGGATACCGCCTGTGATCCTGGCCCGCATGCTGTCGAAAGGGTTCACCATCCCATTGTCACAAACCGTCTTAAACCGTAAGAAAAAATTGGGCGTGCATGTGTATAGCCGAAGCCTTCGTACGTTTTAGGACGGACGGGTGAACGGCACCAGGTAGTCGGTACAGCGTAACTTGCCTGCAACCTATTGAAGCAGTGCGAGGTCGCCGAGGGTTGTGCCTTGTCCATGCCACGTTCTGTTTCGCGCTGTGGGGCACGGAAAATTGGTACAGTATATCTGGTAGAATGGCTGTGTGGGTTTGAACAGAAGTCCATGTTACTTCACAACTCCGAACACGCAATAGACCATGATCACTCGCACGACCATTTTCGTACCACAGTATTTCGTACGTACCGTATGCTGATGTAGGCCCTTTCTTGTGCGAGTTTTATAGAGGTTTAAAAATGGCCAACTTGAAAAAAAAAAAAAAAAAAAAATGATCAAAAGCAGACCAAAATGGATCAGTTCCGCGATCTCTGTTCAACTCCTGTTTGACATGGCAACCTTGAGCAATCCGAGCTTCAGATTGTTCACGGCAAGCCAATACAAAATGTAGTTGAAAGCTCGTCTAATATGTATACCTGGGAGGATTATATGGGCGAGTACAAAGCACATCAAAGCAGGCACCGACTCATCTACTGCACACTGCACACAGACTACAGCGGTGGCGTACAAGCCGACAGTCGTCCGACCTCCAGCCAGAAGCTCTCGCGATAGCATCTGGGAGAGACGATGCCACAGAGGAGGCATCAGCAAGCATCGACGATATTGTGCACCCGTACTGCCGTTGCTGCGCTTTCTTTGAGGGCGAGCGAGACCAAGACGATTCCTTCGGCTCGCGGAACACGCTTCCTATGCAATCGTAATTCCTGACTAGGCGCGTACGTCGCTCGGCAGGGGATCAAGTGATGGACGAAACAGCGCAAACCAATAAGTACCTGTCATATACCAGGTAGGTAGGTCGTTTGTTTACAAGTGGTTGCTGCTCGTGAGCGATAGCGGCCGTTGCTTTATTCCATCTAAAACATACCCACGATTGATTTCTGTCGAACGAGCAGAAGTACTACTACTACTGTCCAGCAGATACGGGATTGCGGTACCTTGTATAATACCACCCTGGGTGCGAATACAAGGACACTTTGGTCTTTGCATTAACGTATAAACGGTTTTTATATTATCGTACAGCGTTGTACAACATGACACGGAAGATACCACAGCTCCTGGAATGCATTTTCCGAGCCTATATTCTCCCACTCAATGGGGGCACACTCAACGATAATTACGAGTTTCGAGGTATATCCATAGACCCATCGCTGGGCGTTTGCACTCTTCCCGATGTCGCAGATGATCAGCCCGGAAAAAAATGTTCGAGGGAATTATTTGTGTTTGACGGTGCATATGTGGCGTCGAGACTCGTGGTTTTCCCGTATGAACCCTAAAAGCACTCGAAAAACATGTAAAAATGTTTCCGTAAGAAATGGTGCTAGGAAAAGATACTTGAAAACTGATGTAACAGGCAGCAGTCATTCAGCGCCGTCGTTAAACTTCTAAAAACAAGTACATGATGAACGACCGTTTCGAGGTGTATGGATCCTTAAAAGCTTAAAACAACGTCCGATACGCCAGAAATAGGTGGTCTGAAGGGCGGAGGATTACGGAATACCTGTTTCGAATCAGACCAAAAAATCTCACGCAGCACGACAGCAGTTTTCGGGCCTCGGAGGGGAGCACAGTAACAGCTGCAGCAGCGGTGATACAGCAGCAGAAATCGGTAGCGGTCAACAACCGCAGCAGCGGCGGCAGCAACGGCGGCGGCCGCCGCCGCAGGGTATTCGACGGGTGGTAAAAAAAAACGGTTGTATACCTAATAAACTGCATATAGCTGTGGTACTCATATACCTGGTATATAGCGGGGGTTTTCGTTCGAGCACCCAGATAAAAAACCAAAATAGAAATACTAATGAGCAGCACTGTTGGCCGCTTCCACTTTCAGCTCTGAGTATGCTATTCTTGCAGAATTGCTGAATCCCGGAGGTCGCGAAAAACAAATTGCCGCGTTCGAAACTGAAACCACGCCGAATGGGCTGTGTTTAATGTGGTATGCTTCAAGGTATTATTCGCGAAGCGGGTGGTTACGCCCGGTACGCTTGCTCACAAAGAAAAAAAAAAACGGAACGCCAAAGATAGATGGCCCACACGTTTAGGTGGCATCAGTTGACTTGCAAAAGCCAAGGGCTCCATGCTCCAGGACAACAACTCCGACGGCGCACGCACGTATGATATGGACGTACATGCGCTTTTGATACGCTACAAAAAAAAAAAAACCAAGCACGGCACGGCACGGCATTGCACTGTACTGCACCGCGTGGCGCTGGACAGCGCTGCGCTGCTGCGTGATATGGGTGTGCCTCTTTTTCTTGTTACTGTATTCTATGTGGTACGCCGTGCTTCGTCTACATGATGGATACATACATACATACATACATACCTTGTACTCGAAAGGTACCGCTGCGCTGCTGTGCTGCTGAGCTGAGCCGAGGTGGGTATGATCTGTGCGTTTCTGGATGTACGACGTGGTAATTCGTACTTGGCATCATATGATACCGTTTATCTTGAAGCACGTGTGGCAGGGCCACTTCTGTATCTCGTTCAGTTTTGGCCAAGTGGATTTTGATTGCCTTCGATTAAGATTCAAGTTCCGAAACTCGTGCTTCAGTTCGTTTTACAAACAAAAAAGTGCCGATCGTTTCCCGAGCTCTAAGGTATAGCACGGAAGTGTCTTTTTAATTTCAGATACTCGTAGTACGTAGGGTGTTTGCGAAAGATCCGATTATGCTTCGGCCAAGAACCACAGGCTACTCACCAAGTCAACACAGGATCTGGTTTTGACACTGAGCAGCTTGCAAGAACCTAAAAAGACAGTTTCGGTTTTAAATTGGAAGTAAAGTTCTGGAGATATTTCGAATACAGCAATAAATAACAAATAACGAAATGAAAGCACGAAAAATTGAACACCAACGGCTTCGTGCAAGATGCTGCTCGCTGCTGCTGCTGCTGCTGCGTGGTTCACTGCGCGGGTGTGTGTGCCCTGTGCTCTATGGCAGTCATGCCAAGAGTGCCAAACAATGCGACCGGGACACGTTGTGCAGTGCGCCCGTAGGCGTGCTGCTGGTGTGCGTGTTGTGCGGTCACACGCCCCAGAGCCCAGAGTACAGCTACTTTGTTGGTCGCTTGCGCCCCCAGCATAAACAAGCAGCACAGAGCAACGACTGCAACAGTCCACAACGCACACGGCGCTGTCAATTATGTTGAAGCTGCATCCCGCCAGCCCTTCGCCGCATATGACCGCATGGCTTTGCCGGCCTTCGCGCAGGCCTCGCGTTTTGATATGACCTCGCCAAATGAACCGTGCGCTTAGATAGATAGCTTGGTGGTGTAAGGCAAAACATGTCTCATACCGACCTCCTTCTGGCTGCTGCTGTACGCTGTGCGTATGACTACATGACCTACAGCAGTAGACGGTGATGGTTTCTTGCCAAATACGATGTTTTCATTCGCCCGGGGCAACTCCGAGCTATCCTGGCCATCAAATTTACGATCATCTTAATCCCAACCCAAGAAGCCAAACCCCACAAAAAAACGTGAATATATGGCACATATCGCCCGATTTTGGGTCTTCATTTCGGGAAGTTGATTGTTTTTCGGGATCGGCAGAAGAGAAGTTGACCAAACCGAACCACAATCTGGTCTAATGCTGTATGTGTCAGAAAGAATCGCCACCGTTGCCTTGGTTCGCCTGCGTTGCGCTTTCAGAATTCAGGCAAGATAAATATTAAATACTACTTTCTCCTTGTACTCGTGCTCGTACACACAAATACATGGCACGAGGTACGTGCTCGTAGACGTAAAACAACCCGTCATTTTCAACTTCAAAAAGGCCAAATATTAATAGTTTGTTTTCGACAGCGGTGGTACGTTTTGCACAACTTTCGAAATACAGCAGTCTCCGCAAAAACAGCGTATCACTCCGGGGGTCTATAGTTAACAGGACCTATGGCATACATAAAAGCCTATATATTTACCTTGTTTTACTAACAATATTTGGTCCTGTTAGCTATGGACCCCCGTAATAGAAACATAGATGCCGTGATCGTCCGACCCTCAGCTGTCTCGTTCGGTACGTTCTCCCACCACGCACCCCTCCTTGGCCCGTATGTGCCGATCAAGAAATAAATTGTTTTCCTCGAGTTCTTTGCTTTTTTCGCTTTCTTCCTTTTTTCTTATGTTGTTCGCTTTTTCGAAAATCACACCCAGCGCTGCTCAGCTAATACAAAATCCAGAATAAAAGATCACTGACCAATTTCGAAATATTAGAGTGTATGCGCATAACATTTTTGTTTGTCAAGGATTTCCGTCGGAAAGGTAATCATAATCGAAAGCCTTTCGGCATGCGCATAATCGTAGACGAAAAATAGCTAATTATTGGATTCTTATGTTTGGAAAAAAAACACTTGCGCCAGCGGCAGCACTTTTGCACCAAGCGAGCCGAACACAACAAGTCGTACAAGTAGCAGTACCTACCTGCAGCAGCAGCAGCAGCAGCAGCAGCAGCAGCAAGCACTAACAGGCAGAAGTTCGATCTATCTTGCGCTTCTCGACACTCGCTGTGCAAGCAACGCCGCCACAACGAGAAGATCGCCCTCCTTCTTCGTCGTCCTCTCTTCCCGAAAAGGGGTCGTAGCGGCGAAGATCAGGGGCGTGGCGGCAAGGGTGCACGTGCTTGCAGCACCAGCAGCGCCTGCAACAGCTCTTGCAGCAGCGCTTGCTTGAGGCAGCTCTCTCGCTTCCAGCAGCGCTTGCTTGCAGCATCGCTTGCTTGCAGCAGACCTTGCGTGTGTGCAGCAGCGCTCGCTTGGAGCAGCGCTTTTGTTTGCAGCAGCGCCTGCTCACCGCAGTGCTTGCTTATTGCCGCAGTGCTTCCAGCAACAACAACAGCACTTACTTGCAGCAGCAGCAGCACACTACATGCAGTAGTAGCAGTAGTCGGTGACGTACAGCAGCAGGAGCAGCAGCTGCAGCAGCACCTACCTATCTGCTGCTGCAGCAGCAGGCAGCAAAGGCATGCAGCATCAGCCGCAGCAATTCTTCTCGCAAAACTCCGCCGGTAGCAGACATGGTCCGAGGGTCCGGGGCCACTCTCGGGGCAAGCTTGGCCAATCCAAAGCGTCCGGAGAGTTTTCGGCCAACAGAATGCAGCGGTCGAATCTCATATCACACAAAGATGGCTCTAGTATATATAATATGCTATCCAAAAATGCATAACTTCGTCATTTTTATGCAAATTTGATTAGGATACAGTGTTTGATTAGTCGTCGGTAACGGGGGAATAGAAAAGCAAAATTCGTAATATTTTTTCTTTTGCGCAGACACTCTATTGACTCTCAAGAGTCTAAGAAAAGCCCAATATGGATTTATTGGAAACTCGGGTCAACATTTGAAAATATGTTTAAACTGAGCAAGAAAGGCGCTCCCACACTATTTTTTTTTTTTATTAAGTTTTGAAATACGTCAGCTGTGAGTTCGACGGATTAAATAGTTGATACTCAACTTTGCAAGCTGCGTAATACGCCTCGTTTCAAAATAATAAATTCAATACAAAAGTCCGTCTTCGAAATTCGAAAATGAACCACTTGATGAAAGAGAGCCGCTATTGTATCAAAAAAACGTTCGGTTTATCTCGCCCCGAATTTCCGACAGAGCAACGCAAGGCAAGGCGAGCAGCTACACACAAGCAACAATACTTGCTGAATCGTCTCACATCGAGGAGGAACGGCATGGTCCTCGCAGCCATGGTCATCCACTTGAAGTCGTTGTGGAAAGTTGCCTTGGACGGCCCATACTTGGAAGCCATCTCGTCGAAATTCACGTCGTTCCTGAGCATCTCCAGCCAGCAGAGGATTCGATCCCGGTCGGACAGCAGACCCCGTATGGTACGCCTCTGGGCGTTTTTCTCCTCGGAGTGCTCGCCGTAGTGGTTCCGAGGCTGCTTGAAGAGGTGCCCCCGATCCCCGCCCTGCTCCGCGTAGAACGCATCAAACTCCTCGCGTGAGAACCCGGTGCGCTGCCTGAAGCCGTCGCTTCCCGCCACTGCAGGAATCTCGCAGAAGGCGCCGTAAATGCCACCAGGGTAGGGGTAGACGAGCTTGCGCCGCTTTTTAGAGGAAGAGTCGCTTGTGTCCACCACGGCCATGCCTGCTGTGTTGCCCGTGCCTGCAGAAGATCGCATTTGCTGCAGGCGTTCCTCGAGATTCAAGCGAACGGTGCGACCTTCGCTGTCCTTCTCCGGCTGTAGCTGGGCGCTCTGGCTTTGCTCGGCGGCAAAGCAGTGGCGCTCTGGCGCCGCGGCTGACATCGCAAACGCACGTCTTGGGCGAGGACGCCTTGACCGCCTTCTTCCCAAGAACTCATCGTCGTCTCTAGCGTCAGCCTCTTCATCCTCGTCGAGCTCTTCGCATGTCCGCTGGAGGAGCTTCCTCAGGAATACTGCCGTTCGTGCATGGTCGTTGTCGGGGCAACTGCTGGCAGCAGAAGCCATGCTTTCATCCAACTTGTTCGGGGGGGGCATTTGCTGAGTGATGGGAAATATAAAAACTGAAGAATCCCGTGTGGCAAATGCATACCATTGAGTTGGAAACCTTTCATTCTGATGTGGTGGAATCGAGCTTATAAGCCTTGAATTCATGTAGCGTTTGTTACGTAACATTTTTAGTCTACATTTCCCTACAATGGCGTCGCAGACAGGACGTGAGATTTTGAAGAGCGAGGTCCGTGGTTCGATTCTCGCCTTCGTCCCCCGAGAAAAAAAGGAAAAAAGGGGAATATCTCATGTTCAAGAACCTGTAAAACTCACTCACTTAGAAAACACCTATCTGGTAGGAAGGAACGATGAGAGCAATGCGATCATTGCATGCTGAGTCCGGCGGTATCGAAAAGTCGGAGGTAAAACTTGGATACTCAGAGTCTCATCGGGGTTCCTGACTTACTCGCAAGGAGAGATAAGTCAGGTTTAGTGAGGGAGAATGTGGTGGAAATCGAGTTTATAAGCCTTGAATTCATGTAGCGTTTGTTACGTAACATTTTTAGTCTACATTTCCCTACACTGCACTGACGCACGTACGTATCCTACGCAGTCATTCCCATTGTACGTATCCCCCCTCTGTCCCTAACCATAAGAGTCGTATGAACATCGATACTGGTATTAAAAGAGCCTTATTTTTATTAAAAACAGTGCTGGTGCGTACCAGACGAGATCCCGACACAGCTCTGACTTGAAAGTTGAACAACCGCGGGCCGAGTAGCCTAATCAGCACCACTGCTGTGTGTCAAGGGTTTCTCGAGCAAGTTATAATCAAGCCTCCCCATTGCCGAGTGCTGGTGTTCTCTGTGCCCCTCGATCCACGATCCACGAAGAGTACAGTTTGAGTATGAAAACCATGCAAGTTATAATCAAGCCTCCCCATTGCCGAGTGCTGGTGTTCTCTGTTCCCCTCGATCCACGATCCACAAAGAGTACAGTTTGAGTATTAAAATAACAGAGATCTGCGCGACTACTCTGTCAGTACATACTCGTACAAGTACACAACTACGTTCTACGAGCCTGTTCAAGGTGACAGACTTTTTCTCTTTTTTTATTCGGGCCGATTGGTAAAAATAACCACACTTCCACGTTCCAATTTCGTGTCGTGTGTCAATCTAGCCCGTTTGGGCACGTTGACCCGACCTGACCCCCTAGAGGAGCAGGTGCGGTGGAGACAGCCACCCGGGAGAGTCATCTCTCCAGGGTAGTGTGGTGTGGGACTTGCGCGAGCTCACCCACTAACAAAAAAAACCGAGGATATTACAGACGGAAAATATTCTCCGCCACGAATATCGCCAGCGGCATCTACTCCAAACGGGCATATTTAATGCTCCTCGATCCACGATCCACAAAGAGTACAGTTTGAGTAATAAAATAACAGAGATCTGCGCGACTACTCAGTACATACTCGTACAAGTAAGTTCTACGAGCCTGTTCGAGGTGCCAGACGGAAATAATCTCCCCATCGAATATCGCCAGAGGCATCTACTCGAAATGGGCATACAGTATTTGATATCATACTGACCGCGATGAACAGCGGAAGCGGGTGGCATGGTCGTTTTTTTATACTTGGTAGGGGTCTTAAGGCCTGTGGCGATAGTGGCGAACATGTACGTACGTACGTGTCCCAACCAACCACGCGCGGTAACAGGCAGGCGATCTTGGTAGGAAGAACCGCTCTTGTTACAGTACTTCCTTTATTTTCCGGACAGTCTGGATCTACAGGTTGGGACTTCAAGGCATCACACGTGGCCATTTGGGTACCCCCAAAATCCTCCAGAGGATTCGTTGTACGAATCCTCTAGAGGATTCCAAAAACAAAACGATCCCCCAGAATGGTAATGAGAAAATCCTGTGTAGGATTTCGTACCCGCAAAATCCTGCAGAGGAAACAGAAACCGACTTGGTCCATCTAGAGGGTGTCTGCTGACACTCCTGTGGAGGGCATTGTCCTCATCAACGGCCCTCTGGGGGGTGCCGTGATGGAAATAATCCCCCAGAATGGTAATGAAAAAATGCTGTGCAGGATTTCGTCCCCATGAAACCCTGTACAGGAAACCAAAGTGAAATCGCCCCCCTGGACGTTTTTTTATGACATTCCTGTGGAGGGTATTAAAAAAATCGGCGGCCTCTGGGGGGTGTCGCGATGAAAATAATCCCCCAGCATGGTAATGTAAAAATCCTGTGCAGGATTTTGTATCTATGAAACCCTGTACAGGACATAAATCTTCACTCTACCGCCTGGACGGTTTTTGAGAGCAATCCTGTGGAGGGTATTCCAATACTCGACGGCCCTCTGGGGGGTGTCGCGATGGCAATAATCCCCCAGCATGGTAATGAGAATATCATGTGTAGGATAGCACAAACACCTCAATATGGCATGGCCTTAATATCCGTTTTCAGGATTTCTTATCTTCGAAACCATGCAGAGTAAACCAAATTGTTAAAATTATTATCCCTCTGCAGAATTTGGTCACTCTGCTCCTTTGATGGCCTCACTAGACTATTATACTCGTAAATATTCTTAATGTTGACAATTTACCTCCATACCTCGCCGACGCTTACAGGCTGTTATCTTTGTTCAAAGCTCTAAGGCGGGCGGGAAGCAAAACTTAAAAAAACACTTTGCCACAGATCACAGCAGCAGTTTATGACTGTTGCCGGCCGTTCGGTTCCCAACCAGATTTCTGTACGCTCAGGTGTACACCCGTCTGGCCTTGCTGTCTCTCTTAAATGAAAAGCTTCAATATCAGTCCTCTTTCGCTCTCTGTACTTGTTTGCATCCCCGTATCAGACATGCCTCCCCAGGTTTCTAGATGTAATACTCTACGTAAAAATATTCACGTACATCTGCTATTAAACCACTACTCGTACTATACTACGTGTACAACGACTGAAAGAGACCTTCAACACATGGGTAAGATATACAGACGCAGCAACGCGACCTACGTGGAGACGCCTATCTACCATCGACGTTCAGGACAAAAAAAAACGTGCTCAGTCGGCAATACGCGTACTCCATTCCAGAGTGGGGCCCGGTCTAGCGCTGTCCGTGTCGGGAATGCCCGCCCCCTCGCATGCTGCCGGGGACGTTGCCCTTGTTGGCGTGGCCTGCTCCTTCGCTGCTGCCGCTGCCGTTCTAAGCGCTGGATCCATCTGTATTGGTTCGACGTCGTCTTCGTCGCCGTTGTTGTCGCCGTGGCCTTTGTTGTCGTCGTCGTCGCCCTTCTCGTCATGGTCGCTCTTATCTTGGCCACCCTCGCCTTCCTGGTCGGCAGTTAAACCGCCTGTTACGTAAGCACAGCAGAGCCAGAGGGAAGCGCGAAGGACACACGTGGCCACTGAGAACACAGAACAAATATACCTGACGTAGGCATTAATCCCCTGGAGGGTCGCAGCAAGGGGAGCGTACGTGGACACAAGGAACGTGGTAATCAACAGAAATCACAAAAAAAAAATCGAACGGCCATCTGAAAAGCGCACCAATAAAACCAAACCTACATCTCACAGATCATGCGGAGCCTAGCGAGTCGGGTCGGGTCAGGAGGCGTTCACAACCTCACTGGTCAGGTACTTGGCTGGACAAGTGACGGCAAATATCATGGTACAGTACTAGTGGTCCCTCTATAACGTCGGCTCAATAATGCGAGTGCCCTATCTAATGCCGAATCTGCATTGTAAGGGACGCACCCTGTATAGTGCCAGTTCCGCCGCTTGGGTGTCCGTCAATAATGCCGGGTCAGTGTTTATCCTACTTATGCTGTGCACATCTATGCATACACCCACAAACACCAGAGAAACAGCAGGTGGTGCAACCGTTTTGGTGTCTGCTCGATTCCGGGTTGGGCTGGTTTGTCGAAGTAGATGACAGCATGTTGTGTTTTTGTGGGAATCTCTTCTGTGTGAGCCAGACGTACAGTAGTATGGATGTATGGGGCCGCATTGGGCAGACGTGGCAAACAGACAAAAATACACATGAACACGGCACGGCACCAAAAAAACGCGGGCTTTGAAACTCGGCTTTAGTACCATTCGTATGATACGAGTACACAACACATGTACAGCAGCACAGGAACAAGACAGGTCAATTCTGCTAACTGTGGTGCAGAATAGTACCGGGTATTCCATATTATACTTTACGAGTATTGTCAGAGTACGTTCCAGGTATAATATAAATATCAGAACACAGCAGTACAACAGTAGTGCACAGCAGTGGTATGTTTAGAACAAACAGAACTTTCTGGAGTATACTGCTGGTGGTGCACAGTGCACCATCCCACTACTGTGTGTTCCATACACCCCTCTGCTGCTCACTCACTGCGAATACATGTCCTCATACGTAGCAGGTGTCCCTCCCTGTGTCCCTCATTCTAACCCCGCATCACAGCAGCGTATTCTCGGTCGCTTGTTGCATACGGTGGTGTATGGTACATTGATTCTTCAACTGTGCTTGGCATTATAATAGAAGAGTCTCAAATCGCGAATAACGGCATTGTACCCGAACAATGCCGGTGCCCGCTACAATGCCGGTATTCTAAAATGTAATGATTCTTCAAAAGTGCCGGCAAACACCGGCGCTATCCAAGAATCCCAGACAGTGAATTATGACGAGGGAAGTGTGATATATCGTACGCAAGTGAGGTTTTCGGTCGGATAGTAAAACAGGTCGCTTCTGCGGAGTAGGAGATAGCCTAGATTACTACTTCATATACGTCGGATACTCGCGAGTCCGGACGTGCCGGTGCGAGCACACGGTTTTTCGTTGAGGGACACCAACAACTGCCGAGAGCGCTTAACCCCTTTACAACTGGAAACCCGGGGTTGGGGACATAGTTACTCGTAATCAGTACAATGATGGGTTTTGGGCCTCTAAAAGGGTTAATAGCGTGGGCAAGCAAAATTCGACGCAAGTCGACGAAGGAAGAAACTGCTGAAATCTGCTCGCGATAAAAATGCAAGGCGCGTACCACAGTGGGGAGGAGGGAGAGGAGCCTGCGTTGTAACCCCGGACCTAAGTTACAAAAGGAAGGGAGACAGAGCTTTAGGGCAAGACATATGATAGATGGGAAGAAAAGAAAAAGAAAAAAACACTGCTGGACATCTATTTTTTTTTTTTTTCGTGTCCAGAATAGTAGTGGATGTACGAGCTGCACCCACCGCATCTTGGACCCGCAGAATCTGTGCAGAGACTCGGACAGGACGAACTTCACCCGCGCCCCCGCTTGACTAGTGGTTAGACCGCGAGGTTACTAATGCCAAGGTCATGGGTTCGAACCCCGGCCAAGGCGGAGTTTTTTCTAGTAAAAAAAATGCAGACAGCGTCTACTGCTGCTGTGGCGTGAGCTTTCAAAGCTCGACGCGAGTCGAAGACGGAATAAGGCTGTTTCCTATGGAGTTCGATTTCGAGCCTCAGAATTATATTTTTCGATCTAAAAAATGAATGACCCTGCTTATGCCGTTCAAATATGCCAAATCCGACGGGATATTTTTCGATATGAGAATCCGATGACCCAGGTCGCCAAAATCCGACGACTTTCATCAGATTTTCAAATCGAAAAAGGGCATGCTCTCTAAATTCAAGATGTCATCCACGACAGCAAACAGCAGCAGAACGATCGATCACTTGGATGGTGATTCAGCTTTATAGCGACGTTGCTTCGCGCCATACGCGCGGTCGGCGGGCGGCGCGTCCCACCGTGGCCAGACTACAGTCAGTGGGCGCGGGCTCGGGCCTAGACACCAAGACAAGCGCACTCGGCGCGCACCTCTCCGTGGATACGTACTCGAAGACTACACTGCTGTACAGCAGCACAGCAGCAGCAGCAGCAGCAGCAGCAGCAGCAGTCAGACTCATGATAAAGCACAAAATACCAAGACAGCTTGACTCTAGCGCACGCGCCACGTCTCTTCGCCGCCTGACCAGAGGCAGTCAGCCTTGGCTCGGACGCTTGGGTCCTACGCGAAGGGCAGCGAACCCAGCGCGTCTCTTCGCGGCGCCAGACCACAGCAACAACAGTTGGTCTTGGCGTTTGCTCGAATATCAGCACGCGTAATAAATCTGATTTTCCGCGTTGGACGACTGTTTCGATTTGCCAAGTTCACATCTGAAAATGCGATCGGATCAAAATCTGAATACCAAAAATCGAACCGCATAGGAAACGGCCTAAAACGCTGCATTAATTCTCGCGATAAAAAATCAAGGTACGTACCATTGGGAGAGAAGGGAGAAGCGCCCGCTATGTGAACTCGGACCTGAGCTACTACTGGGAGGGAGCGGGAGAGTAGGGCAAGGGTATTAAATGGGGTCCAAAAAAACAATGCAACGCCTTCAGGAAAGGTACACCGTAAAACTACGCTCAGCAGCAGCTACAGAGTACTTGTAGTATATTCAGTGCTTGCCACAACTAGTTTGCTGCGTTAAAAAACAAACGGCAGATTGAGCACGTACAGTCAGTACATACTTTGTACCCGGTGTACCGCTAAATGTAAAACCTAACACACCCCGCGCGCAATCAAATTATCACAGCAAGCTTGCACAAGACAATTTTGAGAAACGTGCGATCTCTCGCAGCTGAGAGGTACATGAAATACTGAACACGTACTATATATACCAGGTCCAAGGGAATACATCACCCCCAGCTTCGTCACCGGTACCATGCAGGCCCTACCAAAGATGTCAGGAGACATGCCAAGCAAGTCAAAACTGTGCTGTCAAAGGTGTACCACCAGGTGGGCCGGTGTGTTCCCTATTACACCCTATCAATCGCAACTCGATGTTAGTCAGGGAAGTCAAGGGCAAACCTGCTGTCTGTCATAAAGATCTAAAGTTCAGTCTTTGGGCTGTACGTGCAGAAATGTATCGTACTTGGTACCTGTGCTTCTAGTCACAAACAGGGGTGTCCCAACCAGCACCAAGGGGCTATTTTAGGGGACACATTTACAGTAGTACTCGTAGCTCTTTGGCAAAGTATCACATACAGTACCAGGTATCCTGTATATATACGTATGCAGCGTGATACCTGGTGCTTCGAAAAAATGCGAAAGGATCCGACGACAACTGCATCGGCTACACCAAAATAAGGAGCACGTCAAACAGGCTCACCAGGTGTAAGATGCGTTCGACGTGCAGTCGTACGACACGCGCGCAGCAACAAGATTAGGCATCTGCTGTACGCGCTTGAAACGCAAGATCGCCTCTCTTTTTGATCTCGAAATAATTTGAATTTTGTCACACACCAACAGCCAACCGTGCACCAACGGCAAAAAAAGTAAACTGTTCGCAAAAAAACAGCCCTCCTCTTCTCGCGAAAGAACGAGAGCGCCAACCACCTGCTTCACTCCATACGCGATATCAACATAAAGTACAGCACACACCTTGCGAGAGCCACCACTGGCTGATGCACCGCCCTCGCCCTTGCCGCTACTCGAAGGGCGCCCGTGGGAAAATCTCCGGGAGACCTACAGTACGCTCTGCAATGTCTCTGGTACGAAGGCCTCTCCGATCCGATCTCAGCAGAAGCCGCGCCGCTCGCCCAACGGAAGCCGACACTTCCAATGATCTTCTCCTCCTCATTCGGAGGTGCATCTCCTCTGTTGGTTGCTTGACGTGTGCCTATGGGGTTGTTAGCCCCAGCACAAGCCTTTCCGCCTGCCTTCGTGATAACTTGTCTGGAAGTGTGGAGTGCACACTTTGCAAGTCGGTTGGTCCGAATAAATTCTGGTTTTCCACATCCTTCTGAAGGATTGCTGATGCGGGGACTAAACACGTTTTAGGTTGCTAATCCAAGAGGCTTCTGCACTGCTGTCTGGCTCAGTGCTGCCTAGCACTCGGTATCGCCACTACTTGAGCTTCACGAGGGCGATACAGTGGGGCACAGCTGTAGCAGGGGAGCAGGGTAAATCGTAGTAAGGTGGCAAACTGCGTGACAAAATATTTCCAGGTACAAACAGCGGTAGTAGTATATACCGTATTAATAGGTGCATTTATTACACACATCATGCCGGCTGTGTCCCGCATCTAAACAAATCTCTGGAGGTCCTTGGTTCTTTTTTACGCATTACAAGGGCTGGGACTGGACGACGAAAAGTGCCCAAAAAATGGCGCATCTATTCGACGAAAACCGCCAAAAAAATCCGAAAAAAGATTGAAGATGAAAAATGTACCGCCACCATATTTACTTGGCTTTAGACTGCATTATTGGTTGACCCGCAATGACAAATTGCTCGACATAGGAGACGAGTTGGATCTTGGGATTCAACAGACACGTGTAACCAGTGTAAACGGAGGGGAAGGCACATCATTCAGAATTTTCCATTAGATTTTTACGTCTAATTGGCCGGAAATGTGCGGGAAAACTCGTGTTTTATGCTTATATTCGTCTCTTGCTCTATGGGGAAGAAGTACTGCAATTGAGTATGAAAACAATACGTGCCCTCCTCTTCGCCGAGACTTGGCGGAGACAACAAATCAATCCGTGCTTGAATCCAGTAAATAGCCGACGAGAAATTCGCGATCAAACTTGGCCCTATTGAGTCATTCTGGCAGTGATCGCGAAATATCAATCAGCCATGGGAAACTCAAAAAAACCTGAGGGCACCGGACGAAAAGGGAAAAAAAAGAAAATTGTCCAGAAGAACCAAGAGGCTTATCTGGCGCGTACCGGGACTACAGTCGCAGACGCGGGCGTGGCTGCACGCCGGGCGCTTGCCATCCAGCGCGGCGGTCTCGAGGCCGCCGAGGGCATCCGTAACCGGGCCTTGAAGCAGCGCGACGAGAGTCGGGTCGAGACCGCTGAGGCAAAGTCTTCACTGCAAGCTGTCTCCCATCAGTTGTTCGTGCAGAAGGGCAAACTCAACCTGGAGCAGGGACCTCAGGCACGAGTCGGACGCAGCCTTGGCCCAGACCCGAGTCGAGCTGCACGCACAGCGGCAACTTAGCCGCGAGCTAGAGGTGAAGCGCGCTGCGTCGGAGGCACGCGCGGTAGAGCTGGGAAAGACGCTGGAGGAGGTTCGCGAAAAAGGAAAAACAACGGCACAGCAAAACCTCACCATCTTGGAAGAATTTGGGATGACCGCAGGCGACTGGACTCCGTGTGGCATCGGCCAAGCCGACAAAGGGAATGAGGACGCGCTGCAAGAAGCCATCATCCACGAGAGGATCAAAGTGTCGCGGCTTGAGACAAAGGCGAAGATTATGGCGCCCTTGCTCGCGAAGTTGAGAGCGCAGACAGTCAACCTCAAGAAGCAGGTGAGCAAGGTTGAATGTATTTTTTTTTTCGTATGTGGAACGTCTTGTTGTCCCTGCCTGTGCTGGTGTGTCCTTCTACTTTATATCCAGTACACTTAATTGAGAACTTTTTTTTTTCGTCGAAAAAACAACTTGATTTGGCTATGAAAATATACCTTTACTTCGCTTGCTGACTTCTCTCTCTGTTGTTGTGTGCTTGTACTTTGTATCCAGTATACTTTTTGATGAAAACAAAATTGGGTCGAAAAAACAACTTGCGTTGACTATGAAAAAATACCAGTACTTAACTTTCTGGTGCTGCTCTGACTGATGCGCCAGGTGTCACGGAAAACCGCAAAGCTGGCAGCCGCCCAGGCAAAGGAAGGTTCTATGGCCGAAATGGACGAGGGGGGGATGGGGAGTGGGATGGACTGGGCAAGAATGGGGTGCCGTGCGGGGTCTCGTGCTGCCTCGCCTCAGTATCAGTACGGCGTCGGTCTGTCACAGGCGGAGCGGCACGGCGTGGTGATGGAGGAGATACAGAGTGACTTTGTACCAGACAGAGCCAAGCAGCGCCACCAAGTGGTCAGACTCCCACTCATGCCAACTCCCCCTTGCCGAGAGGGCCCATGAAGAAGGGGTTCGTCAACCCCGCAGTCACGGCGAGGTGCAAGATGTGCAACACACAGCCGATCCGATGGGCGAAGATGGGGGTATCCTCTCTAGCAGCAGAAGCTCCAGCAGCAGCAGCAGCAGCAGCAGAGAGGTCAGCACCTCCGCCTTCGAGCGTGTCCGACACGGGATGCATTGGTCTGCTGTCAGCCATCGTGCCGGAGGGCCTACCAGACGATGTGGCCCACCCACTTAAGCTGGCCGCTGTGTACGCTTCTGCGCGTGGTGTGGTGCAGCAGCACCTCGAGCAGCAACACGCAGCAGCAGCAGCAGCAGCAGCAGCAGCAGCAGCAAAAACTTTTTTTCACACTCAGCACCTGGCCACGCTCCTACTTTTTTGCGGCACAGCAGCAGCAGCGGCACAGCTTTTCTTTACGAATAGATTTTTGTTGATGACGTGGGTCCTTTCCCCCCATCGCTGATTGGTTGATTTTCTAAAGATTTTTTTCCCCAGAGAACGACATGGGACATTTTTTTTTCCAAATACTACGTCTAAAAAAATTCTAGTCCCTACTGTAGTCCATTATGCTGTGTTATGTCCTCTGGAGGGTATACTACGTGCGCTTTCCCTCTGGAGGGGTTTATTGCTTCACGAAACCCCTGAAGGGTGTTGCTTGTTTTCCTATGCGCTATTTTAGTGTGTCCTCTGGAGGGTGTTGTTTTGCGTCTGGATGAATTTGTGACGTCACAAAACCCCTGGAGAGTGTTGTGGTTGCTTTATACTTTATACCCGGTATTAATATTAATAGTATTATGCAGTATGATGTCCTCTCTGCGTACGATTCTCTCTGGCGGAAGTTTTATGTTATTGCTATATACATCTAACACCTGAAGGGTGTTGACTGTTTTCCTCTATAGAGGGTTAATATGCGTCATTGCATCTTCGTGACGGCGTTGTTTTACCTCTGGATGAATGTTTTGGGTCACACCACAACGGTTAACGCTATTTAACACCTGAAGGGTGTTGATTATTTTCCTCTAGAGGGTTATATGCGTCATTGCATCTTCGTGAGGGCGTTGTTTTACCTCTGGATGAATGTTTCGGGTCGCACAACCCCTCCCTGGAGGGTGTTGGTTGCTTTTTACTCTGAAGGACTCTGCACTATCATGTCCTCTGGAGGATGTACTGCGTACGATCTCTTTTTGGCGGAATTTTGGCTCCACATATCACCTGGAGGGTGTTGATTCTTTGCCTGTGGAGGTTTATTCGTTTATTGTATCTTCTGCAGGGTGTATTATAAGGGTTGTACCTCTGGAGGAGTGCGTTGAGCCAGAAAACATCTGGAGGGTGTTGGTTCCGTTTTCCTCTACAGGATTATGCAACCTTATGTCCTCTGGAGGGTGTACTGCATGGTTTTCCCTCTGGAGTATTTTTATGGGTGGACCAAACCCCTGGAGGATGTCATTTTTTTCCCTATTTAGGTTTACGCGTCAATACATCCTTTGGAAGGTGTATTTCCTACAACATTCCTCCCGGAGGGTTTTTTTCACCTGAAGTCCCATGGAGGGGTTGGTCCCCTTTTCCTCTACAGGATTACGCAGTGGTATGTCCTCTGGAGGGTCTATTTCGCAGGTGTTCCCTCTGGAGGAAAATGTTGCTCCATCAAACCCCTGGAGGGTGTACTTTCTTTTTCCTCTCGAGGATTGTACGTTATTATGTCCTCTGGAGGGTGTAGTTACCATGTCATTTCCTCTGGAGGGATTAGTTGTATCACAAAACCCCTGGAGGTTGTCCGCCAATTTCCTCTGGAGGATTTTGTAGCATGATTTCCTCTGCAGGGTGTAATTCGAAAGTGTCTCCCTCCGCAGGCTTTAGGTTCGTAGATAAATCTTCTGGAGGATATTGTTTTCTACCTTCTACAGGAAATTACACCCCATTATCCTCTGCAGGCTTTAATAGGGTTGCAAAACCCTCTGCAGGGGTGCGAGCAAAATCCTCTGGGGGTTTTTATTCGGTAAAACGCTCTACAGGGAACACAATGCCCTGATTCCGTCGGAGCATTTTGTGCAGTAACCTCCACAGGGTATTCATTCACTCTGGAGGATTTACTGTTTGAAATAATCCTCTGCAAAATCCTCCGGAGGACAAACATGGCCTCTGGAGGATTTAGAAACTCACAGAATCCTCTACATAATCCTCCAGAGGGCTAAATCCCCCTCTGGAGGGTGAAATTGCCCTCCACAGGCTTTTTTCGAGCGTACAGGATTTTGGGGGGTAGCCAAATGGCCACGTGTGATGCATGTCTGTCTGCACAATTTTTCGCGCAATAAAAACGAATACCTGACCTGCGTATCAGACCATATATGTTTTCATCGTAAAAAAACACGGACCCCACCCTCCCACGCCCCCGTAGGTGAGTCCTTGGGAAGGCGAAACAAAGTAAGTGTGAAAAGTTTCAGGGTCCATCTTCGCGATGTATCATGCGTTTTGCTTAATATTGACCTTGAGGTGTGGTTCAAATTCGCCAAAACGTACTCGCAAAACGAGAAATAAAAAAAAAACAAACAGAAGAAACATAATATAGGTGAAAACGTCAACCCATTGCTACCCCATCTACGAAGCGTTTTACGATAGAATTTCACCCTAGTTTTTCTGAGACTCCTTTTAATAGGAGAGCTCCATACCTCACCCGAAAACTGACTTCAGATCAGCAATTTAAAAAAAAAAAACAAATTGCATACCGACGAATAATCCCATGGCCTAATTTTGCAATTATTACGTCATATCTCGAAACAAGATTGTTGGCATTCCGACGATTTTGGGTCAAGTTTCCGATATTCAGAAGACGTTTTAGCGGAAATGTGCTACCTCTGTCGTAGAAACGCGTCCTACGGGCTCAGGCTAGCTTGTCAACGGGGGCTGGGGGCTTCGGAATGTCGTCGGCAGAAGAAAAAATATTTTGTGCATCGGTTGAGAGCTCGGTGTGGCAATGCTATGTATATACCGAAGTCTTGGCTGATCTCTGTGTCTGGCAGTCTGAGGGAAGTCCCCCAAGCGGGGGTGCCAACCAAGTTGGATCATAATAATAGCTGCTTCAACCATCGAGGCGCGAAAACACGATCACTACGCTGGCGTTGGACGCGTGTCTTCGACGAGCGCAGCCATGAACTTTGCGGAAAGATGTGGGCGCCCAATATCACAACAATATCATCTGACTCACTCGTGCTACAGCAGTATCAAACACGCAGCAGGAGAGGGGGTATAGGTGGAATGACACGGCAGTAAGTAGCAGCGGCAGAGGCGCAGGGATATATATATGGATACACGAGGGTAATATGTGCATACGAGACTGTTCTTCATACTCCGAGATATACTGTTGTAATAGGAGTGTAGCCGGCAATTAAGTAGTAAAATGCGGAGTATGAGCAGCACTGGGGGCTGCAATATTGCGAGTACTGTGTGATGTGATTACAGTACAGGACGTACGGTATCTCTATCGCCAGCACAATTACCATAAAAAATTAGGCTGTTTACTGAGTACCAAAAGCAACTCTGTGCACCACGAAATGTTGTACTTCAAGCAACATAATCCCAGTACAACGTCTACCAGCGCTACCTCGCAGAGTCTACTCAATACCCCCACTCTCCATATCGAAATATTGCCAGTATTACGGGAAGGAATACCACCCCACACGCAGAAATACCACCCCCCCTCCCCGCCTCCCGGCTTCTCTTCCGAGCAAAATTAGCGGCCGGAACAATCCGTGCAACCGCTTCGACAAGGTTAATCAGCTTTAGGCCAAACCGTATGTGACTGATCGGCCTCCTTTGTACAAATTCATTGCTTGAGTTCGATGTAACGCTGGAATCCCGTAAATGATTTACAGTAGTATTCGTGCCTATGGTAGGCGTTTGGGATTGTTCAGCGGCTTGCGCTTTTAGCTGTATGTAAAAAAAAAAATGGGTGGGGTATTCAGTTCCTGTGTTTTAACCAAGTGAAGAGATAAAAAACAATGTAGGTGCTAGCCTCAGACTAGCCCGGGCTGTAACATTTCGATACGTTGGAGCATATATACCTTTTTGGCTGGGAGCGATCCTCCACTGCAGATTCCCCTATTACCTTCTTAAACCTCCAATGTTAATAGTTGTGTTGTACCAGCACTGCTGTATTGGCTGTATTCCACGTGGCACTTGGGGACTCTAACGGTGCGTGATGATGATGTTCTCGCATGACCTCACTTCCCCGAAATGTCTGTGGTCACAAAACAGGTTGAAACAAACTGCATCTCGATGGGGGAGAACTAGGCAACAAGTGTGCGAACTAGTGCGCACAAAAGGTTTTGCGTACTGTTCGTTTAAAGCAACTTGGACACCTTGCTAAAGGCGCGTACCTTCCAGTACTCTAGCAGGACTGGAGTGTTGTGCTCCTATCACAATCTGTTGATTGATCTCTAAAGGTATAGGTGCAGCTGACACGGGAACGCGTGGTTGACTCCAGACAGTAACACGGAACTCCTCTTATATTATATCCGAGCTGTCGAGTGACAGCTCATGCATCGTATGCAGGTTATTATCCAACATGACGCGGGAATAAACCTCCCGTTTATCCCCCCGAATATCCGACTAAATATCCCTCTCCTATAATCCTATGTCAATATATGGAACTCCCTAATATTAGATGTAACGTCTCCGTCGTGTTTCTGAGCACAATCAATATCCCCCCTGCTCATTATACGCGACCATACTTTAATATCCCCCCAAGCTCTGTACACTACAATGTACGACTCCGCTGGGTGGAAACATCTCAATATTATGACCAACTCAAACGAAATTCAGAAACATAATTTCACTCCAGAACCAAAAATCAAACTCTCAATTTCCAAAATACTATCCAAACTCTCCAACTCAGAAAACATTTTCTATGGACCGCACACGCCCCCAGGCGCTTCATAGTCTCTCTTCAACCTTATCCAAAAAAATTTCCCTCTATTTCATGAGGAATTAATGCAAATCATATAAAACATCACGGTAGTCATACTCATCAGAATAAATTTTAAGCCAAGAAAATAAATGCCAGAGATCGCAAGGAACCCCGTTCCCTCGGACAAGGGTCTCCCCTTGCCCCCTACTCCCGCCATAGATACACAGATCGCGACGGTAATGCGAGATAGCATACATTCCTTCACTTGAATTTTATTTGACGTGTGGACTACTCGAAAACACCAAAAACTCTCGAAATCCATCACCAGGAACGAAATGGTATCATCCTCGGAATTAGCCAGGGAAAAACGGCAGCATCTTCGGATTTATACGTAGTTCACACAAATCCTTGACTCAAAAAATAACATAAAACCTTCCACCTCGGAAAAACCGTGTCAAATATTCATCAGAAAATCCCGGTGGTAACGAAACACCGTGTTGTTGAGCGGCTTTGTCAAGAAGTCTGCATGCTGTTTCTCCGACTCTACATGGGTAATAACAAACTCCCCCTTAAATATAAGCTCGCGCAAAAAGTGGTGTCGTACGTCGATGTGCTTCGAATTCGACGTGCACACTGGATTTTGTGCCAGGTGCCTTGCCCCCTCGTTATCCTCGAAAACCGTAATGCATCTCTCCCCACACCCCGGAAAAATAAAACTCCATACATAGCGCATGAACATTGCCTCCTTGATGGTGTCTGCCAGTGCTACATATTCGGCCTCAGTGGTTGAGAGTGTGACGCATTTCTGCGTCCTAGAGAACCAGCACACACACGCCCCAGCACACATGATGGCCCCACCGGAAACTGACCTCCTGTCAGTGGCTTTGTTGGCATAGTCTGCATCTGCAAACGCTACCAGCTCAAGCCCGCTACCCTTCTGGAACGTAATGCCGAAATCACTCGTAGAAAATACATCCTCTAAAATACCGACTGCTGTCTTCCAGTGTACTTCCCTCGGCCTATTCGTGTACCTCGCTACCGCCCTCACCGCGTTCGCAATATCTGGTCGTGTTTGGTTCGCAAGCCACATCAAGCACCCCACCAACTCGCGGAAAAGCCAATCACCCACGGGTTCATTATCGTCAAACTCCTCGAGCTTCACACCAGTCGAAAGCGGGTTATTCCTCCCAGAACTAACACCAAACCTCGCCGCGGTATTTTCAGCGAACGCCTGCTGCGAAATCGTCAAAGTACCAGCATCCCAATCCCTCGAAGAACAACAACCAGCATACCACCGCAACTCGCCCAGATTGTTGATCGGAACAAGGTTGTTCAGGTCGTCACATAACTGATCGCATCTACCCTTGAGTCCTACAGCAAAATATCATCCACATGAACTACCGTTACAATGGAGACAGAGCCCGACTCGACCAACCTCATGACACACGCGTCAGCGGGGCTCTGCTCAAATCCTAGACTCTTCATGTGAGTGAGGAGGTGGTTGTGCCACGACCTCGACGCTTGCTTCAAGCCGTAGAGACTACGATTCAACCTGACCACCTTACCAGACATTTCGCCGCAGCCGGGAGGTAGTCGCATGAATACATCCTCATCCAAACTCGACTGCACGAACGCCTGCTCAGCATCAAAATGACACAAATCCAAACCCAATTCGCACGCAATAGCACCCAACAAACGGAAACAAGACGCTGCAGGCGTCGGAGCAAAAGTCTCAAAGAAATCAATACCCTCATGCTGCTTGAAACCTCGTGCCACCAGCCTTGCATTCGCCCGCACCACGTCACCATGCTCGTTGGACTTCCAGGCGAACACCCACTTCGCCGAGATGACGTTGAGCCCCTCTGGTTGCTACGTCGCTCCAAATGTCCCCGCGTCCGCCAGCCCATGGTACTCCTTGTCCATCGCCTGTCTCCAGATGGCCGAATACTCGTCCGCACACGCTTCAGCATACGAGTTCGGCGTCGAAAGCTCGCTCGCCGGGCGTGTGGGAAGGGGAGGGTTCTCGCGCGGTGGGGCTTGGTGGAAAAGTACATGGCCTATACCTTCCCGCGCTGCCATCAACGACAGCAGCCCATGCCCCATAGCCTCGCGGTTCCGCGCAGTCTCCCCTCTTGTCCGCCCCCTCAGCACATCTCCACCTTCCGGATGTCGCCCAGCTTCCCCCCTGGCCCGATCACCCTGCACACCGCCATCACCCTCCTGGTGTCGTGCGGTCTCCCCCTTAGTCCGCCCTCTCTGCACAGCGTCACCGCTTTCCTGGTGTCGTGCAGTCTCCCCCCTTGTCCGCCCCCTCAGCACATCGCCATCCCCCGGGTCCGGGATATAATAACCCAGTGCCCGGGCAGCACGCTGCGAAAGCTGTGGCTGCCGTGACTGCTGCGGCGGCGACGGCGATGATAACGGCGGCGACGGCGGCGGCGGCGGCGGCGTTGGCGGTGACGGTGGCTGTAGCGGCGGCGGTGACGATGACGGCGGCAGCGACGGCGACGGTGACGGCGATGGCGGTGGCGACGGCGACGGCGGCGGCGGCGGCGGTAGCGGCGTTGATGACGGCGGTTGCGGCGGCAGCAGTGGAGATGGGGACGGTGGCTCGGGCCATACGTCGGGGGCCCTCAGAGGCTCCGGCGCACCCGGCGGCGGTGGCGACGGCGACGGCGGCGGCGGGGAGCTCTCCTCCTCCGAAGGCAGTAACCCCACAAACGGTTTCCTCGGGTATTCCCAAGTGACGTCACGGGAGAACGACCTTCGGCCAGACATCAGCAGGATCTTGCTGCAGTCAGCTGCGTGGTGGTTGCCGCCGTTGAGATAGAAGCAAGCCTCCGCCTTCGGCTCGGTCTTCAGGGTCCTCCTGACGTGGTGGAAGCCCGGCTTCAGAAACGGGAGCAGCCGCGCAAACGGTGGTCTCCCGTAGAATTTTCGGTACGGCGAGTGCATTTCTGGCTTGTCCCTTACCCTTGCCGTCATGTTGATCACATCGCTCGCGTACACGCATGACTCAGCCCAGAGGGGCTGCGTCGCCGGCATCCTTGCATCGCCGAACAGGCGGGTGGCCTCCAGGCGGGACGCCATTGCAAGCTTCAGCGTCATGGCGATCCGTCGCTCGACCACCCCGTCATGCTTCGGAGAATCGACGGGCGTGTACTCGCGGCGGATGCCGTGGTGGTTGAGCAACTCCACGAACTCCGCCTTGGTGAACTCGGTGCCGTTGTCCGAGCGAAGGCACTCCACGATGGACGGCACACCCTTCGCGTTGATGTCGGCCAGGAAACCAGCGAAGACCTTCGGGACGTCGGACTTCCGCTTCAAGAAATACGGCCATCCCAGTCGCGAGTAGTCGTCGACGATCATCATCAAGTATGACGCACTGCCAGCAGACGTAGGCTGTTGTCCCGACAGATCCACGAACAGACGCTCCAGAGGCCTGGTAGAACGGCACTCGGTCGTCCACGGCCTCGCCATCCTCCTCCCTTTCGCCTCAGAACACCCAGCACACGGAACCAACTCCCCAAAAACCTTAATGTCCATCTGGCGTGCCGTCTCACGGAGAGTGTCAGCATGGGGCTGTTATCGCGGATAGTTTTGGAGGGAAAGTCAGTTCGCGTATTGTAGTGGTTCGCGACTATAACAGGCGGTGTGTCCTGGTGGGATCAAGGTACGGGCATAAAACCAGCCCAGAACCCAAAATCACCAACCCCAACCCTGATGGCGCAGGGCATCCTAACGCAGGTTCGCCGTCTACCTTGCCACAGAAGTGCCGACAATACCCGAACCGTATCAAGACTAGTGGGTGGATTGAGGAGTGATTAACCTTGGTGGTGGGATGGAGAAGGTGCTGCGATATACCACGAGTACAGCCCGCAGCAATCATAGTCAGACGTAAAAGCTGGAGCATCAATGCTCGTTAAAATTCCTGATTTTGAGTGTATCGTGCGGAGAGGGGGTAGGAGGTGAATAATCGGCCAGCATTGATGGCAAAGTCACGTGTAAGCCATCTGGGGTGGCTTAATCAGCATTGGCTGCATCTAGTGCCACGGGCAGCTGTAGCAGATTACAACATGACGTACCATCGAGCAGACTATTACGGGGGTCCATAGTTAACGGGACCAAATTTTGTTAGTAAAAATAGGCAAATATATAGTTTTTTTATGTACACCATAGGTCCTGTTAACTATGGACCCCCGTAATAGTAAATCCTTGTGAAGGCATGCTGGTCCAGGGGCGTATTGAGCCTCATATTTGTGAGGCTCCTCTCATTTGATGTGCATAGCAGCACCAACCGACCCCTAGAAGTAGTAGTGAAAACTATCATGTATGCCTTTAAAAAAATCCCATAAGGGCCCGCTGTAGTACGCAACTGCAGTAGTATGACGGTTCTTATGGCGTTCGCTTTCCGACGATATGGAGTACGAATGAACTTCAACGTTGATCACTCATATATATTCCTATCTATATATGAAAAAAAAATCCAATGGACACCAACCCCTAACTCGTAAGATATGCATGACATGCACAAAATATGCTGAATTCCGTCAGTTGAGAAGTTATTGGATATGAACAAGTGCAACCGGTACCGCAGCACGCCTTCGGGACCCGCAGCCAATTAGATTACGTGCACGCGTTAGGTACACGTTACGGTGTTCATCCGAAAAGGCCTGCTATGGTTCGGGGGAGGGGGGGGGGGGGGGGGGGGGGGGGGACTCAATAAAATGCATGGCCCGGTTCATGTGACCATAGACTCTCGCATTTCTACAATGTGGGATTTTCACCGACCAGGCAGACACGACTTGCATCAAAGTGCGGAGCGACATGAGGTACCTGTGAGTCGCATCTAGGGGGAACTGCATCCTGCTGGGAATCGCATGTGAGCCAGACTTGACTCAAACGGTAAGGGGCGCGGGGGGGGGGGCAGTTACACCTCTTGTTTATCAAATCCCACGCATCAAGAAGTATATACCCCAGCAATCCCGATTTTCAAACTCTTTGAGAGCCGTATTTTCGTCATATAGGGGGGTGTTCTTCAATAAACCCAAAAAACTACAGGACTCGTCCACTGAGAAGCTGGCGGACTATGTTCGAATGCGGTTGTGTATTCGTATACGATTTGATGCAACAAGCCCGTTTGATTGCTCATCCAGGGGCGTAGCTCACAAACGTTGCCGAACTCGGTCGCTGGATGGGGGGTATAACACAGCCCCTCGCGTGACGAGGAGCCTCAGAAGGTGTTGGTGCTACAAAAAAAACCCTGTACTTACCGTGCCGAGCGTCTTAAGGCCCAGCCAGAGCGAGATTACAAAATGACAAGTATGTGTGGTGTAGTCAACCTCACCGTTTTCTATGAGGCGTGAGCGCGCCGTACGAGTGGTGCAATCATGCCACACCCGGGTGTCCTGCATCTCTTAGCGGCGAAGTTCGGTACGGTTTCCCGTTGGAAGTTGCTCTACCCGAGAAGTGTTAGCCCGGACCCTATTCCCATGCCAGCAATGCTACAATAGGGGTGTACCTGAATTTAAATGAGGATCCTCGCCTCAGGAGCTCAATGCCTCGTGTAGACGTGACATTTGTGATGAATCATCACAGGCCTAACCCGACGAAACATTGCCCGACCTAGGTGACGCGGGGGACGATAGGGGTAGCGCTCGATTCGTTTTAACCTCCTCAATCAATGAGCCCGCCGTACAACACATGAAACCTGATAATCGACAAATCATGTAGGCGTAACCCAAAGAACCCGATGTCATGACCTAGGCGCGTTGACGAGAGTTATCGAGGCGTTCTACGGTAGAGGTTCACCTTAATTCTCTGATGCTCCTCACTTAGGGAGCTCCATACCTAAAGACACCTCACCCGAAAACTGACTTCAGCAAAAATCAAATTCCATCCCGATGAATAATCCCATGGCCCAAGGATGCAAAAGTGTCATTTTTCGAAACAAGATTGGCATTCCGACGGTTTTGGGTTAAAAAAAGCCCCGGCATTCAGAACACGTCTTGGCGGAGATGTGCTACCTCTATCGTAGAACGCGTCTATCGTGTAGTGCCTATGGGATACGTTGCCAAGGCAGATCCTCAGTCGAGGAGCTCCGTGTCGATTCATATATAGTTTGGCAGATAATCGCTTCGCCTGGCAAAGCACCAGCCTTCCGAAGTGTTCCCTTGGCTACAGTAGGCACCCGACGAAACATGCCCTTGACCGGGTACATCCACCCAGAATGATGCATGCTACGATACTTTTAGGAGTGCACCTGCTATTCTCTGATGCTCCTCGCTTGAGGAACCACTGTATACCCTATCCTCACCCTGACCTTGAGAAACATTACTCTGTTTCTCAACCAACAATACCCAATGGCCTATGCATATTTTCACAAAAATTGGCGTTAGCCATCAGTTAAGGAGCCCCCGCCCGTCGAAACAACGTTTGCCGACAAATTATATACCCCTGTCGTAGCACGCCTCCCATGTCCACAGCGAACCGGAAGGGATTGCAAACACTGTAATGGACAGTTGCTCAGGTACGATTGCCGCAGCCAGTGATCCGTGATGATGCCATAGTCGTAAACAACTAGCCCCTGTAAACATCGCACCAGGACTCGGAGTGGACCCACATTAGTTACTATTGACCAAGCTTCCCCCCTGCTGGTGCATCATCTGGGTGTACCTTCGTATGAGTCCGTATCGCTACATGAACAAGAAAAAACCCGTGTATATTGTGCCGACGATGGAGCCACGGCAGCAACTACCGCTTTTTCTGTCGCAGGTCCTACGTAGGGCTGTGATAAATTATGCGTGCGTTGCACTGACTCCACACCTCTCTGTCCGTTCTGCGCGTTCCCCGTCCCTTGCCTCCCTCATCCCATCTCGTGACGCGTGCGTGCCGTATAGCGGTAGCAGCTTATGTGTATGTGGCTCCTCAATCAGGAGCTCTGCAACCTCGCTTGGACGCTGATTTCAAGAAACTCTCTAAAGGTACAGCACGATGGACAGTCTAAAAAAACCATGCCAAGTGTAGGTATACCATGAATGATACTGTAGAACGCTAAGAGTGATGGCATTCCAACGACATTTGGGGTTAAAGACCCCGGTCAGTCCGGAACGATCTGGCCAGAAATAAGGCGTTCTACGATGCAGAGGTTCATTGAAATTTTCCTGAGCCTCTTACGTCCTCCCAAGGTAAAACGCGGATTTCAACGGGGAC
Organism: Macrocystis pyrifera; assembly: GCA_031763025.1. Classification (NCBI taxonomy): domain Eukaryota; class Phaeophyceae; order Laminariales; family Laminariaceae; genus Macrocystis; species Macrocystis pyrifera. The sequence continues at coordinate 10,116,648 of JASSKH010000020.1, read as the reverse complement.
AAACACAACAATATAACTGATGCTACACGCGTCTCGTACGTCCACGTACGCATTATTCCCAGTGAATTATAGTACAAATTACATACTCATCCTTCAACTGGCGCCCGGCAATGACGCCGTGGTGGCTCAGAAAATGATTTCCCCAAGTGTGATACCTCTATCGTAGAACGCCTCAAAAGTGCTACCAGAACCCTATCGTAGCACTTGTGTCCCTGTCTCCTCCTACATCGTACCACCTCCACCCCCCCCACCTGTCTTCATAATTTTCCCAAACTCCGCTGTCCTCCCCGGTACACCCCGCTTCCCCCCTCCCACCACCCCCTGCTCTGTCTCGAAAAAGATACGTGGTCTCTCATGGAAATACACAACAATCTCATGGAAGTACGTGGGAACTTCCGCTGTCGGTAGATGTGGGAGCTTTCACCTACTTTCACGAACAAATAGCAGCTTCCACTACCACGTTCAGTGGAAAACGGACATGCCCTCCCACAAGATTCCACCAACTTACCATTGCCTCCACCGGCTTCGATAGACCACAATACTCCCATTAAAGTAAACGTGGAACAAACTTTCTACTTCCCTGAAAGATGTTGGAAGAAGTTTTACTCCCATCGGGCGATTGCTCATTTGCAAACGGGTGTACTTGCTTCCAAGAAAATGTTTATACTCCCATTCCATGTAAGTAAATGTGCTGCTTCCATGGAAGTGAAATGTGCTTCCATGGAAGTAAAAATCTTCCATGGACGTTCTTATGCTTCCACTGAACTACGTTCACTTTCATATTTCCCAGGATCAGGGTGACTGATGGACCCCCGGCAGCTCCGGTGGAGGCCTAGTTATATCTGCGCACGTTGTGGGAGTAGAGACTGTAACGTAGTATGAGATGTCAGCTATTACATGCATAAGTTTTTTTACCCCAATACATGGCTCAGTATGTAACACGTTCACATTTGACGTCGTCGAGGACACAGGATCGACTCTCGCTTCGGATGTTTCTTCTTTACAAACGCTTGCGCGTGCGTAAAAACAAAACGTACTTCCTTGGTTCCCCAGGCATTGGAACGAAGCGGGTGGGTCAGCGCACGGCCGCACATGGTACCGACGCACCAAAGATCCCGTCCTTCATGGAGGGGGAGAGTGCTACAAGGATGACTCTGGGCCGGGTAATCGTTGGATATTATTCCCCTGTACAGTTCAGTAGATAACACCTTCACATGTCATAGTGCATACCGGTACCACTCTGATGCAGAGTCTGGAAACCATTCATTGCTCATGGGCACACGTCTCTTCCTCGACGTGATAGGACGGGGATAACGTCTCGAAAATCACAATTGGCGGTTGGCATATGTCAGTTGAACACATCAAGGTCACGGAACACTATTAACAACATGAAATCCCCGGCTTCGTTCGATGTTCGCTGAATTCCGATTCCGATTTTATATTTTGAATTGAAAAGAAGAAAAAAACAAGTTTGTTTCACCAGCGCAATCAACAGAACAGCACAGACAGGCGTTGACCGCGCTTTGAAGATTCACTAGGCTACCTAAAATTCGACTTATCGAAGAAAAACTGATACTTGTGAGAGATCATTGAGAGTTGAATTTTTCATGACTTACGCTTTACGTTCGTGTTTTTATGGATCGGGGAGAACCTCTCAAATATAGGGTTATTTTTATTTTCTCACAAGGAACATAGGTTGGAAGGACCTTCTCCTGGAGCTCCGAGTTCCTTTGCTTAGTGAGACCATTTGAATGCCACTATTGCGTCGTTCTGGGTTTATTTTCGTGTTTCTTCGGAGCGCGAATTCGTCGCGAACACAGGGAGAAAACAAACTGTCGATTGTTCGTATTGTCACCAAGGTGCCGGTGTCCACCACAATATATATATACTTTTTTATATATTTACTTCAATGGAAGTTACGACGTACTTCCATGAAAGTGAAACAGTTATTTCTGATGGAGTTCGTGCAATAGCCAGCAATACTACGCCCTGCTGATGCGCCGGCACCGCTTTTCTGTTGTGGAGAAAGAGCGCGCGCGTGCTCTCGCGACGCCGTCGACAATTTGTTTAAGCTATAAGAACCGACCACCTCTCTCCTGTTTGAGGGGAAGTTTTGCAAGCGGCATATCGAGATTAATGTAGGTACCACTAATTAAAGTGCTGGGGCACCCCCATGGACAAAAACATATATATTTACCTATTTTTACTAGCACTAATTGGTCCTATTTACTACGGTCCCCCGTAGTAGACAATACCTGAATAAATATTGTCATAGCCCCATGGGGTAATGCTGGAACACCATACATACTACTATGCTTACCAGGTATCAGGTGCATGACAGCAGGCGATAGTCGAACTCGCCCTATATCGCTGCTGCGGCCCCTAATATATACCTGGTACATGGTAGGCTCAAAAACGGGGAGGGAGAGGCTTGGCGATTTAACTCTGAAACATACTGATACAAAGGCACACCGATGGAAAGACTATCATCCTTCGAGAATTTTAAACAGACAGCATTTCAACTCACGCAGCAGCAATTCTTTAAATACCCTCAGACCAATGTGGGGATTTGGGTCTTCTTTTATTTTTCGAACAAGCATACCAATAGCCGTGGACATGAGGTCAACTAACTTGATGAGGGTCGTTCTAATAAGGATGCATTTTTCGCAAAAAAACTTAACAGGTACAATAATGGCTAATTTTGGAAAACTCGACTCGCCAAAATAACAAAAAAAAAAAACATGCTGAACGTTTTTCAGAGGGAAGAAAAAGAAACCCCTACCTGTATTTGTTCGTTGGCAAGTTCAAGGAATGTCAGATCTACGATGTACGTGTATGTAGTTTGCCATTTTCGCCCAATAACGTCACCGCAAGGTTGTGTAAACCGCACACCGGCGCTAGATTGGCACAAACGTCTGCACTAAACGGGGACATCGAGGTTCACAAAACAGCTATTCATAATACCTGCGACACACAGAGATGCTGTAGTATCAACATAGCGGGTATCAGGTATCATCATCATCTAAATAACTCGTGTAAGTGTACGCCTGGCCAGCAAACGTACACAAGGGTTGTAGGGTCAACAAAAATAAAAGAAGTATATATATATTTTTCTATTCTGTCAACATAAAAATGGCAAGTCTTGCCTGAAAGAAAAAAAACTCACGTCCAACCCTTCTATCGGCGAGCATATCCAAGTAGCAAAAAATATAAACAAACGTGCTATCCCCGGTGATACCCGCAAACTATTTTGTCAAAGAAACGCCCTCACGTTTTGACCGAACTCCCGTACTACCGCAGACAACCGTTAAGTTGGCATCCTCTGTCGAGGACTTGGTGGCCTAGAGAGCAGTGTAAGCTCAATTAGTAGACCCCAGCGGTCGACAGGTCCTCCACCCTGAATATAAGCCCGTGTCGGTTGTCTTAGGGAAGCTGGGACGGCTGTTTTGTTGGGGTTGACTTGAGAATCACGTTTGCCACACCCACACGGAGTGCATCATCCTTGTTGTGTATATCAATCAGCGGTGCTGTCAGCACCACCAGTGCTGCCAGTACCACCCTTGACATGAATAGTACCCTCGCCTATGACGGTGCATCGATAGTGCGTTCATCCATGTCAGTGCATGGATAGTACCCTCGTCTATGCCGGTGAATGGATAGTACCCTCGCCCATGCCATTGCATGATTAGTACCCTCGGCCATGCCGGCGCATGGATGGAATCTTCGTCTCTTCCTGTTCATGGATAGTACCCGCGTTCATGCCGGTGCATGGGTAGTACCCTTGGCCATGCCCGTGCATGCATTGCACCCTCGTCCGTGTCGGTGCATGGATAGTACTCATCGTTGTCTCTCCCTGCTATCGTCGCCGCCCTTCCGTTCCCTTCCGTTGCCGTCACTGTGTTCAGTTCCGTTTGTTGTCGTGCTGTCCTGCTGCGTCTGTATTATGCTCCGGTCCCGCGCAGTCCCGCTGCGTTTGTGCTGTGTTCCTCACCATCGCTTGCCGCGTCGTTCCGCCGCGTCTATCTTGTGTTCTGCTCCGTGCTGTACCGCTACATCTGTGTTATGTTCTGTTTCCGCCCTGCCTCAAATTACCCTTAACAAAAGGAAGGAACGTCTTTGCGCGGGCTCGACGTGATCGAGAGCAGCAGCAACGACGGGGCAAGCTCCATGTCACAGTCCGACGCGGGAACTCGAAGCCGGATGTACGGTGAACGAGGTCGCCCAGCTTCAAGTCGCGCCTCAGAAACGGTGAACGACATCGTCACCACTTCGCAACCGGCCCTGGGAGGGGAACGGACGGCACCCGCAGGCTTGGATCGCAATTCGGTACCTCGGTGGCCGGATTCTCCTCACCGGTTCTTGGCTTCGTCGATCCTTTTCTGCTCGGCCAGCCGCCGATCCGAAGGCTCGTCAGTGAAGTCTGTAGCTTTGCCGGCGTCTCTGCCGGGGTGGGCCGCTCGGGCAGCTGTTCGGGGGTCCCGTCGCCGCGGCTCTCTCACCGATATCGTGGTATACCTGATCACGCTGTTCGACGGGTCATGGGCGCCTTCGCCAGGCTGCCCGCTTCCCCCTCTATTCTGGACAGGCGGGCGAGCTGTGACAAAGGGGAGGGTAGGAGGAGAGGGGAGGTTCGGGTACGGCGGTGCACCGGTAAACTCTGATCGGGGAACTCATGCGTCCCGTAGGGCGTCGTGAGGTGCTGGGGCCAGTGGGCGTCGCTCTATGCTCACGAGTGCTGGCAGCTAGCTCATCCGTTAGTCGGTTGCGCCTTCGCCTCACCAAGCATCTATTTTAGGCTACCGGTCTTGGAGTGCATTGAGTCTTGTTATCCAGGGTTGATGGAAAATACTGAGTACACTTGGCGCGGCAGCGGTAGCGCCTTCGCCTGATCGAGCTTCCAAGCTAGATTTCCGGTCTTAGACTGTTTTGTCTTTACTATCCGGGGTTGATAGGAGGTGTTGAGTACTTGGCGCAGCAGCCTCAGATACTGATAATGTACAGGCGTTGCTCAAGTTTGTTGCTCGGCTGTGTCGGAGTAAAACAAGCCGGCTCAATCGCGGGTAAACGGTCAAGCGTGTTACGGAACGTGCAGGAGAAGTTTCCTGCGTCGTCGACGCTTAATAAAACACGCGCGGAAGAGGGATGTATGTTCCCACGTTAACGCAGGAACCCCACCAAGGCCTTGTCACCCTACCTAGCGGGACACATTGTTGGCAGGACAGGATTTGGCCTCGTTGCCGGGGCATGGTCGCGCGAATGTCTTCGGATGTCACTCACGTTGGGATATTCGTTTCGAGGCAACACCCGACAAAAGCATGGCCTCGACGGGCGACGTAGCGCTGTACGGGACGGGCGGCGGTCTACCTGGGTGCAGTGGCACCAGGCCACCAGTATCGAGATTTTTGGTTCGAGGCCATAAAGACGATCAGAACCGACAAAGGTCGGTTATCGTGCGCACGCGTAGGAGCAAGCGGCGGCGCCGTCGCTCTCATGGAGTTTCTGTCGGGTTATTTGACCCTGCCGGAAGGCGCCCGCCTGTCGTCGTATCAATGCGGTAACGAGGTTAGAGTGTAGAGGTACACGGAGGCCTGGGGGGCAATTCGCCAGGCGGGTGGTAATGAAGGCAGGAGATGACACAAGCGACGTTGCCCTCCACTCATCGCGTATGGGTGCAGCCGCCACGTTGGCGCCCGAGGAGGAAGTGCCGCAGAGGATGATCCAGATGTTAGGTGCTGTAGATGTAAATCCACAGAGTCTTCGAAGAACGTACCGGCAACAACCCGGAGAACACGAGTATGACATAACGTACACTAGCTAAACGGAGATAACAGAGCAGAAGCAGCCAGATTAAGGTAGCGTATGGGGCAAACACTGTGATATCGCCGCGGCCTCGGAGTTGGGATATGTCCATGGTTTTCTACCATTCTTTGGTGGTCTCGGTCGTCCGAGACTACGTGTGTTAGGGTTCCGGCCAGTCAGTTGGGGGGAGGGACTCTCGGGTGCTGGCAGTACAACAGGGAACGAGAATCAGCGGCCGGTGTCGCGGCTCTCGTATCACGCCAGTCCCCCCCTCCCCCCTTCCGACGTCACAGAGAACAAAAATAACATGACAATTCGAAAGGAAAAAAAAAAAAAATACAGCGAAATACCTCAAACAAAATCCTGACATCTCCGTTTCTGAGCGGCATATACAACAGCATATATATGCCAAAAATGGTTCATTGTAGTGGTGGCCAATGAGGAAAACCAAGGTGTATCTTTTCATATTGACTGGAAAAAAGTGCCGGGCCATAAATGTCGTTTTCCAGCGTATTTGGCTTTGTCTTCCTTCGGCAGGTTGGTAATAGGAACGCTCATATCAGTAAGCTCGCCACAACGCTCCCACATGTACAATGACAAGTAAACGTGGTGTATTTCAGGATTGTGCAGTCCCATTTTGGGCTCAAACTACCTGAACATTTGAGTGGTTTATCCACAATATGCACGGGACTGCAGCCTTTTGAGGGCATTAACCTGTCGCTCGCTTTGCAACAAGAACAGGAGACTAAGTTGTTGCCGCTACTACTACAGCAGCAACATACCTCGGGCGTGTGACCATGTTAACCCGACCTGATCTTGAGAGGACCATTATCATCATCATCATCAGGTGCGGTGAAGATAGATACCCGGGAAAAATGCCTACAACTACTACTGTGTATATACGGTAGAAGAACGCGTGGCTCATGTTGTGATGTTATCGGTGCACTTGGTCAGTATTGCTATTTACGAGGGACCGTAAAAAATAGGACTAAATATTTCGAGTCAAAATAGCGAAATATAGAGGTGTTGCCTGTATCGTAGGTCCTATTTGTCATGGTCCCTCGTAATAGTCGGCAGTGGCCGGATAACCAATCCCCTGAGGACCGGGCTGCCACGGGCGACAGTACGAGCATAGAGTATCGCATTCTGCATTGAAATTATATACATGGAATATTCCGCGTTGTGGCTGGATACTTGCCGCCTCTCATGACGACTTGAGATGGGGGGAAGTGACGACAACAACACCACCACCACCAACAACAACAACAACGTAAAGGGGGTTGAGTGTATATACTGTACTCTACGCGTACAACACCTACCACTCTTGCTGCTGCTGCTGCTGCTGTTCTACTTCTGATGGATGGGGCAGTAGTTTATCAAGAACATGTACGTATGCTGATAGGGTGGTGTGTGAACCGCATCAACCACAACTACTGCAATTCGTTATTCTTCGTTTCTTTCGACTTTTCTCCGGCATGCTAGAATGCGTATGTCGTGCTTGTCATACCCAGTACGACGACATTTTTCTCAGGCATGCTAGAATACGTATGTCGTGCCTGTCGTACCCGGTACGACGACATGGCGTTGTATTGTGAGAATCTCGCTTACTGCTGCAGTATTTCTGCGTCGTAGTTTTGTAGTCACAGAGCTTGCATCTCTCTAGGATTGGAGAATCGGCACGGACACTGGTTGTGCTGGATGTCGATTGGTAGAACACCCTCTCTGTGGTTGTGACATGATGATAATCAATTTGTTGGTGTCCGACTCAAAAATACGTACGATGCAAGGAACCCAGATGTGCAAAATTTTCTCGGCCGCTCTTTAGGGTGTGAGCGGGCCGTGCAGCAAGTACGATGCTGCGGGGCGCGCTCGTCGTGCAACTCATTGCGTTGAAGCTCGAGCACTCCATGGTATGACAAAACTTACTCCTGGGCTTGTAATTAATACTCCAGCAGCCTGAGCTGCGTATTACGGTCGATCGGTGCCCTCATGGTCACAAAATTTCGACGCTCTCCCCCTCCTCACCCCTGTTATCCATAGGGGCTAAGCTTACAAAGTCTAGAGTGCAGGGAAGCTGATCCCACTCTTCTACCGGATGCACGTGCGCTCTCACTACTGAAACACGGGCGGATGGATTGATCGATCGATTGACACTGCCGTATCCCTTGGGCTGTTTGCGCAACCTGCCCGTGCCACAGCAAAATACTGCCCAGCAGGTATGCTGAACGCCGTGCACTGCGAAACCTACTACGTACAGCAGTTAGTGGAGGAGGTGCTAGTCAGAGGAGACGGAAATAAGGTAGCTCAAGGTCGGTTTCGTTTTTGGCAAGGGGCATTCCGCACAGACGTGAGACAACGACTCCCGATTTCATTGATGGGGCCTACTTGCAGCTTTAGCCTGCCCTTCATGCTACACGTATACCCGTGTAAAAATATATGTTTCGTGCTCTAGGGGTACTGGCGTACATACCCGAGTACGTCTCAACCAAGCGAGATCACAGCCCCGACGTGCCTTCGAGTATGCTATCTATGGATATTCATTCTGGATGGTAGACAAAGTGCCCCGCTCAAAGTACTCTTTCAGGCAACTTCGGAGAGAAAGCGTGACGACAAAAAAATGATGCTTCCAAGAACAGCTACTACCAATGGTGGTGCAGCACTCAGTTTGGGGATGATAAACAAATCTGTACCGGGTATGCATGGTGTCCGTCCTACTATATACGACTCTGGGCGGAATTATAAGGAATGTTCAGTCATTAACACGAAGATCAAGCGGGCACTAGAAGTGCGCCCAGAGAGGTGCGCGGGATGCAAGGAGTTGCGTACGACGGGCGCGCAGTACGGCCCTAGTCGCGCTTTCTCGAACTCACACACATTCTCATCGACTACTGTTACTGGGGACCATAGTAAGTAGGACAAAATATTGTTATTACGGCCAAAGTAAATAGGACCAAATATTGGTATTAAAAAAATTAAATGTATAGGTTTTAGTTTATACCGTAGGTCCTGTTTACTATGGTCCCCGGTAATAGTAAAAAAAAGCGAAACAGACATGTTTTTGTGTGTGCCGTAGGTCCTATTTAATATTGTCCCCCGCAATACTACTGTTCGTTGCGACGACGAGACGAGTGTATTGCTTCGATCGCTACTACTGTAGATACAACATCACTCTTGGGTGATCCCAAAGGTGTTCAAGCTTGCGCACGTCTTGTAGACGTCAAAGGTGGCTACCTGCCGAATTCCTTTATTAAATGTTGAGGCCACTCGGGCCAGTTGCCCTGTGTACACCTCACGCAAAACTAGAGACTTGGACATAATGCAGAGCAACAAACGATCCCTCTCGTTGTGGTGCATATCAGGAAATCAAGAACGTGAATATGGAGATTGCGAAGGCTTACGGTACAGTTTTTATAGTACTACAGCAGTAGTCGGCCGACTGGCTTTTGGGCATCTGAAAAAAGGGACAAACAAAGCTGAAAGTACCGTTCCCCCCCCAACAGCAATACCTTGTCCGCTCCCAGGCACACTTAATAACGTGTCAGGTGTGTATATAGATATATGTATGTATGTATGTATGTATGTATGTATGTGTGTATGTGTGTTATTTCGCGGGACCATAGTAAATAGGACCAAAGTTTGTTCTTAAAAATAGGTAAATACATAGGTTTTTATGTATACCATAGGTCCTATTTATTATGGCCCCCCGCAATAAGTCACATTTTGCCATTCGTTCTATCTTCCCATTCAGTGACATTCAGCTTATTCACATCCACTACTGTTGTCCTGGCTTCTTGCGTATCCTAGAGAGACACCTACATTAAAGTAATACATGATATCTATGGTACACAGCGCTGCGACACAGAGGCACTTGTTTCCATACTGCCGCGTGATCATCTGTGGTGGCGATTGCTTCGTATTCACCTGCTACATCTCTGCTGCAGCCTGGTACGAACTTACAGGAGGTACAGTATTGACATGTATACAACATAGGCCCACGAAAGAAAAATACCCAAACAAAAACGCCGCGATCACGTATGGGAAAACCTCTAAGAAACTGCGATTCCGGAATCGTGCTCCACGGCTAGCTCTCCACCAAACTCTACATGATAACCTGTATCTGATCAATGCTATTCAATGCTTGTGTCACGTTACGGTCTGAACTCGTGCTTCGTGTTGGTGTTTTTTAATGTCGCCCCCCTGTACGGTACGAGCATGGAATCGGTAGTGTATCACCCTCCTACATGGTAGCGCCGACGCGCGCCTAAAGAAAAGGGGGCACGTAGCAGCCAATTAGAATGAGGCTCTCTCTCCGCTTGAGGAGCTCTATACTATCTGTAAGGCACCCAAACAGTTGATTTTGAGAAAGGGAGATAAAACAAATACCACTCGCTGGGCAACCCCATAGGCTTAGGTATATCTCGAATCATGAGGGGGGTTGCATTGCTGGTGAAATAGGCTTGTCAAGTGTTCGGGTCTGATTGATAGCACCTTCGATGCTTAAGGGAACTGGATTTCAACACACAGTAGTTAGTAGTTACCCTTTCGTATGTGCACGGTATGACGGGCAGAAAAACCGCTGCGCGTTGTCAGACGGACAGCAGTAACAGTGTCAGACATTTTTGGAATTTCATCGAGGTTGGGTTGACCCTTTTCTTAGGACTGCAGTCCCGCTTTGGGGACAAACTACTTGAAATTAGAGTGGTTTACTACCGAACGGGACTGCAGTGCCGAACGCCAGTCGGAATTATCGGAATTATGACGGCCAAAAAGTGCTACTCCAATTTTTGAAGCACGCCTATGCCACAATGTACCACACGGCTTCAAGAGGGTATGGGGGGGGGGGGGGGATTATGAACACATGACACAACGAGAGTTACCGTGAATCGAGACCGTTCCCCCTCCGAGGCACGCGATATACCTATCTATCTATCTGCAGGTACTAGCTGATGTGCGTTCTAGCCGGAAGAGGGAGGCGGTGACACCCTGACTGGCTGTTTGGGTTATTGTTGACGTTCGGGTATCTTTGCGGTTCACGTTTTCCCCCTCGTCCCCTCATCAGATGGCTATTTCTCGTTTCATCGCAAAGCGGTCGTCACCACACCTGTCAACTTATCATCGACTTCGAAGATGGCGAAGAGGCCCTCCGAGGTTACCCATTGGGAGGAGAATCGCAGGCACGGCATAGATAGGCGGCCGGGACCCCCCGCCCTCCCCCCTCCCGTAACACTATCTGGGCCGAAACAACATAGATAGGCATCTTTGTGGAGACAGTTAACCATGCGGCACAATCACTAGGCGTGCGGAATGGAGAGATTGTCGACAGCTGGCGAGGGTTGCTACGTTGTTCAACGCATCCACAGGGGATTGTTGACACCTTGTTGGATGTGTCACGTTGTTCAACGTACCCGCAAGCATTGCTTTCAGGTCACATTGTGGGGGGGGGGGGGGGGGGGGGGGGGGGGCGACGGCCCCACCTGTTGGGTTGGGACAAAACCTACTTATCAATCATTTCGGGGGCTTGGAGGGATTCGAGGAAAGAGGGGAGAGAGGGGAGGGGGAAGGTCGAAACCGCAGGGGGGTTTTGACTGCATCGAAGATACGAACCAATGGAACGTTGTGTGTATGCTGTGGTTTAGAGGTGCTATAGTATACGAGCAGTACTGCCTATAGCTGTTGCTGTTTTCGGAAGCCGCCCTCACCTGATGAGCTCTGAATGGAGGGCAGTAAATTCATCTACCAGCTGGCAGCTAGTGCCCAGGGGGAGAGGGATGGTGGGTTGATGAGAAGAAAAGGATTGGTGGAGGAAAGACTACTCCAAATCGTCTCGGTGACTACACTCGTCGCCGTTTCGAGGAGGGTATCATCGCGATTTAGACTCCAGCTTAGGGACCGTCTGGAATCGAGAAGGGGCAGGGGGGGAGATGACAGACCCACCCCGATGGCGTGAGGATGGAGCTTGGATGCGGTTTAGGATTCAAGAATAGAAAGTAACGAGTGCATAGTAAGATGTACCTGGTAGGAGGGAGCAAAAACAACACATGGAGTATCGTAGATGCATAAAAGGAAGCAGACATATATGATAGATAGACCTTGTGCATACGTTTCTTTTGTATCCGGGTATTTCTTCTTTCAGGAATGTTTGGATCGATCAACGGTGAAGCTAGTGCCGCACATTGTCGGATGGCAAGCCTAAAAAAGTAATAGCATGTCCTCCCCTATCAAATCCTGAGAAAAGGTGGACGTTTGACCTCGGCCTATCGCAGATTGCGAAACCAAAAGTTGGGATCACTGATATTGAGGATGTATACCAGTGCTATCTGAGCTACCTCGGGCTGGGTAACGGATCGGTCGTTTACCCCTATAGCTCAGTACTCTCACATTTGGCGGGGGGGGGGGGAGGGGAGGGTGCCACATAAGGATTACCCTTGGCTGGATAATCGATCGGTCTGTTACCCTTACGGAATACCGGTAGCTCAGTAGTGCTTAGTGCTTTTTGGAGGAGCAACCCCGTCAGTCATATAATAAATGTGTTTAGGCCGAGAAAAACTATGCCTCTATGTGTCGCGGCACGGGTAAGAAACGCCCGGGTTGCTGCGTGCGGCAGGGGACGCGTGCTGCGAAAAGGCAGGCCGTATGGTATTACTTGTTCGGAGGAAATATACCTGGCCGGCCGGATTTCCATATCGCAACACTCTCGGTATGACACCAACCAGTGAGTGTTTTACTGTGCGAAATAATCGTCGTGAGCATAACTCAATATGTGTACCAGGTATGTGGACTTTAGGATTTTTCGTTGGGATGAACTTTAACTAAGCTTTTTTTTTCAGGAAAAAAAATGTTTTTTGTAGGTGACGTAACTCTTTAAGCGAAGAGAGTCTCTCGGAAAAATAGGCGCTTCCCCTATGAGGCAAACACGCGTCAGGGGGGTGGAAGAAAAACCTACCACGGTACAGACAGTATCTTCAACCCAACCGAAACTATCTCCGACACGAGTCCAGCATGCCACATACTGACAGAGCGAGTCGTGCTGTTGCGCGCGCTCGCGCCAATACGACGGTCTGACTATTACGGGGGTCCATAGTTAACGGGACCAAATTTTGTTAGTAAAAATAGGCAAATATATAGGTTTTTATGTACACCATAGGTCCTGTTAACTATGGACCCCCGTAATAGTTCGGCGCTCGCACCAAAACGGTTGGTCAGAGATCCCAGCCTGAACGCATTCTTATGTACATTAGGACCGACTGTACGACTCGCGCTGTTGCGCCCTTGCGCAAAAACGGTTGATCGGAGACCAGGCTGCATCTCGCCGTAGATTACGTCAATGTATATTTGACTGCTGTTTCTGCGACAATATCCCCCCTTTGTTCTTACAGTATACTGTAGTTGTTTTCATTCGCTCCCAACTGTTAGGTGTTCGCCTTTATTTCATTTCTCCTTTGTTCATCACTACTACTGCTGTAGTGGTAGTGCTGTAGTCCCAGCTCAGACACGTGGAGTCTCATACTGTCCCAGAATGTTCTCCCCCCTCCTCTACGGTTCGTACCTTGCGTTTTCATGACGAGGACACTCTCATTCAACCCTTTCTCTTCCCTCGTCCACTCGCCTTCAATCGGAGATCCCCCTCGGTGGCGACTAGAACCGAATACACAAATTTGCCTTGGTGTTCCCAAACCTCTTTACGACCAATGTGATGAGTGCCAACTATTATTACAGGTAGGATACCGTTGCGCCCGTGATGCACGACGCAATGTGCGTTCAAACTCGGACGTCAACTTTGTATCAGCTCTCAGTCACGCAGCAAGCAGCGGGCGATTGTCGCTGTGCAATCGTCGCGTTCGGGCCTCTAGAAATCCAATGAGGGTTTTGCTGCTGTATGTACCGTGCATTTTGACGACCCGAACGCCGCTCTCGCAACGTCTCCACAATTTTGAACACTGCATAATAATCAGGAGCGAGTACGCACTATACAACAGAAGAAGTACAAGCGGGAAGAACCGACCGGAGCTTACTTGATAAAACGAATTGCGAGATTCTGTATACATAGTATATACATGCTGACGTCAGTTCACAGTAAAACTCACCCATGCTGTTACAGACCTACCATGTTGTTACCGGTTATGAGGGGCAATCTGGACTGGACTTTTGCCCGAAAAGTAGCTTTCTTTCTTGATTCGTGTAGTTGAATGGGTACATGTTCAACGCACTGACGCAATGATGCCAGGCTCCTGGTGTGCTTGTGTCCACATGGTTCCGTGTATGTACTGTACTACGTGCCGTGCACCGGGTATCGTATCCTCGTACGCTGACCGGACACCAATCTACTGTAGACGAAAACGTACGGTGAAGGCCGGACAAAAGAACTGCTGTACTGTAAAGCCTCGCGGTCCTTCCGTTTCCGTCGAAAGATGCACAGGCTTCGCATATGCTTTAAATACAGCAGTAATGTGTTGTACGAGACCTACATGTTTTGTTTTCTTTTTATTTTACCTCGTACGTTGTATGAAGATACTTACATACTATTACGGGGGTCCATAGTTTATGGGATCAAATTTTGTTAGTAAAAATAGGTAAATATATAGGCTTTTATGTATACCATGGGTCCTATTAACTATGGACCCCCGTAATAGAATACTGCTATACCACCACCGCTCGTTATCGAAGCAGCAGGCCAGAGGTATAAGCAGACGGCCCAGTTCTTGTACCTAGGCGGCGTTATCCACGAAAATGCTGACCTCTCGCTCGAAATCGACCGACGGATCCGTCTCATGCGAGCATGCCTCAAACGGTTCGGCCCGGAGCTGTAAGATAGGACGACCGCCCCCCTTAGCCTGAAAGTCCGAATGCTGAAGGCCGAGGTGATTGAGACCCTGCTGTACGGGTGTGTGACGTGGACCCTCAGAACGGAACACTTTGCCAAGCTTAGAACGGCTCACCACCAAGTCCTGTTGCGAGCCATTGGCTTCCAGCGCCGACTTCGTACTGACCATACCACCCTCTCGTACGCGAAGGCCCTCAAGATGACACGTTGCGAGAGCATCGAAACGACCATCCGCAAACGGCGTCTCTTCTTCGCGGGGGGGGGTGGCACGGCAAAGCAAGGATCGATTACCCAGCCGGGTGATGTTCGGGACGATTGCTGGTGGGGAGAACCCGAGACCTGGCGGACAGGTTAAGACTTGGCATAGATGCGTAGTCGAAGACCTTAGGGAGTTCCGCGCCACCGAAGGGTCAACGGAACTTGCTCCCTTGGTGTTTGGAGTTGAGACCGCACTGTGGCCCACTGCTGCAAAAAGGGTGGGGAAGTGGTACCGGGGCAGCCGAGCGGTTCATGGTGAGGTGGCACGAGGCTGAGGCTGAGCTGAGCAGGCAGCGCCGCGCATCCGCCGTGGGTGGTGTCCAAGGGAATGGGGGGAGGAGGGGCAACAAGAGGAGTAGCAGAAAACCCGTCCAAGGGAATGCGGAGAGGGGGGGGAAGAGGGGTAGAAGGGAAACTGCAGTGGACGAAAGTAGGAAGGAGATGGCAGATAGGGTAGCCAGGTACCGGGCAGACTAAGAAGTAAAACATGCCTATACTACTCGTACCACCAACTGGTGCAGCTGGTTCGAACGCGGTCTTCATTTGTCTTCCTGTTGTTTTTGTTTGTTTTTATTTCATTTTATTGTCTCCTTTGCGGTGACCCTATGTGATTTTCATTTCTCTTCCTTTCTCCGATTGATAAGCCTTATTGAAGGAGTCGTGTGGCGTGGGTGGATGACGAGCCTGCTTTGCTTGTTTCGTACTGTCTGACGCCGAGGGGCCGGGCATAGTTGACGAACGCTGGACGATGGTGGCAGACAGGGTGGCAAGGTACCAGGCGGGCCAGCAGGGAGACCCTGGCTGTGCGACTCGTACCATGAACTGCTGCCGCTACCTGGAGCATGCCGTGTGCTTTGTTTGGTTTGCCTGTTATTTTTCCCTTGGTTCTTAGTATTACTCTGTTGACCACTATTACGGGGGTCCATAGTTAACGGGACCAAATTTTGTTAGTAAAAATAGTTAAATATATATATAGGTTTTTATGTACACCATAGGTCCTGTTAACTACTCGTATGGACCCCCGTAATAGTGGTGTTTTCTTCTTTTTCTTTTTTTCCAGCTCGTTCTGTACAAGTGTCTTCCCTACGGGGGGGTACGATGGTTTGTTGCTATACTGAAGTATATACATATACGAGTACCAGGTATATTTTTGTTTCTTTTTTTGTTTCTTTTCTCTTTCGAATTGTCTTTGTTTTTGTTTTTGTTTTTTCTCTTTGTTTCGTTTTTGTTTCTCTAGGTCATGGAATGGGTATGTCGTGCCTGTCGTACGCAGTATGATGACATGGCATTGCATTGCATACGTGGCAACGTAGTATTTCTGTGGCGTAGCTTCGTGACCACAGAACTTGTATCTCTTGTTCTAGGTTTGAAGAATCGGCACGGACAATGGTTGGGCTGGACGTCGACGCCTAGAAAGAACGGTTTAATGTGAAGAAAACAACAACAACAAACAACAACAATACCAGGTATATAGTGGTAGGAGTATCTACTTGACGTGTATGTGTGTGTTCTTCACATGAAACCCTTCTTTCTACCTGTCAACATCCAACACAACCAGTGTCCGTCCTGTTTCTTCAATCCTAGAGAGGACATACAAAGCTCTGCGACAACAAAACTTACGCCACAGAGATATTGCTGTACACTGCTGTTATGGGATGAGGAGGCGTCTGATTAGTGCAGTGCCATGTCCGTCCTCAATAGAGAGAAAAATCGATGTAAACTAAAGTGGAAATGATCGGAGTGGCAAAAAAATAAAGAAAAAAAGACACACCCCTCGAAACAACGAGGTGAGGACCGGACCCAAGGTATATAATACTACACCTGGTAGGCATATCGACGGCGGAATAAGGGTTGTGGCACACACGCCACGCAATTTTCCTTCACAGGGAAATCGTGGTGGAAAGTCCCCACGGAGACGGCGCACCCAACACATGTTATTTGCCGAACTCCTCCCACGGTGGGTACGGGGTGCACTTTGAACGGTCAAGATTGTCTCGAGAAACGGTCGAGATCCTCCCGTGAGCAACTGCCACCGGCTAGCAGGTATGTCGCTTATAGTCTACGTACAGCCCCGCATAATTAAGCATATTTGTTGTGTAGAAAGAACAATAGCGTACTGAAAGGTTGGTCGGGCTGCCTGACCGCAAGTTTTCGAGGTCATGTTCAAGGCGACATATTGAGCTCCTCCTCGTGTAAGTAGCTCAGATAGTAAGCCACCACCACCTACCTACTGCTGTGGCATCGCGCAAGGTATAGCGCGCAAGGTACCACACCCCCTGTGAGACTGTATCAAAAAAGTTCCCAAGACTAACTTCCGCGACGATTTTCTTCAAAAAAACTAGAAGCGGCATTCGTACACCAGGAAATAAATGGTGGCAGCCGAAAGATGTCGTCGGTATCGTACTACATGTGGACGTCATCATCAATCATCGCCATCATTAACCCCTTCCCGTTGTCGAGCTGATCCACTTCGACCTCGCCCGAGAGCGGAAGATAGAGGACGTATTGAAAAATCTTGCGTGCAATAAATATATATATATATATATATGCGGTACGTCTATTTCCGCGCCATCTAAATAAAATGCCCGTGCCGGGCTGCGGGTCGAGTCATCATGCGTCAACAAGTCGACGCTACGCAAGCGAACAATGAGGTCGCCCGAGAGATTTTGTGTTGTACAACTTCGACATGAGTCGACGAGGGAAGGGAAGACTGAATGAAGTCTTCTCGCGATTAAAACGCAAGGCAAGAACAGCAGCGGGGAGGATAGAGAAAAGCCTGCTTTGTCGCCCCGCATCTGAGGCAAGACAAACCAAGGAGAGAAAATAATGGCTTAAACAATAAATGGGATGAATACAACAAAATAGCAACAATGAAATGGTGGCTGTTGTTCTCGCGGTCGGTCTCGTGCTTTGCGTAGACGATACGGTTCTGGCCGGAAACGTAGTGTGCGCTTCATGATGTAATCATTTTATAGATGGTTATTATATTTGCGGCCGGGGTGTGGTACATAAGAGAACACTCACTCGAAGGTGCACGGAAGTAAGCTATTACGGGGGTCCATAGTTAACAGGACCTATGGTGTACATAAAAACCTATATATTTGCCAATTTTTACTAACAATATATGGTCCCGTTAACTATGGACCCCTTTAATATTATTAATCCAGGGTGGTGTTCTCTTTTCATTGAGAGTCGTGGGTGCGTTCTACCTTGACCTCCGATTAAAAACGACTCCCAGGTTACTGTCCTCTCAATCTCTGCATCGATAGTATAGTTGCTATTAATAGAAGTTTTTAAGTGTGTTTTTCCACTGTTCATGGTATGATGATAATATACACATATATAAGTAGTCTACAGGATGCTGTCTTCTGTAAAAATACGATCCATTATAACACAGCTCAAGAAATTTCAAGTATCGTGTCTCTCTTACATGACACCTCGACTATCGCCAATATTGATTGGTGCCCCCTGACATGTGTATATTAAGTACGAGTACACCACCGCCAGTAATATGATAATTACCTACAGAGTAGCAGAAATAAAATATAATATAAGCCTCTACTCGCTCAAGCGACTGTGAGATCGAGGATTTCGTCGAGCTCTCGCTCATCTTTATACTACAACCCGTAACATACTGCTGCTGTATGTAGTATTGTGTTTTTGGTGCATTCGTCACATTTTACGATTAACATTAATACCACGTATGTATCTCTATACGAGTATTTATCTTGTTTTAAGGATCTCGAGCTGATTATTTATTAGGGTCTCGATGCTCAACCGTTGGAACACATGTCCTTCTTGGAAACCGTGGTCATAGGCGGTGTCTCTTCGGCGCCCCCCTGGTACCTTTTTCTTTGGCTTGGGGACTTTCGCCTAGCATACAGCTCGGCAGAGGGTTATGTGCCGTTCATTCGGCAGTTCAGCATTCATTCATTGTTGCCACTGCTCGTCGTCTTGATGTTCATCGATTTGGACAGCGGTTCGTTGTGAAACCTGCATTTAAATTTTCCACGAAGCGCGATATCTACAGACAGACAGACGCGGAATTCCACCAGCGGTACTACCACGTAAAGCAGATCTCAAGCAGCCAGGATTTTTAATTATCTTGTGTAGGTACCAGGTACATACCAGGCACTGCTATACACATACGACACCAGAGGTGCTATTATACCACGCGCAGCACTACTACCACTACTACTATATATAATACTGTGCGTACGGGTACTCCTAGAACCTAACTAATATTAGTACCAACATCTGTGGTGCTATACTCGATAGATTGCAGAAACAACTGTAAAACACCTGTCTGTCTGTATTGCAAGTGTTAGAGAGATAGTGGTGTAGTTTGGATAATTAAAACCGCACACAAGCGGCACCCTCTACATTTCATTTGCCCTGAAGTTGATCACTCTGCAGTAACTCTGTTTAGATAGTACCCATCAATAGTATAATAAATAGTGTAGCCATGGTGCAGTCGTGGCGGTATGCTGCTTGCTGCACGCTCGTAGCAGTTCGCGTGGTATTATACCGTGCAACATTTTGTTTACAGTCTGTCACGTTACTATTACGGGGGTCCATAGTTAACAGGACCTACGGCACAGATAAAAACCTATATATTTAGGTATTTTTACGAACAATATTTGGTCCTGTTTACTATGATCCCCCGTAATACATACATGTAGCAATTTCTCCTCCTAGAATTTCTCTGTATCTCATTATGTAAGTCTTACAACGTCCCGCAATAGTAGTTCATAATTTTTTATTTTTTTTTTTTTTTTTTTTTTTCATCATCACTTTTACTTTCCAGCCCGCTCGTAGGAGGTTTTACCCTCGACGATCTTCTGGACAAGCCGTGGTCACAGGTGTCGTCCCTTCTCCCCCCCGGTACGTGCCTTTAGTTTTTATCGCGCATAGGGTTCAGCATTCCCACTGCTCGTCGATTTTCATCGAATGTACAGCTAACTCACGCTCTCGCGCTTTCCGCTAATCAATTTTATGCAAGAAAAAGTCCCTATGAGCATGCACTCGGTGAGACTCGAACTCACGAAATTGATCTTGATAGGCTCGCGGACCACCTACCAAGCCACCGGGGACGTATGCAAACTTTGTATAGTACCGACTGCTGCTATAATTTAGATTTTTCCTCTTGGTCGGGCGCTGGGAACGGCCCATCTAATAGCTACAGTCGGTCTAGCTTCGCCGTCAATCTGCCACCTCCCCCAATTAGTTCGGTGTGTTGGCTGTATTCACTACCACAAAGGATTGTGGGGCGTTCAACCCACCGCCGTTCACTGTTAGTCGAATAATCCGTACCCCCTGCTGAGTGCTGCAGGCTCCGTGAAATAAGTACCAGGTACATAGATCGATGCCTTGAACGATAAGCCAACCACAAGGTCTATTCCGTATTTCGGCGACTCTAGCTTGTGCTACTGTTTGTGGCAAGCAGGTGGCAGGCAGTTCGAAGTTGAAAACGTCGAAAATGAAAATAAAATCTCAGCGCTACTTCAAAGCCCAAGGATTTCAGTCTGTGTAACAGCCGCCGGGCATGACGTGCTCACCTGCTGATGTAAGGAGGTAAGCTTACATCCCAGTCATACCCCCCCCCCCGCACCCCCCCCCGCGCACCCTCCCTCGTCCTCCTCGTTCTCCCCCTACCTCCTCCCTCTTTAAAGTATCTCTGATCCTGATCGCCTCTCTCCCTCCCTTTATCCTGCTCCCCGCCCCCCCCCCCCCCCATGAAACTCTTATTGCCACATACACACCACAGGTATACTATACTACTATACACCCGGCGCTCTTTATTCAGTTTTTTCGTTGGGAGGTTCAAAAGTGTCGACCACAAAATCCCCCGTCCGTCCCTTCCCGCGAGTTTCATCTACTGTTTAGAGCGGGATAGGATTCCGATAATTAGGGGTCTTCCCTCGCGTCGACGGCCGTCAAATGGTCAGCAGGTGCAAGGTGTCATGGTGGTTCGCTACCAGGTACTGCTGCATGGTACGCATATTACTTTTCAAACGTCTGCGCGCGCGACACTGCTGAGCTGGTGTTTATTTATGTTGTGTGTGTGTGGTCTGATGTTCTATCGGGGTTTCTTCGTGTCGCCGCACCGCAATTATCGAGAACAAGTAAGTGCGCGCTGGACGGAAACTTTTAAGGACCGCTTGGTATCCGTATTTATGAACCAACGTTGCTCAAATTCATGTCCAAAAGATGTCCAAAATGGTACTTGGTGTGAGGATTCCTACGAGTGCGCATTTCTTGTGTGGTATGCTCGTAGTAAGCAGTCCATTTCACGTGTTAAACGGAAGTAGTATACGTAGTAGGAAGGAGTAGTCAGTCGTGACGTACTATCATTACCTGATCCTCGTGCATATCGACAATATGCCATGTAGTACATAGTCTAAGAACTGACCAGCACACACCACGTGAAACGCGCGATCGATTTTTACAACAAGCTTGTATAGATCGATAGATGATCGCGGTTTGAGTAAATTTTCGATCTCACACAGCGTTCATTTTGATATTTTTGTTTCGTTTCATACCAGGTATTATTATGTAGCTGCTTCGAGCAGTAAACATGATGAGACGGTCGGTGTGGTTCGAACTGCGGCACCGGAGACTACGTATGTATGTCAGTTCCTACCCGACCTTCTGTGAGGCAAAACCACACAACAACCAATGTTTTTGCTCGTGTTTTTCCTCTCAAATTGTGCTGCAAAATTCGTAATTTCAAACGATGTTGTGGTACCAAAATGGTGTTGCACAGGGAACACCCAACCATCCGTCATACACAGACCACATACGATGCACACCTCTAGTCGACATGAAACACAACACTACACTATACCTTGGCACCAGGTACCAGGTAGTAAGAGTGTGTAAGCATGTGGCAGAAGCACGTGCAATACATCGCTACGCCGACTATCTAGCGAGCGTTAGCTAATCGTATTGCGCCCGTGACAGCTTCTCGTAGGTACGCTACGAGTACAAACGGAAGTTTTTTTTTGTTTTTTGTTTTTTTTTTCAAACGGAAGTAGGGCTTATTGAATACAAACAAACTCAAATGTTGTTAAGATCGGTGTTCGTTCGCAAAATATACCAATCAATACCGTACGTACGTATTTTTATATGTAACAGAACAACGGACGATCGATGATGATATAATATTTCGCTGCTGCTGCTGCTGCTGCTGGTGGAGCTTTACTGCATGCTGCTGGCGTATTACTGACCACAAAATGCGTTTGTTTTTCAGATGGGTCAAGTTTCAACCATCATCATCTCCTACTTCCGCAGGTGCGGGTAAGTAAACGCGTGTGTGTGCAAGGTGGCACAGGGGAGAAAGAGAGGGAGAGAGCGAGAGAGGGCGGGGGGCGGGGGGGGGGGGGGCGGGGGCGGGGGGCGCAGCAGAATACATACTACTAAATGTCTGTCATTTTGATATAAACTACAACATTCGCCTTTACGGCATACTTGGTAGGTAACGATATATTATGTTGCTTCCAAACCTGTGAAAATTTGTAGACTACTCTGTCTGGAAACCCACACAGCCGATTAAACGAGCGATCGAACTATCACACCAACCTCTCAAAGATGAGTTCTGAGTAAGTTTTCGATCTCGCAGCTTCCTTGTTTTTAATCCATCACCACAACAAACACTGCAACAAAAGTTTTGAGACAAATCCTCTGGCGGAGGCAAAACAAGCTTGCTGACACATACGATTAATATTACGGGGGTACATAGTTAATAGGACCTATGGTATACATAAAAAACTATATATTTACCTATTTTTACTAACAAAATTTGGTCCCGTTAACTATGGACCCCCGCAAAGGTAGTCTTCTTCAACATACCCACATATGACTCGGCCCGACTGCTTGCACTCTAAACCAAAAGTCTCCCAAATATAAAACTAGCGCATTCGGCTCAAGAGTAGCCTACCTTTAGCTCGACCCAATCCGATTCTTGGTAGGGAACAACAGCCGAAAGGGAACAACAGGGCCAACGTATACCGTCATTCCTAAAATAATTTCTGGCACTACTTTCATTTCGTGAAACAAGTAAAAGCCAGCGAAATATTTTAGAAATATCAGGTGGGTACGAAAACGTATGCATGCCTCGCGGCAACGAAACTATCGAAAATCGACTCTGAACTGGCGTTGCAAACTTCGTCACCTCGTCGTGGTCTTGCCTTTCGGGACGGCGGTCTCGTCGAGACCGCAATCTTTTCTGATGTCAATGTTCGGTGCTGCCGGAGGTATCCGGAATGCGGCTCAACCCTCTTGCCCGACGCCTCAAAATCCAAAAAAAAGAGTCTTCGAACAGCCCGCGGTGAGTGATGCCTGCAGGTATCACCTGGTAATTTGTTTTTCGTCGTACTAGCAGTACGTGTATCAGAACCGGAACTCGCTGCCGGCGGTATCCAAACGTTGCATACCACAGCGAGTACTTGGCGCCATCTGACCGTCCTTAACAGTACTACTACTACTGCATCTTCTCGTACTTCTCGGGTGACAAGGCACAACAAGCAGCGATAGCAACGACGGCATCAAGAACAACAAGCAACAAGAACAACAACAGCAGCAACGAGACGACGACGAGGACAACGACAGCCTACTACGAAATTCTCGCTTGCTCGACTCAAGAAGGTCAAAGGGAGGAGTCACACGTCTATCCGTCTATCGGTAACGGTCTCATATCCTGGGCGAGACGATAAGAAAGAACTGTGGAGGGAGACTCACCCTACGCGTCCCACCCGTGTTGGAGTGTTCGTCCGGCCTGCTCAGTCCTACCACCACTACTGCTACTACCACTGATTAGCGGAAGCTGATCATGGACATGGAGCGTCTTCCACTCACGCTTCTGGCGGATATTTTGATGGCACCTGAAACCTCAGAAGAGGTATGACACGTGGACATGACATACATCTGTGTATACGAAATAATGTATTTTCTTGTGCTGAACGGTATAGGTATATTTTTTTGATTAGTTCGTGCGTGTGTGCGGCTCTTGAAAAATCCGACGCGGTGGGTGTATCCGGTCGGTGGTTCCCCGGGCTACGCTGCTGATGAACTGACCGCGGGTCGCGCTAACTGGGCTACGTACCACTGCTGCCGCCGCCGACGCCGCCGGTGCACGGCTGTCGAGATGGGGTACGTATTCAAACTGCAGCCGCACTACGTCCTTCAAGATGGGTGCACAATCTTTGTGTCTTGTGGCGTAACATTCTTCTTCCTTCTTCTCTCTGTCGTGCGCGCTGAGCCAAACTGTTCCGCGCGTCGCTTTCCTTTTTTTCCTTTCTTTCTCGCCCTCATTTTAATATATATATATATACGAATATCTTCCTTTCGCTTTCTCTCTCTCTCTATCTCTCTCTTTCTCTATCTTTCCTTTTCGTGACGAACTATGAATTCACAGAAGGGCCTGCAGATTATCGGGAAAGCAGGCGAGCCGGCCGTTCCTACCACCACCACCACCACCACCACCTCCTCCGAGACTACCGATAGTCAGCAGCAGCAGCGGAAGCAGCGGAAGCAGCAGCAGGATAAAGCCGCCAAAAAAACGGCAACAACGATGACGACAATCACGACCACGACAACGTCGCCTGCCGTCGTCGTCAAAGCACCGTGCGCGGTTCGGCAGAAGAAGTGTTCGGAGCAAGAGGCGAACAGGATCCACTGCCGGGAGACGAGGGAGAGGAGACGAGAGAAAGACAACCTTTTACGAGAGGTGAATATATACATATATATGTATTTCCTTATCTCACATATATATATATATCTGACATTTTTTTTTTTTATGTATTCGCCCTTGGCGGAGAAGTGTTTTTTCGGCAATGGTTGTCTTCCCAGTGACCTCTTATTTTCGCTTCGAATCTACGTACTACGTACAGCGATTTCTGGAAGCAAAAACTTCTTGGAAGTACTTAGGAGTGTACGTGTGAGAGTAAGCTTTGCAGTTTTTATCACGCATCACCATCGACGACAGCAATGTAAGGGCCGTCAAATGACGCAAATGAAGTCCAAACGGCGCTTAAATTTTCGTTAAGTATATTTTTTTGCGAATCGAATTTTCTATACCTACCTACACCTAGAAGTCGTATCCGGTCTCCTGCGATGTATGAAAAATTCCCCGGCATTGATAAAAACAGGTGCCAAGATACAGCCTTTTCACCCCTTGTTGACAAAGAGCAACTTCGCCTCGACATGTCTCGACTGACAACAACCTATACTACGTTTCGTTTTTGGTGCACCCGGCCCTACATGTATGTATGTTGTGTCGGCCGCACCTAGTGCGAAGGCATGGTATTGCGTCAATAAACTATTAATGCATTACGGTGTGTTTTCTGTCTGTGTGTCGTAGTCTGTGACAACAGAGCTCGTATCTTTCTTGGGTGAAGAATTAGCACGGACACTGGGCTTGCTGGATGACGACGAGTAGAAGGACGGTGTATTAATAATGTGAAGAACACACACACATCCTTGACAGCGCACGTTTTGCCTTGCTTGACATGTCTCCTGACCTTCGTAGTATTAGATAATAATGGTCTTTGACACCACCAGTGCAAGGAAAAAAGTGAAAACCACTACTCCAAGTCGGCCATGTTTTTTTTTTGCGGTTCAGCAATGAAACGACGAGAGAATGAAAGCGATGTGAAATACAGACAATATCGCAGAGGGTCCTGCAGAGATGATAAACGGCTACGTCGAGACGATGAACGGCTGTCTCCGGCCCCGACTTAAATTCGTAGTGAGTGTGAGGTTCGGGCTTACTATTTTTTGCCATGCCTGGGCCATGATCAAATTTATATGTTACGCATTCGTAGATAGATGCATACGCTGGTGACCTGACCGGTCGCCGGATGCTGATGAAGGTGTGGAGATGGACATTGAGCTGAAATGAAGCATGCCCAGCTGAAACGAAGTACGTGTGCGGCTAAAACTGTACCTGGTAACCTGTGGTGTAGCTGCTGTACCAGTTGCTGTTGTTGCTGTCTTTGCGCGGGGTTGGGTTTGCTATGGCGCTCGACGAAACCTATGCGCCCAACCCCCCACCCTCCTTTTATAGTTGTTTCTCGCTGGAGCATGAATGACGAACCCCGCCAGACCTGACCAACGCGAAGTCAACACACATATTGAAGTCAAACTCGAACTCAAAGTGTTAAGGATGCAATGGGCGATATAGCTTCAACTCAGACAGGCTCAGCCCGGCCTTTTTGCTAGGTTCGAGACTGGGGCTCTTACGTGTTACGTGCGACTACTACTGTAGCAGTTCCCCCGAGGCGACAGGGATACACGGTAAAGATGCAAGTCGTCGCGCACAGGAGTGCGATCGTTTATCTGCGCTCGTCTTCTCTCGACAAAAGGGGAGGTTGAGAATCCCGAACAAGGTCTTTCTGCAAGTATTTCGAACGTGAGCGAGAGAACAATCCGGAAAAAAAATGCTCGACTAACTGCTTGCTGTATGTAGCACCCGAGTGAACGAGCGGTGACAAATAATCGCGCCCGCGTTCGACAACAACTAATATCCTTCCTGCGGTATGCCGTAGTCAAATCTGGGAGCTCCTCCGCCAGCTTCGCGCGCGCTGACGCCGTAAATATAACCCCCTCGTTTTTTTATGGGGCCTTGATTTGTTTACTCGTAGCTGCGTGAATTGGCACGCTGGCAAGAGAATGGAGCGTTGCATGTATATCGTAGTGCAGAGATAGTTGCTCTAAAATCTGCAAAGTAAAGCGGTGCATTGTTTCTGCTGCACCCTAATCGTGATATGACCTACCGCGTGCGTACCAGAGGCTGAGATACGTAGCTTTTTTTTTTTTTTTTTAATCATCACTTTTACTTTCCAGCCCACTCGTAGGAGGTTTTACCCTCGACGATCTTCTGGACAAGCCGTGGTCACAGGTGTCGTCCCTTCTCCCCCCCGGTACGTGCCTTTAGTTTTTATCGCGCATAGGGTTCAGCCTTCCCACTGCTCGTCGATTTTCATCGAATGTACAGCTAACTCACGCTCTCGCGCTTTCCGCTAATCTATTTTATGCAAGAAAAAGTCCCTATGAGCATGCACTCGGTGAGACTCGAACTCACGAAATTGATCTTGATAGGCTCGCGGACCACCTACCAAGCCACCGGGGACGCCGGTTTGTGGGGGCTGTCCTGTGACCACGGGCTCAATGTTTTGAATATGAGATTTTTTGTGAGAACAACAACCACAGAGCATTCTTATCGGATATGAGCGCCCAGATTTGTTTGCGCTTTAGTCGCGCCACCCCCTGCTTTCCCACGCACATTCCTCGCCAAATACCGCCGACGTCGGAGCCACTGCTTGCTGTGTGCTTATGCACATATCATACGTGCTCCGATGTGTGGTCCCCCGTCCTTCTTTGTTTTTTATTTGGATACCTGATATCAGCCACCTATTTCGCACCTGCTTTTACATAACTGGTATCCTGCCTCCCCCAACCACTCCCCTATTGGGTATTGTACTCCTGGTTGCAGCTCACCTTACCTGCGACCTCGCCGAAAACCTCCCAGCGTGCTTGGTGCAAAGAATGTCTGCCTGGTCGGCGGCAATTTTACGTGCTCCGTCCCGGCATTGTAGGGATGCGAAGGTCTATATGGTCATACGACTACAGCTATGCATGATGTCGAATACATCTTTACCTCCTCCCCCCCCGCGCCCGTTCTCGTATTTCATTATCGAGCGTTATGAACAGCAGTTCGGTTATCTTGGCGTGCGGAGCCCCCATGGCGTGCGTACCGCGTGGTGCCTACACCCTTACACCTCTTCCTCTGATCAAAGCGCAACAAACAGCGGTAGTGCAGATGTCTGCGGACGTGAGACCCTCCTTCTGTATACATGCTACCTGGTATATGTGAAGCAAGCAGTTACCGAGATCGCTATTAATAACAGCCCAAACAGCGTTGCATGCATGGGGACGTGTGCAACGAT
Source organism: Macrocystis pyrifera (assembly GCA_031763025.1). NCBI lineage: Eukaryota > Phaeophyceae > Laminariales > Laminariaceae > Macrocystis > Macrocystis pyrifera. Next base: position 10,088,823 of record JASSKH010000020.1, on the reverse strand, counting down.
ATGACGACCTCTACTTTCATTGTGAGACTTCTCAGTTCCAGGAGCTCTAAGTCACGCCCCGCCCCCTCTCCCCCCGGCCTAGTACCGAAACTAATGAGCAAGCAGCTGCATTGACTTGGCTTGAAGCGGCGCCCCCCTCGTGTGCCTACCTTCCTTCCTTCCTTCCTCTGAACACACAGCAACAGCAGTGATCATGCTGTCTGCGGGCGGGGTTCCTTGCGAGTGATTCTGCTCTTGACGTGACGAAAGCAGTTACCTTCCTCTCCGGCAGCCTCAACAATGCTGCATGCTTGCGGACGTTGTTCTTTCGTATCCTCTCCCCCGACTCCATCCGTGCTTGACATGAGTACACCCCTCCCCCCCCCCCCCCCGAGTCCAATTTCGTTTTTTCCCTAATGATACATGTATAATATATTGTGGAAAATCCACAATATATTATTACGTTGTGTGTCTGCAGAGCTCCTCTTGTGTGCGTACCGCGTGAGGTCTTCCTTCCTTCGCTCCTCCGAGCTCAGAGCACAGCACAACGGTTCTCTCTGCGAGTGGAGCCTCTCGCGAGAAAGACACTGTTTTTCCACGTGAGGCAAGCAGCTATATGTTTCAATCGCAAGCTAAGCCCAAGCGCTTATTTATCGTTTTCGAGGCCCCTTTGGTTTTCGGAGCTCTACGCATCCCTCACCCAACCGCCGACTTTTTGACAGCGGGCGTAGGCTGAGCCCGATACCCGCATCCTTGGAATGATGCTCATCGAACGCTGCTATCATTGTTGTTGAAACAATCGCATGACATTTACGTGAAGGTACAGTGCGATTGGGTGGTTCCTTGGTTGAGGAGTTTCGTGAGAGTGAAAAAAAGTCGCTCAACGTTGCCACCTTGACCTCGAAAAGAGCAGCACTGCCTGCTTCGCGTGCGTATGTTACCGCCCAGGCGTAGCAAAGTAAGAAACCGCACAGCTTCACGGGGTTGACCACCGAAGTGCTTTGGTTTGAGCTAGAAATTAAAAGCTCAACATTAATTTTTGAAAGTATGGGTGAGATCAGAGGATAACAGAGAGGCAGACGGTTTGTCCCGGCCGGATAAGGGGGACTCCTTCCGGATACGTAAGCGAAGAGGTGTTTTTGACCATCTTTCGTGCGTGATCTACTGTAGCCACGACGGCCCCATACAGTGAACTACAAACTACGTGATTGGTGTTGTTTCGGGGTGTCCAGGTCTATTTCCAAACCTCTCCCCAGCTATTATTTTACGTGTGCCTGATGTATATAACTTTGGTGCAAGGTTTTTTATAGGTAGAGCTTCGGCTTGAATAGAAAGGCTATCTTCATGCAGGCGTCCAGACTAACATCATCCCTACGGCCCGACATATATGTGGAGATATATATAGCCGTTCGAGAAGCAGGGTTTCTTAGGTCATAGAGCAAAGCCTGGATCATCACCCCCCTTCGTTGTGCAAGAGCAAACCACAAACAAACCAAAACCATAGTTCGTCGTTGACGTGAAGGATCTGCCAGTACCTCCACAGCAGTACCGGGAACAACAAACCGTGGGGTTGATTGGAAAGCCGAAACACGCAGACCGTCATGGGTACGTACTTCGTATGGTAATATTCGTACAACAAAATAAATCGTGGCTGATCGTGCGAGATCGTAAATTCCCACGTGTGACTTCAATACAAATCAACGAGCGAAGGGAATGTTGGGTACACCCTCCGCACCCTCAGAACGGAGGTACCAATCTGAGGGGGGAGGGGGGTAGCTGTCGCCTGTGTCGCCGGCTGGTTCGGTGGGCCTCTGCATCCAGAATGTCTTGTCATATGTACGAGTTGATGATGCCTATGTGCCGGCGTCCCCGGTGGCTTGGTAGGTGGTCCGCGTGCCTGTCAAGATCAATTTCGTGGGTTCAAGTCCCACCGAGTGCATGCTCATAGGGACTTTTTCTTGCATAAAACAATTGATAAGCGGAAAGCGCGAAAGCGTGAGTTGGCTACATTCGATGAACATCGACGAGCAGTGGGAATGCTGAACCCTATGCGCGCCAAAAATAAAAGGCACGTACCGGGGGGGAGAAGGGACGACACCTGTGACCACGGCTTGTCCAGAAGATCGTCGAGGGTAAAACCTCCTACGAGTGGGCTGGGAAGTAAAAGTGATGGATAAAAAAACAAAAACAAAAACAAACAAAAAATCGCGGTCGACCGTGCATCGGTCGTGGCCGGTCAGAATCGCATACCAGGTATGTATGCATGCATCCCCTTTCGTCTTTTCATGCAGTAGGCCCGCAGCTGCCTGCTATTAAAAAGTCGTTGCTGTTTATTTATGTTATTTCTGGTATCGATCGCATTCTACCTATTACTGATAGCAAAAGCGGCGAAATCTCTCTTCTGAGTCTCTGGGCGGTGGTTCCGACCTTTCTTTCCCACCCCCCCCCCTTCCGCCACGCTCTTTTCGCTCTGCTTCAGGAAGTGGAGGTCCTGAAGCTGTATCGCGACATCGTGGAAGAAGGGCCGGACCTGTTCTCCTGCCATGGAGTGTCGTGGGACGCTCCCTTCACGTGAGTCAGAACGTGTGTGAAACGCGATACGATGTGTGTTCGGAGCCTTCTTTGGGCCTCTGAAAATTTCGAAGTGCTCGATAAGTTGTACTACACTATTAATACGGGGATCATAGTAAATAGGACCTACGGTATATACAAAACCCTATATGTTTCCCTACTTTTACTCACAATATTTGGTCCTAATTACTATGGTTCCCCCGTAATAGTAGTGCTACGGAAGGGGGCTTGATTCTGTATCAGGTTAGTTTTTTTTGTTTCCCAGCCGCTGAGAGCCACTCGGCGGAGTGACTGCCATGTTTCCTCGCTGCAGCCTGAACATTGAAATTGCTTTTCTTTTCGACGGAAAGCGCCGTAAAGGCTGGGATTGTCTGTTGTCCTACGCGAACAAGTTTGTTACTATGTCTCCAATTCTGAGCGATGTATGTATGCAGAGATACTCGCCCGAGTGACGTAAACGCAGTCAGTGAAGGTGGGTGTACCCTCACGACCGTACCGACAGTCATTTGACCAGTTATTCATATCATACGAAGATGATAGCACTTGTCCGGGCTCACTCGCGTGTTTGGCGAAATGCCACGTACTCGGATAAATACCTGGTACACTGCTGTTCGCAGAGATCAAAGCCGCGTTGCGTGTTAGGCGTTGCATGTATGCGCTGCGAGTCATTTTTTTTCTTTTCTTTTGGGCAAGGCCGGTCATTGTTGAACAAGATTGTTGCACTCTTCGCACACTGCTGTTGGTTCTACGTATGTATGCAACTGTTATGCCTTGTGAGTTGGGCGAAATACTACGTTAGTAACACACTACTACTGCAGTAAAAAATTACGGTTTGGACGAGGGCAAGGGTTGGTGAAATAGATTCACTAACCGCTTGAGTCACCAGCTTGGCCAGCCTTCACACTTGTAGGACCGCAGTCCAGTTTCTTGGGGACGAACCACTCTAAATCTAAGTAGTTAGTCCCCAAAGGGGACTGCAGTCCTAAAAGGGTAAAAACGGGGAAAAGTTCCTACTAAAGCCGTTGTTTGTCGTGAACTACTGCAAGTTAGGCTTACGAAAAAAGGAGGGCACTCACCCTGGCAAACCATTGATTGCTTGTGGAACTAAAAACGTACCTCAAAAATAATTGCGTACTTTTTTTTTCCAATTCAATCCTGCTGAGATACCCGCCAAAACCCATCAACGTCATTTTTTTTACTCACTTCAAAGTCGTAAACAAATCGTCTTCTCGACTATCTAGGATGAAAGTTGCAAAGGCAGTGCTGGACATCTTTTCGAAGATCGATACACGTCTCGTCGCCCAATTCGCCATCCATCAAGAGATATTATCAAACCTCAATTCCAAATGTAATTGCGAAAACACGATATTCCGCGATGCCCCGTTTATTGCCTAGAGCGTTGCGCTGGATTTCCACCCCTGATTAGAATCGCACGTTCGAAGACATTCGCTTCCGGCCCTGCTTGTATTTCGGGTGTTTTTCACCTGCTTCGGTTCGCTTTTTTTTGTGTGGGGGGGCTGTTGAATCGGCCACATCTCTTGGATATATTCATAATAATAGGGTCGTAAGTTAATGCGTTGATGAGTGTATAAGCTACACCACCGTGTTCCAACACCAATACCTAATTCGCAAAATTGGAGGGGGCATGCATTGTTACCAATACGCCGTCTAATTTTTTTTACGGCTGGCCCAGCTCGTATATAGACATGAACTTTAATACTGGTGAATTGATTTGGAGACGATACGGACACAGACAACAGGCAGTACCGGACAGCTACTTACAACCACCATATACAGCGCTCAGAATCGTCAACCAAGCAAAATCAGATGAAAATTGGAGGAAAATACGTTATAGACAAACAAACAAACGTGGACTTTTGGGACCCGTTGTACCGAAGTTAGAACTGTTGATAGCTCATAGTAAGGGTCATTCCTATCGGAGTGCTTTCTTTCATATTTTATACTTGACACCTAGAACGCACATATTGCCGAACACGAGCCGTAGGGAGGCATGAATTCGCTGTCTTTTAGTTGTAATAGGACAGGCGTACCGTACGCGTCTAAATAAAAGTATGTGGCCCACCTGGTATAAGATATATGTATGCTTTCTCGAGTGCGGTCTTCGTGCAGAACCGGGATGCGATGGTTTATCTTCACTATTAATAATAGTAAAAGACGTACATATTCAACTCATCAACGGTCCGCTAAGGGGGTATACCACAGTGTATATATTGGCGTTTCCTCGAAGTTTTGCTCTTTAAAAATACATGTTTTTTACTGGAATCCCTTGGTGGCTATCACCGTGGTCTAAAGCCGCAAGCAGACGGGGTTCGGTACGAAGCAGCAGAGGTATCACGGACGGTGTTTTACGTTTGTTTTTCCTCGTGAGGCATTTTCTTTTCCTGGGGTAATATTCCACTCCATCCAGAGTTATTGGAGCCTGCCCTGTGTCCGCGAGCTGCACTGCTACTATAGTATCTAATTACTGTGATGATGAGTTCATGTCATGACACCAACAATATTAAGTCTTGAAGGTGACTAACCCTCTCAGGACTGTATTCCCACGATAGGGACGGACTGCTAAATTTAAGTGGTTTGTCCCCAAACGGTGACCGCATGCAGTATTTTGCCTTTGAAGGGTAACTACTGTAGTAGTATTAATAGTACCTGGTGTCCCTCTTTTCAGTTCAACTCTTGAAACGAAAACAACACCGAATATATTCGTAAGAAAGTCCGCGTTGCCGACCGCCACGAGGGCAGAACGCGGGTATATATGTGGCTCTCTTCTTAAGCCTGGACGTACCGACACTGCTGTCTCCTGGTGTGTGTGACGATGCTCCCAAAGAGTCATATAACTCATTTGTATTCTTGTGGCAATGAGTTGATGTGAAAACAATACTATAATTTACATTCATACCTGCGCAGACGCACCCGACTCTGTTGTTATTATTAATGTCGATTCGGAGTAGAATTGAACGTTACCTGACCGCGCAAGTTGCGTGGAAGCATATGTCCGAAACAATAGTTCAGTTGGAAATACGAAGTGTGCCGTCGCCGTGGTTTGAATCTGCCGCTCAGCGGTACGTCGAAGAAATGTCAGTGCGCACGTGCGCATTGATGATAAATAGAAGGTACTGGCCATAGTTTAGTTGGGCATGCCACTCATCTCTCGTACTACTACTACTACTGCTGTAGGGGTTGTTTTTTCATGCACCGCCTGCTCTGCTCTGCGCACCAACACGACACAGTAGTAGTAGTAGTAGTAGTAGTAGTAGTAGTAGTAGTAGTAGTAGTAGTAGTAGTAGTAGTAGTAGTAGTAGTAGTAGTAGTAGTAGTAGTAGTAGTAGTAGTAGTAGTAGTAGTAGTAGTAGTAGTAGTAGTAGTAGTAGTAGTAGTAGTAGTAGTAGTAGTAGTAGTAGTAGTAGTAGTAGTATAGTAGTAGTAGTAGTAGTAGTAGTAATAGTGGTAGTAGTGGTAGTGGTAGTGGTAGTGGTAGTGGTAGTGGTAGTGGTAGTGGTAGTGGTAGTGATAGTGGTAGTGGTAGTGGTAGTAGCAGTAGTAGTAGTAGTAGTAGTAGTAGTAGTAGTAGTAGTAGTAGTAGTAGTAGTAGTAGTAGTAGTAGTAGTAGTAGTAGTAGTAGTAGTAGTAGTAGTAGTAGTAGTAGTAGTAGTAGTAGTAGTAGTAGTAGTAGGTCTCGTTCACTTCGCGTACCTGCCCAGCTTCCGTGCAGCTTGGTCGCTAGCGGTTTTTTTCGAACAAGCCATACTGAATAAGGCAAAATTGCTTCACCGTGCTCACCCGACACCACAAACTCTACAGAGCAGTACCACCACCCGAGATTGTCTCCATCCAGCTTCCTATGTGATGAAGCCACCTGATCTGCCCTACACACCGATTTGAAGAAGGGCTTGAAAGGTTAAACTTGCCGGAAACAAAATAATTATGAAGTCAAGGATTCTGTCGAAACTCGCATTTGCAAGATGTATGTTATACTAAAACAAACAGTGATATTTTTATCGCCACCAATATTATTGACTCACTTTTTCCCTCTGACTTCTCTCTTTTCCTCGAAAACAATGGAGGGATAAAAGGGGAAACCATTTATTTAAATCAGGATATTTAACGGATGGAAAAAAAAAAACAGGTGCGCTTGGATTCCCGCCTTTACTTCTGCAATGAAGACCAATTCGAGAAAAATCAGGAAAATATATTGAAAAAAACAGGAAACGGAATAACAGAAAAATCAGGAAATTTAGGACAAAGCAAAACACTGCTGTTCGATACTTACGGCCCTATCAATCTCTCGTTCCACCGCCGCCATGTCGCCTCCTCCTCCTCCTCTTCCTCTTCCTCCTCCTCCTCCTCGAAGCTTCGTCTGCGACGGGTACTACAAGCGGCTGCAGGTGGAGCCGGAGGACGTGATGGACCTTCCCCTCGCGATCATCGTCGACCCCCGGGACATCACGACCCTAAAGGCGGCGACGAAGGAAATTCTCCGCAAGGAGGCCGTCACCAACGGCGCGGGGGGCGCGACGCAGAGCGGGATACTGGTGCACCTGCGCATCGCGTGGGCAGGGCTGTCGTTCCACGCCAGCATGTCGCTCTCTGTCGGTTGCCACGGCGTGATCGTTGTAACTCGTCTCTACGATGCATAAGCTGTTGATCTCGGGGGTCGGGGGGGGAGGGGGGGTCCATTATCATCCATGGCCGTAGTCGTATGACCGTTTACCCCCGCATCTCTACAATGCTGGGACGGAACACGCCGGGTTTTTATCGATCAGGCAGGCACCAGGGAGGGGGAGGGGGGGGGTACTTAGAGATTAGGCTGTAGGAGGTACCCGGTATTGGTATTCAGGCTTTATGGTACATTTGATATATATGGTGCGTTTAGCTCGTTTATGGTACATTTGGCTTATATGGTACGTTTGGCTTATATGGTACGTGTGGCTTATATGGTATGTTTGGGCTTTATGGTTTTTTCGGGTTCATGGTATGTATGTTTGGGGTTATATGGTAAATTTACGCTTTCATTGGTATTGCGCGGACAGCGAGGAAAATATACGTTTCCCGTTGCGCGTTCATTTATTCACAAGAGACAGAAAGACAAAAGGTTATAACAAGAATACTAGTGTTACGTCTGTTTCTGGACGCCTACTTTAATAAGTAACAGTACGTTTGATGGTTCGACCCACCAGGGTCTGTTGGATATTTATAGCGTCTAAATTTCGTCGCAGATATCGATTGACGGTATACCCATCGTTTCCTTCGCGTCAAGGACTCTTTAGAGTCGTTGTACTGGGCTTGAGTGTAGACTCCTTGACAGATGGATGTTTACTGCCAGTGCGCTGCCAGCATTCAGCCAGTACAGCCCTCAAAAGGAGCAAGAGTGCCCGTTAACTACTCCATTTCGCGGGCAGTCGACTGCAGACACTAGTCCGCGCCGGGGGATTCTTTTTGGTGCGTGTTTGTCTTAAATGGTAGGCACACCCCACACATAAAATAGTCCATTTTTTTGTTTTCACTTAGACCGAGAACATTGCAGTTTTGCAGGAACGCAGCCCAATCAAGTGGGTGGGTCGATGGTCGCGCGCGGGACGGCGACAGTATGTATGTTCGTTGGTAGGTAGGTACGGTAGCAAGTAACAGTTTAAATGGTTATATTTTTATCGAGAAGTATTTTTGGGGGGAGAGAGGAGATTTACAGACTTATTGGTTGGTGATGATGCACGTTGGCATTCACTAGAGAGAATTTCATTGCTTCCATTGTATTTCAGACCCGGCCCTTTAGTTATAAACTCCCGGGATGCTGGCTGGCCCGGGCGAAAACAAATATTGTTGTTGGAACAGGGTGTTTGTGTTCTCCCCACTGCAGTTACTTTGGCGAATATACCATTTCCGAACTCTTCGGTTTTCACGGAAATATCAACCTAAGTTTCTTGTGGTGCCCTTTCGGGGGCGAGTGGGTGCCCACGGCGGTACTGGAGAGTCGATTGACTCCCAAGGTGAAATGCCGTCGCAAAACTCAAGAGTTAGCACCTTGCCCGTCTATATGAGATGCGTGCGTGGGGCTTTAGAAAACTTTGTATGGGAGGATAGTAGTAGTAGTAGTAGTAGTAGTAATAGCAGGAGTAGTCGTCGTGCGGCAATAAGCGGGCGATGACTGCTGTTGTCACGTTTTTGTATGTGGGCGCGTATGGATATTACAATACGGCCTCACCTTGATGACTGCTTGCTTGCGGCTATACGTAGTGCTGTGGTCAAAAAAGACACTGGGCTTGAGACCACCGTGAGGAGTAGTAGTAGTAGTAGTAGGCAACGTATCCGACAGTGGGTTAGGCATAGCACGTGTTTCGTCTTTTCTTTACCCAATCCATGTGTTTGGGCGAAGTCACGGATGGTGGTGGTAGGTGTGTGGGTAGACGAACACTTAGTAGGCAGTGGATGTCGCAGGGCGTTTTTCCTTTAGAAGTAGATATCGGTAGGCGAGTGGGTAGGTACTCTAAGGCAGTACTGTAGTAAAAACGTATTAGACGAGCGTTGTTCTGCCGTAGATGATTTTCTCCCTCGCTTGGGTTGTTTTTTTTTCACGGCGGGTTATTTCCGCGTTTTTCCTATTATATATATGAACGACTGGTTCGGTCCCAGCATATTTTTCCGACCCCGATGTTTCTACTGCGCACGGCCTGCACCAACATGTGGCATACCTAAGTGATACTCGTATGCGCTAGGGGGGTATAAGCCAGCGAATCTATCGCTGGATTGCTCGCGGGTTGCTTCTTCTGCTAATACATATAAATTTCCGAGTATTTACGCGTCTATCAACACGATGGCAAGCCCACGAGGCACCTTCAGCTGTCGCTGGACGCGTCCTACTGTAGAGGTATCACATTTCCGTTACTTTGTTTCTGAATGACGGAGTTCCTAAACCTAAAATCGTCGGAATGACAACAACCTTGTTTCGAAAAATGACATTTTTGAATGCTTGGCCCATGGGAACACTCCCCGGGGATGAAGCTTGATTTTTGCCGAAGTCCGTTTTCGGGTGAGGTATGGAGCTCCTTAAGGTAAAGTGAGGAGCCTCAGAATTTTTAGGGTGAACCTCTCTGTCGTAGAACGCCTCGCTTGTCGTTGTTATAGTGTTGTTGTCGTGTTTGCTGTTCTCACATTGGCCCATCGCCGGAAACAAGCCCGTAGGAATGACAAGACAGAAAGTCAGGTTTCAACAACAATTGATTGCGTGCAAGAATATGCATCCTCATTTTGTGGACCCTTGGTATCATACTACTCCTGTACTACATCCATATGATATCATGAACCGTATGTAACAGCATCCGTTAGCGTATAGGGAGGAACCTGATATTATTGTGCATTCCATTGTTCTTCCCCTGTCAAGCACCATCAAATTCTGTATAGTTATCTCCGGATCAACCATTGTGCAGAAGACGTTCCTTCAGCGCCACCTGCTCACCACCACGTCGTCACTGGACATTCCATGTGTACATGGTTGAATTTACGTGGGGGGGGGGGGGGGGGGGGGGGGAGGGGGGCTGCTCATTGTCATGCATGGTCGTAGTCGTATGAACATGGACCCTCGCATCCTTACAGTGCCGGGGGGGGGGGGGGGGTGGAGGGGGGTGGCATAAATATTTAAAATCTCCTGGTCATCCATGTTGTAATAATCTGTTTTTGACCGCCCTTAACGTGCCTCTTACACCTGCTCACCGCCGCGTCGTCACTGGACACTATGTATGTATGGTTAAAATTGGGTGGTCGACGAGTGGAGGAGTGGGGAGGGGTGGCGACGGCGGCAAAAAACCTTGTGGAAATAATATCTTGGTCAACCATGCAGTAATTGAATATGTGATAGACCACCCTCAACGTTGCTTCCAACAACCCCCAACCAACTCGCTCGCCGCCACGTTAGTCACTGGGCAGACCTTAGTTGAGACGCCGGAGGCGGGGGGGGGGGGGGGGGGGGGGGGGGGGGGGGGCAGGTGTTGGATGGTGCTGTGTGTTGAAGGACCCCCTATTCCCTTCTCCGTCGCTCGTTTCCTTTGTATCTGGCGGTTCAACGTTGGAGCTCCCATCCCTAGACCCGCTCCATGTAGATCAATTCCACAGGCGATCAATCGATGAATTGATGAGTTTCACGTCGGGAAATGACCAGCTGGCGCATGCCACGTGGTGCTCGGTCAGAACTTATTCCTTCGCTGATCGATGGATTGGAATCGCAAAGCGCTATCCTTCCGGTCACTCGCAGGTTTCAGGTACCAGCAGACGGTGTGAAACCGAATGTGAATGCTGGAAAAAAATGAATCAAACCACTCTGCGCCCCTCTCCCAGTCGTCTCCAGAAAGCTTCATGCGCCCGGCCAACCCATCCATCCACCCACCAACTGCGGGATCGGAGTGTGTATCGAGTGTCCGTTTCTTGTGCAAAAAAAAGTAGCCGAGCTACACTGCAAATGTTACGGGGGACCATAGTAAACAGGACCAAATATTCGTTGTAAAAATGGGTAAATATATAGGTTTTCCTGTGTACCGTAGGTCCTATTTACTATGCACCCCCGTAATATCTATTTACTATGTACCCCCGTAATAATATTACGGGGGTACATAGTAAATACGACCTACGGTACACAGTAAAACCTATATATTTACCTAATTTTACTAACAATATTTGGTCCTATTCACTATGGTCCCCCGAAAGAATAGTAGTCATCCGATGAATTGAGTACCCTCGGCTGCGATATGTAGAAAAAATGTCCGTTTATCCGCTCTACATATTTCCGGGAAAATATTCTATTACGGGGGACCATAGTTAACAGGACCAAATATTGTTAGTAAAATATGTAAATATAGATGTTTTTGTGGTTACCGTAGGTCCTATTTACTATGGCCCCCCGTAATAATAGCGTGTAGAGAGTGGAGTCCAACACGCGACAATACTGAAAATATGTGTGGTGCAATCAAACCTCGTCGTCGAAAAAGAACACAAAAAAAAACGAGAAAATGTGGTGTAAAAATAACCCACCCATTGATACCTCCTGCGCTACTACTACTACTGTGAATAGTAACTGTTAGAGCTTACAGGAAGTGTTCGCTGGGAACTGTTCAAGTGTACCCCCCAGTAAAAATATCGCCTGGCGCGTCTCTATTAATAGCACGACAACCTCGTGCGGTATGTGCCTGGTAGCACCTGGAAACACGCAAGGAAAACACACACGCTCCGGGACGATTGTCCAGGCTGGGAATTCCTGCAACGGGGTGGGGAGAGTGAAAACACCGAGAGCGATGCATATATATCTATCTACTATCCAAACATATCGTCTTCGTACGTATATACGGACGAGCGTACACTACATATTATGTAGAACTCTCCAAAATCGCAGTTTTCGTTTCATGTACCCCCCTTCGTTTGGAGAAAGCCAGGGACGAAAAATATCTCGATCGGGGGAGGGGTGTGGTGCGTGCTTTTTTTGCGGTACGATGGCTGCAACGTCGCTGCTGCTCCAGCAGGAAGCGGGCGAGTAGCTGAGAATATTATTGGATGTGACCCCAGTTTCTATTTCATCGTGGAAGTCTGAGTCCGCTTTTACTCTCGTCCTGCCTAACCCCGTATCTCTCTCGCTTCACGAGCTTTCTCCTCCACCATGTGTATATATATGACGTGGTTGGTGGCTGCCGAATCCATGCAGTGAATCTTTAAGGGTGTACCCAGCACATGTGATATCATATATCCGTTCACCTCGCTCTCTCGTCTATTCTTGAGGGCAAGAATCCTCTTGTTTATTGGTTTTTGGACGAGTGGACGGTCACCGAGCACCTGCCTGCCAGGTGGGTAAGGTAGGTTTTGCTTTGTGCGTACCCTCGGCGCTTTATGCGCTGCGCCAGCTCCGCTGAATTTTTAGCGAGCTTTTGACAGTCTCACTCTCTGCGTTGGCACTTACGAGAGTAGAAGATGGAAATAATACGTTGTTAGCTGTTACGCATTCATCGTGTTTAGATTATACTAGTGCAGTATTCATAATGGTAGCGAGGCAGACAGAACAAGCAATCAATGGGTCTTCTCGAGATGATACTGAACATTTACAGAGGCGTGAGTGCGCAGACAGTAGTATTACAGTGTGCGTACTATTTAGTACCGGTATGTTTTTTCCGTTAGGAAGTGAGCTTCGTTGTCTGTGTAGTGATTCCTGCTATTAATGACACATATGACACCCTCTCCTCCAACGAATTGCGTCGTGACTTCCCATTTTTGAATGCCCTGATGTACCCCTCGTTCTCGACACTATTATATGAGTGTTGTTGAAGTAATAGTCATTCGAACATCGACCCTTCATTGCCGAACAAACCAGACTGCGCGTAAAGCATATGTATTTTTTGTGCAGTTTTGAGCTCTTCCTCCCGTACCAAACGTACTATCTCCGTATATACACTCGTAGTAGGTGCTTCGTTTATTTTTTCTGCTCTGCTGACACAGCACTACGAACTAAATGCCTGTTTTTGGCTGACGTGTTGGAGGCTTCGTCAGGCACCTGCCGGCACCTGGCATATAACAGGTATGACAGCATACCTGTGCGGACCCGTTGTTGTGTGCGTTGTCTATCTGTGAGCGGGTTCAAACAACAAGCAGAACAATTTCCCACCCGAGAGCCGCACCCGCGGTGTCTCGACATCTGGAACACTACACCACACACAACAATACAGCGGTAAATACTGCAACATCATGTGGGTTGTAGGGGTTGTAGCATCCCACATCTCGAGAATGTTCGAGAACAATTTTGTTTCAGAATTTAGGGCGACCACACACACTGCAAGTATTAGTAAAGAGGTGTATTGTATGTATTAATAGTGAAATAAGGCGACCGCAGCATCAAGCCAAATTTAATGACCCGAAAATCGCTCTTCCATCGCTATGCATGTGGGGGCAAGAAGGGCGATTATTAATAGTGAGATTGCGGCCTTGTAGGGCGACCACTCCAAAGAGTTGTAGTTCTGTGAGGCGACCACAAGCGGGCGTGGATTATAATACGACCTAAAACCTGGAATCGCGTGTTACTCTCTTCGCCGCGCCTGCAAGCTTTTTACGGCCGGGGGCGGAGGCCGCCTGTTTATGTTAGCTCCAGGGCCCATACGGTCTGGGGACAGAAGAAAAGAACCAGGGGTTCCTGGGGACCGGACTCGGCCGTCCGCGTCTTCTCCGACTTACTGCGAGACCCGTGCGCAATTTCCATGTGTTTCACGTGTTTTATCTACTGTGAGGGGTTGTTGCCTTCGATCCTCTGGTGTGTAGGACACTCGTGACCAGGTTTTAGGTGCCAAAGAATATAAAACTTGGATACGTGCGTACTCTGTGAATAAACTGTTGCGCTGTTCGTGATGACAAGGGGTGCATGTACATAGGCGTGACGTTTCGGGCCATTCTATGATGTTTCTCAAGGTGAATACTAATTACTATACGAATAACGAGTGCTCGTACGCATCGCTCTGTTTTTTTTTGTAGTGCCCGGCGTAGTGTAGAATGAGATTGTGACCTCAAGACACGTGAACAAGCGAAAAAGCTCGCGCTCCTGTTATATATTATACAGGTAGCTATCACGGGGGATCAAACATAGTAATGGGACCAAATATTGCTGGTAAAAATAGGTAAGTAAGCATATACTTTTTTTTTGTGCACCGTAGGTCCTACCAGGTATTTACTATGTAAGGTCATCCGTAATAATAGGTGTCGCCGATACGACACCCAACTACACCACACACGAGGCTCGCCAAGAATGAGAAAGCATATGTCGTCACCTACTACTACGGGGGTCCATAGTTAATAGGATCTGTGGACCAGGTATAATATACATCGTAAAAAACTACGGGTATATGTTTTCCTATTTTTACTGACAATATTTAGTCCTATTTACTATGGACCCACGCAATACTTTCTCCAAGAACACAGAAGAAGAAACTAATTGTTCTAGAAGAACATCATCGCGTTTATCGTCACGCACTTTTATTTACTGCACTGCTTGTTTCTACTCCTCCCCCCCTCGCAACGGCTAGATGGCCATTACTACTATTACGGGGGTCCATAGTTAATGGGACCAAATTTTGTCAGAAAAAATAGGGAAATATATAGGTTTTTATGTATACCATAGGTCCTACTAACTATGGACTCCCGTAATACTGCTGCTGCTGCTGTATTTCAGGGCGAGATCGTAAGATGCATGTAGTCATTTAGGCTCACGCTTTTCAGGCACGCTGTACGAGGCGCTTCCAGGCTCGTGGAGGATGTACATAGGCGCGCCGCAGGCGAATTATTTTTATTTAGGCATTAGAATAGGCCGATGTCTGAAGGCCAAAACGTGCCTGAAACGTGCCTGACATACAGTATGCCTTTTGAGACGTGCCTGAAACTAGGTGAGCCCGCCAATCAATGCATAATTTCATGTTCGGGGTTTCGGGCAAAAAGGCTTAGATCTTGCCTATTACGGGGTCCATAGTTAACCGGACCTATGGAATACATAGAAAGCTATGTGTATGCCTACTTTTACTACCAATATTTGGTCCTATTTATCCTCGAAGCAGCTGAACAGTTCATGGGCAGGTGGCACGAGGCTGAGGCAAAGCTGAGTAGACAGCGCCGTGCATCCGCTGCAGGTAGTGTTAGAGGGAATGGGGGGAGGGGTAACAGCAGGAGAGGTAGAAGGTACGCCGTACAAGTGTATGGGGGCAGGGGGGGGAAACAGGAGGAGTAGAAGGGAAACCGCGGTGGTAGAAGAGAGTAGCAGAGAGACCGCAGATAGGGTAGCAAGGTACCAGGCCGACCAATAGGTTGGACTTTTCTTTGCTACTCGTACCGCCAACTGCTGCGGCCTTTCGGTATGTATTTTGATTTTTTTCCATGACTTGATTTTTTCCTATATTTTTCCCTTCTTATCCTTATGAAAGAAGTACTACATAGTGGGTGGGTGACGAGCGTATTTTGGCCCACTCATTGTTGCTCTTTTTACTTAGTTAAGTGTTCACCGGGATGCATAGTCCCCTTTTTTCCTTCTCGTATATTTCCCCTTGCACGCCCCTTTTGGCTCATGCTCGGGGTAAGTATGTGTCTGAGCCTTGGCTTCCCATTTTATTTATAATTTTGGGATTCTTCTCCTTTTCTTTTTCTTTTTCTTCTTCGGTTTGGTTTCTTCGTTGCTTCTCTTTCTTTATGGTGTATTTTGGTTGCTGGCGTATGTATGTATGTTGTGTCGGCCGCACCTAGTGCGAAGGCATGGTATTGCGTAGGCTATTAATGCATTACGGTGTGTTATCTCTGTGTCGTAGTCTGTGACCACAGAGCTCGTATCTTTCTAGGGTGAAGAATCAGCACGGACCCTGGGCTTGCTGGATGTCGACGAGTAGAAGAACGGTTTAATGTGAAGAACACACACATTATAGTCCTCCGTAATAACACATGATATTATAAGAAAACGCAAAAAAATGAATCCCCTTCCCCGAATTTCGGGTTTTCCCAGCTAACGGCGACTTTTTCAAGTTTTGTTTTTGTCGCTTAGATCGCCTCGCGAAATATAGGGACGGCAAGATAGGCGCGAAAAGGGCATTCAGGCACGCTGTTTCAGAAACGTTCATTCAGGCACACCTTGAAGGTACATGGGCCTACAACTAGTTAACTGTTTGTGAGGAAGCTGCAGAGATACAAGCTGACATGAGACTCAGAGATGTCGATGCTGGATACGGCACGCTGTTTGCACTTCACATTAATTTTGTCATTGCTCCACTCGCCAGTCGAGAAAGAGAGAGGACTCGAGTATCCGGGGTGGGCTTCGTCGCGAACACAGCTCAGCGCAGACCCCAAACGTCGACCAGAACTAACCTGGTATGCAGGTACGAGTATTCCCAAGAAGATTCCCAAAGGAGCGCTACGTACGTGTAGCCATATAAGATTCGCATACGGGTATATTCCTAGAATGCTATGTGTCGCCGTATAACATTCGCTAAAGGATATGCACGTTTCTTTACGGCGGATGTGCTACTCCGTCACATTAGCCCACCCTGAATAGTCGTAGGTGCAGATCACACGGTGATAACGTGGGTGGTCCGTGGGGTGCTCGTGAGGCGTCCGTGGGATGCCCATGGGGTGTCGGTGGGCGTTCGGTAGGGTGTCCGTGAGGCGTCCGTGAGATACTGTCCGTGGGGCGCCCACGAATACCCAACCGGCTGCCCATGGGTTGTCGGTGGGATGCAAGTTGAGTTCTCACGAGCTGTCTGTATGATTCCCATGGGGCGCCTATGGGGTACTCGTGGGTCGTCCGTGCGGTATATAAGCTAGGGGCGTGTATATGCGTCTCACGTGCGTCGCAGTTCGTTCTCCGTGGAGTACCCGTGAGGTGTCCGTGCGGTGCTCGTGGCGTGTCCGTGGGCTGTCCGTGGGGTGTTCATGGAGTGTCTGTGTGCTAGCCGTGATATTCTGTCCGTGGGGTGTCCGTGAGCCGGCCGTGGGGTGCCCGTGAGGCGTCCGTGAGGCATCCGTGTGGTGTTTTTGGGATATATAAGTTCGAGGTGTGTATGTGGGTCGCACGTGAGTCGCCCGTGGGTCACCCGTGGGGTGCTCGTGGGGCGTTCGTGGAGCGTCCGTGGAGCGTCCGTGGGTTTTTCGCGGGCTCTCTGTGGGGTGTCCGTGAGCTGTCCGTGGACTGTCCATGGCATGCCCATGGAGTGTTTGCGGGGTACGCAGAAGGAGTCCGTGAGATGTCCGTGAGCTGTCCTTGGGCTGTCCGTGGCGTGTCCGTCGGGTGTCCAGGGAGTGCCCATGGGGTGTCCGTGGGGTTCTCATGAGGAGAGTTGTGGGCCCAGGCTCTATCCGCCATGGGAGAGGTGTAGTTCTATCACCCGGCCTCCCGCTCTACTGATTCGACTCTGTCACCCATACTTCCGAGGAAGCCCGCCTCACGAACGGTTCTTAGTAAGATGCAGCTCACCCTTCGTGCGACTCGTCGAATCCCTCACGGCGCCACGCGCTTAGTACACGCAATGACTGCCTAGTCGGTGTGGTCCGTCCCGGCATCGTGGTGGTGCGAGGGTCTATAACTATACGACTACGGCTATGTATGACACGAAAACACGCCTCCGGCTACTGCTCCTTTCGTATCTACAAGGTCAAGGATCATGCAAAACCCTGCTTTTGACTTGAACGAACACCTTCAGGGATAATCCCCACGCCATATAGGCAAGGCTATTCAATCACTTCCCGCCGGCCCGTCGGTCTTTTTTTCACGTTTTCGTCCGAGGTGTAAGCGTCTCAAAACCCCTTAATCTTGCGCTGCAAAGCTTGTTTCGTCTTCCTGCTCTCCAACTCCACGCCATGGGAGGTACGGGTAGGTCCTCTACACACCACACAACGCACGCTCCTCGAACGTTATTAGAAGTGTAAAAATAACGATGTCCTTCGCGTTTACTTGTGTCTTAAATCCTAACCTTCATCCCAAGCCCATGCGCGTGATGTGGGGGGGGCGTCTACCCGCGTCCCCCCCCCACTGGCTCTTCAGAGAAAAACTGAGAAGCTGTACGAGTAACATCGGGACCCTGTTCACCCGCGAGCGTGTACTAGGACTGTGAGCTCGGTTCCTGCTGGTTTCAAACATGGACCGTTTTCTTCGTTTTGTGTGTACATGATTAAGCTACGGTAGACGCGCGAGACACGGCAGGGTTGCGCGCACCATCTTTATTGTGAGGCTCTGCACTTTTGGAGCCTCATGCCCCTCACCCAAGACCTGAAATTGAAATGAGACCCATACTAAGGTAGATGTGCGCCGATATTTGTTTTTCGAGTCTCGTCGCATCACCTTAAGAAGCTTTATATAAGCTCACCCAAAAAAAGCAATAGTTTGGAGGAAAGTGTGAGTGCTACCCGATGAACCATCCCATTGCTCATGGCCTGACAAAAACCATACCACGAAACAATACCGCAGCACCAGCACGAAATTCTGACGGTTTTGGGTTAAGGAGCTCCGTCATTTCAGAAAGGTTTTTCTGGCGAAAAGCGATACCTCTATCGTGACACGCGTCATGAAATGAAACCTTCGCCCGACGAACAATGCCCTTGTGGTCCGGGTATATATCATGAACATTATTGTAGAGCACCAACTGCACGTCGCCGAACGATACGTGGGTGGCTCGACCGTCGGGGTGACTCCTCAGTCGTGAATATTTCGTCAAAACAGAATGTGCCACATAGGGTGCTTGTGTACCCGTCTTGACCTTTTTAGGACTGCAGTCTCGTTAGGGGACTAACTACTTAGAACTTGACTGGTTTGTCCCCAAAACGGGACCTCAGCTCAAGAAGGGTTAAGACCACCCCGTGACAAGCCACTTCACGTCGGCTCATCCCGGTTTTTTTCGCACACATTTTTACTGCCGAAATTACACCAGGATGCCATACGAAAAAGTTTTGCGAAACCGCTTATTTTTTTCTCGTGACTCGAGTCCCTTTTAGGGCTGCGGTCCCGGTTTGGGGACAAATTACCTAGCATTTGACTGGTTTGTCCCCAAAGCGGGACTCTGGTTCTAAAAGGTTCATACCTGGTATCGTCTCCACTGTGGCCTTTAACCGGAAGGTCTAAATTTGAGCGCACCACTATACCCCTGTCGTAGCACGTGTCTGTCAGCTGTTTCGGCACGATTTTGCTTGCCGTACAGACGCGTGCTAATGTAGACGTGGCACTTTCCGGTCGAAACTCAGGAACCTCCCGGTATCCTAAATATTTTGCGCAAGGTATGCTTCGGTAGCGCCTGTAGGTGACGAGGTTTTTTCGTCGGGTTGAGCCTACGTGCCTTATCATTACCTCGTTTTGGGGATAAGGCACTGGAGTCTCCCTTAAGGTCAAGTGAGGAACCCGAGGAAATTTAGGTGCTATCTCTGTCGCAGCACCAGTCATAGAAGTAAAGATGTATGTATTATGTGCTCGTATAGCGCATACTCGTACTGCTCCGGCCGGATGTGTATTTATCCATATTATGTACATGTACAAGGGGCAACGCCGGCGACCTGGACGGCGACCTGGACGGCCGCCGGTCGCAGACTCGCGTGAAGAGAGTAGATAGTATAGGAGTAGGAGTAGGAAGAGGCTCAGACGTGATGCCAAGAGATTGAGAGCGTGCGCTCCGCGCTCCACTCTGAGAAGCGTGAGATGAATTTTGGTATGTCTTCATCATAACAGGGAAATGAGAAGTGAAAAGGCGGCGGAGTACTGACGATTACTTGCCGATTAACCGAAAAGCAGCGGAATCCTAGAAGGCGGTGTAACTAACTTTTTTAACCCAGGGGGTACGCGATGGCCGACAGCGCAGCTCCGTGGAAAGTTGCCGTCAGAGCATGCTGTAGCGGTACTGCTGTAGCTGTACATCTCCGCAGCCACGTAGTACAGCTACACTGCAGCTGCTGCCGCTGTACGATAGGGTACACACCATAAGTGCTGCTGGCCGTCAGAAGTGCTCCTGGCTGTAAGTGACATGTGATACCTCTCTCATGTCATTTTTTGTGGGTGGCAGTTCCCAACTAAGCCTGGGTGGCACGTGCTGTCGGGGCGTTCCTTCGATGGCCCAGAAACAGCCACCCGCGCAGGAGTTGACCCTCAATATATAATCAGAGGCCGGACAAGACGCGCCGGAAAGAACCACGCGAACACATGCACTCTATTAAGAGACCATGTGCCAAACCACCGACAGGGCAGGGATTTTCGGAGATTCCTCCGTAGATCTTAGCGTTCAGGCTTCACCCAGGAGCTACGGCGCTGAGCGGGTGGGTCCTCTGACGCCTGGCGTTTCAAGCGTGGACGGGGCACGCCCCGGCGAAAAAGCCGCGCGGAAAGACGGTCAGAGGCGGGAGAGATCCGCCGACCAAAAACGGATCGGATCAGGCTGAGGATCATCATAGGTATATTTATATTTGTAAATTATACCAGGTATGTAATGTAGCTGCATGTATTTAATAACATGTACATCCCTCGTGTCACATATATACCAGGTATACTACAGGCGCATGCTGCGAGGATAATCGCGGTAGCATGTTTTGGCCAAATTTCGAGTTTATTTTGTGACTGAGAAGACATTACACAAGATCTGTGGAAATCCCCTTGTGTGTTTGACAAAATATCGTTCGTTTTATGTATGTGAACGTTTTCGTTCCATCTACACTGGATAGTTGATATAAGCTTTTGCTTGTCGAGAGAAGAAGCTGATCGGTGAAGTTGCCAGAACCTGTGGCTTCTCTTACCGACTGTCAGTATTCTTCCGAGTGTCTTCAATTTTACTGTCCATTTAATCTTGGGTATGGGTGGGTCAAATCAAAGAATTAATGACTTGAGTAAGTGCTGTTGCTATTGCCTTGTTTGTTGTTGGGTT
The DNA here is from genome assembly GCA_031763025.1 of Macrocystis pyrifera. Lineage (NCBI taxonomy): Eukaryota > Phaeophyceae > Laminariales > Laminariaceae > Macrocystis > Macrocystis pyrifera. The sequence continues at coordinate 10,067,878 of JASSKH010000020.1, read as the reverse complement.
TTACTTCCTGCCATTTACTACTTTCTTCGATCTTCTTGCTCCTGCTCCCCCTCCTATAGTCGTAACTCAGATGCAGGTTTACTAGGGAGGCTCTTCTCCCCCCTCCCTACTGCGGAACGTGCCTTGCATTTTCATCGCCAGAATATTTCGGCACTTTCTTCTCTCGTTGGCTCGCGTCGAATTGTGCCTGCCACCCACGCTATAATAGGCGCTATCTATACACTTTATACGGAGATTCGAACCCTCGACCTCGACCTTAGCAGCATTCGATCACTGGACCCCCGGGGCGACTGTGAGATTGAACTACTTATCACTCTATTTGAAGGCCTTAATTAGGTGACATCTCCAAGGCACACGGATTAGGAGTGTTCGCTGTAGACGAACCGCAGGCGGCTGTATATCTCTAGCTAAGCACGTTCACGCGGAGTTTAAAAGAGGTTTGCAACGTAAAATTTGTACATGTGTACGTACATCTTCCATAATTCCGTCGACCGCGGTCGGGTCGCGGTAGAAGAAGCGAAAGGTATATCCGGGAAGACGCAAATGAGGCGCCAAATGACTAAACACAGATCGCAAGATGCCCTTCGTTTTCTTTTTTCGGAGACTGTTTTTGAGTTGGTCTCGAGGTTGTTATTTGAGCTCATGCTGCACGTGGTCGGATGGCAAACACAATCAATCACATTACTACATTTGACACAGACAGACAGGCAGAGGGCATAGACAGACAGACGTCCACGGCGACATGCTTCGCACCGTAAGTACGAATTTCTTACTTCTTGGCGGACCTCAGTGCATCTTCAACTTCGCCAAAAATACGTTTAACCGACGCAGCAGAATAGAACGATATGTATATATTGTGCTCTGTTCTGTTTCCTCCCTGCCTCGGACGGTGGGGTCTCCTATTGATAATAGTCTCGCGGTAAAGAGGAGCAGCAATTTTTGGACCGCAACACAAAAATCGCAAGGACCACACACAACACACGACTACAACAAACAGACAATCGTCGAGTCGTCGTAGCTTGTACTGCACCACGAACAAAAATTTATTACACCACAGTATTAAATAGTAATCTTCATCCCGCTCGAGGCAAACAATAATATCGGAACAGATGCGGAAAGGAACGCAGACACGTTTCCTCCCTGCCGCCGGCGGTGGGGTCATCGCGGCAGCGAGAGGCAACTAAAGATTTGAGGAGAGGCGTTCTACGATAGAGGTTTTTACCTTAATTTTTCTGAGGCTCCTCACTTGACCTTTAGGAGCTCCACACCTCACCCGAACACTGACTTCACAGTTCAGCAAAAATCAAATTGCACCCTGATGAATAAACCCATGGCCCTAGTATTCAACTACGTCATTTTTCGGAACAAGGTTGGCATCCCGACGGTTTGGGGTTAAGGAGCCCCTGTCATTCAGAAAACATTTTAGCAGAAATGTGCTACGACCTCTATCGTAGCATGCGTCAGGAACGCATCAACCAAGCGAAAGAGGACCACACACAAGTATTATACCTATACATTTATAGCTACAACAAACAACACGTACACACTGCGGAGCCAGTAGTCGTCCAGCCGTACACATCGACCAACCGTTGTCTTCATGCTCGGAAACAAATGCCAAACCGACGCAAAACACAACGGGATACGGCATATATTTCACACGTCAGACAGATTACGCTTTATCGACCTGGCCACAGTAAATCACGTAGATGCTAACCTGCCGTCAAGAGATGATCGTGTGCAGAATCTCTGAATGCTACAGATCCAACTTAGGAGACATGTCCTGGACCAGGCAGAGAGTATGTATGTACGTATGTAAATATGTGTGTAGGTATGTGGGCATGTAGGTATGTACAGCACGTATGTATGTATGTAGCGCATCCCACCCGGCAACATGAGATTATAGAGTAAACCCCACAGACGAATAAGAACATGCCCACAGTATCTGAGCTGCAAAGGTCTAAAGCATTTTGCATGTCGAAATCGCTCATCTGTCCTGTGTGAGACACCTTCTCCTCGCCGACGGTGGGTCGCGGTGATGCGGGAGACGACTCTTTCAGGATCGCAAACAGCGAACAAAATAAAGGACCACACACAACACGAAATTCACCAGCCAGAGCAGGCGTTCATCTGTTGTGCTGTCTACGAGTACACATCGGAGCACGATAAAAAAACAGACTAAAAATATCTGGCTCCTGAACTTATATTCAAGCTCTTCAAACACTGGTGATGCTGGTACGGAAAAGCAACGAGATACTCCGTCCCGGCCGCCGGCGGTGGCGTCCAGAAAAACGTATCACTAATAGTAGAACCCGCACTCTTCTATCCATCCCGCTTCGGTTATTTTTGGGGCGCAGGGCCACATGAATAGGATGGCAAAAGGAGACAAACACTCCAAGAACTCAGCCAAGGATTTCCATAGCACCTGGTCTGCGCCCCGCAACACACAGCAGCTACTCGCATACAAGTATCCCGTGAATATAAATGGAAAGCATTCCGTATCTACCTGCTGATGAGTGCATCTTCAAGCTATTAATAGGAAAATATAGTAAACCGACACGGAAAAAAATTCCGCGATACTCCTGTGGCTGTGCCTCTTTGCTGCCGCCGACGGTGAGGTATGTGGTAGGAACGGAGAGGCAAATATTTTTTTAGGAATCAAACAGGCGACAAAAGGAGACCACGCACACGCAACAGAAAACGCGACGGACCTCACCCCCACAGGCAGTTGTATATCATACCATACATGAATATGTGTGACTGCTTATACCGTACCTGGTACACGTTATTATGTATGTGTAAGAAGTATATACGCATCTTCGCTCCGAAATAAATGGCGAAACCGACGTCGAACGGCGGAACGAGACTTGATGCATATATTCCTCCCTTCGGATGGCGCGATCGCCGAAACGGGGCACAGATTTTTTCGGAACGTAAACACGCGACAAGGAACCATACAACCCATCACCTTGCCGCAGTAAGCACAGAAGGGGGTCTTTTGAATTCGTGCATCGGTTCATTTTTCGGTGCGGGGTCGACGGTGGGGTCACGGGATGGAGAGAGAGAAACGTGCTTCGTCTGCAGTAGAAGCGCAACCGGGTGACAAAGGACGATACACTCCACATGACCACAGCCAATCGTATCCACTCGCATGGTGCTATACGGATATGAAAACTGCTACACTGCCGTTGTAGCACTGCTGTGGAACTGAAGACGTACATCTAAGATGAGTAGTAGTACAAGCTCGCCTAAAAACGGCGAAAGCAACGCGAAACGGAAAACATATCACAGATACACCCCCTCCCTGTCGTCGATGGTGGGGTCGCGGTGGCAACAAAAACATAGGCGACAAACAATACACCACACACCAACAACACCGATACACAACACACAGACAGCCAGTCGTCAAAAGTCGTACGATATCTTTCGTATTGAACTTCCATAAACAGAGAAAAGGTGGTTCACGCTTCATTTTCTGACTGACCGAGTGTATCTTCAAGCGCTCGGTTGAAAACGATGCGGAACCGACCAGCGGGATAGTTCCTCTATGCCGCCAACGGTGGAGCCGTGGCAACGAGAGACAGAACGCATCGCCTCAAAAACAGGCGACAAAGGAGAACCACTGCTGTAGTGGTGCACAACACCTTGACTTAAAGGCGATCGTGCCTTGTATTTACCGCACCATAGGCTACTGCACACCACTACCAGTACTTTTGGAAATACGAATATCACACGCGTTGCATCTTCCAGCTCCCAAACCACCGGTGAAACCGAACGAGATATGTGCTTCCACGCCCTCTGACAGCACTCAAGACAGCAGGCGCGGTCCTGTCTCTGTTCACGACTGCCGTGGTTTTCGCACGGCGCAGGCAAGCAGCAATCCAGACGGCAACCGATGTACGTACGTAGTCGTAGCCGCCACGAGTTGGTTAGTTTTGTGCGAACAGGAGGAGTTGAATGCTGTAGCTGATTTGATACCCGCGCCGCTGCCACAACAGTTTAGTTTAAACATTGAGTTTTACGTTGTGCGCCTTGTTCGTGTCGTGTGCGATTGGGGGGGGGGGGGGGGGGGGGGGGGGGGGGGGGGGGGGGGGGGGGGGGGGGGTATAGTGCTGACCCATCGCCGAGTTTTGTTTTTCTACGGTTTTTTTTTTCGGACCGTTGTACGGTTCCGGTACTTACTTGTGGCCACGGACTACTGTACGTTGTGGCGATGAGGCAATGCGAGAACAACAACAACAAACAACAAAAACAAAAACAGCAACAATAACAACAACAACAACAATAACAACAACAACAACAACAACAACAACAACAACAACAACAACAACAACAACAACAACAACAACAACAACAACAAACAACAACAAAAACAAAACAACAACAACAACAACAACAACAACAACAACAACAACAACAACAACAACAACAACAACAACAAAAACAACAACAACAAACAACAACAACAACAACAACAACAACAACAACAACAACAAACAACAAAACAACAACAACAAAACAACAACAACAAAAAAAACAACAACAACAACAACAACAACAACAACAACAACAACAACAACAACGAACGTGACCTGCGCCGCGCCGAGGGCGGGGTCGCGGGTCGCCATAACGAAGCCAATACTATGAGGTTGCAACGAAAAAAACAGGCTAGAAAGGACACCACCACACCTGCCAGCCGACAGTATTCGATACCGTGAACCTACACCTGACCGAACGCATTTATATGTGAGCAAAACCGATGCAGAAAGGAACCATACACTCTCTACCTGCCTCCGAGGGTTATGTCGCGGTAATGGCAGCCAAACGCCTCAGTGAAGCGTGAACAGACGAACAAGGGTCACACACAACATACAGTCAACACACGCAACACACAGACCCACAGGTGGGATCGAGAGCCTCCCCTCTTGCACAATGTGGACGGAAGCAAAACCTTGTGGAGACATTGAACAATGTAGCAAAACCCACAGGATGTCTAGAATTTCTCAGTCCGGTATGCCTAGTGGTGCGGTGCTGCATTGTTCAAAGTATCCATATTGATTAATGCACGCCCTCATTGTGCAAGCGGGGTATCCCCGCAACCTCCTGTGCAACAAGCAGTCGTTCAGTTGTAACTTGTGTCACAAAACCAAACTATAGTGACTGAGCTGGACTGAGTGCGTCCTCGAGCTTGACGAAGAGTGGTGGACTCCACCGCGGAAGTCGTGGAAGCGAGCTGATAATATGTCATCGATACACGACGCTAAATATGGAGCGACACCCAGTCGTCGTTCGGCCGTCGCGTACTCCTCATAGCGGCAAATTTAGGAACTAAACAATCTTCTCGGTCGTGATCTGCCTGACGTGTGAAGTTGTGGGCGTCCTTGAATTGTTATAAGCAAACAGATCACGAAGGTGCGTGCGACTGGTGCCGAGTAAAGCTGGCGTCTGCCTGTCGCCAAACTCACGTCCCTGTAAACTATCCGCAGTCCCCTGTTGCCTGCCGGGAATACGGAGCAAACATGCGTCGTTGCGTGACCGAGTGGAAGGTTTTCCATGTCTTTTGGGAAGAGTTGACAATAGAGACTGTCATATACCTCACCCTCCTTTCGGGGCCTGAGGCCGGGCTTTGGCACAAGAACCAGCACGTCTCCTCTCCCACTGTCTCGTCAAATAACAGGTTATGAGCCTCGACAAAATATGTTCGTCACGGGTAGAATGAGCATTGCCGGGCGAGAGGTGGGCACGTATAGGTTCGAGAGCTTGGATCTCCAGAGCAGGGTTCCGTCGAGTTTGTGCAATTCCAAGGTATAAGTGTTGGTCGAAAGTGAGCTCGAAAGACGCAGCAGTATGTATCCAGCGGTCCACTGTAGCTCGTACGCAGTCGACCCCCCCTGTTCTCAACGTATCCTAGCTCACTGTTCAACCAATCTTGTTCTCCCTTGGAGAGACCGCGTGCGATAACGAACTGGAAGATCGGCTTGATGACGTGCAGGCAGAGGTCTGTACATATCTGAAAAGTAGCACGAGGAGGGTTATGGTTTCGCGTGCCAGCCTCTGCGAGGTTTTGGCGACAGCGGTAGGGCGGGGTAAAGCTGTGGGACGGATAAATCGACAGGAGATACCTGAACGCTACACTCGAAGAAGACGAGGGGTCGCATGCTCGGATAGCCAAGACGCAACCGGACTACTAATGCACCTAGCGCCCTCGCTTAACCGAAACAATCACAGGAAGGACATGAATAAGGGAGGTGGTACTTTGGCGACGAAGGTGGGATTATTTTGTAGATGCTAAACCTGCAATGTGTGTATGAAAACGATGGATAGTTGCGCGTTGGTTGGGTAAGTAACTGCACGCATGGAATCCTCACGGGTCGCGGGGCAGGAAGGCATGCCTGTTGAGGGGCGCGCGATGGAGAGGGCCAGCTTTGCGTTACTCGTGGTAACAAACACGTATATGATGTTTGTATGATAGACGCATTTTACGGTAGGGGTTGCTGCTATTGTTTCTGGGGCTTCTCACTTGACGAGCTCTACACCTCAACAAAAGAAATTGCACTCTGTTAGTGACAGTTACTTCGCTACAACAGTAGCCAGTGGCCCACCGAGTCGCTGGTTGGTAACATAGCCTCCTTGGTGAGTGCTCATGGGTTGTAGTGGTTCTGAACCATGAACGTGGAACACGAATTTATGCGGTGGAATACAGAAAGGAATATTCCAAGAAAATATTCGGGGCAACTAGGAGTCGCTCGAGGACAAGCTGCGTGCGGCTGCAGATACCACGGCGTACGATACGCCGCGAATCCGGGCTACTAGGAGCTCATCATATGCAGGACCAATGATCATCAGACTGGACTACTGAGCAGGTCTGCTGTGACCGGGACTGCTGTTTCCTCGGAAAGGTCAACGTGAGTCATTTTTTAGTGAGTGAAAACAGTACAAGCTACTTACTGCTGTCTCGATAAATTGAAGACTACACTCTTACTGCTGTACTACGGCCAGTGCTACTACTGCTGCACACGACGACAACGAAAGCCTCAAGATCGACCTCGAATTACGTACGACAACGCCTTTCAGCACAACTGCTGCTGCTGCTGCTAACGCTCCTGCAGTTAAAGGACTATTGTACGACCGCCACGACGGACAGTGGATTTTTGAACCCTCAAGATTGACCTAAAGCTACGCACGGTACGTTCGACACAACCGCTTCAACTGTGATGTTAGTTAAGGGTCTTGGAACGGAAATCTCGGACACCGAGCGAACCCTGTGAGACACCGTTAACCCCCGCGATAACAAGTGCTGCACCGCTGTAGATTGTTGGGGGGTTCCGTGTTTTGTACGTAAGCATCGGTGACGAACTCCGGATTAAAAGCCTCGGACTCTGAGCAAGACGACACCAACCTCACGACACCAACTGCGTTGCGGTAGGTAGGGGTTCTGTCGCCTGTATCTAGAACACTTCACGACGGACTGTGAATCGTAAAGTCTCGGACTCCGAGCGACAGGTCATCAACTCCGCACAACTGCTGATACACTGTTGTAGTGGTTTGGAGCAGTTTCTGTGCGTATTCCAAACCGCGTATTCAGCTCGAATTACTGCCTGTAGTCCGGCTGCCACTCGCGCCTGATAGCAGATGGCTGACGAGACTGCTCTGCATCGAAGTGCGACATCCACGTCAAAGACGGTACTTCGGGCTGAACGTGGACACCGACAAGTCAACGATGTGCCTGCGCATCAAGATCGAATTCGTCGAGCTGCTGTGCTAGGGAGGTCTGCTGTGCATCAAGTTGGACGTCAACTTCTTCTACCTACTGTGCAAGGCCGTTTTACGCTCGAAAGTACGACTTCGAGTGCGAAAGGCTGCCAAGGTGGGGGACTTCGACAGCAACAGCAACAACAACAACAACCTCGCAAACACCGTCAGGGGTCTCATGGTCATCAGCGGCCGGGTACCCTGCGGTGTTCAAAGGCTGGCGGAAATAAAACTGTTTGATGCTTAGCATCAATGGCAGGGTTGTCCACGCCATCATGAAAGGGTGGCCCAGGCCGACTACGGCAACGGGGGGATCGACTGCGATGTCAGGCGGATCTCTGAAGCAACAACAGGAAGCGTATGGCAGAGCGACTCACGAAATCTCTTTTGTCCTTTTCGTGGTGACGCAGAAACCGGCATCTCTCATCGTGCTCAAACACGAGGACACAGCCGGTACCAGCGGCGAAAAGCGGAAGGCCTGGGAGGAGCTTTAAGAAAAGTACCTCGTGGTTATCGACCAAACTATCCCTTCCAAGACAGCAGAACTGGCAGCAACGATCATGAAAGCCGAACAAAACTCGGACGACTACTTCACCCAGGCGATGATCAAGCGCGCCGAGGTGGACGCGATGGGCGAGCCCATCACCGATCGGCTGTTCAACGACGTCGTCGTTCGAGGATTTCTGCCGAAGCACATACAGTTAATGATGTATCGTGATCTGACCTTTGACCTTGCCCAGATCCAGAAAACAATGCACCATATGTATCTAGACAACCTATTCCGCCGCAATGAGGCGGAGATAGGATCGCTCGACGTGGTATCGACATGTCACCCAGATCAGTCGTGTGTTATAACTGTGGCGAGGTAGAGTGTATCTGGCGCACCTGCCCTATGTCTGCCAAGAAAAACATTGGAGGATGCACCAAGCAGGGCAAGAAGAACAGCAAGAAGAAATCTTCTGGAGTCAACGCTGGATCCAGGGACGGGGGCAACGCTGGAAAAAAGTGGGGCTCCGTTCACAAAAAAAACCGCGGCGTACAACGACGCTGAGTGCTATCGGCAGGGAGGGTCACCCCCACACGGTAGCGCTTTCGCCACTGCTGCTGTGCTCGACGCCCACAACGCTCTTGTTGATGACGACGAGAAGCCGACGTTCAATCTCCATGCCGACTTCAACGGTGGTTTCTGGTGGGTGGCGTCTGCTAAGGAGCGGACGACTCCGTCCATAGGCTGTGAAATCACGATGCTGGTGCACAGCAGCACAACAGAAGATCTTCTGAGGCCGGGTTAGAGAACCGGACGAAGGAATACGCGCTTCTGGACGTACCACAGACAATCGTGACTGCAGGCAAGAACTGCTAGTATGAACTGAAACCGGGATCTTCTGCGGCATCATCGTCGACCAAACCGGCAAGAAGCACCCAGTACGGTTTCTCTCTTAATCGTTTCAGGCCTGGGGCGCCGCCTCTTCTCTTCCCTCTTAGCAATGAAACGGGAGGTCACCACCATCCCCCAGAAAGATAACCCTCAACTGCGGAAAGATGCGGTCCTGGTGCCGTTGCACAACGCAAAGAAGACTTGGGTTTGATTTCATTCGACGTGGAGATTACTGCAGACAGCGGAGCTTCAACGTCTGGTATCGCCAAACCGCTAAAACCTTGGGCTACTAAAGCATCTTCGCCTGGAGTCGCCGGGGAAGTCTCGCTTGGGATCGACGTAACATATTTGCCCGAGATCAAGGGATCATCGTCTGGGGTTGTTGAAGCATTGACATCTTCTGAGGCCGCGGGAGCTCCATCACGTGAAGTCACTGGAGCGTCGCCACCAGGAGCTGAAGTATCAACAACAGCTGGATAGTCCCAGAAAGGGCAGGAGCGTCCTCATCTGGGACTAGAGTATCAACGACAGCTGGGGCGTCTTCGCCGGGGCTGGAGCATGATCCTCAGAAGCTAGAACGACATCTCCAGCAGTCACACCTGTAATTTCGCCAAGGGGTCAAGCGTTAAGTTTCGCCCGGGATCGCACCTCCTACTTCGACTGGGGTCGCATCGGGTGCACAACATCACGTGGCCGCCAGTACGATATGTGGTCCAAAGGCCGCTGGCAGCTTCACCAAGGGCACCTTCGAGGTAGTGTATGACGAGCTCACCCCCACCTCGTTGCTCAAGCTCACGGAGAGAACACCACTCGCAGAAACGCCGGATCGGGAAAACCAACCGTTTAAGCGCGGGAGTTTCACCGACACCGATCGAGGCCAAATTTGGGTGCCAGAGGAGGAAAAATTCATATGGCGATCAAAGACCAAGATCCCCTTCGTGGAACAACATCGCCCGGGGCCTTCGGAGCACAAGCACGTCAGGTCATCGGGACACCAGCGGAGGGCATCACTGGATCGCCATCGCGCTTAGGACCATCAGCGCCCGGGAGGATCGTCATCGCCTGAGCTTGCTGGAGTAACTGCATCTGGAATATCTGGATCAACAATATCTTGGAATACCAGAGCAACAGCTGGAGCAACAGCACCATATGAGGTCGCTAGATCATCGCCATCTAACACCACCGTAACGTCAGCTGCGTCATCGTCGTCAGGAGTCAACGGAGCAACAACATCCGCATCACTCAGGGTCACACCAGCTGCTCTTGAGCCACGTTGTCGACTCAACCTCAACACCGGGATCGATACTGAGCTGGAGGAGGTTCACACGCTCACGTTAGCAGAAAGACAACCGCGGACGACTAAACCTGCGGCAGGGCTTCGGGGCTTTGCATATGGTGACAGAGAACCAGTACTGACATCAACGGCCTTCGTCCACACTCGCAAGTCAGCCTCGAGCTTCCTCTTTTTATCCTGGACGAAAGGTCCATCAGGATCAGAGGCCAGACGCACACACTGACTGGGTAATCAACAAATGGAGAAGGGGCGTCTGGTGGCAATCGACGTTTGCAGCGAACAGAGACATCAATCAGAAGATCTGCGCCAACAGTATCCTGAACAGGCTCAGAATGCAGGGCTGCGATCCTTCGCACGCGCGAGGACAAGCACCAGAGCTCCGAACGAGCTTCACGTCGCGGATATTTCGCGGCTCCAAGACTTCAACATGCATTGCAGGAGGACCCGCCATGCGGACGAGTACTTGCGGGATTTCGGTGTATCCGTCGGCTGACGTCTCTCTAAAATAGTGTTCGCAGTCGAGCAGCTGTAAACGCGCTCGCAGTGCCCCTTTATTCCGTTTGGTTGTGGGCAGCAGGAACATCGGGAGACCGTTCGATTATTTGCCTGTTGCGAAATGAACAGAGTCACTGTTTTACACTCGTACTGCTAATGTCTTCTAATCTTGGGCTATAGAGCAAGCTGACCAACCATCGTGGGCTACTTCTAGCAGACTAAAACTATAAACCACTGCTCAACATCGCTCGCCCGAAACAACGCTTCGACGAAGCTCGTTCGCGCAACCCGACCAATATTTGAATGGGCTAGTCCTGAACCAAACACGCTTGTGAAAATACCTAGTAGCTCGCGTCAAGAGTTTGGTCGTGTGCTGTAGTTCCTCGAATAAGGGGCCTGGTCGACCAGAAATGTTCTGGCTTGAAAGTATAATCACACGTCGAAAGGCTGTTGGTATTATATTAGAAACTAAAAAGTGCATTTTGTGGGGGAGCGTTGTCTGCAGGAAGTACGGAGCAAGCAGCATGTGCTAGTGAGCAGTAAGCAGGTGGAGGTTCCATGTATGTGAAACTATGGAAACTGCCATCGACCTCACTCCTATCTCGAGGCCTGAGGCCGGGCTTTGGTACAAGAACGAGTGCATCTCTGCGCTACCTCAGCAAATAATATATCTATATATTGGTCGGGTTGGCGTCGGTTGGCAACGACACTGTAAAACATGCCGCTCAAACGTGAGCTTCAGACCCCAAGGGAATACGCCTTTTATCTTTCTTCAACGCCGTCGCCACAAGTGGTGGCGATCGATGTTAAATCGTTTGTGCGGTATGGAGAACCTTCCACCGCGCAAGGGGAACTTTATGATTGTATCACGTACTCGTGGCAAGGCACCCACGGGGCAACTGCCTAATTAGTAATATCATTGCTGTCTGTGCAAGTAGCCACACCGGAAAGCAAACCAATTCACTCGACCCTGTCATCAGTATATGCAAGAATGTTCGCGTCACAAGCGGTTGTAGTAGGATGCAGCTCACCCTTCACGCGACTCGCTGAATACCTTACGGTGTTTCGCGCGTGGTGCTAGCGATGTCTGCCTGGTCGGTAAAAAACAGAGTTGCTCCGTCCCGGCATTGTAAGGATACGAGAGTATTGATTGTGCTCAGAAACACGACGGAGACGTTACATCTAATATTAGGGAGTTCCATATATTGACATTTTTTTTTTTTTTTTTTTTAATCATCACTTTTACTTTCCAGCCCACTCGTACGAGGTTTTTACCCTCGACGATCTTCTTTCTGGACAAGCCGTGGTCACAGGTGTCGTCCCTTCTCCCCCCCGGTACGTGCCTTTAGTTTTTATCGCGCATAGGGTTCAGCATTCCCACTGCTCGCCGATTTTCATCGAATGTACAGCTAACTCACGCTCTCGCGCTTTCCGCTAATCAATTTTATGCAAGAAAAAGTCCTATGAGCATGCAATCGGTGAGACTCGAACTCACGAAATTGATTTTGATAGGCTCGCGGACCACCTACCAAGCCACCGGGGACGCCGGTAGACATAGGATTATAGGAGAGGGATATTTAGTCGGATATTCGGGGGGATAAACGGGAGGTTTATTCCCGCGTCACGTTGAATAATAACCTGCATACGATGCATGAGCTGTCACTCGACAGCTCGGATATAATACAAGAGGAGTTCCGTGTTACTGTCTGGAGTCAACCACGCGTTCCCGTGCCAGCTGCGCCTATACCTTTTGAGATCAATCAACACACTAGTGAGTCCGGCGATCTTCTATTGGCAAGCGTAGCCAAGGCCAACCTAGAGAGGTGGGAACCTGCTTCGGCATGCCTATTTTCGAGGACATGCCCAGTCAAGAAGCCAGCGTGGAGAGTGAAAAGACCATGGAGGAGATGAAGAAGAAAATAGAGGTCCTGGAAAGAACGATGGAGGAGCAGAGACTGCGCGCCGAGAGGGACGCGCAGGGAGCAGGAAAGGAAGGGGGGGCCGGTGGGGGGACGAGAGGAGAAGGAACTGCTGGAAGACAACAAGCAGCGTCGACGGTGCCGACACCTGGGCTGGAGGCCCGATCAGGCATGTCACTACCTTCTTTGTACCGCCCAAGTTTGTCCCAGTCGAGACCCCCGAAGTTCGATAACGTAGAGGCCCACTTTAGCATGTGGCGTAGTAAGTTTTTGGCATACCTATCATCTCTTGGGTGCTTGCATGTACTCAGTAGCACAGCAAACCCAGTTATGGTGGGTGACATGAGGGTTTCGCCCGGAGGAATTAGCCTCCAGACATTCCCCCCAGGAGATTAGGGACGCGAGATTGGTGTATGGATTGATGATGGAGGCCATGACAGGATACGATATGGCTGAGTTTAGAATGCAGAAGGCAATGTCTCCGAGTGGTGCTTAGAAGGAGTTGGAAGACTATTACATGCCGAAGACGATAGCAGCAACACACAGATTGAGGAGGGAGTTTGATACCATCCGAATGGCTGAGGATGAAAACCCCTTGCTGTTCCTCGGAAGGGTGGACAAGGCAGCAGACGAGCTGGCGATGTTAGGATGTGGCAAGAGTGCAGAGGAAGTTAACCGCCACATTGTTAACAACCTCTCATCTTTGTATACTATTCAAAGCAAGTCCATTCTTTCCCGCCCTTCCATCCCCCGCTCCGAGATCGATGAGATCATCCGTGACGCGTATGCTAACGACAAGGTAGAGAAGGAGATGGTTTCTAGGGCGTTGGGCGTGCAGGGAGTGGTAGATCAGCATGCCTTGTACGCCGGAGGTGCGCAGCCTGCCGGTGGCGGAGGTGCGGGTCCAGGAGGGGGAAGGAGGAACAGGAGAGGTGGGAGGCTCAAGGATGGGCAACAGCAGCAGCAGCAGCAGCAGCAGCCCCAGCAGCAGCAGCAGCAGCAGCAGATCCAGCGACAGTATCAGCAGCAGCAGCAGCAATATCAGCAGCAGCAGCCTCAGCAGCAGCAGCAGCAGCAACGGCAGCAGCACCGTCCCCATCAGCAACGTGGCAACCGGGGAGGAGCTTCGTCGGGGGGGATAACCGGCCCCAAATGGCGTTGGGATGCCGTGGCCTGCAGGTACCGTTGGGATGACTCAGTCCCAGACCCCTTCGGTACGGGTGGAGTAGTCCCCCCCATGGGTTGGGTACCTACCGACCCACCACCAGGGACGTTGCCGCCGATGCCCCCACCTCCCGCAGCGACTCCGGCAGGCTGGGGTCCCCCACCGAACAACACATGGAGGCGCAAGGGGCCCTGCTTCCGGTGCGGCAGACCGGGCCACCACGCCGCGGAATGCCAGGCAGCTCCCGCGCAAATGAATATCGCTTTCCCGGGTGCCGCTTCTCCTCAAGGTGGCTGGCTGCAGGAGACGCCCTACGGCAGTGGTGGGTATACCTCGGCCGGAGCTTCCCCGCCACAGCAACCCTCCTTCAGCACTTCCCCCTCCCCTGGCCCAGCGAACAACGGCAACCCTACGCCTACGTTCGATCCGCATCTCCTCACCGCGCAGTTTGCGCACCAAGGCAAGGCGAATGATGATTTGTTTTGGGTTAATGGGAGAGAAGAGTGGGTAGCGGATTCGGGAGCAACTTTTCATGTGACTGGCAACCCTTTTGGTATGGTAAACTGTACTCCCCCTCCCCCTGGTAAGAGCCGTTTGGTGGTCGGTGACATGAGGTCACTGAAGATAGAGTACTTCGGCCAGATTCCAATTGTGATGCACAGCTCTCAGGGTGACGTTCAAGTTAGGCTGATGGACGTAGCATACGTACCCGGTGTTCGCTTCAACTTATTTTCGCTTCATGCAGTAATGTTGAAATGCCCGGTGACACTTGATGCTCAGGGAGCTCACACGTTGAATGGACAGCTGTCTTTCGGGCGTAGGGACGCGGATTCATACGTAGACGCCACGCGGATTGTAGAGACCCCGATTGCTGCCGCTGTTTTGGCTCCTGGAAAAATGAGGAGGATCGATATTAACGACCTTCACGTTGCCCTTGCCCACTCCCATGCTGACACTCTCCGTGAGACGGCACGTCAGATGGACATTAAGGTTTTTGGGGAGTTGGTTCCGTGTGCTGGGTGTTCTGAGGCGAACGGGAGGAGGATGGCGGTGCCGTGGACGACCGAGTGCCGTTCTACCAGGCCTCTGGAGCGTCTGTTCGTGGATCTGTCGGGACAACAGCCTACGTCTGCTGGCGGTGCGTCATACTTGATGATGATCGTCGACGACTACTCGCGACTGGGATGGCCGTATTTCTTGAAGCGGAAGTCCGACCTCCCGAAGGTCTTCGCTGGTTTCCTGGCCGACATCAACGCGAAGGGTGTGCCGTCCATCGTGGAGTGCCTTCGCTCGGATAACGGCACCGAGTTCACCAAGGCGGAGTTCGTGGAGTTGCTCAACCACCACGGCATCCGCCTCGAGTACACGCCCGTCGTTTCTCCGAAGCATGACGGGGTGGTCGAGCGACGGATCGCCATGACGCTGAAGCTTGCAATGGCGTCCCGCCTGGAGGCCACCCGCCTGTTCGGCGATGCAAGGATGCCGGCGACGCAGCCCCTCTGGGCTGAGTCATGCGTGTACGCGAGCGATGTGATCAACATGACGGCGAGGGTAAGGGACAAGCCGGAAATGCACTCGCCGTACCGAAAATTCTACGGGAGACCACCGTTTGCGCGGCTGCTCCCGTTTCTGAAGCCGGGCTTCCACCACGTCAGGAGGACCCTGAAGACCGAGCCGAAGGCGGAGGCTTGCTTCTACCTCAACGGCGGCAACCACCACGCAGCTGACTGCAGCAAGATCCTGCTGGTGTCTGGCCGAAGGTCGTTCTCCCGTGACGTCACTTGGGAACACCCGAAGAAACCGTTTGTGGGGTTACTGCCTTCGGAGGAGGAGAGCTCCCCGCCGCCGCCGTCGCCGTCGCCACCGCCGCCGGGTGCGCCGGAGCCTCTGAGGGGCCCCGACGTATGGCCCGAGCCACCGTCCCCATCTCCACTGCTGCCGCCGCAACCGCCGTCATCAACGCCGCTACCGCCGCCGCCGCCGCCGCCGTCGCCGTCGCCACCGCCATCGCCGTCACCGTCGCCGTCGCTGCCGCCGTCATCGTCGTCACCGCCGCCGCTACAGCCACCGTCACCGCCGCCGCCGTCGCCGCCGTTATCATCGCCGTCGCCGCCGCAGCAGTCACCGCAGCCACAGCTTTCGCAGCGTGCTGCCCGGGCACTGGGTTATTATATCCCGGACCCGGGGGATGGCGATGTGCTGAGGGGGCGGACAAGGGGGGAGACTGCACGACACCAGGAGAGCGGTGGCGCTGTGCAGAGAGGGCGGACTAGGGGGGAGACCGCACGACACCAGGAGGGTGGTGGCGGTGTGCAGGGTGGTCGGGCCAGGAGGGAAGCTGGGCGACATCCGGAAGGTGGAGATGTGCTGAGGGGGCGGACAAGAGGGGAGACTGCGCGGAACCGCGAGGCTATGGGGCATGGGCTGCTGTCGTTGATGGCAGCGCGGGAAGGTATAGGCCATGTACTTTTAAACCAAGCCCCACCGCGCGAGAACCCTCCCCTTCCCACACGCCCGGCGAGCGAGCTTTCGACGCCGAACTCGTATGCTGAAGCGTGTGCGGACGAGTATTCGGCCATCTGGAGACAGGCGATGGACAAGGAGTACCATGGGCTGGCGGACGCGGGGACGTTTGGAGCGACGTAGCAACCAGAGGGGCTCAACGTCATCTCGGCGAAGTGGGTGTTCGCCTGGAAGTCCAACGAGCATGGTGACGTGGTGCGGGCGAAAGCAAGGCTGGTGGCACGAGGTTTCAAGCAGCGTGAGGGTATTGATTTCTTTGAGACTTTTGCTCCGACGCCTGCAGCGTCTTGTTTCCGTTTGTTGGGTGCTATTGCGTGCGAGTTGGGTTTGGATTTGTGTCATTTTGATGCTGAGCAGGCGTTCGTGCAGTCGAGTTTGGATGAGGATGTATTCATGCGACTACCTCCCGGCTGCGGCGAAATGTCTGGTAAGGTGGGTCAGGTTGAATCGCAGTCTCTACGGCTTGAAGCAAGCGTCGAGGTCGTGGCACAACCACCTTCTCACTCACATGAAGAGTCTAGGATTTGAGCAGAGCCCCGCTGACGCGTGTGTCATGAGGTTGGTCGAGTCGGGCTCTGTTTCCATTGTAACGGTAGTTCATGTGGATGATATTTTTGCTGTAGGACTCAAGGCTATATGCGATCAGTTCTGTGACGACCTGAACAACCTTGTTCCGATCAACAATCTGGGCGAGTTGCGGTGGTATGCTGGTTGTTGTTTTACGAGGGATTGGGATGCTGGTACTTTGACGATTTCACAGCAGGCGTTCGCTGAAAATACCGCGGCGAGGTTTGGTGTTAGTTCTGGGAGGAATAACCCGCTTTCGACTGGTGTGAAGCTCGAGGAGTTTGACGAGAATGAACCCGTGGGTGATTGGCCTTTCCGCGAGTTGGTGGGGTGCTTGATGTGGCTTGCGAACCAAACACGACCAGATATTGCGAACGCGGTGAGGGCGGTAGCGAGGTACACGAATAGGCCGAGGGAAGTACACTGGAAGACAGCAGTCGGTATTTTAGAGTATGTATTTTCTACGAGTGATTTCGGCATTACGTTCCAGAAGGGTAGCGGGCTTGAGCTGGTAGCGTTTGCAGATGCAGACTATGCCAACAAAGCCACTGACAGGAGGTCAGTTTCCGGTGGGGCCATCATGTGTGCTGGGGCGTGTGTGTGCTGGTTTTCTAGGACGCAGAAATGCGTCACACTCTCAACCACTGAGGCCGAATATGTAGCACTGGCAGACACCATCAAGAAGGCAATGTTCATGCGCTATGTATGGAGTTTTATTTTTCCGGGGTTTGGGGAGAGATGCATTACGGTTTTCGAGGATAACGAGGGGGCAAGGCACCTGGCACAAAATCCAGTGTGCACGTCGAATTCGAAGCACATCGACGTACGACACCACTTTTTGCGCGAGCTTATTTTTAAGGGGGAGTTTGTTATTACCCATGTAGAGTCGGAGAAACAGCATGCAGACTTCTTGACAAAGCCGCTCAACAACACGGTGTTTCGTTACCACCGGGATTTTCTGATGAATATTTGACACGGTTTTTCCGAGGTGGAAGGTTTTATGTTATTTTTGAGTGAAGGATTTGTGTGAACTACGTATAAATCCGAAGATGCTGCCGTTTTTTTTTTTCCCTGGCTAATTCCGAGGATGATACCATTTCGTTCCTGGTGATGGGTTTCGAGAGTTTTTGGTGTTTTCGAGTAGTCCCCACGTCAAATAAAATTCAAGTGAAGGAATGTATGCTATCTCGCATTACCGTCGCGATCTGTGTATCTATGGCGGGAGTAGGGGGCAAGGGGAGACCCTTGTCCGAGGGAACGGGGTTCCTTGCGATCTCTGGCATTTATTTTCTTGGCTTAATTTTTATTCTGATGAGTATGACTACTGCTGTGATGTTTTATATGATTTGCATTAATTCCTCAGGAAATAGAGGGAGATTTTTTTGGATAAGGTTAAAAGAGAGACTATGAAGCGCCTGGGGGCGTGTGCGGTCCATAGAAAATGTTTTCTGAGTTGGAGAGTTTGGATAGTATTTTGGAAATTGAGAGTTTGATTTTTGGTTCTGGAGTGAAATTATGTTTCTGAATTTCGTTTGAGTTGGTCATAATATTGAGATGTTTCCACCCAGCGGAGTCGTACATTGTAGTGTACAGAGCTGGGGGGATATTAAAGTATGGTCGTGTATAATGAGCAGGGGGGATATTGATTGTGCTCAGAAACACGACGGAGACGTTACATCTAATATTAGGGAGTTCCATACATTGACATAGGATTATAGGAGAGGGATATTTAGTCGGATATTCGGGGGGATAAACGGGAGGTTTATTCCCGCGTCATGTTGAATAATAACCTGCATACGATGCATGAGCTGTCACTCGACAGCTCGGATATAATACAAGAGGAGTTCCGTGTTACTGTCTGGAGTCAACCACGCGTTCCCGTGCCAGCTGCGCCTATACCTTTAGAGATCAATCAACAGAGAGTCTATGTTTAAACTACTACGGCCTATGCATGAAAATGAGTACCCCCCCCCCCCCCCCCCCCTTCTCCTCAAGAAACTATCCGCAAGGTGCCGAGGTCCACCTCACCCGCGGTTTCCTATCAGATGCAGCTTACCCTCCATGCGAATCGTCAGACATCTCACGGCGCTTCGCGCTTGGTGCAAGCAACGTCTGCCTATTCGGTTGAAAACCCGACGTGCTTCGCCCCGCCGTTGAAGGATGCGAGAGTCTACTTCAGCCATACGGCTACGGCCGGCCATGCATGACAATGAATACACTCACCCCCCTTCCCCCCCCCCTGCCTCAAGTTTGTAACTCCCCGGCGAGATGTGAACGCAAAAAGAACAGTCTAAGAAGGGTGCAGCATGCGTTTTTAGCGGTCAAGCATATTATCCGAGGAGCACACGCATGTTCGACCTTCACCCTGCGTGATCTGAATCTATACACGCACGTACGTAAGGAAACGTGCACGTACCCCGTTTTCCCCTGTACGATTGTGCACGAATAGTCAATGTTGTAAAGGTTACCTCTGGTTCGAGCGCACCGCAGCATAAAGGCTAGATCGATCAAACATCAAAACCGACCCAGTGAAAAGTAACACTCCTATATCATCGCCCCTGCTACCAGCCCGAAACTTCACACGCCTTTACACACGCGTGAAAACAATATTCTCTATTAGCCCAACCTGCCTCCCACTGGTATCGAAACCTGATCGTGAAAGCGAGGCCAGTTACCTCGACGTCTGTGACGTGCCCGCAAATCTCTCAGGACATCGGTCCCCACAGTACCAGTCTGCATGTATCATATATATATATATATATATATATATATATATATTGTATCTAAAAGGTTTACACTCGGGACGGCAACGAGTGAGGGGGTGGGGGGTTGAGCGGAGCAAGAGACGAAGCCAAAAGGAAGCACAGAAAGGTTCAACCGCATGATGACACTATAATAGCTGCTGCGTGTTTTCCGTTGACAATACGGCATATGAAATGAATAGTCGACAGCCGGGGTTATCGGAACAAAGAACCAACGTACCCTATCATGATAGGTGCCCGACTTGAAGCTTGTTTGTTTGTTCGTGCCGAAATACGGGATAGAGCGCCTTGAACCAACGGACAGCATCAACCACCGCCAAGGAAGAACAGAACCGGGGAAAATCAACACCGGTCAATCATGAACCAACTGTCACGCAGAGGCAACGTCCCACCAGAATCAACGGTCAAGCCCCAACAACGGGAAACGAAAACTAGCGGTCAGGGATAGCCAACGGTCTGGAAGAAACAACAGTCAGCAAGGAAAAGCGGCTCCCGATAACAAACCGTCCGCAGTAATCAACGCTCACAGAGAGCCGATGGTCCTCAAGAACCAACGGTCAGCCAGAAGATCTAACGGTTGGCAAGAACCAGCGGTCACTAAAACCCAACGGTCTTCAGGAACCAACGGTACGCCGACGGTTAGGAAGAATTAACGGTCACCGAAATCTAACGGGCAGATAGAGACCTCAACTCGTGCAGTCCGATCGAAGATCGCACCCGCCAATACCCGAGATCAATATCAACAGGACTTCGCACTGTCAAGAGGACCCTGCGGTTAACCAGAACCAACAGCCACATGACGCCAGCCGTCAACTAGAACCAGCACTCAACGCGAA
The DNA here is from genome assembly GCA_031763025.1 of Macrocystis pyrifera. Classification (NCBI taxonomy): domain Eukaryota; class Phaeophyceae; order Laminariales; family Laminariaceae; genus Macrocystis; species Macrocystis pyrifera. The sequence goes on along the minus strand of JASSKH010000020.1, from coordinate 10,047,190 downwards.
CCAACGGCTGAACAAAGTTAACCGCAAACTAGAACCATCCGTCAAACAAAACCAACGAACCAGAACCAACGGATAGATGGGCCAGATCAATTAATACCATACTACTATCGATTCCCGGCCCAACTCGAGCACAGCACTTTCACCGATTCCCATCGATTCCGGAATGGCAAGGAACCGAAACTCGACGTTCTCTCTCCGGGTCAGCCGCAAGAACGCGGTCAAAACAAAAAATTGCGTGACAATATCCAGCTCTCGGAACCAAAAAAACAAAACAAAACAAAACAAAAGAAACAAAAAAATCCCTGCCCCTGTCTTGCCCCCACCTCCTCGCCCCTCCCTTTCCTTTCCCCCTCCCTCCCTCCACCGCCTTATCTCACCCTTATTGAAGGTAGTTGTCCCTCACGAGGAACCCAACGAGTCAATGTCCCAACAAGGAAAAAAAAGCACGGGAAGGGGGGGGGACCTCCTCGCCCCTCCCTTTCCTTTCCCCCTCCCTCCACCGCCTTATCTCACCCTTATTGAAGGTAGTTGTCACTCACGAGGAACCCAACGAGTCAATGTCCCAACATGGAAAAAAAAGCACGGGAAGGGGGGGGGATAGCCAAACCCAGCCGTGGTCGCTACAGGCTGGTCAAGACAAAGACGAGACGAGACGATAGTATCTACCGCGCCACAACGCGGCAGTGTGGCAAATGAGACAAGCCGCTATCGACTACCGCGATGCCGACCGCGTCGCGTGGCACCCCTCGCGACTCCAGCAATAGCCCCCCGCCACCCGATCCCTTGCTCACACTCGCGGCATCCGTCCGAAGCTCCCAGAACCCCCCACGGGGGCAGCACCCACCCTTCCAACGTTTCAGCAATTGTTCGCGTTCCGGCAATCACACTCTGGCGCACCGGTGAAAACACCACAAAAGAAAAACCCAGCGAAACGACAATCTCGAAGAAAATATCCAAGAGCTGTTGACACCAAACTCGACACCGCACCTCTCCACCGCCGCCACCGCCGCCCCATCCATTTCTGGTCCCCGCCCTGCCACCACGCTACTCGAAGCCTCTCGAAACACCCGCCTTCATCCCCCTCCCGGCTTGTCAACGCGGGGTGTAAATCACGAAGCGATGCCATCATGGCCCCCACGACAACATCTCACACACTCGACATGCTTGCCTTTTGCCCCCCTATACCCTTCTATCGTCGTACCCCCCCCCCCCCCCCCCCCGGACCCCCCCCCCCCCCCCCCCCCCCCACCCTACGCTTCCATGATTATGAGTACACACACACCCTCGCCTGCCAAGCCGAAGGCACGCCCGAGCACGAGGCCGAAACAATCAAAGTGCGATGTTTCTGTGTATTACTTAGCCCGTTTCGCACGCATCGCGCCCCTCTCACGGTTCCGGCACAAGCTACTCGAAAGTCATAGCTGCATGTTCGTGCGCCAGCAGCAAGAAAACGGTTGGTTGATCCATTACTCGGAAATGCACAGGATTTTTCGGTGAAAAATCTTGGGAATGTTGACAGGAGAAAATATTTCAGCACCAAAAAAGGGGTAAAAGACAGGTGTCAAGAAGCATACCGGTACACAAAATTTGGCTTCCTCTTTCCAGTCTAGGTCACGCAAGGCAACACCAAGGCAAGGCAAGGCCACATCAAGGCCAAAAAATGGCCAAGGCGTGGAGGCCAAGGCAAGGCAAGGAAGAACGAGGCAACGCAAGACCAGGAAAGGAAAGCCCAGGCAGCTCAAGGCAAGGCAATGCAAGACCAGGAAAGGCAAGGACAGGCAGCGCAAGGCAAGGCAATGCCGGGGAAGGCAAGGCTAAGGCAAGGCGGGAAAGCTAAGCAAGGCAAGGCCAGGCAGGGCAAGGCAGGGCAAGGCAGGGCAAGGCAGGGCCAACTCAAGGCAAGGCAACACAGGGCAAGGTAGGGCCAACGCAAGGCAAGGCTAAAAGATCAGGCAAGCCAAGCCGAGGCAACCCCACGGCAACGCAAGGCAAGGCTAAAAGATCAGGCAGGCCAAGCCGAGGCAACCCCACGGCCAGGACCAGCTACACAAGACGATACAAGCCAAGACAAGCCAAGCGGAGCCACCGCCAAATACGCCAAGCCAAGGGCAACACAAAGCCAAGGTCAACAAAAGGCAAGGCAAGACAAGGTCAGTCAGACCTCCTCTCTCGCCAAAACTTTACTCTCTGGCATCCATCCCCCCACGGCGATGACGGCGTGGGACGAACCTCTCTTTTCGGCGCGGGCGTAAGCAAGCAAAAGTACGACCACAAAATGTGTAGCAGTCGCGGCTACATTCACTTTCCGGAGGTGCCTTCGGGTTTTCAAGGGCAACATGCAGGGAGCGGCGGGGCGAGGGAGGGGGCAGAAAGGGCAACAAGGACAGCGGGTAACTAACAGAGTGGGGGGCACGAGGGCGGTGGCGCTATGCAAAAACGTCACATTACGTATTTGTCCTTGCTTTTTCTTTCATTCATCACTTTCACTTCCCAGCATAACTAACTCGGGACCTTCTGGACAAGCGGTGGTCACAGGTGTCGTCCCTTCCCCCCGGTGCGTGCCTTTATTTCTGTCGCGCATAGGGTTCAGCGTTCCCACTGCTTGTCGATTTTCATCGAATGTAGCTAACTCACGCTCTCGCGCTTTCCGCTAATCAATTTTGTCACGCAAGAAAAAGTCTCTACGAGCATGGCATGCACTCGGTGAGACTCGAACCCACGAAATTGATCTTGATAGGCACGCGGACCACCTACCAAGCCACCGGGGACGCCGGATTTTGCATACGACTCTGGCCAAGGATACAAGCCACATTGAATATTACCCTCAGAGTTCAACTATCGATTATATCTCCGTCCGGAGTTGTACGTAGCCTTCACGAAGAATGTAACAACTCACCGCGGCCGACGTATGGGGCAGCTCGCGAAAATCGTGAAAAGCTGTACTGCACTGTACTTGTCCCAACGAAAATCAGATAGAGCTCCAGGTTGGCGTGCTTGCGCCATATTGCGTACGGTACAAAAAAAAAAAAAAAAAAAAAAAAAAAGGTATCCGGCGCAAGCTTGGAAACCCGAGTACCTTGGTGTCCGAGCACCTTGGCGGCCTTCACGAAAGAACGGAACTACTATCGACCACCGAACCGGCCCAACACGCGCCCCCTGGTGCAAAAACAACGCTGCTTTTGCTTGAGAAAAACATTTTGAGTAGGGGAGAGGGTCGTCGACCTCACAACCTCGTGGACGTAGTGTGGGGTGATCACGCCATCACACGACGCAAAGGAAAACCTTCTTGTCGACCTACGGTGGCCACGGTGGTCCCAACCACGCCGTCGTAAACGGACGACGGGGGACGTCATGTAGAAACTTGCCCGGTATTCAGCAGGCGAAAACACCAACAATAAATCGAGCAGCAGGAACCGTTATTCGTGTCAAGTATCATACACCTGGTACATGGCATGGCACATTTTTATTTCATCGCCCGACGTTCACGGCAAGGCCTTGCAGCTCAACATGAATCGTTTACGGCAAGGCCTTATAGCTCAACATGAATGTCACAAGCCACTCAAGCGATACTTGTAGATTTCGCGCACGTAGATGAAAATGTGCACGGTATACTACATAGGCGGGGAGCGAGCTGCGACGACACTTCATCAACAAAATTTGCGGCTTGACAGCTGAGGTGGCTTTTTTACACCTCACACAACTGAACGAAAACGGAAAAAAAAAAATCGTGGGACCTGGTTGAAGTTCTTCTTATCCCTCTTCTTTTTTTTCTTGGCCTCTTTCTCCGCCGCCTCTCTTGGCCGCCTTCATCGCCGCACTGTTGGGCTTAGCGCCAGCGGAAGAGCTCTTTTTCTTCCCCTTGCAATGATAAAAAGCGGCATGGATGTCGACGGGACGTTCGTTCGTTCGTTGGAGCGGCGCATGGTATGATACAAAAACTTCAAGTGCGAATTCAAACTAGACAGGAGCTCTTTTGCTTCCTGTGCCAATGAAACAGCCGCGTGGACCGTCGCAAGAGAACATTGCAGAGGCGACACAGATACCAACTTCAACGGCCAAAATCAAATCAGGTACATATGTACAAGTATCAAGTTCAATAATTCAACTTCAACTCTAGTTTCAAAACTTCAACTGCAACTACGCCTTCAATCTTTAAGTTTGACCCAAAATTCAAGTTCAGCGTTGACCCCAAGTTCGAGCTGAAATCTATTCAATCTCTCCCTCACTAGACCGTCTTCATCGCTCCATCACTCGGCTTTAGCGCCAGCGGATAAGTTGTCAGTTCTCCAGCTAAAGTAGAAAAGAAATGTGTGTGGGTGTCGCAGTCGACGCAGGTACCTGGTAACACAATAGTGTTCGATCTGAACTACAAAAAAAAAAAAAAAAGCAAGATTTCAACTAACGCAAAAAAATGAATATTCACGGAAAAGTCAACTTCAACTTCAACTTAAACTTCAGCCCGGATTTCGTGTTCATGATCAAGATCAAGTTCATGCTCTTAATAAAGTTCAATGTTCCACTTTCGTTTTCGTTAATGCTCAACCTCAAGTTCAACTTCAATACTGCATCACCCGAAATTGCTGTAGGTCGGAAGTACACGTTTAAGGTTCCTTCAAAAGTTCAGTCTTATATAATTTTCCTCGTAAGTTCACCTTGAAATCACAAGTTTACGTTCTCAATTGTACGTTCAAGTTCAAACGCAACTTCAAGATCAATATATAGCTAAAGCTCGAGGTTTATGCCCATGTCCAGACTCAAGTGCAATGCACTTGCGGAAGCCGGCGCAAGTGTCAAGTCACATTCAAAGTGAAATTGAAATCTAAAGCAACGCGAAAAAGGAAGCGACATAAGAAACAAAAATGAAAGCGAAAGCGAAAGCAAAATGGAAGGCGGCCGCGAAGGCAAGACGTGAAACCAAAAGCGAAGCGAACTCGACAGTCACTTTTGAAGAACGCCAAAGTCGAGTTGAATGAAATATTCCGGGGGACCATAGCAAATAGGACAAAATATTGTTACAAAATATAAAGGGTAAAATGTATACCATGGTAGGTTTTTGTGTGTACCGTAGGTCCCGGTATTTAATATGGTCCACCCTACTAGCAAAAAGTAACCGTGAAAGCAACATTGAAAAGGAAGGCGAACGCGCATGCGACAGATACCAAAAACGACCAGTGGACGCGAAAGGTTAAGTGACGAAAACGGTAGCCGCGAAAGTCAAAACTAAAGTGAAAGCCACCATGAAATTCAGAGCGCAAGGGGGGGGGGGTGGGGGGGGCTGAAAAAAAAAGGGGGAAAGGGAAAAAAAAAAAAAAAAAAAAAAAAAAGACGGGAAAGGAAAAGCGTACGAGAACGCAGTTCTTTTATTCGTCGGCGCAGACAGCGTTGCGAGAAAAGGCGCAGGGGTCAAGCGCATGAAAAAAAAGGGATAATAATACTGAAACTAAATGTGAAGAGAACTACTGTATATTATAAAGCGAAACCGCAAGCCGAAGAGCACGTGGAAGTGTGGTGAGCTTAAGGTTTGTTTTTACCGATCCGCCGGAGGATTGAGAAAAAAAAAAAAAGAGCAACAACAACAACAGCAACAGCAGTGAAAGTGAATGAAACAGCTGAAAGCGGAAGTGAATCGAAAAGTATGGGTGACGGCGAGGGAGAATTCGTAAACGATATGTAAAAGTGATATTTGGGTCCAAGTGGCAGGGAAAAAAAGAAAAGAAAAAAAAAAAAAAAGCCTGTACAGGCATCAGCGTCGACAACCCAAGGTACGTAGCGAGATGGTCAAGCTATAATGAACGAGATTGGAATAACAGGCGAACACAACCGCGAAACTGGTATAAAAAGTAAAGGCGGAAGTGGAACATGAAGGGAAAAAAAGTAACGGTGAATGTCACCGCTGCTTCGAAAGTGAAACTGACCACGGAAGCGGACACGAAAGTGAAAGTGGGAACAAAGATGGGGGTTAAGAATCGAAGCCAAAGCGAAAGTCGAAGTCGAAAGTCAAAAGGTCTCCTTTCGCCATCTTCAAAAAGGGTACCAGTAGGAGTTAAAAAGAGAATACACCGTAACCATCAAAGAAATGTAACGAAAGCGAGAATGACATTTAGAGCGGATGTGAAAGCGAGAGAGAAGATAAAAGCCAACGTCGGAGTGACGTGAATTCGACGTGGAAAGGTCGGTCGGTCGAAAATCAAAGTGACAAAGATCGGGGAGGTAGAAGTGAAAAGTGAAAATCAAAGCGAAGGCGAAAGAAATACGTCATAGAGGGTGAGGGAGAAGGAGAGAGGCGGGGGCTTCAGCGTCGGTATCGTACAAAGATGCTGGGAGAGGTGGCGCAGGTGTCACGTGAAAGCGCGAGTAACGCCGACAGTTAAATGGAAAGCGAAAGTCAACGCGGAAGTGAACAAGGCGAAAGTGAGCCTGACTGCGTGTGAGGGTGGGGGGGGGGGGGGGGGGGGGGGGGGGGGGGGGGGGGGGGGGGGGGGGGGGGGGGGGGGGGTACTCGATAGGAGAGATATACTCGATCTCATGCATGGCCGTAGTCGTATGACCATAGACCCTCGCATCCCTACAATGCCGGGACGGAGCATGTCGGGTTTTCACCGACCAGGCGGACATTGCTTGCACCAAGCGCGAAGCGCCGTGAGGTGTCCGGCGAGTCGCATCAAGGATCAACAAGAAACACGAAGTGAGCTGAAAACGAAACTGAAAAGTATTAGAAAGTGGACAGACACAATTTTGGGAAACGGCAGGCGCAGAACGATTTGTTTTTTTCTTTCTAATACGAAGTCCCCAGCACCTACAAAAAAAACGGGCCTTCCCAAAAGAATACCCCTCTGCCGTAATGAAGCATACTGGTAGAAAGAGCGAAACGGTTAAAAATTGCAAAAGAGGAAAACAACCACAGCGTGTCATCGTCGGCCTCCTCAACACAGCGGGCTGCCGAATACCCCCACTTGTACCAGGTATGTACGGCATGGGTTGGTGAAGTTGATGGAATAATGACATGAGTCCATGCCGCTGAACAAATTGGGGGTTTCACAGGACAACGATATACCACAGCGTTCGTCGCTATCACGGAGGACCACAGTAAATAGGACCGACGGTACACACAATAGCCTATATATTTACCTATTTGCACCAATAAAACTTGGTCCTATATACTATGGTCCCCCCCCCGCGCAACAGAGAAAACGCAAGCTCACCTTATTTTTTAACGCCGCGGCGATGGGCTGCACGACCACCACGGCGGGCTCTGCCGGCTCGGCCGCGGGTGCTCCGGCAACCTGGCCCACCAAAACGAAGGGGAGAACCCAAAGGCAGGAGGGCGCTGAATCAATCAACGTGCTGCGACGCTCCGACCCGCCGTGCTTAACGTTAGAAAGACGCACCACACTTCTTGCCCGAAATATTCACGACTGACCGGAATCCTCAACCCAACATCGATGGCGTACCAGGTACCACAGAGTGTTCTACATTATTCTTCGTGACAAACTTGGGCCTTAACATTGTCCATCCGGTCACACCTCTACCGGCTTCTGTCATGATCAGTTTTTGGGGTTGAGGTATGGAGCTTCCTTAAGGTCAAGCGAGGAGCCTCAAATATAAAGGCGGTGCTAGCTAGCCCAACGGTAGCCCCCTCAACGAACTGCTGTACAACCTCGTTTTTTGTCCATATAGGTCGGGTATGGGTTGGTGGAAATCAACCAATTACTTCAATGCTTAAGTTGCGCTACGTCGTAGTGTGAATTAACGCGACGTCTTCCTGGTCGACAGTAAAAAATTATTTAACTACAAAAAATAAACTTGAACGGAGTTTTGGTACTGAGAACCGACCTGGATCATACGAAAATTCCCGAAATTGGAGCTTCCTTAAGGTCAAGCGAGGAGCCTCAAATATAAAGGCGGTGCTAGCTAGCCCAACGGTAGCCCCCTCAACGAACTGCTGTACAACCTCGTTTTTTGTCCATATAGGTCGGGTATGGGTTGGTGGAAATCAACCAATTACTTCAATGCTTAAGTTGCGCTACGTCGTAGTGTGAATTAACGCGACGTCTTCCTGGTCGACAGTAAAAAATTATTTAACTACAAAAAATAAACTTGAACGGAGTTTTGGTACTGAGAACCGACCTGGATCATACGAAAATTCCCGAAATTCGATTGCACACGAAATTCATCCCCTGAAACGGTCACAATACGAAAAAAAAAAAAAAAAAAAACACTAGTGGGATGGGGTGGGTACTGGACGATGCACGAAAAATGTTTTTTTGTTTTAGGTGTTTCGTTATACTCGGTTTTAGTACCCCCCCCCTATCTTGAGTCTCGAAGCTTGGGATTTTTTAGACATGGCGGGGTGCCGGTTTTTGTTTTTGTTTTTACGCACCAACAGCTGAAGGTTGTGAGTCGGAGAGAAGGAAGCGACGAAAACTGCAGCGTATCCAAACCGGAGTTCCACAGAGCCTATCTATATAAAGCAATCGAATATATTCCAAACAAAAATCCACCTTCGTACGTGCTCGATTTTCGAGTGAAAAGCACATAGCGCCCCAAGGAATACATAAAGGGGGGTGGGGTGTGTACTCGATAGGAGAGATGTACTCGATCTCATGCATGGCCGTAGTCGTATGGCCATAGACCCTCGCACCCCTACAATGCCGGGACGGAGCATGTCGGGTTTTCACCGACCAGGCAGACATTGCTTGCTTGCACCAAGCGCGAAGGGGGTGTACTCATTTGCTGCTCGCCTTAGTCATCAGACCATTGACCACGCATCCCTTTCGAGACGGAGCACCGTTCCTACTCCTAATAGAGACACCTCCAACAATTGGGCGCTCACTACGTTGTTTCCATATATTACATAGGAACTTCTTGCTAATCTTATCCCCTTCCTGTCTGGCCGCCTGTGGCCACCATCTATCTCTTAGGATAGCGAGGGGGGGGGGGGGGGGGGGCATTCAGCCTCTAAAAAGCGACACAACATATATCAACCCCCCGGAAGGTAACCACCGTTTGCAATGAATACTATAAATAATACGTACACAAAACGACCCCGACATAAAAGGGACAAGAGCGGTTTTCTTTGTGAAAAAATCACGAAAGTGATGCAGGTAATTTTTCCCGTCATTCCGAAGTTGATCAAATCGTAAAACGCATCTGACATGTCACAGATCTCCTCTCCATGCGCTACCGCTGTGGACATTTCAAGGCAGAGGATAACTCTGTGGCTGATTTTGTCTGATACCAGGAACGACCTACGGTATCTCTTGCTGCTGGGTGGGAACCATGTATTCTGCATGATCGAACACAGGGGTTCCCGGGTTGGGATTCGCACTGTGCGGATCCTGCGCAAGACCTCACAGGGTGAGGTCAGGGTCTACATCACGATCGGTCCGGCGTCAATTGAAGCTCAGGATTTAATCGGATGAATCAGCCGCGACTCACAACCTTGAACAAGAAACACAAAACGCCTAAACTTCGGCAAAATCTCAAACGCATGGCTCATTGTAAAACCTGGCCGACTCACACGTTGACCACGATTTGTCCTCCCTCCTCGGCCCTCGCGTCCTCACCAAAAAACACAAAGCTCACCCCAACCACCGCTCTGTATTCACTAAAAGCGACAAACAGAAGCAATGAAAACCCGAGGCGTGCCTGACTTACGCAAGTTGCGTGTCCTGGCGAAACAACACATACTAAAGAGGACCGTAGTAAACAGCACCTGCGGTATACACAAAACCCTATGTATTTCCCTATCGATACTACTGTTGTAACAATATTTGGTCCCTTCTACCATGGCCCCCCCCGAAATAGTCCTCCCCACCACCCTCTTCTTATAAAAACGCCACAGAAACACAATGGAAACCCCCAACGCGTGCTTGACTTACGCGTTTTCGTGCCTTGGCCAGCTAACTTAAAAAAATAGCTCCAGTTACCGACCCTCTTTAGGACTGCAGCCCTGATTTGGGGACAAATCAGTATAATTCCAAGCGTTTCGTCCCCGAAACGGGACTGCGGTTTCAAAGGATTAAAACGCCATAAAAACACCACGGAAACCCCAAACGTGACATGGCTCACCTTCGCCGAAGCGTCCCCCCCCTCTTCCGCCTTCTTATCCTTCTTCTTCTTTTTCTTCTTCTTCCCCGCCCCTCCCGCCACCGCTACCTCCTCACCTCCCCCCGCCACCCCCGCCCCGTCCCCGGCCCCGGCCCCAGCCGACGCTCTGCCCCCCCCCGTTCCGTCGGCGGCCTCCGCCAGTTCGTCCGGTACAACTGGACGGTCGAGAACAAAAAAAAAGAAAAAGACAACGGCAGTGACAATGGCAAAAGACGGGTAAAAATATTATGGCTGTGCGCAGGCCGGATTTCAAGTCAAGGCTAGCTTATGGTTGGATGGAGGAGCTAACCAACAGGCTTATTGGTTGGTTGGCGAAGTAAGCCAGCAATCACTTATACGGTGGGTGGAGGAGTGAGCCAACTACTTCGATAGTTGCGTGGCGAAGTAAGCCAACTTATGTTATCAAGTTGGGTGGAGGAGTACGCCAACTAGTTCATCAGTTGGGTGGAGGAGTAGGCCGACTGCCTTACTAGTCGGGTGTCGAAGTAAGCCAACTAGCTCATCAGCTGGGTGGCGCAGAGAGCAACTAACTCGTCAATTAAGCGCCGGAGAAAAACCAACGAACTTACCGATTGGGTGGCGAGGCAAGCCAACCGACTTCACCAGTTGGGTGGAGCAACCCAACCATCTTAGCGGTTATAGGTGGCGAAGCAAGTGTAACCAACTTGACAGCTGGGTAACGAAGTAACCCAACTAAATCCTCAGTTTGGGTAACGAAGTAAGCCAACTAACCTATCGGCTGGGCGGCGAAGTAAGGCCATCTATTAATAGCTCATTAGTTGGGTGAAACAAGCCAAGTAACTCACGATCGTATAGGTTGGGCGGCGAAGTAAGGGCGGCGAAGTAAGCCACCCATTAACAGCGTATTAGCTGGGTGGAGAAGTCAGCCAATTCACCGACTCACGGTCAAGAGCCTTGAGCTCGCACTGGGTTGCGATAGTTTTTCAGCGCTCGATTTTAACTAATGGAAGGTTAAGGTTGCCAACACCGAACGAAGGAGGCGTTCTCGGAAAGATCTGGTCGAGAACCTTGCGAAAATAGAATGTTCGACTCTTATCACGATTGTCGCTGTAGGGGAGAATGAACGCCGAAAAAAAAACGGTTGCACCCCTTGTGTGAAGGGCCAACGCACAGCACTATAAACAGCAACTGTATATACACCAACAACAACAACAACAACCAAACAGAAAACGAGAAAACGAGTCAACAACAACAACACACACGAAAGTTCCACAGCCGTCAGATCATGTTCCCACTCAATCAGTGAAGGATACGAAGCCTTCAAAATGAAGTAAAATCGCGTATGTATTACGGGGGTCCATAGTTAACAGGACCAAATACTGTTAGTAAAAATAGGTAAATATATAGGTTTTTATGTATATCATAGGTCCTATTAACTATGGACCCCCGTAATAGTACTCGTACTTACTTCCACAAACAGCCTTTAGAGATAAGTTTGGGAAGAAATCCTCGTTCGATCTCACAGCTGTCGATATGTTAACTTCTGTATTTTTGGAAAAACAACAGGTAACAAACAACAACAAAAAGTCGTGACAAATGAAAAGGAGTGGGGTGATGTACGGTAGGGTGCGATGAGGTATGATACGGTGTCATGGCGTGAGGTGGGGTGGGGCGAGTAGCGGTGGGTCAGGGTAGGCCATGGTGAGGTGTGAGGGTGGGAGCGGGGGGGGTATTCATTATCGTCCATGGCCGTAGTCATATGACCATAGACCCTCCCATCCCTACAAAGCCGGGACGGAGTACGTCGGGTTTTCACCGAGCAGGCAGACATCACATTGCTTGCATCAAGCGCGAAGCGCCGTGAGGTGTTGGGCGAGTCGCATGAAGGGTGAGCTGCATCCTACTAAGAACCGCTTGTGAGGCGGATTTTCTTGCATATGGATGACAGCTCCGAATGAATGAATTAGCTCTCGGGTGGAAGGGGGGTGGGTGAGGGAGGACTGAGTGATTGGAGGGTAAGTTTGTGGAGACGTGGATGGGGAGGGTGGCGGGGGGTGAGGTGGGGTCGGCTCGCGTGGGGAGGGGTTGGGTTGGATAGAGGTCGGCTTGGATGTATACGGTTGCGTCGGGTTAGGCTGCATTGGGCACGGTTCGGTTTGGTTTGGTTGGCTTGGGCGAGAGAGTGTGGCGGGGTGTACTCGATAGGAAAGATGTACTCGATCTCATGCATGGCCGTAGTCGTATGACCATAGACCCTCGCATCCCTACAATGCCGGGACAGAGCATGTCGGGTTTTCACCGACCAGGCAGACATTGCTTGCACCAAGCGCGAAGCGCCGTGAGGTGTCCGGCGAGTCGCATGAAGGGTGGGGGGGGGGGGGGGGGGGGGGGGATCGCGTGTGTAGCGGGCGGTGTGAATAAAACAGTACGAGTGGGTCGGGGAGGAGGGCGGGGTGGTCGGGTCGGGTGGGGTGGAGTGGAGTGGGCCTCCGAACATACCTAGCCCAACCCGATCTACCCCTAACCCGATTGAGTGTGGGTTGGGTGAGAGGTAACGTGGTACAGCGAGAAAAACGGGGGCGGAAGGGGCAAAGAGAGGGAGGGGCTCCAGGGGATGGTACCCGCGCGCCCCCTAAAAGGAAACATGTTGACATGACAGGCTCCCTTTTCACCTTCAACGCCGAATTCCCCTAGCAGCGCGTCCAAGTCGTCCAGCTGCTTCTGCTTCAGCGCCTGCAACCGCGACAAGAAAAAACCAAAACAAAAAAACAGAAACGGTACCCTCAGCATCAAACAACGGCCAGAAACATTGTATTTTAGCAGGGCACCGCGCACAGGATCCACCGGTTCTGTATGCCAGGTACGTACGTAGCCCTCCCCTCATTTACCGTGCACATCGACCACTGTGTGACCGTTTCGGCGACGACATGGCTTGGAATTAGGGAGGGGTCATAGTGCATGGTTCAAATCGACGCGGGCAGTCAAGCGCTACTGGTATGAGCTGCAAGGGTGTTGAAATGCCAAGAGTATCACACCTTCCTTTCCTTCTTAGAGAGGTCAAGAAGAGCAAATTCACAAACATTACACTGGAAACCCCCGCGTGTGCAACGCTTTTGAAGTGGACGAATCAGCCAGCAAAGGCAAAACCTGTGATAAAGATGTAAATATAATATATATATATATATATACCCGCCTCTTCTTGGACTTCTTGGACGGGTTTTAACGATTGAGGATGCTCGAGGCGTCAGGCAATTTCTACCCTAGACGCAAAAAATACGTATCGGTAACGTTTTCGTCTCAAAATGCATTGGTGGAAACCCTTGCTAAGATTTTTTTTTTTTTTTTAAAAAAAGCGGTTATTTTTTTTTTTTTTGAAAAGGTTGAAAAAAAGCGGTTTAAAGCGGTCACACATATCAACCATGTTACCCCCCTCTCCTTCTTGAAAAGGTTGACAACCCTCGAGTCATCCTAGCCCGTCAGCGGCCCGCCCCCCCCCCCCCCCTCTTCCTTCGTCAACCGCATCGCTCTCTACAACTCCCCCGTAAACACCATCAAAACATACACAACTCCCCATAAACGCCGTAAAAAATACGCGGATTTTTTTCTACCTTTCTATCCTATGAAAAGTTGAGAATCCACCAGGAACACTCGTCCCCCCTCCCCCCCCCATCCATCGCATCACTCTCCACAACTCCCCCGTCAATAGAGAATATATATATATCAAGCCTCTCACCTTCCTCTCCTTCTTGGAAAGGTTGAGGATCTTCGAGGCGTCCTCGCCCGTCAGCGCCCCGCTCCCCCCCTCCTCAACCGCATCGCCCTCTACAACTCCCCCATCCGCCGCCGATGGCTGCCTCTCATCCTGCTCGAGTGAAAATAGAGAGACCAGAGAGGTGAGGGTGGGAGCCAGAAATAGGAACGGAGGAGGGGGGAAACCAGTAAACAAAGAAAAGTTAGGTATATGTTGGAAAATAAAATTGAAAGACAACTCAGCTATGACGTCGAGGACAAATCCTACATGACTTAATATAAACCCGTACCAAGCACACAGATGGTACTGGGGGATCGACGAAATCCTCGATTTCACCAGCTGGTGTTTTCAGCTACAGTATATACAAAAAGAGGAGAGCGAAAATTAGGACGGAGGACGAAGGGCTGGGGGGGATGATTACAGGTTTGACACGAAAGAGGAGTGACGCTGACAATGGCGGCTGCTGGCCCTTGATACTGCCCAAGAAAGATCTTGAGGAAAAAAAAAAAAGAGCGAAAGAAAGGACGGAGACGGAGGACAGCGGCGGGGGGGGGGGGGGGGGTAAGGAGAGGTGAGGGGCACCCTGCATACGCAACATCGTCCTGCAAGTGACCCGACACCAAACCTCAATCTCACCTTACCCGTGACGCCAAACTCAACCTTTTCTGGAGCTCGATTCAGACAGGGCCATGTCGTACGACTGCGCCTCGACCCAGTATACTGTTGGTGCGCCAGGTATGTGTAACGCGGCATCTGACCTCGCGTTCGTCCTGTCAGTGAATTCAAACTGACAGTACGCTGGCAAAAAGCTCAGTACCCAATACACCGTCGTGGCTGGCCTCGTTTTTCGTCCCCTCCGACTCGCTCTCCGACTCGCTCTTGCTCTACAGGCAGTATACTGGCAGTGTATTCAACACGCCGATGCCTGGTATACTATTACGGGGGACCATAGTAAATAGGACCTACGGTACACATAAAAGCCGATATATTTACCTATTTTGCCTAACAATATTTGGTCCTATTTACTATGGACCCCCGTAATATTACAGCCTGGTATCGGGTATGCCGGTTATGTATGCGCAGAAAGCAGACCGCGCATCCGTTCTCTTAAGTTAAAAAAAAAACTGACAGTATACTGGCAACATGCTCAGTACCCAGTACACTGCTGCGACTGACTTTATTTCCGTCCTCCTGGTCCTCCTCCTCCGGCTTGCTCTAATGGCAGTATACTGGCAGTAAACCAGTACCCCGTATACCGTTACGCACTACAACGCATACCAGGTATGCATCTGCAACGCAGAAACCTCACTTCGCGCTCGTCCTCCCAGCAGAAATAAAAACCGACAAACGCCCCAACGGGTAGGGTGGACCGTAGCCGGACCAAGTCCGGCGGGAAGGCCTCATAGCCTCGGTTTTTCCTATAGTGGGTGAGCTCGCGCAAGTCCCACACTACCCGGGAGAGATGACTCTCCCGGGTGGCTATGTCCACCGCACCTGCTCCACTCCTCTCGGGGGTGAGGTCGGGTCAACGCGCCCAAACGCCAGCGGTAACAGCAGCCTGTCCTGATGTTGCAACGGGAGCTATGGTGCGGGTTAAATTGACGCACGACACGAAATTGGAACGTGGAAGTGTGCTGAGCTTAGAGCTTTATTTTTACCAATCCGCCGGAGGATGAAAAAAAAAAAAAAAAAAAAAAAACAGTTTACTGGCAACATGCCCGGCAGCCAGTGTACTGCTGCAACTGACCTCGCTTTCGTCCTCCTCTTCCCCTTCCGACTCGCTCTCCGACTCGCTCTCGCTCTCCCCGAAGGCGTCCAGCTTCTTCGGTGGCGGCGGGGTGTCATCGACGTCGCTCTCGGTGTCGCTGTCCGCCCAGGAGGTCATGCCCTTGCGTCCTGCCGCCGCTGACGTCGACTTCGCCGAGCTCTCCCCAGCCTTCGGTGCCTGTTATTGGTTTCGGTTTTTGTTTTTTTTTCCAGAGACGGTAAATAGGTGCAAAAGCAAAGGATAAGAACAAGAACAAGGATGAGGTCAAAACTACCTGCTGCTACTAGAGTATGCTCTCGTCTAAAGCCTACGGGGTCAGGTTTGGGTTTCTGCCTTGGTTATGGTTTTTGGTTTGGTTTTTGACGCATCGCACATATGTTTAAGAAAGGTTAGCAGCCAAAAAAAAAAAACGACTAGATCATGCGCTCGTCCAAGAATCCACGGGGTCAGTTTCGGTTTCAGTTTCACAGCAGTAGTTTCAGTTTGGGTTCTGGATTATGACACATGGCAAATAGGTGTAAAAACACAAGCTTAAAACAGGAACCAGAAACAATACAGACTTAGGCGAGCAGGTTAGTTTTTTTGTTTCGGTTTTGGTCTTGGATTTGGCTATATTGTTTTTGTTTTCGTTTTGGCTTTGGAGTCGGTTCTGGTTTCGGGTTCATTTACAGTTTCGGCCTCGGTTATGGTTTTTGAACAGACGGCGACAAAACGTTCGCTTAACGAAAATATAAACTAGATCCAAACAGGTGAAGAACATAAACGAGAAAAAACGCAAGACGGAGAACAAGATTAAGAACAAGAAATTGGAAAAAAAAATAAGAACATACTAACAACAACAAAATCGATAGGAATACGAACAAGAGCGAGGACAAGAATAAGTGCCGCTGCAACAAGAAAGCCTCCGGTGCATGCTTTCGTTCGGTTTCGAACTCTCGACAGATGGAGAACGGTGAAACAAAAAAACAAGGACAAAGAACGAGAAACAACGAGATCGTACTCGACCGAATAGCCTACCGCGCCTGTTTCGGTTTTCGTTTCGGAGTTCAACAGATGGCAAACAAAAACGTTACACAATCAGGACAGATCCCGATCTCAACGTACATCCTTCGTATACGTGTTTTTATCTGCTTGAATCAGTTATATTCCCCCCCCCCCCCGCGGATGCCAGGGTCTATGGTCATACAACTACGGCAATGCATGAGATCGAGTACATCCCTCCTATCGAGTACACCCCCCCCCCCCCTACCCCTACGTGCTGCAGTAGTTTTCTGGTCTCATTGGGGATCACTTCGCCGACATCCCAAGCTGCCGTTCTGAGGCGCTGCGTTGCGCGGGACCCTAACAACTACAGTAGTACAGATCCAACCCGGCGAAGACGTCTTACTACGTAAATCCTGCAGATCACATGGCTCACACCCGGCGACATTAGCTACAGATTATACAGACAGACCATACAGATCATCATCAACAACAACAACAACAACAACAACAACAAACGCAACGACACAGAACTTGCCCCACGTACAGGCTTCGTGGGCTGTTTTGGCATGCTACGAGTTTTTACAT
Source organism: Macrocystis pyrifera (assembly GCA_031763025.1). Taxonomy (NCBI): domain Eukaryota; class Phaeophyceae; order Laminariales; family Laminariaceae; genus Macrocystis; species Macrocystis pyrifera. The sequence goes on along the minus strand of JASSKH010000020.1, from coordinate 10,030,031 downwards.
ACAGGTACCTGGCAATAGGTACCGTTAGACCACACGCGTACCGCGGCCGCTGTGCTGCGTGTTTTGGGAGGTGTTCCTAGAGATTTGGGAAGCCACACAACTGCCTGCACTTCCGAATGGGAGCTACCCAGGGCCGCACCAGCCTCCCTTTTGAGCGTTATTTCTTGGACGTTTGGAACGCTCGGTGAAACGGATCGTGCATCACCCTGATTTCGACAGTTTTCCATGAGGACGGGGAAGCCGGCCGCATACTACCTATCTACAGTACGTTATATCCGGAAATACAATAACTGTTCGGGTACTCATTTACCTGGTACCTGCTAAATGATATATACAAGAGTCCAAACGGACCCTACCCTACCACATGTAGGCTGTCAGTAACGCATGCCGTGCCTGGACTTCATGGCTACTTATTACAGCACTTGGTCATCAAAACCGCCTTCTTACGAATAAGGAAACCTTAGTGAGCCAGCTAACTGGCTTTCATATTTGTATACAAAAAAAAAACACACACACACACGCCGATTCGAGCTAGAAACGCCGCGGTCGGAGATGACTCTCCCGGGTAGCCAAATACATCCACCTCCACCGCACCTCATCCTCTCGAGAACCAGGTCGGTTCGCGAGAAAGGGAGCAGCACCTTGTTGTGCTGTTGCAGCGGGAGCGACCGCATATTTTGGTACACGACAGGCTTGGTGAGCTCAAGCTGTATGTTTGCCCAGTCCGCCGTGGAATACAAAACAATCTGAAAAAAAAAAAAAAAAAAAAAGTGTAATACCTATAGCCAACAAATAACACTATTCGGCGGCATGTTTTCAGCCAACTCACAGCCCTGGTCCTTGCGCTTTCAGCCAACAGACAAAGTGGTACACACGGGGGGACGCGCCCGTTCGTGTGGACAACAAGGTAGGCTCCGCGAACGACTCTGGGTCCAATTCAACACTACGGATTCCAACAGCGTCGGGACGCCGCGGAGTACCTACTATTAATACATACAGGAAGGGGTGTAAAGAGCATGTGTCGTGTGTCATCACTGTTTTGGCCGGGTTTCCAAAGACTTGGAAAGCCACGCACGGCTTCCCGAAGTAGGGACCACCTCTGTTTTGAGCGGTTATCCAACGAACTCAATAATCGGGAGTCGGAGGTTGGATCTTCAAAGTTGCCGGCTTTACCAGAGACTACGGAAAGACAAAACACAGAGAAAGGAAAGAAACGGCATACCGAAAGCACGTCAGCCCCGAGACAACCCAAAAAACAAGACAAACCCGAGACATAAAGCAAACTCAACCTCAACCTAACCAAAACACAACCCGAACCGACGCAACCGAACCCAACCAAACGCAACCAACCCGAACCAACCAAAGACGATATATATAGAAACGCAGACATAAAAAACACGAGCAAAACCCAAAGCCGAGGCCAAAGCTAGGACGAGACAAACCTCAAGACCAGGCAATACCCCAAGACGCGGCAGACTCCCGAGACAAGACAAAACCCAACCCAACGTCGGTCACCTCGTCCACGTCTGAGTCGGTGTCGTCCGCCCATGATGCCCGCTTCACAGGCTCTCCGCTCATGCTCTGTCCCCAACCTTCTCCTTGACCCTGCCTCCTCCTGCTCCCCGCTCCCTTCTCCTTGCTCTGCTGCCGCGTGCCCGCCTCTTTTGATCAGCCCCCGCAACGCCGCTTTCCCTCACGCGCTCTCTCCCCCCTCCTCCTCCCCCCCCTCCTCTCCTTCTCCTTCACGCCCTCGCGGTCACACAGACAGGACTCTTTGCGCCTATGTTGATCTCTCTCCCTCTCTTTCCGTGCGTCTCTTTGCTTGGATGGGTGTGTTTATACGCCCCTCCTGCCGCGTAGCGCTCGCCCTGCCTCTCCCTGTTTCAACAGCTGCGGCCGGGTATTTTATATCTGGCCGGCTCCGCGTGACAATCTGGCCCGTCGCGGGTGGATTCTTCGCCTCACAACGCTGACAATTCCTGTCTAGAGCACACGAAGAAAAACTCCCCTGCTCCTCGCCTCGCCCTTCCAGTGCCCCTCGGCTGCCCCACCTCCTCTCTCCTTATCCCGTTCCTTCCGATGGCGACGGGAAAAAACAAAAACAAAATCATGAGCAAAAAGAAAAAAAAAACGGAAAGGTGAGCAATAGGCCGGCATCATAAAAAATCTCTTCGGGTCTTCGGGGCTACAGATGGAAAATGGTCCCACAAGAGCACATCTTGGACAGCTCATCGATTCCCACAGTTCGTGAGCTATGTACAGTAGACCTTGTATGATCTAGCTCCTCCTGCTTGCCGGACCGAGGCCCGTATGATCAGCATGATCTAGCGTATGTTTCCTGAGTTGGATCTGTGTACTCTATGCAGGTTCTGGACAACCTCTCTCTCACACAACGGAAGGCGAGGAACTAGATGATCTACAGATAGATAGATAGATAGATAGATAGATTGATCATGATCTGTTCAAGGTGTGAACCACAAGTGACGCATACGGAATCGGATACACGTGGCTGCGCCCCCAGGGTAGGCGATGTGATGAGTGTCACTAAAGGGGTACTGCTGTACCATTTTCTTGGCCAAACTGGCACTGGGACTGAAGGCTCCTTAAGGGCATTCAGGAAACACCCAATAACGTACACATGCCGTGTCGTTGGAACACTACTATTAATAGTGGTCTACAAGGGCGAAGGAACTGAACAGGATGAAGAAAAACAATCAAAACGAAAACGAAAAAATGGAAAGAAACAACATAAAATCTACGCGTATGTACCCTATGTTTTCCAAGCTTTTTTTGCCCGAGACTGGCAGCGATGACTGGACAACACAAAAGGCTCGCAATGAAAGGAAGGCTACCCCTGGCTCAACACGTGATACCCAACTGGACTACAGGACCAGACGCCTAACTCTTACGACAACGACGTCTAAACAACACACGCTGAGATGTACAGGAAAATAATAAATTGGGTTGAATCGGGCAGTCGTCGTACTGGACATACATAGCGTAGAACGCATCCACTGTCAGGTAAGAGCGAGAATTCCAGCCCGGATCAAATTTCCCGATTCTTACTACTACGGGGGTCCATAGTTAACGGGACCAAATTTTGTCAGTAAAAATAGGCAAATATATAGGTTTTTATGTACGCCACAGGTCCTGTTAACTATGGACCCCCGTAATATTACCGGGGACCGTAGTAAATAGGACCGAATTTTGTTAGCACTATTAATAGCAAAAATAGGGATATATACATATATAGGTTTTCGAGTGTACCGTAGGTCCTATTTGCTATGGTCCCCCGTAGTATAAACATTAAGGAGAGCAACAGCGATCAGGACTCGTCAAGCGCACAAAAACCTATATTTCCCAAAAAAAATCACCGAGAAAAATAGGTCCTGAATCGTTCTGTTCCTCGATATTACCTGTATTCTACAGTAGTCTCGTAAGTATACCAGGTATCAACAGGTGTCCTGCGCTGTGTGAATACGAGTACAGCTGGGCAGGTCGGGAAACCAGAAGCGTGCAACGGGCAGGTAGGGAGGGGGTCATCGCCTCCAAACTTTCCAGGGCTCCTGGCCTGCGGAGTTCCTCCACTCCTCACCTCGAGCAGTATTAATAATAGACGCTTCAGTAACCCGATTTCCAATCCCATGGCGCAAATAGGTGCTATCGAAAAATAGTTGTGCAACAGTTGCATGTGCCCTTAAAGGAGCTCCGTCAGTTCCAGTGACAGTTTGACCAAAGAATATATACAAGGCATGCCCTATCGTACCCCGCGTCCCCGGAGCACACTTAGGAGTATAGAGTATAGCAGGTTTACAGGAGATATTTTCAGGCATGTGCAATACCGGTATACAACAGGTTCCCAGCGGCTCTCAAAATAACACTGCGCGGTTTATTTTTTCTGTGCGGTTCCGCTATTTTCGTGCTGGCCTCTGGTGCAAAACGCCTCCATATATATTACAGTGGAAACCCGACGTTTAGGCAAGTATGTTCGGCTGCGGTTTTTGCTGACGTTTTTTTTTTCCACATTTGGCGGCTTTGCGGCATTGACGGTACGGTCTCACTTAAATCTGCGGTATTGCGCATCTCTGATATTATTGATGCGCCGAAGGGTTGGTTGGGTTGTGGACAAAACACAACCATGCGTATCATCATGAACTCAGAGTAGGGTGCTTGCCAAGGCATTGGTTGAAACCAATGTCGCTGGGTTTCTCGCGAAATGCTCTCCATATAAAAATGACCCCAACACACGAAAAATTGTTACGGGGGACCATAGTAAATAGGACCTACGGTACACACAAAAACCTATACAATTACCTATTTTTACTAACAATATTTGGTCCCATTTACTACGGTCCCCCGTAAGAAGATCTTCCCAAGGTAGCGTCAAAGTGGCCAAAATGCCACTTTTGACCTACCAGGTACTTTTTTCTTGTGTATACTGGTAACTCTTGGGAGGTTTCCATGGGCTGGGGCAAATACTGATAGGAAACAGACCACCAGCAAACCCAATCGAGCAGGTTCCGACCAAGTCCTTGGCGAACAAGGTCTTGCCCCCTTGAGGACAAGTTACTTGAAATTAGACAGGCATATGTTGTCTGGCTACAGGTGTGGTTCTCAACGCACACGAGCATACGCTGTGTAGGTCAACGGGCCCCTTGTGGGCTTCGCCCCCATGACTGCAACCACTGGAACAAGACCTGGACGACACTTCGTACAAACATCATACGTCGGACGAGACCATCGACTCCCACTTCATGACTACACACACTTCAGGGTAGATACAACACGGATCTGCAGGGGTCTGGCTCATGCTGCAGGGTGGCTGGCAGCCGATCAACCTGCATGATCCAGCTGGATGTAAATACCTGACGAGGCAATGTTTCCCGGGGTGGATCTGTGCCCTGTACAGATCCCGCGCACCACACCATCACGGCGGCACGTTAAGAGTCTACATGATACTCTATGATAATCCCGAGCATTAATATTAAAAGTAGATCGCGGTCCGTCCAACTTGTGCAAATCACCAAAAACAAAGGGATAACTTTCACCGTCGACCCGCGTTCCCTTTTCGGCCAATTTGTATTCGGAACCGACCGGGCTGCTTAAGCCAATAATGTGGCCGGATCACCACTATCATTTGACACTGTTATATCTTCGTGACACACCTACATTATTCCAGCGGGATTTGGGACTGTTCGTCGGGTAGCAAGCACCTTTAACTCCTCTTGAAATCGGTGTTGGATTGGGACAGAGATAAAAGCCTCCCCGGTCAGGAGCCTCAGAAGCAACAGGGTCTCAACCTTGCCGTATAATAGCACGCGTCCGCCGCGTCTCGAATTGGCATTATTCTGTCCCCAAATGTGAGGGCAGCTATTTTTGTCATTTTTTTTTTCCATTTATCCCGGTTACACTTTGATATATTCGCCCCATGTTTTTATCTCTCCCTCCTGCAATAGCCGTAACTCTCAAGCAACATCAACGGGGTATAATAGTCGTGGGTCTCAAGTCATTTCCGGGGGGGGGGGGGGTCGCACATACAGCGGACTCTCTCCTTCCCCCCCCCCCCCCCCCCCCCCCCCCCCCCCCCCCCCCCCCCGCCTCCCCCTCCCTACTAATGTTCGTGCCGTGCATTTTTGTCGCGACAAAGACTTGCAGCCCTTTCTTCCTTGGCCGACCCGCGTCTAACCACGCCTACGTTTGCGTACTATGAGCAGCTTTTTGTTCCCGTGGCCCAGCGCTCGTGTACGGGTAACCATAGTAAATAGGACCTACGGTACGCACAAAAACCTTTACATTTCCCTACTGCTGTTACTAACAATATTTGGTCCTATTTACTATAATCCCTGGTGAATAGATGGGCGGAGCGGTGATACAAGCACAGCAGCAAGCAACACCGGTGCCGTCAAACACGCGTCGTACGCCCGACGTGCTCCGTCCCGGCATGGCAGGGATGCGAGGGTCTATGGTCATACGACTACGGCCAAGCATGACATGACCACACCCACCCAACCACCCACCCGCCCACCCCCACCCACCCACCCCGTCGGGAGAAATTTCGAAGCCGATTTTCTCGACGAACGGGGAACGGTGCAAACGCCGAGCGATGCGTCTACCAAAACGTAACGTCGCGAGGTTTCCAGAGCCAAAAAATTGGTTGTATGCGCTCCCCCTTGAAGCATGCTTTGGAGCAAAAAAGGCTCGGGAATTCGTCGCAGGGGGTGTGATAGCTTATCACCCAGTGTGATAGACGGCAGGTTGACCTGAACCGCAGTATCCCTGCTGCCGCTGATATGCCAACACAATTAGTGCACTTGCAGCTCGCACTCACATCACGGAACCAGCACCCGCAGCAATATGGGGATTTTTCGCAGTAATAAAGATTGTTTGCGATTGATCCACTTTGGTCGGGTTTATGTTAAAAAAAAAAAAAAAAACGAAACCAACAAACATGAAACAACTGGTTTGGTTTGGTCAAAACAGGTGCATCCGAAGGCCCACAGCTGAGGTAACTCAACCCGAGAATAGTTCGGTGAAAAACATCCTTTCGGTGACTTACTCTTTCACCACAGCTCAAGTTCTAGGATGAGTCTATTTCTTCGCGGGTTGGTATCGCAAAGATATAAGGAACAGACCATAAAAAAAATAAACCCAACCGAATTGGTCCCGACCAAACTATTCGCAACACCCGCACGTGAGAGACGAATCAGCCATGAACGTGCGTCGCCGGTATCGTCAGCACGACGGTGAAAAGATACTATTACGGGGGTCCATAGTTAACGGGACCAAATTTTGTTCGTAAAAATAGGCAAATATATAGGTTTTTATGTACACCACAGGTCCTGTTAACTATGGACCCCCGTAATAGTGGCGGGTGGGTAACAACATTTCTGGCAGCGGTAACACAACGCAGGGTAGCGTCCCCTGCGAGGAAACGCCGTCACGTGCACTTGGAAAACCTCTCGAAAAGCACACGTCTCCCCCGTGGCGTGAACTGAAAACCACATCATCAGCACATCAACGGTATGCTTGGTGCGGGCACAACAGCAGCAACAAAGGGAAACGAGCGACATTCGTCTTGTGTTGTCACAGATATGATCTTTGTTGGCGAAACTGGTGCAACGGGCATCCCCGGAATTCACCCTATGATATCGGCACGGCTTGAGTCAACCATCTGAGTCACTAATCGGACTGATATATACCGGTAGTGATCACGGTGGGGACCGCATTAAATATGACTTTGACAATACACACAAAAACTTATACATTTACCTATATTTATCAACAATGTTTGGTCCTATCGACGATGGTCCCCCGCAAACAGCCGTTAACCGGAGGTGTCGACCATCCGACTCCCTGGATTTTTACATGTTAGAACCGCAGTCCCGTCTTGGGGACAAATCACTTGGAATTAGACTGGTTGGTCCCCAAATCGGGACTGCGGTACTACAAGGGGTTAAGGAAAAATTGTGGACCGCGGGAACATCGGGTACAGCTTTTCTTGCTTGGGTGAGGTATCCTCTGGTGGGGAGAGCAGACTAGGCTCGGTTCACTCGCCTGACATAAGACGGCAAGTCGGGTGGCCGTTACCTGGCTCCGCCAACCCGACTTGACGAGAACAGTCAACTATTACGGGGGGCCAGAATCAATAGGACCAAATATTGTTAGCAAAAATATGGAAATATATGGGTGTCTGTGTGCACCGTAGATCCTATTAACTATGGTCCCCCGTAATAGCATAGTTGCCTCTTACCCCTTTCCGGACTTCGGAGGGGAAAAAACAAAAAAGAGACCAGTACTAAGGGTGTGTCTTAACACCCCCCCAGAGAGCATAGGAACGAACCGAATGGAACATTATTTGCCACAGGAGCTGCTGCTGATTGGTTATGGGAAATGAACAGATTCAGTGTAGCCCGAGAAAAACTGTATATCTAGGAAGAGGAAGAAGTGTTGCACCCCTTTTTCTTGTTTGGGAGGACCGAACGGCCCGACCGAACGGGAACATATAGGATCTTATTTGATGTAGATGGACACAACCGAAGATGGATGTGGACACAAATGTGCTCTGGCATGTTCAAAAGATACCGTTCGTAATGATTCGGCTGGCGAGGCCCAGGATTCTGCATGAACCCAAACACGTTTTTTTTTACACAGGCACGGAACGAATGACCACGAACAGCCTCGTTCCGTTCCGCTCGTTCCCATGCTCTCTGGGGGGAGTTAAGACACGCCCTAAGACCAACTGAAAATGACGTTTACCAGCAACGGCCGCACCAAGTAGCAGCCCGGGCTGCTGGGTAGCGGCCAGGGCCGTTGGATCTTGGCAGATAGATACCTGGCACCACCAAATTGTGACGGTTTAATCCTTCAAAAAGCTTAAAAAAAAGTAAGGGAACATAAAAAAAAAAAAAAACGCTGCAGCGACTGCCTTGCACTATGCAGAGCCCGCCGCGGTTGTTGTGTCCGGTCAGATACACCAATCGAATAGTAATGACTTCATTGCGTACCAAGCAGAGGGGGGAGGAAATTGAACCCGAAAATAAAACGAAGACATAATGAAAGGGGTATCTACAGCAACCGCCGGACGGTTGCTATTTTATTCTTCTTCGGGTAAACTAACCAAATTGAAAGGGCTCGATTCCTCGGAGGGGAAAAAAGGCGACTACACCACCAAAAACGGCTGCAACAAGCAGCCAGGCCGGGTTTCTTCCAGTGTCTCGTGCAACAGGCCCGCAGGAGGACTTGCACATCTTTGGTAGGCATATCATCGACTCCTACCGTACATCATGACCTGAATCTTGCAGGGCCGCTAGATGCCTGATCTGCAACATTTACTACGGGACACGTTCCCCCGGTGGGATCTGTACATACACAGATCCTGCCCAATATCCTACCTCATAACGGTAGGTTACGATCTACATGATCTACATACGGCAGTAGATCGTCACCTGTCCGATGCGTACATGTGTGTGTGTGGTGACTTTCGACGGAAAACAAACGAGCAGTGGAAAAGGTGAACCCTCACCTAGACGTGTGAGATAGTGTAACCGCCGCCGCTAGGAACCGGAGAAGCGCGACTGACTGTCGTCAAACCGGCGCGAATTGATAGAAGGTATAAACCAACCCAACCCAACCGGTTTAGCCCGTTTATTGATAGTGCTACTGCATCTCCGTTCTGGGGACTAAGCACAGAGATTAGAATCGATCTGACGACAGTAGTACAAATATAAAAGGGTGATGTGTTTCCCGTTTTTTGTCTTGCTTAGGCGGCGCTAGTATTAACATTTCGCCGGACGCTTCAGGCAACTCGAAAGGGGCCCCTGCTTTTTTTGGCGCCGTGTCACAAAATAAAAAACGCCTCGCATGGTGCAGAAAGGAATCGCGGTGTGGCTATTTCTGACCTAAAAATCCTATAGTTCGATGCGGTGCGGATTTATATATAGTCCTTGAGAAGCCGGTGGGGCACGGTTTGGCATTTGGATTTTCCTTTACGTACACCGGTGCTGGACGGTTCGATGCGGGCTTTAACTATTATATATCTGGTAGCAAAAACGTGAGGTGCGGTGCGGATTAATATTTTTCAGAATCCTGTATACGGTGCGGTGCGTGGTGCGTGCTCGTTTTGGTCAAAGGCAAGATTGTACCGCGCGGTGCAGTTCGGCAAAAACCGCGCCGAACCACAACCGCACCTTTCAAGAAAAACAAACACACACACACACACACCGCCGTGAAAAGCCTCCAAAATTATACCTTCGCTTTCACTGGTCACAAACACTACCTGGCACCTGGTGAGCGACGAGAAACCACGGCATGTCTCGTGGGTGGCGGGAGATAAAAGAGACACATCAGACCCACACGACCACGGATTGTCCACAAGGTAGGCGAAAAAAGCTCACGCGAGAAGAAAGCCGACAAGCATGGGTGATGTACACCAGCACAACGCAGTACAGCAGCGGGCACTCCGCGACAAGGCGGAAAATTGGACAACGCAGTCCGTCGCAAGGCAGTTGAGCCTGCCTTTGTTGATATGATACTCTTTGCTTTACCCCGGTTTGCCCCCTTTGGGAATGCAGAGCCCCGTTTCGCGGACAAAACCGCTCAAACTCTAAGTAATTTGTCCCCAAAATTGACCCGACAGGGACATTTATAAGGCCACGTATACCTTTTACAACTCCAGTCCCGTTTTGGGGACAAACTACTTAGAACTTGAGGGGTTTGTCCTCTAAACGGGACTGCGGTCGGAAGACGGGTTAAGTCGCGATTTTTACGGGGGACCATAGTGAACAGGACCAAACATTGTTCTTAATAGTAAAAATAGGTAAATATATAGACTTTTTACGAGGCGCTTCGCTCCGCGGGCGGCCTGCGCCGCCCGCTACGCTCGCTCAGGAAGGAAAAGTACATCAAATTATGCGACGCGGACGGAGGTCCAGGCCCATGATTGTTTTTTTTTATGACTGTAGTTAGTTGCAAACTGGCGACTTGATAATGCTAAGAGTCCCGCCGCCATGCTTCATTCAGGAGAAAACAGCTCGGACGCCACATATGCTTCGCGTCGCGGGTGGTTTTCCGCTACGCTCGCTCACACGTCGTACATACGTACATACCCCAGGTAGGGTACTTATTTTTTTCTTTCGATATATATACTCTGTGTCTGTACTCTCGTTCGCACGAAAGATAAAGGACAGCACGGAACAGCAACACAGCAAAAACAACGAAAATGAAACCGAAAAATTATGAAAGAAAAAAAAATCCTCGTTCCCTTTCGTATAATAATTTACTACCCGATTGGAACACCATACACCAATCTAGAAGAAAAAATGAAAAAAAAAAAAACGGAAAAATTCAAACTGCAGAGCTTCTCTCTCAGCCTCGTACGCCACCCGCCCCTCGCGCGACCATCTCGCCACCGATTCAGTCCGGGTAAAGCTTTCCTCCCTCTCTTCCACAGTGAGCCCCGTCGCCCGCCCCGCGTAGAGCCCGGTGCTCGCCGTGGACCTCGTTCGCCAGCTCGACAATGTTGGTGCTCATTCGGGGGCACCTCCCTCTGGTGATTTCAGCCCAGTCGCAAAAATAAGCACCGCTTGAATAATATCTTACAATTCCAAACGACCCCTAAATACTCGTACGTACTCTATCAAAAATCACAAATGGAGGCCAGACAGAGCCTATTGATGCATCCCTCGTGTCTCGAGGCACACGCGACGCCTAGGCACGAAAGCGGCGACCGCGCTCCTGGCAACTCCCCCTCTACCCGCCAGCACCCGTTGACACCCGCGACGGTGCCGGGTTCGCCCGCGGAACCGTGCTCGGAGTATACACGCCCGTACACGAAACGAAAGAAGAAAAAAGGAAAAAAAGGACTTGAAAGTACGAAGAGAAATGGAGAAAACAAAGACCCGCTGGAAAGGCCCGGCAAGTAATAAAAGGAGGCGATTCCCGAGTGGGAGCTCTGAGAGGCCAGGGATGTACCACCGGAGCACGCTCAGCGATCGAGATATCTATTATTACGGGGGACCATAGTTAATAGGACCTACGGTACACACAAACACCCATATATTTGCCTATTTTTACCAACAATATTTGATCCTATTTACTATGGATCCCCGTAATACTATTTTTATGTATACCATAGGTCCTACCTGGTATTAACTATGGACCCCCGTAACACTACTGAACTGACCGTACAGACACTTGAGTGCGCTTATCATTCCCAAGTGATTCGCTACCACTATGGGACTGCAGTCCTACTGCTGTAAAACGGGCATACTTCTCTTCTCGCGAGGGTAACGACGGTTACATGACTTGTGGCTGGACTTCCCGCCTGGATGTTGGGTGGCTGGCGAAGCGAAGGGTAAGGTTTTAGGGTTAGCCGACGAATCCACTCTAGGTGCAAATGTAAGGACTGCTTGGTGTTCATACACATAAATGTATACCGGTAAATGGCGCTCATGTATATTGCCGTCCTCAGCGGCAAATACGAAAAATCCCAACTCGATTTTTTCGAAAACGGGCGATAGGCCCTACGAATACGGAAAGCTCTGGACGAGGTCTTCTCGACACCACCATTTTCGTTGTGCGTGTCCCCGCCTCCAGGGCATGGTTTAGCAGGAAATCGGCTTGGAAACCCAGCCCTGAGAAGCAAACATGTCAGGAGGCATGCCCACGTCAAGCTGTCTGTCTGTCAAGGCGAATATCCATGTCTAGACATATGACCCCTATCCACGGTAGAAAAACGCCTCATTCTTTGTATGGAAACCCCTACTTATGTTATTCGGGTGATGCGTGCTGCCATGCCGAGCAGCACAGCAGCCGCAGCGGCCGCGGCAGCAGACCGCACCAGACGTGGGCAGCCGACAGGCAACAGTCAGCGGTTGGCGCCGGCGCCACCACACCACCACGGGAGCTTTTCTGGAGCAGCTGGGGAAACGTTCTCCCGCCGACCAGTGATGTTGTGCGCGGTTTCTCTAGACGCAGCTCTAGATCACGGCAAACCTGCCAGCGCGCTCAAAGGGGGGCGCAAGACTCGCCAGCACCGGATCACCCTGCGGCAGGACCGCATGGTGTGTGCCCACCACCTCGGAAGTGCCGGCTCGATCAAGTCCACACATACCAATGTCTCCATGCGTACGCTGCTATGTACTATGCACTGCCAGCTGTACGTAGCTCAATATTTACTGCTGCTGCTGCTGCTGCAGATCTGATCTGAACGCAGAGTTTTTTTTTCGCACTTTTTTCTTCTTTTTTTTTTTGTACAAAACAGAATTTTCAAAAATATGGTCAGGTGTTTTTTTTCAAAAAGCGTGGATTTTTCAAACGTGCCCCCTATTTTATGCAGTCGAGGAAGTCTGCCAAGGCAGTTAGTTGCCTTGACGCTGTCTGTCAAGGGATGAAAGCGCTGTCTCCCGACATCTTTGCTCAGGGGGGGGGGGTGTTACCCTCATCACACGTATGATACGGTAGTTAAACGGTAGTCAGCCGGCGTACGCGAGTTTTTTTTTCTTGCTTCATTTCACCGTACATACACAAGACAGGTATATATGATGCGAAATACTACTCTGTCGTGACGAAAGAAAGAAATGGCAGTTCGTACATACACGAGTATTTACCGTTCCGTTCAATACGAACGGTCTGCGTAGTAATTCGGTGCAGACTGGTACCAGGTAGATCATAAAATTAACGCCAACGGCCGTCGTCAGGACCGTCACCGATGATGGCCATTTTTTTTTTTTTTTTTTTTTTTTTTTTTTTATCCATCACTTTTATCCATCACTTTTACTTCCCAGCCCACTCGTAGGAAGTTTTACCCTCGACGATCTTCTGGACAAGCCGTGGTCACAGGTGTCGTCCCTTCTCCCCCCCGGTACGTGCCTTTATTTTTTGTCGCGCATAGGGTTCAGCATTCCCACTGCTCGTCGATTTTCATCGATGGGCTCGGTCGGATGCGCCACGAGTTACAGTATACGGGTTAGACCGCACAGCTCCCTCTCCCTCTCTGAGCGAGTAGTGAGTGGTCTCACGGGAAAATGCGCATCCCGCGGCAAAAAAGCCTTCCGTGAACAAGTAACACCGAAATGGTCGGATGTTGGCACCGCCGCAACTAACTGCATTATCTATATCATAGCCCTATTACAGGTGTCCATAGTTAATAGGACCTATGGAACAGATAAAAACCTATATGTTTACCTACTTTTACGAACAATATTTGGTCCTGTTTACTCTAGTCCCTCGTAATAGTAGCCAACTACCGGTGTGCGATGATACCCGAGGTTTTATGTGTATACTTCTTTAGTAGTATGTGATGAGCGCTTGTGCTAACTAGAGCACCCGCAGGGCATCTTGCGAGTCGATCGCAGTCAAACAAATTAAGAGAGGAGGGGAGAGCAGGCAAGCCGGCGTGGGTACATCGTCGTCAGAGGAACCCAGACCTTGTTATTGCATTTCTTGCGATGCTGATGTCGCTGCTGGTTGTGCTGCTGCTGTGGCTGCTGCTGGTACCGCTGCTGCGGCTGCGGCTGCGGCTGCTGCTGCTGCTGCTGCTGCTGCTGCTGCTGCTGCTGCTGCTTGGGTTGGGCCCTGTTCAGAAGAGAGCGATGCCTCGACCGCAAAGTCCTATTAACAGGGGAAAAGTGTATTTCCGGAGAAATGATACTGGGAGCAAGGAACAGCACCAGCATCGCCGCCGCCGCCGCCGCTGCAGCTGCTGCTGCTTGGGATGGGCGCTCTGCAGAATATAGCGTTGCCTCGACTGTAAAATCCTTCGACGTACATATTTCCGGAGTAGTGCAGGACGCAGCATCAGCATCGCCGCTGCTGCTGCTTGGGCGGGCAGTGCCGAGTAGAGCGTTGCCTCGACTGCAAAGTCCCCGCAAACGTGCATTTCTGGAGTATAAATATTGCTATTAATAGATGCAGCATCGGCATCGCCGCTGCTGCTGCTGCTGCTAGGGTGGGCCCTATGTAGAAAAGAGCATTGACTCGACTGCAAAGTCGTCGGGAAAGCGCGTACCCGAGGTACTACGAAGGTACAGGAGTGGTGCAGGATATAGGCAGCATCAGCAGCAAGCATTCCCTAAATTGTCTCGTCATCTCGTCATCTCTCGCCACGACCGCCAAGAATCATACACAACTCTGTCCGGTGATGCAAACGTCTTTTCGACTATAAAATAAAGATTAAAACGTCTCTATATTATCGGACACAGTGTTACTTGCCAATGATTTTGGACGAAAGAACAGCGAAAAAACGAATGACAAACAAGAGCAAAAAACAGCGAGAAAAGTATCATAAGAAAAACGCGATCATCCTTTCATCCTTCAACTTAGCAGGATTTGACGCATCCACCACAGATTCCGTCGAAACCACCACCGCGTTTGCCGTGGGTACCACCGTAATAGCAGCACAAACTCGTTAACGGGGTTGCGTCAGCCCGTGACGGAGAACTCGGGTGGTCTCCGTGCCGTACGTGGGCCAAGCAACCCCTGCTTCATGGCAAGCTTAGCTGTACCACAAAAAAAGGACATCACTCTTCGAGGGCTCTGCCTAGTTCACGGAGCACGTTCCCTCAAGGCGTATCCCGGATCCGAACGGAGTGGAATGGAACGCGTGCTTCAACACCCTCGCCCCTGTCTTCCCCTGTGACGGAGCGCTCACCTATGCTCGGAGATGCTGTGGAAGTCCTGGATGCGATGCTTTGCTCCTTGCCTTGTGAAATGATGTGCCATATATGAAAGGATGTAAGGATTTCGTACAGAAGTAGGAGGCGGTAAATAAACGGAGCCATACACCGGAGATTTCTTGCGCATCGCGCTCATCATTGATTGCGCCTTACCGAGCGGAGAGCCAGCAGAAGGTAGGCCGAGCTCGTGCTGGGGGTTTCAAGCGGGGCAGAGAGGGAATGGATTTTTAGCTTTGATTTGCAGCCGGTGCTGTCGTTCGATCAGGTCCTAGTGAACAGCGCGTTGGTGTTGGCATGTATGAAGGATTTCCCACTTCGAGGTCGGAAAAGAGCGTTGCGGAGGGAGCTTTCAGCATAGTGCCCATTTCACGCGGCAGCGGTTTGCTCCCGTTCCACTTTCCCACTGCTGCTGCATTGCTCGAGAGGTTGCCGTTCTCGGGTGCGTCTCCTTTTTCGGGTCGATCACTCATCTATCTCGAGCTTTGGTGTGGTGCGTCCGGCGCCAGTGCCGCCTCGGGGGCCACCTACGCTCACACCCTTCAGATGGCCCATTTTCAGTGCAACTTGCCAACTCGCCTGTCGCGAACACAACCATCGACGTATACTTGTACAACTCCTGCATGCATACCGGCATAGCAGTACAAGTCTCTCTTTAACAACCAGAGTTGGCGGAGTCCGCCAAGTGCAACGTGTACCGGGCACCACCGTGGACCCGATTGCATGCCTGTGCGAAATCCCCGCGCGGCAGCAGTCACGCTTTCTGTTTCTCCGCCCTCGACCTTCCGTCGCCCGTGCGTGCTGCGCTCCGAGTCTGTAAGTCTACCAGGTATACAGCAGTACCTGGTGGTCGGCAACAACCCGTATGGCGTTGGTTTTGCGTAGAGAAGAGCTGGTTTTACACGAACTTGGTTTTAGATCTATGCCCGAAAATGCAAGGCGTCAAGTATAAGTTCCGAACCGTTTCTTAAATTCCGAACAGAGCATATACTGCTGTCTGCTGCTGCATACACGAACCTGGTACAGATTTTCATTCGATCGGCGGTTATTTTTGGAAATAATATTAAATATTTTCACCCCATATTTGACAAACGTGTTCCCGAGGCTGTTTCCTATGCGGTTCGATTTCGATCTTCAGATTTGTATGTTCCGATCTCAAAAATGAATGACCCCCTGCTTATGCAGTCCAAATATGCAAAATCCAACCGGGAATTATTCGATTTGAGAATCCGATGACCCAAGTCGTCGGATTTTGGGCCACAATCCGACGATCCGACGACTTGAGGCCGTTTCCTATGCGGTTTGGTTTTTGAGCTTGAGATTTTGACCCGATGGCATTTTTAGATATGAACTTGGCAAATCGAAAGAGTCTTCCTATGCGGAAAAATCAGATTTATTGTGCGTGTAGAGATTCGAGCAAACGCCGAGACCAACTGCTGTTTTTTGTGGTTTGGCGCCGCGAAGAGACGCGCTGGGTGCGCTGCCCTGCGCGTAGGACCCAAGCGTCCGAGTCAACGTTGACTGCCTCTAGTCTGGTGGCGAAGAGACGTGGCGAGTTCGCTAGAGTCAACCTGTCTTGGTATTTTGTGTTTCCTTGCACAGCTGCAGTGTAGTCTACGAGTACGTATCCACAGAGAGGCGCGTGATCGTCGGATTTTGGGCCAAAATCCGACGACTTGGGTCATCGGATTCTGAAATCGAAAAATTTCCGGTCGGATTTTGCATATTTGGACTGCATAAGCAGGGTCATTCATTTTTGAGAACGAAAAATACAAATCTCAAGCTCGAAATCGAACCGCATAGGAAACAGCCTGTGAGTCATCAGATTTTCAAATCGAAAAATGACATGCTCTCTAAATATTCAAGATGTTATCCACGACAGCGAACAGCAGCAGAACGATCGATGAGTTGGATGGTGACACAGCTCTATAGCGACGTTGCTTCGCGCCCGACGCACGATCGGCACGCCCCTCCGTGGCCAAACCACAGTCGGCTGGCGCGGGCTCGGGCCTAGAGACCAAGAGAAGCGCACTCGACACGCAACTGTCCGTGGATACGTGCCCGTAGAGTGCACTGCTGAACAGCAGCAGCAGTCACAAAATCGAACACAAATACCAAGAAGGGTTGACTCTAGCGCACTCGCCACGTGTCTTCGCCGCCAGACCAGAGGCAGTCAGCCTTGGCTCGGACGCTTGGGTCCTACGCGCAGGGCAGCGCACCCAGCGCGTCTTTTCGCGGTGTCAAACCACAATAATAGCAGTTGGTCTCGGCGTTTGCTCGAATCTCTACACCCACAATAATAAATCTGTTTTTTTCGCATGGGAAGACTGTTTCCATTTGCCAAGTTCACATCTGAAAACGCGATCGGGTCAAAATCTGAAGCTCCAAAATCGAACCGCACAGGAAACGGCCTGAACATTCCTTGAGGTTTTTGTCTGTCAAGAGATGTAGTGTTTTTATTATCCGCAATACAAAGTCAAGATAAGGGACACAAAATCCCGATTTCCCATCCCAGTTTTTCGTTTTTGTATCTGAAATCTTGACACGTGATGTTGATTGGAATTTCAAATATTTGCACGGTGGTACGTTTTCATTTTTTGTTTTTTTCAATCACTTTGTCGCAAAACAAAAAATCCCAATTCTATTAATATCGGGCCAGCTCACGAAATAATTGAAAAAAAAAAAAAAAAAAAAACGTACTCCTGTAAATAATATTCGTAATCAAAAGCACGTATCAAAATTTCAGGTTCTGATTCGCAAAAGTCGTCTCGGAAATCCAGTCCAGCCATTATGTTTGCGTCTTGCCCGGCCCAGCTCGTACGACCACGTTGTCTGGAAATTTAGAAACCGTTCGAGTATGAGTACAGTGTATGATCACCGTTACCAGGTGCATATTTCCGGACGGGGCGGTAATGAATGAAGGGCGGGCCCGCTGCTGCAGGCATGGAAGAGGGCTCGATGCACAGAGATGAAGTTACTGCTTTCCACGGATAGTGTAGCACCGGCAACCGTTGATGGCGATGGGTTCCAATGTGCCATGAATTTCCACCTGATGGGCCTCCCAGCTCCCTCTCTCCTGCTCTGAGCGAGCGGTCACGTGGAGAAATGCGCACCCCGTAGTAAAGAAGCCTTCTATAAACAAGGAAACCCAACTATTAATGATCAATTTTCGATATGGTTGGCACCGCTGCAGCTCGAACTGTATTTCCGAGCCAACTATTACGGGGGACCATAGTAAATAGGACCGAATATTGTCAGTAAAAAGACGAAAATATATAGGTTTCCGTATGTGCCGTAGGTCCTATTTACTATGGCCCCATGTAATTGTACCAATACTCGTATAGCTGGAGATTGTTAATCACCCAAAGCCCAGCTCGACTAATTACGATGTACTTTTTCGTTGTCTGCTTTCTTCGTGATTTAGGGACAAGTTTCACACTCGACGAAGAGCGAAAGAAGGAGAAGCTTGAAAACGTGCCAAAGATCGAAGGGGGTTCGTTACGCAACAGTAACAAACACATAACAGGCACGTGGCGGTTACACGAAACCTTTGAACGAAAGGAAATATGGCGAGTTTTGACGCATCCGGGGAGGCGGGAGGCACGGGACTGTCGAAGCACATCAGGTCCCGGGGCATCAGCGAGACTTACGACCTGGCAGGGTTTGGAGAGGGGCAGGTGCGTCGCAGAAGGTGTACAAAAAGGCGCGCGCGGGGAGGGGGGGGGGGGTGCGACGCCAATAGTACCGGAGGATCGACACCAATAATGAGTTGCGCTGGAGGGGAGGGGGGGGGTCACTTAAGCAATGCACAAAACCGAGCGGGGGCAGTCGCGCTGCGCAGGCGACGCAGATAGAGGGGTGGGGGGGGGTCCATGCTGCTGTAGGTCCCGCTCTGTCCGAAAATGCTGCCTACCTCTATCGTCGGAAATGTAACGAATGTTTAGACATTAGTGTTAATATCAACCGATCCTTATATTTTCGGACGTATCACGATCTGGAGCAGTAGTAGGTCCTGTGCGTACTACTGTATTAATAGTAGATCCTACTGTATTACGGGGGACCATAGTAAATAGGACCAAATATTGGTAGTAAAAATAGGGAAATATATAGGTTTTTATGTGTACCATAGGCCCTGTTAACTATGGACCCACCGTATTAGCGTCTTGCCGTTGTCAAATGTTGTGCAGAATCTGTGTCTGGCGCAGATCCAAGGCAGGAAATGTTTGCAAGATCGTGCTATTACGGGGGTCCATAGTTAACGGGACCAATTTTTGTTTGTAAAAATAAGTAAATATATAGGTTTTTATGTATACCATAGGTCCTGTTAACTATGGACCCCCGTAATATTAATTAATAGTGAGGTTTTCATGCGGTAATGTGAGCTACTGTTAATACTGTGTATAGAATAGGGTCCACGAAAAAAAAATTGAAAAACGACACGCCGCTAATAATACGCATTTTCGAGACCGAGATAGGGGGGGGGGGGGGGGGGGGGGGGGGGGGCGCGTACTCATTTGTTGCTTGCCTTAGTCATTTGACCATAGACCACACATCCCTTTCGAGACGGAGCACCGTTCCTAGTCCTAATATTAATAGAGACACCTCCTACAATTGGGCGCTCATTACGTTGTTTCCATATATTACATGGAAACTTTTTGCCAATATTATCCCCTTCCTGTCTGGCCGCCAGTGGCCACCATCCATCTCCCAGGATAGCGATCGTTTTCTCGCTGCTATTCAGTGTATCATACTCGTCCACGCCACATTCGTCTATTTCCCTCGTCTCCTCCTCTAACACATCCCGTTCCTCCTTGTATATTCACGTTCTCCTTCTGTGTGAGCTGTACTCTCTATTGCTTTGCCACGCGGACGGGCACATCTGTGCATCTACTTCCTCCTCCTCCCGGCTACTGGTATATCTCTTTCTTCTTTCTGGCAGGTTCAGGTCACCTACACGAAATCGCAGTTTCAGCGAATTCGCGAAAAGTCCATTGGGCCGTGTAAATACGCTTTCATTTATATCTCTTCGCTTGATCCCCCGTATATCTCTCAAGTGTTTCTCCGATTCCACCGCGTTTCTTAGTGCTAGTCTTTCCCTTCTTTCCATCCTTTCTTCTACTTGCTTCTGCCTTGCACCTCCCAATCTTCTCTGCGGACATCATCTCTTCTTGGTTCCCTCCTGTTACGGGAGACCGTAGTAAATGGGACCTACGATAGACACAAAAAACTATATATTTCCCTATTTTTACTAACAATATTTGGTCCTATTTACTATGGTCCCCTGCTCTTTTGTCCTTCCATACTTTCTCGACTACGCTCTCCCACCTTATTCCAGCACGCCCTTACGTCACTTTCTGGAGTGAGTTTTACAATCTGTGAGCTCGGATCTTTAGGAGTGTTTTCACTTGAAAATTGCGTAGCGAGGTCTGCACTTCGGAATCGTCGTCCGTAATCGAGAAATTTCCTGGTTCGATGCAAACGCGGCGCAGCCGCGTTTATGGCCAGTTCTGGACCGTTTTGGCTGCGGTTCGGGGTCAGGGTTGGGGATAGAGTCAGGGGTTGGGTTGGGTCTTCGCCCGTACCTTGATCCCATCAGGAACCAAATACCTGAACAGCCCACCAACCTGAACATCCTACCTCACAGATTGTAAAAAGACCTCTACCTTATCCCAAGCTGTTGCAACTATGGCTGGCAACCTCTTGTGTGGTATGTTCCTTACTTTATATTTTTTGCCTTTTCAACTTCCTCGTGTCTCTGTCCTGAGTGCGTACTTTCCCAGTTCTGCTCGTATTACTGGGTTATACTGCTCGTACTCGAACATCCTGTTACGGGGGTCTGTAGTAAATAGGACCAAATATTGTTGGAAAAAATAGGTAAATATATAGGTTTTTGTGTGTGCCGTAGGTCCTGTTTACTATGGCCCCCCGTAACGGTATTTTTTCAGCTGTGGTATGTATTGTTTCCAACTGTTTTACAGAAATCGCGTTCCCTGCCCGTGCTTCTCCTGCCGTTTCCACAGGAACTTCATCACGAACGTAAGTTAATTTGATTGTTTCTTTTGTTTTGTTGTGGGTCGATTTTTTTTATGTCTGACGAGGCCGATTTTTGTAAATTTCATGAGATTTGAGGAGATAGTTTTTGGATTTTATTGAGCGAGGGAGAGAGAGAGGGGGGGGGGAGGTTGGTGAGAGGCTGGACAACAAGACGCGGGCGATGCAGAGGCAGTTGCCCGGTGAGACGGAGCGGAATGCTCTTCCAAGCCGGCCGACTCTCGCGTTCGGGGAAATCCCTCCCGCCGCGAGAGTCGGCCGGCTTGGAAGGGCATTCCGCTCCGTCTCACCGGGCAACTGCCTCTGCATCGCCCGCGTCTTGTTGTCCAGCCTCTCACCAACCTCCTCCCCCCCCTCTCTCTCTCCCTCGCTCTCATTTTCACACGTACTCTTCGAAAAACCATCTGCCCGGCGTTCCGCAGGAGGCGTACAAGAAGCAGAAATATACTGGCATGGAAACTGCCCGTTTGCACCCCCCGCCGCCACGGTCGCCCCGAAAGGCTGCCGCTGCTGCCGCTGCTGCTGCTGCTGCTGCTGCTGCACGCACTGGAGGAACTGCTGCCGTTGCTGCTCCTGGTCGAGCCTCTGCTGCTCGAGTTGCTGCCATTGATTCTCGAGCTGCTGCTTGTATTGCTGTTGTTGAAACTGTTGCTCGAGCCACCGCTGCTCCTCCTCCTGCTGCTGCTGGTGTTGTTGCTGCTGCTGCTGCTGCTGCTGCTGCTCCAGTTGTCGTTGTCTCCGATCTTCGACCCACTGCTGTGGTGGCAGGGATGCCAGCTCGGCACTGGTGAGGACCCGACTATACTCGATGTAGTGGTAGCCAGGAGGCAGCATTCCAGCGTCGAAGTAGGTATGGAGCGGCGGGGCCGGAGCGTCCATGAGCTGCACCACCGCCCGACACTGCGGTAGGGCGTGACCAGTCCGCTGACATCTCCTGCATCGGATCTCGCCCGTGCCGATTGTGGCCATCTCGCTTCCACTCAGAGCCGAAACATGTATCTCTCCCAGCAAGCCCCAGTCAGCGAGCGCGTCCAGTTGGAACAGACGCTAGCGTGTTCGATGCACTCACTGATATGATAGGCCGAGCCTGAGTCAGTTCATGGAAGCTCCTCAGGGTATGTATAGTATTACTTAAAACACACAAGACGAGGAAGAAAAGGGGAAAACATCAAGTAAGCGGCGGACTAAACACGTCGCAACCCGCTGACCGCTCCACACAGAAACACGCATATTTCCTGCGTGGAACTCCCAAATACCGTTACATATGAACCCGTGCACCAAGTACGTGAGCACTCCGAACATCTAGCTTTGGTATTATCACATTCATGAGGATACATCTCTTGATCCTAGTAATAGTGTCAAGATGCGAGTCTGGTAGGATCCGCATCCATCTTGCCTACGTGTGCTTCACCCTCTCCTATTACTTTTGCTATGTGTGCATCCCAAGAGCAGCATTTTGGGATATTTACGCCAATGTACGTATACTGGTCTGCGATCGGCCATTCATCTTCTCCCCGCTTCCAACCGAATTTTACCGGGTCCACCTTGTCTTCGTTACAAACAACTACTGCGGATTTCTTGACGTTCGCTGTCACCCTCCATTTCCTAGCAATGCATTCTAGCGCCTTCTCTATTTGTTTCTGCAATCCTCCGGGTGTTTCTGCTATCCCCACGAAGTAATCCGCAAAACATCAATCCCGATTAAAGGTTGGACCCTTCGGGTACCCGCCACAAACCGGTACCCGCCATTTTTTTTTAGCCCGGACCCTACCCTACCCGCCGGGAAATACCATCTTGACGACCGGGTACCCGTTTTTTTTTTTTTCGGGTACCCGTACCCGGCGTTTTTTTATTGATTTTTTTTTTCTCTATAGAGCCCATCTTAACGGGGAACACTAAACTTCGTTCGATCAGATGTAAATTAAATTAGAAAAAAAAAAAAAAAAATGTAGTCGAATTGAAAGAACCGAAAGTCCTCGACCAGATGGGCCCTTGAAATTAAATTAGAATATAAAAAAAAATCAAGTCAAATTGAAAGAGCCGAAAGTCTCCGGTTAAGATAGGCCCTTATTTCAGCGCCACGAAGGATGACATTTGAGTGGAAGGTAGTGTGTGGTACTTGTTATATGCCGAAATGACGAATACGAACAGGGTTTATTGTTGATTCGACAAACAAGCCCCCTAAGCTTTCCTTTTGTCGTCATGTATTGCGCATTCGGGCGCGATATTTTGGCGTTTCGAATGCGCGAAAAGTTCGAAAATATACGAACGTACGATGGGGGCGATGGTTGTCGGTGTCCCGCTTGTAAGACTTCTGATGTGGACATTTTCGCGACCCTCTACGT
The DNA here is from genome assembly GCA_031763025.1 of Macrocystis pyrifera. Classification (NCBI taxonomy): domain Eukaryota; class Phaeophyceae; order Laminariales; family Laminariaceae; genus Macrocystis; species Macrocystis pyrifera. The sequence goes on along the minus strand of JASSKH010000020.1, from coordinate 10,006,465 downwards.
ACCGGATATCGAAAAGAAGCACTATTTCATCGACCTAATGATTGCCCGTGTACCAATGCTGAATTGGTGTACACGCTGTTTGGTCACAGTAATGTGGATGTGGCGGCAGTGCTGAATTACAAGCTTCGGTATCAAGAGTAATGCGGAAATACCGCCGTAGAGAGCACATCAACAACCTGAGCGTCTTCTTGATTGCTGGATTCCGGCGAGAGATTCCCCCCGCGACCTGCTTCCCACTGCTGTTCGCTGGGCCAGCAGCAACCTGTGCTTTCTTGCGCGCGGGGACGGCTCCTTGGGCTTGGGCCGGCGCACTGGCAGCTGCTGTAGCTGTGCCTGCAGCACCGGGACCCCCGCCATTGGCCTTTGGGTTTCCCGCGGGGGCTGGTACCTCTTCGACGAAGTCATCGCTATATTCTTTCTCCGATTCTCCACTGCTGCTGCTGCTGCTGCTGCTGCTGCTGCTGCTGCTGCTGTTGAAGCCAGGCCCTGCAGTGTCTTCGCCGTCGTCGCTGCGGCATACTGCTGTGCGCACCGCTTTCGAGGGCGCTTGTTTGCACAAGCGCCTTTGAACTTTGGGCGGGATTCTGCGGCAAGATCGTCCCCCCCGCCAGCAATTCAGTTGACTGAGAGACCGCGCCAGGATCGCTCGCCTCTTGACAACATGGTGCCCAGCTGGTGCCGCGTGACGATGTATACTGCGGTGTGCCGTGCGCGGCCCCCTTCGGCGTTAAATGCAGCTAGTTGATTGTTTGTGTGCTTTGACATGCGTGAGTGCCGTTTTGAAAGGGTTTCCTAAAGATAATGTCCAGGCAGAATGAACCGGGAATACCAATTACCCGGTGGTACCCGAAAATCCGCGGGTACCCGGGTACCCGGGTACCCGGTTCCCGACGACGAAATTACCCGCAGGCTCCGAAACCCCGCAAGTTTTAGCTCGGACCCTACCCGTCAAACGGGTAGGACTCGTCCGGGCATACCCGCCGGGTACCCGGGTAATTTAAATCAGGCCCCTACGTGTAGTCGTCGGCCTTCTGTAGATCTAGAAAGAAGAAACAGCACGTTTTCAGCCCCGCGTCTTTCCTACCACCTGTCTGGAGGAGGAGTGTACTCATTATCAGACTTGGGGGGGGGGGGGGGGGGGGTGCTCATTACCATGCATGGCCGTAGTCGAACGACCGTGGACCCTCGCGTCCCTACAATGTCGGGAAGGAGCACGGGGTATACTCAAACTGAGTAAAATATAAATTCGACAAAAAAAAAAATCGCTTTTCGTAACTTCCCGCAGAAATCCCAATGCACTATTAATAACTGGTGTTGTTTCCTGAATTTGACACTAATAGGGGTCATTCTTGTCGGAGAGTTTTTTTTTCCACATTTTCCTTTTTTTCGCGCAATTTTATTGCTCTTCCAGATTTTCCTGATTTTTTTTTCCCAATATGTGAAATTTAGTCTTTCCTGATCTTTTCGCTTCTGGAGAATTTCACGAACTTTGACAGAACGCCTCCGCGTGTTGATACGTATCTCCAATTATTTCCAATCTTGAGAAATTCCAGACAAAAAGCTCTCCGATAAGAATGAGCCTGATGGGGAGGAGTGTACATAGGTCGTTTTCTCTTTTTTGTCGAGCACCTGTGAATAGACAACAGATGACACCGGTGCAGGTCGGAAATTCACGTCTGCCTCGAAAAATCTACCGGTAGATCATTCATTTAACTCTTTTATTGGTATTAATAGTACTGCTGTCCCGTTTTCGCGACAAACTATTGTAGTTAGAGTTAGACTGGTTTGAAGGCAAAACGGGACCGTAGCACTGAAGGGGTTAAGAAGTGTGAATCGGTGAGCTGCCCTATCTGTGGAGTCCCCCGACGGTCCATACATCGAATACCCAAACTTTTATAAAATTCCATGCATTGAACGCTGAAACGACCCGTATATATACCCTTGTACCCCAAGCAGTGCTTGCATTTCGAGACAAAGAGTCCCGGAGGAAGCATCCCACGCACAGGACAGATCATGTACAGATAGATCAGCTACAGATAGATCACTTGGATTCTAACTTGCCGCTGTGAGATGTGCAGGATCTGTGTAGAACGTATCCAACCCAGAAAAGGTGTGCTCCGTAGATCCCACCCGGTAACAGGAGCTACTATTGCGGGGGTCCATAGTTAATAGGACCTATGGTACACACAAAAACCTATATATTTACCTATTTTTACTAACAAAATTTGGTCCCATTTACTATGGCCCCCCGATATACTGTAGATATAGAAGAGTGTCGAGACAGTCTGGGAAAGATCTACATAAATTCGAGGTAGGGGTGGTGGTGGTGGTGGTTCCAGTATGGGGGGGATACCCGGTCATGAGGTCACAGCAGCCGCACAGCTACACGTGTATACTTATACTGGGCAGGCATACGCTGTTAATAGCAGCAGCGGTACAGCAGCAGCAGCAGCAGCAGCAGCAGCAGCAGCAGCGGTGGTGGTGGCTAAGAGAAGGTCGACCGAGAATATGCGTCTGCCGCGAAAGATGCACAGTAGATCGTGAGGTGGCAACCCATGATACCTGGTATGTCCGACCTGTGGAAGCATCGTGTACGGTCGTTGTTTTTGAGGTCGTCACTGCCGACGGTCATTTGTTTTTCGAAGGCCGCTTTCTTGCACACTGCGGGCAGATCATCGATTCCCACCGCATGATCTAGATCTTTTCGGGGCGGACAGATCGTTGATCTGTAGGATCTAGCTCATGTTGCCGGGTGGGAGTGGTGTTATCTGCAGGATCTACGACGTGTTCTTTGTGTCGGGTCTGTACGTACAACATCTCATGACGGCAGGTTAGGATCTATAATGGTATGTATGATCTAGATCATGATCTGTGTGGTCTAGATCGTGACATGTATTATCTGTAGTGTATCATGGGGTGCCCGCTGTGTGCTCGCGGCGTTCTCTGTTTTGTAACGGCACGTGACATTTGCTTGTCACACCTGCTGTTCTGCAACGTTCTCTGTATTTCGACTTACAACGTCGCTTCCGACGTTCACTCTGTTTTTTTTTTTCGTGTACAAGTTCGCTACATCTTGTGGCGGCTAATTCTATCTCACGTGTGGTATGATGCGACATCCCTCCTAATGTGCCTCATTTTTCGTAACGCTCGCTATGTATATATATATATATATATATCTTGTAACGGAGTACAAACCAACATCCCTTCTGATCAAGGATGCCCGGAAAGATAATTGCCAGGGCTGCTCGCGGGTCATGACCCCACCCGCGGGGTTGTCGGGTCAGGGGGTGTTCAAATTGTCACGGGTCGGGTCGGGTCAGGAAGTGCTCAAAATCTCACGGGTCGGGTAGGGTCAGGTCGAGAGGTTTTCAAATCTCGCGGGTCGGGTCAGGTCGGGTCAAGATTTTTTCATTTCTCACCGGGTCGGGTCCGGTCGGGTCAAGATTTTTTCAGAACTCACGGATCGGATCAGGTCGGATCAAGGGTTGATAAAAAGCTCGTGGGTCGGGTCAGGTCATGACCCGTGAGAAACGGGTCACTCGCGGGTTGGGCCAGCATGACCCGCGGGTTGCTTTCTGCTGATCCGCGGGTCGGACCCGCACATCTGGCTCGCGGATCCGACACTTGAAACACGTCCCGCTCTCTTACCCATCGGCTCCTCTCGCACCTATCCTCACTTAAACTAACTTTGGTACCATATTCAAACATTGGAACACCGCCATATCCATATACGCATGCCCGCATCCATATACGTAACCACTACAGCCAGGCCACATATCGCTGCGGGACACAAAAATGAATACCTTTTTTTTTTTTGGAATGGTCGACCCACGGTCCGGATCCGTGGGTCGAACCCGCGGGTCAAGACAAATGGTCGTGCGGGTCAAGGTGACCCGACCCGCTACATGACCGTATGTCACGGGTCAAGCGGAATCTGACGGATCGAATCCGGTCGGGTCAGGAGGTGTTCTAAATATGACGGGGTCAGGTCGGGCTTGATCAAAATGTTTTCAAATCTCACGGGTCCGGTCGGGTTGGGTCGGGTCGGACCGGGTCGGATCAGGAGGATATCAAAATCTCGCGGGTCAGGTCGGATCAGGTCAAGACATCTCAAAATTCTCGCGGGTCGGGTCGGGTCAGCTGACCTGGCCCGTGAGGTTTCGACCTCACCCGCGAACAGCCCTGATAATTTTCACCCATGGCCCATGGACAGACAGCACTTTTGCCATGACGATGCGTTGACGGACACCAAACTACTAGGTTTTAGTGTGGAGCACTCGGCCCGACACCCCAGACAGCGCACGTTTTGCCTGGCTTGACCTGTCTCCTGACACCTTCGCTCCTCACGGTCCCTCTTTTTTGTAACGTTCGGTCTGTTTCTTGCGACCGCCGCTGATTGGGCAGACGAAAGATCTGGTACGGGACGCGTTCGGGCAGCCCATCCCTGCAACGGAGCCGCTCCGCTTCACCTTCCTCGTGAGTGCTGCATACGGTATAGTATAGTATAGTATAGTATAGTATAGTATAGTTTGTTTTTTTTTTTTCATCCACCGCCGGGTTGGTTAAAGTGAGGCTTAAGCTCACCACACTTCCACGTTCAAACTTCGCGTCAGGTTTCAGTTTAACCCATAGTTCCCGTTGCAACATCAGGATAGTCTGCTATAGCCAATCAGCAGTTCAGGGCGCATACGAAGCGTCACTAGATGCGTCACTCCCCCCCCCCCCCCCCCTTGAGAAGCCGCTTGTTTTCTGCTGAGTAATGGCGTAAGAGCTGCTGCTGCTCTACCCGTACCATGCCTCAGGTACCTGGTATGTATCTGGTGCACAGGCACGTATTCACTCGCAAGCACATGTTACCATGCTGAACTGAAAGGCGATAGCTAACTCGTTGGGGTGTATGACGCGTTCTGCGCTAGAGATGTACCACATTTTCGCTAAAAAAAAAAATCTGAATGACCTTGTTCCTTAACCCAAAATCGTCGAAAGGACAAATCTTATTTCCAATGGTGACGTAGTTGTGTACTTGAGCCATGAGATTGTTCATCGGGATGCAATTTGATTTTCGCTGAAGTCAGTTTTCGGGCGAGGTGTGGAGCTCCTTAAGGTCAAGTGAGGAGCGTCTGAAAAATTAGGGAGGACCTCTATCGTAGAATGCCTCCGTGAAAACTTGCGTTTGAACACCGACCGGTTTTGACATTTCTGCCCTTAAGGAAAATACCCGAATATCCGTATGACGGAAGACAGTGAGGCGTTGTTGTACCGGGATGGATACCCTAGAGCCTACTGCTGTAGAGTATATACTACCATGGGTGGAAATTTCAAGACCGTTAGGGTCAAGACATGAAGACGTAACGGCTCTTAAATGTGCCGCCCACAGCAATACGTACAGCAGTACACGAATAATAACGTATACCAGGTACCAGGGTTGTAGTACTCAAAACTTCTAGCGCTCTACATAGCGTTTTTTTTTCGCCTGATGTTTTCTTGGTGGTTTGTTGCTCGCCCTCTTTCTATCTTCATGAATAGTGCCGTATAGCAGTCTGAGCGTAAATATAAGGGAGGTTCCGATGGAAACCAAATGTCGAAGTGTACCTTATATTTATGGTCAGACTGGTACGCGGTATTAAACAAAGTTTTGAGCACTCAACCGTTTTTTTTTTTTTTTTTTTTTTTTTTTTTTTTTTTTTTTTTTTTCTGGCCTGAAAGTTGCCTTGGTTGATCGTTGCTCGTCCTCTCTCTATCTCCATGTGTCATGTTTTGCTCTCTTCGTGTGCGTTTCGTACGCTGCTCGTGCTTGCTCCCGCAAGGTACGTGTTTTATGGCGTACACATGGATACGCTACGTACTCGTCAAACCATTTGGATACCCTACGTCCTTGGCCTATACCTGGTATATGTCTAGACCGTCTCCTGCAACAAATCCGTCACATTGAGTATGTCGCCCCTCCTTTTTTGGTCCTTTTTTTTCTTCCCAGCTCTCTAGACTACAGCCGTAGTGACAGGTGTCCGCCCTTCCCCCCCCCCCCCCCCCCGGCATAAAAAGGCCTTCATTTGCATCGCGCACAGGGCTCAGCATTCCCACGGCTCGTCGATTTTTACCGAATTTTCGCTACAGCCGACGCTCTATCATACTCGTATCACAGTCCTTTCCACTATTTATATCATAAAAAGGCACATATACATGGCATATCATGTGTACAAGGTTCCCCTTCGGGAATGTGGTTGAAAGCGAATCCCCGGGGGTGCCGCACGGTGGGAAGGGGTTTCACAGCAGGCTTTCGTGCGCTCCTCGTATGTGCGTGTGCCAGGTACACCGGAAGAAAAATCGTTTTTGACCTGCAGTCCCGTTTGAGGGATGAACCGCTCAAATAGTAAAAGTTGCTTGTCCACATAACACAGGACTGCGGTCGAAAAAGGGTCGAGCGAATAAAGCTAAGTGTGGCCACCCGGGCAAAAGCGAAGAACCCTTAGAAGAAAAACAGCACTCTTTTAAGTATCGTAGTCCCGTTTGGGAGACAAACCACTCGAGTATCAAGTAGTACGGGGGACCACAGTTAACAGGACCTACGGTACGCACAAAAACCTATATGTTTGTCTATTTTTTCCTGACAGTATTTGGTCCTATTTACTATGGCCCCTTACCGTAATAGTTTTGTCCCCGTGTCGGGACTGCGGTCCTAAAAGGTTTATAGCGAAACGACGATGTGGCCACCGGGTAGAGGTAGCCGGGCAGAAGTAACACCGACCAGCCCTACAAACGAGTTTGTAGTTATCTCCGTGTGTACCAAATGATTTTTTCTTCTACGTGGGCCCACGGTTTCTCTTCCTGCCGGAGCTGTTTTTGTGTTTTTGTGTGTGTGTGTGTTTTTGTGTTTTTGTATTTTGTGATTTGGCTATAAATAGTATATATGAACCAGGTATTACGCTCGTGAGGTGCGGCCTCGCTTTCCGGTCTGTTTTGCTTTGCCGTTGATTTTCCGAGGTGTTTTCTTGTCGGCTATTGGCGGAAGACTGAATGCCTGGGCAACATCTTCTAAACAAAACGAAGTCGTGAAAACGCTCGTGGAAGAACGGCTCTCTCTGTAGGAAGAGCCGTTAGATACGAACAGCTGCAAGTGACACCGACGATGGTATTTACATATATATAATGTATACCAGGTATATAAATATATATATTGGCCGCCGATAGCTGCACCTATCTATGCCGTTCGTCGAAGGCGCGACGCCTCTTTTAGGCGCCGTGCGAAGCGCTGTCTATTGGTTGGCAGTTTGCGGAAGAAGAAAGAAGAAAGAAGGTTGTTTGGCTGTTCGGCTGTTTCAAAGAAGGAAGAAAGGTTGTTTGGCTGTTCGGCTGTTTCAAAGAAGAAGGGCTGTTTGCGAAGAGCTGTCTATCAGTCGGTCTGTCTGCCAAGAGCTAGCAAGTGACAACGACCCCAAAAATCGTAATTTTAGTTGTATTTATACATTTTTTTTTCCCCCTCAGGTATTCTTCCGCTCCAGTTTTTGGAGCCTGTGGTGTGACCACGGATTCAATCTTTTGGGCGTGAGTTAATGTGAAAACAACAACCTGTACATGACGGAAGATTGAAGGGGAAGTTGTTTGGTTTCGCCGACTGCTATTACGGGGGGTCCATAGTTAATAGGACCTATGGTATACATAAAAACCTATATATTTAACTATTTTTACTAACAAAATTTGGTCCCGTTAACTATGGACCCCCCGAGTATTAATAAATAAAGTGCTGCACTCACTTGGTGTAGGTAATGGGTCTCCTGATGTACATGGTTAATACGAATAACTATTTACGGGGTACCATAGTAAATAGGACCTACGGTACACACTAAAACCTGTATGTTTTGATATTTTTTCTAACAATGTTTGGTCCCAATAGGACCTACGGTACGCACAAAAACCGATATACTTCGCTATTTTTACTACTGTAACAATGTTTGGTCCTATCTACTATGGCCCGCCGTAATTGTGTTGTGCGTTACTTTGTCCACGCTGCTTGTTCCCGAGGGCTCCTTGATTTATGGCGTGTTCCGCTTTCTTTTTTTCAGGGTTAGACGATTTGGCACGTAGTTTGGCGATATATATGAAGTTTGGCTTTTTTGCAAAACTTTCGTTTTTTTTTTGTCATTTAGGTTGACTACTCGTGTTAGCACTATGCATACACGGCTTTCGCGATATTTTAGTGTAAATCTCCTTAAGCATTTTTTGCCAGCACTTTTTTTTGTTCTGTTTCCTTTTTCGCTTAGCCTGGCTATTATTATCCCTCCACCCTACGTAGCGCTCCTGCGAAGCTTAGCTTAGTTGCAACACATTTTTTTTTTGTCTTCGTCTGTTTTCAGCCTGGCGTTGCCTCGATTGCCCAACCTCACCTCTGTGTATGTGGTTCCTCTCTTCGCGTGTTCTGCTTTGCCCCGCGCTGCGTGCTGCTCGTGCGCTTGGCCTTGACTCAAGATCGGAGGAGGGAAGACGCAAAATCGGCAGAAATATGACGGCGACCTTGGCAGATACCTCGCCGCAGCGCTGAGAGAGGTGAGGGAGGGGCGAGGGGCGACGTACTCAGTTGTTTCTTGCCTTAGCTATTCAACCATTCGACCACGCATCCCTTTCGAGGCGGAGCACGAGGCGGGCGGCTGCGCGGGGGGGGACAGGAACTTAATCCCTACGATGGAACGCCACCCACGTTTTTGGAGGCAAGGCACTTAAATTTCGTGTGGGATCGACTCAGCAGTGGTGGAAGAGGGGTCTTTGTTTTTACTACGTACTGCAATACGCGTCCCACTAGAATTCCACGTAATTTTACTTGAAGTTAGCGTGGGATCGATTTTTGCGGCGTGAAGAGGAGAGTGAAATCCTTTTTTCTACGCACTGCAGTACGTGTGGCACTCTATAACTTCTAGAAGGTTAGGGTTATAGCACATTTCCGCTAAATTTTTTTCTGGAGGACGGGGTTCCTTAAACCCTTTTAGAACTGCAGTCCCATTTTGGGGACAAACCAGTCTATTTCCAAGTGATTTTTTCCCCGAAACGGGACTGCGGTACTAACAGGGTTAACCCAAAATCGTCGGAACGCCAATCTTGTTTCGAAAAGTGACGTTTTTGTAATCTTGGGCGATGGGATTTACTCATCGGGATGCGTTTTTTTGTTTTTTTTTTTGCTTGATTTTTTTTGTTTTTTTTTTTGCGTGGAGCTCCTAAAGTGAGGAGCCTCAGAAAATTTAGCGTCAACCTCTATGTATCGTAGAACGCCTCTTCACGCAAGTGCTTGAGGTCAGCGTGGGGTCCTTTTTTGCGGTGGCGAAAGAGGGGTAAAATTATTTAGCTACCGCATTGCGTGTCCAACTCTGTTTTCCGATTATTTTTTTGTTTTTTTTTTTTTTTTTTTTTGTTTGTATTTGTCTCCACAAAAGCTATGATATACCGGGAAAACATCTACAGAGTCGTTGTCCCTCTTCATCGATAGCGCCGGTCGGTGTGCATGCGCCAACCCACATTACCGGCACTTTATATAACGGCAACCAACCGGCACTAATTACTCCGCACACCACAACACTTGCTTGTTGTCATCTGTGCCGGATGATTCCACCGACCCTATATCGGGCAACTGAGAACACCAAAACATGTCTCAACATCAGCGGGGCTCTTCACGAGTCATGACGCGCCAACCCACGGGTCGAGTCAGGAAGTATTCCGAATCTCACGGGCCGGATTGGGTCGGGTCGGGTTGGCTCGGGTCGGCTCGAGTCGGACCTGGTCGGGGTGGTACCTCACCCGACCCGACCTGACCCGGCCTGACCTGACCTGACCTGACCTGACCCGCGAGGTTTTGATTCGATCTGTGAACAGCGCTGAAATTTCGGTGAAAGGCGTTGCTAGAAGTGTTGGAGAATACCATCGAACACCACACCACACCACAACGTGAGGGATTTCGTTCACTGTCGGTGGGCGATTGTGCTTTTTCCGGGCCGCAGGTGGGCTACCGCGAAGACCGGGCGGCGACTGCCCTCCTGGAGTGTCAGGGGACGTACAAGTCTCAGCATGACACGCACAAGGGGATCCGCACTGTGCAGGTGCGTGGGGCGTTGGGGGGTTGCAGAGGAGGAGGAGGCGGTGGGGGGAAGGGGGGCTGGGGCGGGGGGGGGGGGGAGTACTTATTTGTTTGTTGCCTTAGACATTTAACCCTTGACGACGCACCCCTTTCGAGACGGAGCACCACTTCTACTCCTGGTAGAGACACCTCCAACAGTTTGGGCGGTCATTATGCTGTTTCCATGTAATACAGAGAAACTCTTTGCCAATCTTATTACCCCATCCTGCTTCGCCGCCTGTGGCCACCAACTCTCTCCTAGGAAGTCGATCGTTTTTTCGATGTTATCTAGTGTACCACACTGCCCCATGTCGCTTTCGTCTATTTTTGTCATCGCTTGACACGTCCCGTTCCTCCTGGTGCATTTCACACTCTCCCATGTGAGTTCTGCTCTCTATTGCTTCGCCACATGAGCACATGTGTGTGTGTACTCTCCTCCTCCTCAAGGCTACTGCTTTACCTCTTTATTTTTTCTGGCAGGTCCAGGTCCCCTACACGAAATCGCAGTTTCAGCGCCTTCGCGAAGTCCATTGAGCCGTCCCAATGCGTTTCCATTGCTATCCCTTCGCTTGACCCCCCGCATATCTCTTGAGTGTTTCTCCGATTCCACCTTGTTTCTTAGCGCTAGCCTTTCCCTTCTGTCCATCCTTTCTTCTACTTATCTCTGTCTTCTACCTCCCAATCTTCTCTGCGGACATAATCTGTTCTTTGTCTCCTCCTATATTCTTCCATACTCTCTCGACCACGCTGTCCCACCTTATTCAAGCTCGCCCTTATGTTGCTTTCTGGGGTTTACTCGATATTATGCATGGCCGTAGTCGTGTGGCCATAGACCCCCGCATCCCTACAGCGCCGGGACGGAACACGTCGAGGTTTCACCTACCAGGCAGACACTGCTTTCACCAAGCGCGAAGCGCCGTGAGGTGTTCGGCGAGTCGCATGAAGGGTGAGCTGCATCCTACTATGGGCCGCTTGTGAGGCGAAGCTGCTCATGGACAACAGCTTGAATGGTTTAATTTGTTTGCTAGTGTGGCCACTTCCAGAGACAGCAATGGGAGTACTATGTAACTGCCTCGTGGGTGCCTTTCCATGAAACACGACGTGATGCGATCGTTCCCCTTATACTTGTACTCCTAATAATCCTTCTTCCACTACTCCTGCTACTCCTGCCACTACTCCTACTCCTTCTACTCGTACTACCTCTACTACTATTACTACTACTACTACTACTACTACTACTACTGCTTCTACTCCTTGTACCTCTGCTGCTACTACTGCAGTACTGCTACTGCTTCTTCTACTCCTATTACGGTGGTCCGTAGTTAATAGGACCTACGGTACACACAAAACCCTAGATATTTCCCTATTTTTTTCTGACAATATTTGGTCCTGTTGACTATGGTGCCCCGTAATACTACCTCTACTCCTATTTGCCACTGCTTCTACTATTGCCACTACCTCTACTCCTGCCCCTTCTACTGCATCTACTCTGCCACTACTTCTCCACCAACCCCACCACCTCGACCACCAACCACGACCAGCACCAGCACCATCAACGTTATGCCTAACACCAAAGCCACCACAAAACCTCTTTCGCCTTTTTTGGTGACATGACGAGGAAACGCAGGTTTTCCCCCCGCGTGGAGATAGTCGAAGCCGAGGAGGGCGAGGACAGTGGCCGCAGCCGGGCCTCGAGGACATCCACGCCGGACTACATGGCGGCCGTCTGCACCTTCGAAACGTTCCAAGAAATGGTCCAAGAGAAGGTGACACGCGCTTCCGCACTTTCGAGAAACCCAGTACTGCCTGTGCCACTTCTGTCTCCGTAAAAATTCGGACCGGGTTGCGTAGTTATATTCAAGAAGCAAACGATACTTACACCCTGTTTCGGAAGAGAGTGGTTTGTTAGTGGGTAGAATTTGTTGTTTCGTTGTGCTTGCAAGTCGTGTCATACGATAAGAGAGCGCTGAAGTACTGGTACGTTCGTACATGGTTCGTTTGTTTCTTTTCCCATGTTTCGACCGCGATCCGAGTTTGCCCGTTTCTGCCTCCGTCGTCCGCTCCCTGGTATCTACTGCCGATACCCTACCGTCCAGGGTCTCCTCCTATCCCCGAGCCTCCTTACCTCCCTCCCTCCCTCCCTCCCTCCCTCCTTTTTTCGTTCGCCTGTGGGCATCGCGCCGCTTTTGCCGTATGCTCGCTTGTGTTGAAAGGTCGCTTCTTGGTCACAAAAGAGACGCCTCCTCCGACATCTGGACAGCTTCGTCGCAAGGTATCACACATCGGACAGACAGATCATGATCTATATGATCTATCTATCTACAGTAGATGATCTAGTTCCTTATCTGCCGTTGTGAGGGATTGGTACAGAACCTGCCTTAGAGGGGAGTTAGATCCAACCCAAGAAACATGTGCTATCAATGGATCATGTAGATTGTACGGGTCACCTGCCCGGCAAAACGAGCTAGATGATGCAAGGTCGGGATTAGATATGCGTTGGAAGATCTAGATGAAGTGGGAATGATCTGTAGATGATCTACAGATGATGCGGGATAATCTGTGTTTGATTTGTAGATGATCGGTGGATGATCTGTAGATGATCTGTAGATTGTCTGTGGATGATCTGTGGATGATCCGGAGATGATCTGTGGATGATAGGTAGATGATATGTGGATGATCTGTACATGATCTGTACATGATCTGTACATGATTGGTGGTTGATCGGTAGATTATCTGTGGGTGATCCGTAGATGATGTGTGGATGATCTGTAGATGATATGTAGATGATCGGTGGATGATCTGTAGATTGTCTGTGGATGATCTGTGGATGATCCGTAGATGATCTGTGGATGATAGGTAGATGATATGTGGATGATCTGTACATGATCTGTACATGATCTGTACATGATTGGTGGTTGACCGGTAGATGATCTGTGGGTGATCCGTACATGATGTGTGGATGATCTGTGGATGATCTGTAGATGATCTGTAGATGAACTGTAGATGATACGTGGATGATCTGTAGATGATCTGTAGATGAACTGTAGATGATAGGTAGATGATATGTGGATGATCTGTAGATGATTTCTCCGAGGAGTGTAAGGTACCGCTCTGCGTAAATATAAGGACCGCTTGGTATCCATATTAGTGTCTAAACGTTCCTTATATATCCGGCCTGAGTGGTATAATGGTGTATGGCGGGTGCCGCTGCCTAGGTGACCGCACAGCGGCCGAACTCTGACTGTTGGAGGGGTGCATATGCAATGACCACACTGATCGCTCACGAACTATTTCCCCGAAACAATGTACCTATGCACCAGATAGTTACAGTAACTATCACGGGGGACCACAGTAAATAGGACCCAAGTATTGTTAGTAAAAATAGGGAAATATGTAGGTTTTTGTGTGTACCGTAGGTTCTATTTACTATGGTCCTCCGTGTCTGGTGGCAGGGTGACCGCACAGCAGCGACCGCACTCTTAACAGTTCAAGCCGTGTATGTGCGCTGACCGCACAGAAGCCGCATCTTCGACGTGGATCATGTTCCTTGTCGATGAATATATGTCAGGACGAGATCGAGCTGATCGAGGAGTGCATCGGGGTGCAAACACTGCGGGACATGCAATACTACGAATCTCGATACTGCTGTATGTAACGCGAATTGGCAAGCGCCTACCAATATGTGCAACTCCCTCAACATAGGATAAAGCGACGCGGCTGCACCGCTGCTGCACTACGGGTATAGCTAACAGATCACACCTAAAATGTTGTACCGCAGGGTATGCAATGACCGCGGCAATAGATAGGCGCATCTTCGACGTTGATCACTCACAAACCTTCCCCCGAAATGATGTGTGTGTGTGTGTGTTTTTTTTTTATTTTATTTTATCTCCTTTCTTTTGCTGTTCGGCAGGCAGAAGGAATCAGAGCAAAAATTGACGCGCATGGAGACGCTAACGCCGGAAGAGGAAGACATCTACGAAAACGTTGACGTCGATGTCGCCGCGCAAAAGCACAGCTGGCTCTCCTCCCTGGTCAGTGCTACGCTCGTTTCGTTGTTGTTTGTTGTTGTTGTTGTTGTTGATGTTGTTGATGTTGTAGACGTTGTTGTTGTTGTTGTTGTTGTTGCTGTTGCTGCTGCTGTTGTTGTTGTTGTTGTTGTTGTTGTTGACGGTGGTGTTGTTGACGGTGTTGTTGTTGACGGTGTTGTGGTATTGGTGTTGTGGTGGTCGTCGTCTTCACGTCTCTGCAAGTCTTTTCCACCCAACGAACATCAGCACACCCAGTGTCCGTCCTGATTCTTCATCGATCCTACTACGCTGGGGACTATTATTACGGGGGACCATAGCAAATAGGACCAAATATTGTTAGTATAAAACATAAAAAATATACCTGGTGTATGTTTTTGTGTGTACCGTAGGTCCTGTTTACCATGGACTCCCCAAATACCTGGTAGTAAATGGGACCGAATATTGTTGTAAAAAGAGGGAAATATTAATAAATGTTTTTTTTTTTTTTTAATTTTTTTATTGCGTGTACCCTAGGTCCTAATTACTATGTTAATACCCTTTTTAAGGCTACAACCGCAGCCCCGTTTTGGGCGCAAAGTGCTTGGAATTTTAGATGGTTGCACCCAAATCGGGACTGACTGCGCTTTTTGCCCTAGAAGGCTTGTATTAACCCTCTTGGGGCGTACAGAGGGGGTCGTTTGAATGGTTTGCACCCAGATCGGGACTGACTGCAGTTTTTGCCCTCGAAGGTTAAATTAACTCTCTTGGGATTTACGGAGGGGGTCGTTGGAGTGGTTTGCCCTCAAATCGGGACTGACTGCAGTTTTTGCCCTCGAAGTTTAAATCAACTTTCTTTTGGGAGTTACGGAGGGGAACGTTTGAGTGGTTTGCCCCCCAATCGGGACTGACTGCAGTTTTTGCCCTCGAAGGTCAAATCATCTCTCTTGGGAGTTACGGAGGGGGACGTTTGAGTGGTTTGCCCCCCAATCGGGACTGACTATTTTTTTTTTTTGCCCTCGAAGTTTATATTAACCAACTTGGGGCTTACGGGAGGGGAAAGTTGACGATGAAGAGTGACGGGGTACAGCAACGGCCACTGCGTGGTTTAGCGATGGTCCAAACGGGTGTCCGAGCGACAATGGTTGAATGCAAGGCCCGAGTGCAATACCATGCCACGCCCGAGTCGCTTCAGTGCTCCCGCTGTAGTATTACGGGGGACCGTAGTAAATAGGACCAAAATATTGTTGCTAAAATAGCGAAATGTTCGGGTTTTTTGTGTGTACCGCAGGTCCTATTTAAAGTGGCCGCCAGTAATAGTGTATAATGGACGGCTGACACGGGTAGCACCAAACGTATCAACCATTGTTTGGGGTCGCTGTCGAGAGATCCTACAAGGGGATAGGTTTGATAGCGCGGAGAGACTAGATGCAAGTTCTTCCGGTACAGAGTGGGTGCTGTGAACCGTGAGAGAAGAAAAAAAAAAAAAACTAAAAAAAAAAAAAAAAAAAAAAGTGGCGCGAAAATAATTCAACCGTTTGATCGAAGGTGGTGAGTGAGCCAAGTCTGTACGAGCAGCCGTTCTTAGTTTTGCAGGGTCTTTTTTACCGGTGCGATTTTTTTTTTTTTTTTTTAATCACCTAGCGTTACGGTTCGGTGTGTTTTTTTTTTTTTTTTTTACCGAAACCGCACCGAACCGCACCGTAGGATTTAGGCATTTACTTTAACGGCTCCGCACTGCACTACCCCTCACCGCACCGCACCGTAGGCGTTTCGAAGACAGAAATCCTCATGTGCGATTCTACAAATTTAAAAGTAGAACCGCATCGCCGGAGTTCAGTGGGTCATGAAGAGCATTATCAAGAACGAAACAAGAACCCGCCCTGCACCGCACAGCATAAACGACTCTGTACATGGGAAAAACCGCACCGCGGTTCGGTGATGGCAGTTACGGGAGTACACGTAAATTCCCGTAGTCAGATTGAGCCGTCCGTATTTCTTTTTTGGGAGTACATGTAAATACCCGTGTAATCAGATTGAGCCGTCCGTAAATTTTTTTTTTCGCCGTAATAGTTGAGCCTGATCGATCCACGTCCCCCCCCCCCCCCCCCCCCCCCCCCCCCTGCTTTCTATAGTGGAAGCCTCCGCACACAACACACAGCACACAGCAACCGCACACAACCACAACACACAGCGCACAGCGCAGCACCCTATACAGAGCACACTACACACCGGCAACGGCTATGGCTGCTGGGAGCGAACCCTCATGGAGGTCACTCGTGGCTCAGACAGCAAGGATACAGGCGGTCGAGACGGTTCTGCTCGCGTATGCGGACATCGTGAAGGCCTCCGGACAGCACTCAGGAACCACCGTAAAATGCAAGACGGGGATGCTTCAATTTTGTCCCCGTTTTTTTTTGGCCGTGAATGCCGTCCGTAAATAAAAAATAAAAAATGCTGATTTGCCGTAATTACACGTCCGTAATTTGTTTCGATCTCCCGTAACTTCCATCACTGCTTTTTTTTTTTTGTCAGTCGGCATGCTACATAGTTTTTCAACCATTGTGTCGCGGCTACCAGGTATTAGGCCAAGCCGTAGTCCTGAACCGCCGCCCCTGCTTGTAACCCCTTCCTCCGGTGTTGTTGGTCCGAAACATCTGACACGGAAAACAAGGTCAAGGCCATGGTGGAGAACGGGCAGCTGACCAAGGCGGAACACGAGCAGCTCTTGTCGCAGGTGCTCTCCGGGCGAAGTTTTTTTTTTTTTTTTTTTTCTTGTGACACGGATGATTTTTTTTTCTTCTGGTGGCATGTGGTTGGTTGGTTGGTTTGGTAGGTGGGTGGGTGGGTGGGTGGGTGGGTGTTTGAGTGGGGGCACGATAATCGTGCTGTGCTCGTGTGCGCTGCGGTGCGCTGCGGATTTTGGTCTGTGAAATTCGTACGGTTCGGTGTGATGCGGTGAGATACGGTACGGTTCTGACATCGAATTGTACAGGCCGATAAAAAATCGCCCCGCGCCGCATAGAGGCACCGAAGCAAACTGCGTGATTTTAGAAGGCCCTAAGGCCTTGTCACGGTTCTGTTTATCAATATGAGAGCCGAAAGGTGCTGTTCGGTGAACGTATTTTTTTGTTAGCATCGCACGCATGGGTGCTGTGCCGTGTGGATTTTTATTTCTGAGAATCCGCGGTACGGCGCGGTGCAGTTGGGTTTTGTGAAAGGGAAAGCCGTACGGTGCGGTGCAGGGCGGTTACCGGACCGCACCGTATGAAAAACGCCCGCGGTCAAAAACCTTGGTTAGTCCTGCTGTATACCGGGTATACGACTTGGGATGTTTGTTTCGTTATCGGTTTGGAAACATGGAATTCGTTTCATTGTTTTTCGAATAAAATTGTACGAAAAACCTTTTTTTTTTTCTGAAATTAGTGTAGGATTCGCCGTGCCTCCGACTAAGTAAGGACTTGGGAGCACGGCCCAAAATAACAGACCAAAGAATAGTATTTCTACTGCAGTAGCATTCTGGACGGACGGAAATATAGCGCCCGTTTAGACCTTCATATGATTGTAAAAAGGTTCTTACGTTCCTGGCCAGAATGATAAAATGAGTTTTCGTCGCCTTTTCTGGACGCGATTGGGCAAAGTTGATTGACACTACAAACGGGCGATATAAGCGACGCCAAGTGCGTGATTTGGGGGTGGGGTGATATAGAATTGGCGCAGGAATTACAACGGAAGGAGTAGGATGGCTCGGGCGCGACATGGTCCTGCTCGTGTTTCTGGGTGCGCACGCTGCTTGTAGAGATGCGCGTTGATGAATTTCCAAATGTCACCGTTGTTTTTTTTTGTCGCTCTCCTTGTCGTAATGAACACACCCAAAGGGTTCGAGAAGTGTCGCGTACTGCTGTCAGTATATATCATGTCAAAACCCCGAATGACGTCTAAGCTTTCCGGCGATTTTTTTGGAACCTTTTTTTTTAAGACAATCAAGGTCCAAAAGGGATTTTGACCCTTTCAGAATGACACTCCCGTTTTGAGAACTGACTACTTGGAATTTGAGTGGTTTTGGTCCCACAAACGGGACTGCGCTAGTTGGAGGGTTAGGGCCCATCTTATCAAAGGGCTTTTTTTATTTTTATTTTTTTTCAGTTTAATTTGATTTGATTTTTTTATTTTTTTTCTAAATTAATTTGCATCTGATTGGCCGAAGAAGAGTGAATCACCAGGCAGGCATTCTCCGGGCAAATTAAAAAAAACAAAAACAATTTGAGTGAAAAAAAAAATTGGGATATTTTTCGTGTGTTTTTTTTTTAATTTCAATTTGGAATTTGGGAGTTGATCAGCCTTTGGTGCAGCATGCTCAGAGTGGGTCAACAACCCCGGTGGAGCCTGGGGTGATTCTTGGCCGCTTTGGTGACCACCGTCGAGGCGATAAAACGCGGACCTCAACGAGAGGCGACCGGAGCAATAGCTGCACCCACGGCCACAGACCATATCATACCGTACCCCGGCGGTGGCGCCTCAAAATACATCATGGCGGCCGCAAGCCCAATTTTTCGGCGTGCTCAATCGGCCAACCATCACGAAAACCGAGCAAACGAGTAACAAAACAGACAATACGCTCGAGGCCTCGATAGCTGCACCACCGTTGCTGTTCCGCACTTGGCGCCTGAGGGCTCCCTCCGCCCACCCAAGGCACCCTGAGAGTGATAGCTTCCTATCCTGCCCCACCGAAAAGAAAAAAATGCTGGCGGTGGCGCGCACGCGACAACGCAGATTTTCGCTCTTGTCTACGCTCGTCGCTATTTGTCGGCTGGGCGTTGTGTGACGCGCTGCGTTATTCCAGGTTGCTTCGATTTCCTTTTTGTGTGACAATGAATGCGCCGTTTCCCGATAGGATACAAACACGTTTTTTTTTTTTTTTTTTTTTTTTTTTTTTCGAAATCAAACTAAAATTGATTGGAATTGAAGTTTTATTTCCAAGTAACGAAGTTCAGTGTTCCCCGTTAAGATGGGCGCTACTGCTTTTCTTTTGTTGTTTGTTTTTGTTTTCGTCGTTCATAAGGTGCAAGCGAAGATGGACGCGCTGCAGGTGGAGCACGCGGCCGCCACGGAAAAAAATGACGAGGGGAAGCTGGCCAGGATACACAAGCAGGGGGAGCAGCTAACGCATAGGTAAATTAATTGAAGTATGTATATACCCGGTATATCGCTGTGCAATATTTAACATTTACGTCAACTGTGTATAGGGTCCCGCGGGTGCTTCGTCGTTCGCCTCGCCCCCCTCCCCCCTCCCCCCTTGGTACTCTCATTGCTGTCTCTGGAAGTGGCCACACCGGAAATTAAACGAACTCATTGAAGTTGTCATTCATATGCACGTCCGCCTCACAAGCGGTTCTTAGTAGGATGCTGCTCACCGTTCATGCGACTCGCCGGACACCTTTCGGCGCTTCCCTCTTGGTGCAAGCAGTGTCTGCCTAGTCGGTGAAAACCGGACATGCTCTGTCCCGGCATTGTAGGGATGCGAGGGTCTATGGCCATACGACTACGGCCATGCATGATAATGAGTACCCCCCCCCCCCCCCCCCCCCCCCCCCCCCCCCCCCCCCCCCCCCCCCCCCCCCCCCCCCCCCCCCCCCCCCCCCCCCCCCCCCCCGCGCTTTTTCTGTGCACCGTTCCTACTTGCGACCCCTTATTCGGGTTCCTTCCCATTGGCTGGAAACCCCCCATCGCTGCTATAAGACGTATTTTACATGCGTATGTTTATCGCCTCACCCCCCCCCCCCCCCCCCCCCTTGTTGGGTCCCGTTCGTACCTCCAACCCCTTCTTTCTGGTCCCTTCCCATGTGGTGGAAATCCCGCATCGCTTCTGAGGTGTATTTGTGTCCATTTTTGATGTTTTTCTTTTTATGTTGCTCACATGCGTTTCAATGGCTCAGAAGCATAAATCGAGTGTGATTCGTACGTATACAACGTTTCCCCCCAAATAGGTTGCCTATGCTCAAAAACGAAAACGAAGGACACAGGGACTAGGCCCCCCCCTCCCAACTTTGTGCAAACCCCACATCGCTCCCAGGGCGTATTACTACCCCCCCCCCCTCCCTATATTATATACCTTATGTATACCAGGGTAGATTTGATTGGCGTCGGTTGGCGACAACGCTGTAAAACACGCCTCTCATTGCGTGAGCCAGACAGCCAGGGTACCGTTTTTTTTTTTTTTTTTTTTTGGCGGTTACCACGGCTGGCGATCAAGTTGATCATTTTTGTGCGGGGAGAACCTTTACTTTGCACAAGGGGGGTGATCGTATCACATAGGTGTGTATATGGTGAGGCACCCACGAGGCAGTTACATAGTAACCCCATTGGCTGTCTCTGGAAGTGGCCACACCCGAAACGAAATCAATTCATTGATGCTGTCATCCATATGCAAGAAATTCGCCTCTAAAGCGGTTCTTAGCACGATGCAGGTCATCCTTCATGCGACTCGCCCAACACCTCATGGTGCTTCGCGCCTGGTGCAAGCAAACGTCTGCCTGGTCGGTGAAAACCCGACGTGCTCCATCCCGGCATTGTACGCATGCGAAGGCCTATGGTCATACGACTACGGCCATGCATGGTAATGAGTACACCCCCCCCCCCCCCCCCCCCCCCCCCCCCCCCCCCCCCCCCGGTTAATTTTGTGTGTGTGTTTTTGTTTGCGGATTTTGTTTGTTTATGGTGGATGACAAAGGGCCTATGTCTCCCTCCCAACTTTGTGCAAACCCCACATCGCTAATAAGGCGTGTTGCCCCCCACCCCCCCCCCCCCAATTTTGTTGGCGTTCTCCTTTCCCGTTTTTTTTTTGTGTTTTGTCGACGATGGTTGATTGTGCCACGTTTTTTTTTTTTTTTTTTTTTTTTTTTTTTTTTTTCGCGTCAGGCGGGCGCTGGTGCACTCCAACGCTCCAATAGCTCACAAGGTTAAGCACCAGGACGAGCTGAGGGCCATCACGGCGAAGCTCATCAAGATCGAAAAGCTCGAGGTCGGTCAGATCGGAGAGAAGGGAGCGAATATTTTTTGTCAAGACAGCAGCAGTGTGCGAGATTTTCTCAGTTGTATTCACGCTGCGCGAAAAAAGAGCAGGAACCCCCCCCCCCCCCCCCCCCCCCCCTTAGGGCCCATCTTATCGAGGACTTTCGGTTCTTTCAATTTGACTTGATTTTTTTTCTTCTAACTTAAGTTAAGCGCCCTTCTTATCGAGGACTTTCGATTCTTTCAATTTGACTTGGTTATTATGTTTCTATTTTAATTTGCATCTGATTGAACGAAATTTAGTGTTCCCCGTTAAGATGAGCTCTTACGGGTTATCGAGGACTTTCGGTTCTTTCAATTTGACTTGGTTATTATGTTTCTATTTTAATTTGCATCTGATTGAACGGAATTTAGTGTTCCCCGTTTGAGATGAGCTCTTACGGGTTATCGAGGACTTTCGGTTCTTTCAATTTGAGTTGATTTTTTTTTTTTCTAATTTAATTTGCATCTGATTGAACGAAATTTAGTGTTCCCCGTTAAGATGAGCTCTTACGGGACGGCTGATTGCAGTCTGTGATACGCCAACCGAGTACGTAGATTGCAGTTCCAACACCTCCCCTACCACTCTGTCGCGAAATATAGGGACGGTTTTAATTGAATATTAGTATACATACGGTCCTAATATTTAGTATCACTGGTACTACGGGGGTCCATAGTTAGTAGGACCTATGGTATACATAAAAACCCATATGTTTGCCTATTTTTTCTAACAATATTTGGTCCTATTTACTATGGCCCCCCGTAATAGTATAACGCGGTCCTAGTTTTTCGGTACAGATTGATCTGATTCATTTCACGACGAGTATTATTATTAATGGCAGCCCGGGCTGGCGTAGTAGTGTCGACGAAGCCGTGAGTCGTTTTGTTCCTTCTTTTTTCTTCTTTTCCCCCCCCCCCCTCTATGACGGGACCTACGACAGGAATATGTACTGCTGTAGCACTCTTTGACCAAATTCTTTGTTTCGACTGACTGGAATGGGGCATCTGTCCCAGACTGAGGAGACTTATCTACAGCAGTGATTTTCGTTACAGAGCTGCTGTAGGCCTGTTAATATATCGGTGGGGTTTGCTTCTGGGGTTAGTTAAGACAAGTGCGCGTCTTTTCTCACCCCCTTTTTTCGGACTGCAGTCCCGTTTTGGAGACAAAATATCGCGGGGGGCCATAGTAAATAGGACCAAATATTGTCAGTAAAAAAATGAAATATATAGGTTTTTTGTGTGTACCGTAGGTCCTATTTACTATGGCCCTATTACGGGGGGCCATAGTAAGCAGGACCTAATGACACACACAAGCCTGTACATTTTCCCTAGTTTTACCAACCTGTCTACTATGGTCCCCCGTAATAATCAAATACCAAGTAGTTTGTCCTCAAAACGGGACTGCATGCAGTGCTGGAAGGGTCAAGGCCGTTTTTTTTTTGGTGAGGCATGTGATACCAGGGTAGTACGTACATGTAGAGCTCCTCAAGTGAGGTAAGGAGCCTCTCAGAACGTGTCAGGTTTTGACGCTCACCGCCGTGGCATGCGTCCTGTACCATAATCAAGTAATCAGGTGCCCTATGCTGTAATCAGGTGTCCTGTACTACAATCAAGTGTCCTACTACCAGATGTGCTATTATGGGGGACCGTTGCGTTGCAAATAGGACCAAATATTGTTACGTAGTATAAAAAGGGAAATATATACATAGGTTTTTTGTGTGTACCGTAGCTCGTGTTAACTATGGCTCCCCGTAATATGATCGCGTGTCATACAACTATAACCAATTGTCCCTTTTGCTGCTGTCAAGCATCCTGTATTATCAAGTATCCTATACTACAATTCGGCGTTCTATACTATAATTAAGTGTCCTGTTCTATAACCAAGTGTCCTATGCTATAATCAAGTATCCTATAATTTAATCGAGTATCTCAAACTATAATCAGGTGCCCTGTACTATAATCAAGTGTACTATACTAGATTCAAGTGTCCCATACTATAATTGAGTGTACCATACTATAATCAAGTGTCCTTCACTATAGTCAAGTGTCCTGTACTACAATCGAGTGTCCTGTTCCTAGTCTAATCGAGTGTCCTATACTATGACCAAAGTGTCAAATAGTATAACCAAATGTCCCATACTATAATCAAGTATCCTATTCGATAAGCGGGTGCCGTACACTACAATCAAGTGTCCTGTACTAGAATCAGGTGTTACATACTACCTGGTATAATACAATCAAGTTCTATTATTAATAATACATAGAGAGATTACATGTTGACAGCACAAAACGACACACTCCCTACGATGTACTGGTACAACTCTGTCTATCAATATAGATACATTTTTTTACTTCATGTTAGTATTAAACCGGTACTTATATATTCGGACATAGTGGTAATAATATTAATGGTGAAAAACGAACCAGTGGGGCGGGATTTCCGGAAGAAATTTCAAGAAAATCGTTATTTTTCAGCGTCACTTTTTTTTTCAGTTTTGGTTTTTACACCCCCCCCCCTCCCCCCTCCCCTCCTTATCTGGACCTCATTTTTTTTTTTCAAAGCTCTTTTTTTCGTTTGGTTTATATTTTCACCCCCTTGTTGCAGAAACAGACAGGCGCTATTACGGGGGACCATAGTAAATAGGACCAAATATTGTTGGTAAAAATGGCGAAATATTCAGGTTTTTGTGTGTATCGTAGGTCCTATTAACTATGGCCCCCCGTAATAGAATACACTATTAATGACAATAGGAAATGGAGGGTGACAGCGAACGTCAAGAAGTGCGCAGCAGTTGTTTGTAACGAAGATAAGGTAAACCCGGTAAATTTCGTTGAGTTGGAATGTGGAGAAGATGAACTGCAGATTGTAGCCAGTATACATACCTTGGCGTAGAGATCTCGAAAGGCTGCTCTTGGGATACACATGGAGCAAAAGTAGTAGGAAAGGGTAAGGCACAAGTAGGCAAGATGGATGCGATCCTATTACTGTAATTTGCAGACTCGCATCTTGACACTAGGATTACGAGATGTATCCTGTTGAATGTGACAGTACCAAAGCTAGAATATGCAGGAGACGTATGGGAAGGGAACGCGAGGTTCGTAAAACAGTCGGAAACAGGTACAGAGCGCAGCAGCTAAAAAAATATAAAGATGCTCCAGTACGACTAGTATTGCAGGATTAGGAGCAAAGCTGGGAAGGTACCCACTCAAGACAAATAGGGGCATGAGAACGTTGAAATGACAATATAAGGTAAGGAACATGCCAAAAAAGAGGTTGCTAGCCATAGTTGATGGAGCTGTATGGGAGAAAGTAACATAAGGGCGAGAGCTGGAATAAGGTGAGATAGATATACGAGGAAACCAAGAAGAGATTATGTCCGCAGGGAAGATTGGGAGGTACGAGACAGCGGTGGAAGAAAGGATAGATAGAAGGGAAAGGCTAGCGCTAAGAAACAAGGTGGAATCGGAAAAAAAAAAAAACACTTGAGAGATACGCGGGGGATTGAGGGAAGGAATAGGAATGAAAACGTATTTGCATGGCCCGATGGACTTCCCGAAAACGCTGAATCTGCGATTTCGTGTATTACGGGGGGGTCCATAGTTAACGGGACCAAATTTTGTTAGTAAAAATAGGGAAATATATAGGTTTTTGTGTGTACCATAGGTCCTGTTAACTTTGGACCCCCGTAATAGGAGACCTGGACCTGCCAGAAAGAAGAAAGAGGTATGCCAATAACCAGGAGGAAAAAGTAGATGCACAGGTGTGCCCGTGTGGCAAAGCAATAGAGTGGAACTCCGGTGTAAGGATAATGTGGAATGTACTGGTATGTGTCAGAAGAGGTAATTAGGGAAATAGACGAATGTAACAAGGAGGACTTTGGTTCGCTGGATAGCAACGAGAAAACGATCGCTTTTGTGGGAGATGGATGGTGGCCACAGGCGGGGAAACAGGAAGGGGATAAGACTAGCGAAAAGTTTCCATGTAATATATGGAAACAAATGTTGCAGGTGTCTCTATTAGGAGTGGGAATGGTGAGGGATTCGGTTAATGGTTGTATGGCTCAAGGCAAGCAAGAAATGAGTATTCCCCTCCCCCTGTCTTGGTTTTAAAAATGGGTACCACTTGGAGTGGCGATTTTTTTTTTTCTGTTGTGCACCTACATTTTTTGTCTTCCCCCAAAAAGCAATTGTGGGTGTTTGCGATGATCCAGTTCGGTGGGGTTAAGAAAACGTTTAAAACCAAGAAGCATGGAAAGACTAACACAAGGAGCTGGTTGGCCAAACTGGTGAACCCGAAGGCCCGACGAGCCAATCATAACTCGCTTCGTTTGCTAAACCAACCCAGAGTTAACCCAACCCGGCAATCATTAGGTTGAAAGCGCAACCATTCGCCACAGTCTTTCGTAGGACGATCCTATTTGTCGTGGGTTGGGATTTTCTGATGTATCGGAAACAGACTACAATACACCCGACCATATTTGTTCCAACCAAAGTTTCCCAAACACCCTATTGATTGATGAATTTGTACTTTTAAAAATCTCACTTATTTGTTGCGTCTCGCAGGCCACCCGCGGCAGACTGCTAACCATCGACGAGGTAAAGCAGGTTGGCGGGAAGGACGAGCTGTTGGAGAGGGCCTCTGTTTTGGAAGCGGATTCGCGCGGCTGGTTCGAGGAAGACGAGGAGTTCGCCGCGCGTCTCGCCGAAGTCAGGTAATTTTTTTGAAGAAACCAAAAAAGTGGGGGCGCAGTTTTGTATGTCTTACGTCAAGCGCTGGACAGATCGTGATGCAGTGAATTTATCAGATCGCACATTTCCTGCTGCTGTATGTGTGTCTGTCTAGGTTGTAATTCGTGTATTATTAGATGCTGTGTATATTTGCCGTTTGTGATGTGATGTTCGAGATCCTCGTCAGCTATGCGACGGTTCGATCAAGAGGAGCAGTTTCTCGCCCGCGCGCCTCTTCGAGTTCCAGGCGAGCTAAAACAATGGGTAAGCAAACAGTACAGCAGTAGCTTCTTTCTTTGTGGTATATTCTATGTTGTGTAGGTTTTTACGATCTGTGAATAGGTTGGTCTACTGCAGATCCTTCATCTGCCGTTGTGTGGTTTGTTTTTCAGGAATCCGAAACCGTCTTGAGACGAGGCGGTTTTTCGAGGGAGACGAGCAGTTCGCCACGCGTCTCAGCGAAGTCGGGGCAAGTTTTGGAAAATGTGGGCACGCGCAACTATATCCGACATGGCGACTAGTGAACTTATCGTATACTGCTGTAGATCGTTTATCTGCAGCTGTGATATGTTGTCCAGGCTCTGTACTTGTATCCGCTATGAGAAGGTTCGAGGAAGACGCGGAGTTCGCCACGCGTGTCAGCATTGTCAGGCAAACTGAAAAAAAGAAAATCGCGCCCTCGGCAGAGTTTTGCTGGGTATTTTTTCTCGTTTTTTTCGGCCGTGGTTCTCACCTGCAAGACAAACTATGAACCACTGCTGCTGCTGCTGCTGTTGCTGCTGCTGCTGAAAGTACGGTATGGGCCCGGCCTAAAAGAATAGCATACCAATAATTGGAGCAAGGCTTAGAACCTTCTTGTGACATAATCTTCGTAGAAAAACGTGAGGTCAGGCTATTGTGCACCACTCGCCGCTTAGCACGATTTTTTCAACCTTGAGCCGATCGTCCGCAATGAAAACACCGCCGGATTTATTTCTGTGAACTGTTTTTTTGTTATATATCTATAAATGTTTTCAGGAAGCTAGGACAGAGAATGGCAGCTATTACCTGCTTCCGTGAGGAGCAATGGTTGGCAAAAGGCGCCGCCGCCTCCAGCTCGAGTATGTTAAAAAAAAAAAAAGACTCTACAGACTGACATGGAACACAATATATACGAACAAGCGATACGTATTTTTGTTCCCTCCCTCCTTTCCCCCGGGGGCAGTGGCGGGACCCGTGCTGTTGCTGTGCTCTGGTTTAGTGTGCTCGATGGATGGCCGACGCTTACCACTATTCCTACTTCGCGCTGCTGATTGTTCTTGGTCATGTACTCGACTCTGTGCTTGGACCGCCTCGTGTCCAGGGCGTAAGTACAGTAGTACAGCAGTGCTTGTTACGCGTACTGGTCATTTTGTTGCCGGTGTGGACGGCAGTCTGTGGGGGCCCCCGCTGTCGAGAACCGTCAAGTTGTTGTCCAGGCTCAAAAGTCTTGAAAGTCGAGGAAAAAGCAACCCAGCAAGTTGGCCTCCCATCACACCCCGGGAATAGACCCCACCGGGGGGGGGTGTTCCTCAGTACGCACAACAGGTGCTGTGCTCTTAAGTCCGCGTTTTTTGTTTCGTTCGGCGTTTTCCGAATCGACCTCAAGTCTTACCTCGTGTGGGCGTCGGTTGTGCTGCTGTTTCGTTATGTTGCTGCAAGGCGCGTTTTATCTCGAGGGCCAGCTTGAGCTGCATTCCTTGCTTAGAATTCCTTTTTTTGAAAGGTTGTTGGAGAGCTTATTATTAATACCAGTCGTTGGGACTCAGTCATTGGCTCGCGAGTCCGGGCCATTTTGGAGTACTGAGTCCCCAGGTACCAGGAGCCGAAATAGTGGAGTCCTCGCGAGTCCTCAGGGTACCAGAAGGTGAATGACTTGAGTCCTCGCGAGACCCTTGAAGCTGAATGAGTTGAGTGCTCTCGCGTCCCCAGGGTACCAGAAGCTGAAATGACTGAGTCCTCGCGAGTCCCAGGGTGCAAGGAGCTGAAATCACTGAGTACCCGCGAGTCTCCAGGGTACCATAGAGGTATCCGAAGCTGATGTAACGGAGTCCTCGCGAGTACCCAGGGCACAAGGAGCTGACAGGACCGAGTGCTCGCGAGTCCCCCAAGATGCCAGAGGGTGAAGTGACTGGTACGCAGTTGTACGGACGGTACTCTGTCGACCATTGTGTATGAACTGACTGAGTCCTCGCGAGTACCGAGCTCGAACCCACAACAAAAGATGGCAGAAGCTGAAACGATTGAGTCCCCGCGAGTCCCCAGGGTGCAAGGAGCTGAAAGGGCTGGGGTACTCGCGAGTCCTAAGGGTACAGGAGCTGAAATGACTGGTACTCACGGGTATGGTACGCTGGCGGCCTGTGCATATATAGAAGTACTGAGTCCTTGCGAGTACCGAGCCAAAGGTGAAACAAGAAGGTATCATAAGCTGAAATAACTGAGTCCTCGCGAGTCCGTCGGGTACCAGAAGCTGAAACGACTGAGTCCAAGCGGGTCCCCAGGGTACCAGAAGCTGAAGAGACCGAGTCCTCGCGAGTCCCTCGAGTACAAGGAGTTGAAGCGGCTGAGCACCCGCCAGTCCCAACACTTACAGTGGCTGAAATGACTGGTGTTCACTGGTGCGGTACTCTGACGACCTAATGCACTTCAATGGGTGGAACCACATGCGACACCTACGACGGCTCCCCGTCCCCTAGGAGAACATCCCGATAATATGCCCCGCGAAATATTCGAATACTGTACGTACAGAGGGTTATGTGTGGTGTAGGTGTGTGTGTAGCTTTTGTTGTGCAACACTGTTAGTCCGAGCGAAAAACGAGTTTTTCCGAGATTCCGAGCGGTACGTAGATCGACAAAAACAGTGACCGCGCCAGTGAACGGGACGCGTTCATTGAGGGCGCTCCGACTCGCGCTAGGGTCACAGTGTTCACACAAGATGCCCGGTGATATGTGGTGGGCGGGTGCCAGGCGGTCTGATTGAAAAACGTTTGGCCGCTGCTATGTTGAAAACAGACCGACAAAATTGTCGTGTCGCTTGCGTTCATCGTTGTACTCCCACTCCTACAGCCAGCAGCAGCTGTATACCACCAACATTCCGAGTTCCCGAGCAGCCGTCAATCGACAAATAAAACGGCTGCGTCATGAAATTTGGACGGGGTGCGCTCATGAGGGGCTCCGACCGGGGTCACAGTAGTGTTCACACGATGGCCGGTCATTATGTGGTGGACGGCGGCCATTGGCCGCCGGTGTGTGGAAAACAGACGACAAAAGTTGTCGTGTGGCTTGTGTGCATCCTCTTGCTCCTTCCTACCCGTGTGCGTTGATCTGAAAGAAAGATCAAACTCACCCTACAGCAGCTGCAGCAGCAGCAGCAGCAGCAAGCAACTGTATCATACCACCTACCAACAACACAGCTGCAGCGATAGCTCACAGGATTATGTTCTATACCGCCGTAACCACCACCAACACCACCAACGCACCAAGTCCTCGTGCGGATTCGACGAAACGGTCCGGCCGGCTGTTAAGACTATAATAGTACTGCTGTACCAATAGAAAGCTCAGTGGTGAGCCTTCGTTTCCTGGTTCGATGATGATTAGATTTAATATTTTCAAGTATTAATGCTCAGGATTTCTGTTGTGATTGTTCCTCCAGGTAAGCAACAGAAAAAAAAAAAAAAAAATCAGCCCCGAATGCCCGGTTTTCCTTTTCCTGCTATCCTGGGACAGTCAGTGACTCTAGCGAAACACGAATTTTGCCCTCGCGGGGAGTGCGATTTCTCGCCGACCTTGCCGAGAAAAACAACGAGACTCCCTAGGCAGCGGCGGGTGACATGCGCGAAGCCATCGCCGCGAGCGCGTGGCCGTGGCCTGCGAGAGCGTGGATGTCTCGACGACGGCAAAAAAAACGCGCTCAGATGGCCACGTTCAAATAACCGAGGTTAAAGGACTGCGGTCAACAAAATACAAGAGTGTTTTTATGGCCGAAGCTGAAGGGATGTAGAAATTATAGTACTATTTATGGGGGGCCATAGTTTATAGGACCTATGGTGTACATAAACACCTATATATTTACCTATTTTTACTAACAACATTTGGTCCTATTTGCTTTGGTCCCCCGTAATATGACTGTGGAAAAGTTATTTCTGTCCTTGTTTCTATTATTTTTGTTTTTTCTATAAAATTTCTCCTGAATCTTTCCCTTTTTTTTCGTTTCTTTCATATGTTGTTCTTCACTTTCAGGAAGCAAGGACAGCGAATGGCCGCTAAAAAAGCTCCTGCCGTAGGAAAAGGTGGCAAGGGCGGTGCCTCCGTTAGCGCCGCTGGCTCGGGCAAGAACCGCGGAAGAAGTGGAGGGGGTGGCATGGCCATGGACACGGACGGTTGGAATAAAGTTAAAAGGTACCTGCTACAGTATTAATAGTGTCCCTGGTGCTGAGAAAGCAACAAAAGGAAAATACATAAGGAAAATACATATATACATATATACAAGGTTCCCCTCCGGGAGGTGCCGCATTAATAGGGGAGTGGCGCAAGAACGAAATAATAATTCTCGTATGAAACCCTGCACACTTTTTTAGAAGTAGCACCTGCACCCACCCATCATTTTAACGTGAAGAACACACAGCATATTTTTGAGGACATACTATATTAAACTGCTGTTCGCGGAATTATTGTGGAATCATTACTATAACAATATATAATAGGGTATCGGTAAGTTGAGATATGTTGATCCGGCTGACTCGCGGCGATTGATTCGTAAGTACATAAAAGTTGCGCGAGGTCGAGGTTGCGCCACAATACCTTGTGACCGGCTGAGTAATAAGGTGCAGCACATATATATACATACTGGTACTACAATATATATGTTCCCCCAAAATAAATGTTTCTTGGTGCTCAGGGTATAATATCAAGGTTTCACAGGTAAATGCTCGAGAACAAATCGTAGTCCGAGTACTGAGAGTATTGGAGTACTGGCGGCAAAACTACTGCGAGTACTGAGAAAAGGCCCAAATACTGAGAGCAATGAGAGTGTGAGCAGTACCGAACCCCGAGAATACAGGTTGCTTAAAGTATGTACCCGCAGTAGTATCGAAACACGACATAAATACTTGGGGTAAACGCACTATATGCCCAGTACAGAACCTCGAGATACTAAGAGCATTCGCAGTCATGCATAATATTATACCTGGTATCGAAATACTGGCAGACTGCTTTGGGTGCTCAAGTTGTCTCCAGCGAAAGTAGTTTGCTCCATGTCCCACTCGTGTGGGACTATCTGGGTGTGTTTTGTGCCGAACGCTGGGCCTAAGACTTGTCGACACGGTGCACAGACGGTTGAAGTATACTTCATACTCGAATTATACTGGGCATATTGAGGGTATTTCACTACTACTGCGAGTACTGAGTCTCGCAGAAGACGCAGCAGTACGAACACTACCAATGGACGAAATACTACTATAGACTAGTACTTACTGGTATACTTGTAGTACCCGCGGTACAGCACCCTGAGATACTTGAAGCACAACAGGCGATATCCATGCCAGCAGCAGTAGCGAACCCCGCATTAGTGCGAGCCCGAAGAAAGTATACGCAGTAGTATCTATACAGAACCTCAAAATACAGCCAGTCAGTACTCGCAGTATCTCGAGTACAAAACCCCCGACATACTGCGAGTGTACGAAGTACCTACGGTAATAGCAGCAGTATTTTCTCGAACATACTGGTTTACTCCCAAGTATTCGGAGTATAATAGCTGTGAAATGTTGAGGTATGAACGCACGCCACACGCAAGCGCGCCCAAACTCTTTAATTTGGGCTAAAACACACAGGTAACATGTACTCTTATCATATTATACGTCCAGAAAAGCAAGGTGTGGACGAATGTATTGTTATTACTGTAGTACTCTGTTGTAGTTCTGGTACGAAAATAGTCAAAAGTGAAATTAAGAAAAAAAAACGTGGATGGTGCGAGTCGAACCTCGGAAACGAAAATGTGATCCAGCGCAGTTTAACGTATACGTTAGAACAGTGCTCGTACAACTGGCATGTCGTGTTTTTTATGCGATCTAAAACACTTTGCACGATCTCCTACACTGCTAGTAGAGTAGATTTTGTACAGGTATGACTGCATATTCAGCAGTACTGCTGTAAAATGCAACGCGAGGAACGTACGTGTACTGATCCCCTTTCAGCTGGCTTTAGGATCTATCGGTCAACAATGTAGGACACACTGCAATCAGAACTACTGTACTGCTGTAAGTATGTTACCAACGCTGCTGTACGAATGAGCCGCAGTACGATCATCCATACGCGCAAGGTGTGCTCACTGCTGCTGCTGGGCAGCAGGGTTGGTTGTGGTGCTGTAGGAAGCTGTAGGTAAGCACGCTCTGTGCACTGCTGTGGGTATTTCATTGTTCTCTAGGCGGTGGTCCGTGCTCCGTGCAACAACCCAAAAAAAATGTATGTATGGGATATTTTTGTACGTCATCCTGGGTACATAATGATAAAAAAAATATATGGCAGACGATGGAATGCGGACGACAGGCTCTGACAGAGACACAACCAACCACAGCAACACTGCGCATATGGGCGTGTCGAACACGCACGGCGTGTGGGCGGCAGCGTTGGAACGATGGGATCTGTGCATGTTGTCTGTTGTGTTCCTGGTAAATGCCTGAGCTGTGTGCTCACAGCTCATGAGAGCCGGGAGGAGAAAACAGAGAGCATCACAATGTACCGATACGTACGTACAAAATAAGGCCTCTTTACCGAAACCAGGGAAATCGTCTTATCCACTCCCGCCGGAAAAAAACTTTAAGCGCCTGCCACGCGCTTCAGAGTGCGCGGATCGCGCCGAGACCTAGACCAATGTGTCCGGCAGGGCTTCCCGTGTCCGTGTACTTGCTGTTTTGCCTAAAAGTGCTCGTGCGAAGAGAAAAGTTGGCAAAAGTACGAAAATTTGACAAATATACGTATACATATATATTTTCATGTACGAAAGCATCAACCATAGCATAAATTAAGTCAACCCTTGTACTATTGATAACTACGAGGGGCTAGATCACGCTATGGACAACTTGTAAACATGCCGCCGTCTCTTCACCAGTAAACCCAATGTGTTGTCGGCTGATACGCTTTTAAAGTTTAATCCCCCCCCCCCCTCCCCCCCCCCTCTGGTCGCAGGTAACGCCCATCTCATCGCGCTAAGCTTGAAGTTGCGGATCAAAACTGGCCGCCCACTTTCTTTGGGTCGGCTGCGTGGGGATATGGATGTTCGCGTTACGTTATATGGGGAACCTTTTGAAAGTTCCGCGAAATTCTTGGGAGTTTGTTATGTGGATATTCGCGTCACGTTAATATGGGAACTTTTGACCGCTCCAGTCATGTCCTTACTGGTCGGGATGTAATGTTTTTTTCTGCTGGAGTTTCGTTATTTGTTTTTTGGTGGGATGTAGCGTCTCTCAAAGCGAGGATCGAGTACAAGATGTGGCGCTTCAAACCGCAACTACTTGTCTCGGTTTCGGCCAGTTAGTGGGAGTTCATTATTTTTTGTTGGGATGTATTTTCTTGGGGGTTTTGTTTAGCTTTTGCGGGGTATCATGTCTCGAAACGACATTTTGCAAATTATAAACTACAAATTGGCGGCAAGTCTTGTCGAAGAACGACGTTAAAGTATAAAGTGTGACTCTACAAATCGTACTCACATGTGAAGCGGGCGGTATAATTTCTGTAGTAGGAAGGGAGGGAATCCGTGCGCCCAGAATTCGGATTGTCAAGAAACATTTATTTGTTAATGACGAGATTCCGATATGCTACCTCGAAGGCACGGCATCCGGGCAACTTTTTCCGAGGGAACAGGTTTCGATGATTTTCAAATTGCGTTCGCGCGATTTTTTCGAGCTGACTCTTTCGATGGGGTTCCTTCTGGCTTTCGGTCAATTTTTTCACAGGAGGTTTTGGCAAGATGCCGCCCGGGCGGATTTTCCCCAACGGGGAGTACGGCATCATGGCATCCGGTCAGCTTTTATCCGAAGGCCATTTCGGTACCAGGTCGCATTCGGTCAATTTTTGAGCAAAGAGGTTTCGGCATTTATTTGGTGTTCGCCCAGTTTGGCAATCGGGGTGATGGCCTTCGGGCATCTTTCCCAAAGGAGAATGTTGGCATCCGGGCATCCGGGCCAATTTTGTTTTTTTTACAGCGATCAAGAAAACACCTCAGATGTGGTTTGATACATGTGTTCTCGAAAATAATATTTTGCAAGCTGCGGGTAAGTACGAACCCTATTAATAGCGGCCGCGCGTTTAAACGGACCAGAGGTGTGTTTTTTCCAAATGGGGCTTTCGACGTGATTTCATTCTGCTAACTTTGAAAAAAAATATTGTTTCGCCATCTGGTGGCGTTCCGGCGACTTCGCTGTTTTTGACAAAAATAATCAAAACCGCCCGGTGCTACAGGGGGGATGTGAGGCGTTCTACGATAGACATTCACCCTATATTTTCTGAGGCTCCTCGCTTGACCTTAAGGAGCTCAATACCTTCACCCGAAAACTGACTTGAGCAAAAATCAAATTACGTCCCGATGAAGAATCCCATAGCCCAAGTACACAAAAACGTCGTTTTTCGAAACAAGATTGGCATTCCGACGATTTTGGGTTAAGAAACCCCGTCATTCAGAAAACATTTTGGCGGAAATGTGGTCTTAACCTGCACAGGGTGTGTATGATTGACCCTGTACAGGGTGTCGACCGTGTGGTCGACCTTGTGAGGTTAGACAACACGACCCTGGCAGGGTCTTAACCTGCACAGGGTGTGTATGATTGACCCTGTACAGGGTAGCCGAGCTGTACAGGGTTTGTACCCAGTACCTTGCCAAGGTCTTTACCCTGTGCAAGGTCTGGTCGCAGTACCCTGTACAGGGTTCTTACCCTGACAGGGTGCTACCACATAACCTCGACAGGGTTCCAGACCCCCAGCGAGGTCCTCACAGGGTCTCCACAGGGTGTCGACCCTGGCAGGGTGTTCACAGGGCACAGCCGAGTGCCCACCTGTGCATCCTTTTTGATGAATGCCTTTCGGGATTTCCAACTATATCAATAAGTTGCATTCCTTTGCCAAATGAATTCCTCATCGAGATAAGCATGCAAGTTATTTGTTAGGTGTTATATATATATCGCTGTGGGGTAGGGTGCATACAGAGCTCCTCAAGTGAAAATTTCGAGTCTCGGGGAAAAAATCAGTGTTGTAGTTATAATACACTGCACCCTCTCCATCGTTTTTCACGCGCGCCAACACGCCTCCGTTGTGAGAGATTTCGACAAATTTGTTCGACACCCTATCTTTGCAAGCCGATTTGTACAATATGTTGACACAATAATAATGGCCACTATGTTTATACGTACGTACTTTTGTTTTCAGTAGCAACGGCCCCTCTATAGTGCCGGTGTGCGCCAGCCAGCAAAAACGACCGGCACTCTGTACAGCGGTACCCGGCACTAATCCCTCCGCACGCTACTGCTGCCACACTCGTTACTCCCGTCTGTGCCAAGCGATTTTACCGGCCGGTACTATAGCGGGCACCCGGCACTATAGAGGGACCACTGTGCTGGCGATATGCTTCGGCTGCGTAATACAGCAGACCTGGTGTAGGGTTCGGCCTTGCTTTCCACGGCACGAGGTTTCGGCAACCCTAGTGGCTCCAGCGGCAAGCTTTCACACACGCCTGACAGACTCCGCCGATCCTAATTTTCGGTTTATATATTCCAGGGCACACGTATATACCCTTGGTCTGTGTTGATTCGTCGCCAGATGTGCTCCGACGACCACACATATCTGTCACACACACAGTAGATCGTGTTGAGTGGGACGAGCCGAAGGATTGATCTGCATGGCCTACGGGGCTATGGAATAACAAATGTTTCCTGGGTTGGTTTTGTATGACACGGCTCTTGCACAACAGCTCATAACGATATACCAGGCCACAAGCACAGCTATATCGACCCTCACGTAAGAAACCTGAAACCAGATCTCAGGCTAACATCGTTATTCCGTCAGGGCGAGAAAGGGGTAGATTTTCCGACAAATTTCTATGGACGGCTCGTAGGACACATGCGTCTTCTCAATTTGTACTATTAATAGTACAAATGTTTTGTCTGGATCTCTCAAAAGTCTTGTTTTTCGTTACGAGAGAGGTCGATACTGCTGTCTAGGATTTGGATGGCCCATTCGTAGATCGTGGCGTATCCGATGTGTAGCATTGTATCTGTAGTACATACCTATCTCTTAACACAACCTCCCGATGGAGGTGGTAACGATAAATGGCTGCTGGTTGTAGTGTAGTACGAGTCATACTTATCTCCAATACGGCACTTCGATGGAAGTGAGCTCTGCGCAACTAAAACAAAAGCGCGACATACTCATGGACTGCATGGGCTGAGGAGTACACGTCCAAACAGCACACTCAACGGGGACTCCTGAACTTCGTATCAGAGTCCAGATTTGACGAAATACCATACAGCGGAGACTCACGAGCTGCGTCCTCCAAACATAAACACAGTTAATGACGACTCACGAGCTTTGCTACGTCATCCTAATTCAAGACAAAACCAGAAAACATAACCCAAGGTGAGGATGAAAAAGTGCTTAATCAAGAAGCTTGTTTAGCCGACGTGACCGGAGATTGCTGGCCCGCGAGGGCGGGGCGACCGATAGAGGAGTATTCACTTGAAAACCAGCAAAGAAAGCAACACAACGCTGCACATACGCGGCCGGGAGGGGGGGCATGGTCGTGCCACACACCCATTTCTCCGCATCCAAAGGGCCGACAAAATGGAAAGCCCTCCCACTACTACGATAACAGCCAAAACAAAAAAAAACTTGGCGCACTGCTGCTGCCGTAATATCGCTGGCGACCATGGCCCCTTGTTGCGAAACACGGGGATGAACCCGGGATGTCCCCTGACGACCGCTTGTTTTTATGTTGCAAAGACAACAGAACGGACCCCTGCCCTGCATCTACCGAAACAAGAGAGGTCAAGCACAACAATACATGTATATACCCATCACACTGTAGTGTCGATGCCGCTTAAGGCCACGTGCAGAACCCGGGCAAAGCGCGGGACGTTCCTCAAGACTGACGACCACAAAGTAGATATACGTGGCCCATTGTGACGGCAGCCAGGTGATCGAACACCACAAACACGAAGGAGCTCCAGCTCTCAGGAGTGTGCGGAGGGGTTACGTAGGGTGTACGAGTGGGGGTCAG
Organism: Macrocystis pyrifera; assembly: GCA_031763025.1. Lineage (NCBI taxonomy): Eukaryota > Phaeophyceae > Laminariales > Laminariaceae > Macrocystis > Macrocystis pyrifera. The sequence continues at coordinate 9,969,306 of JASSKH010000020.1, read as the reverse complement.
GCAGTCGAGCGCTCCCCACTGCACTCTAGGAAGGCGTCAGTCAGTCATTACCGTTCTGATGGGGCAGTGTCCTAGGACTCGGGCATTACCCCTCGTGTGTACTCCATATCAACGGCCCCGGAGAACGAAACCCGGGGTTGAATCCGGTTTGCCCCCTGTCGGCTGGCGATCACCTCATTAAATAAACCCGCCGGTGTCATGAGAAGACAACAGAAAGCTCCTGCTCTTCAACTACAACATCAGTCAAGCACTAACACAGAGTACCGATTGGAGCCACATGGGAAACCCGGGGAGTAATCCAGGTTGTCCCCGGATGATTGGCGACCAAACTTGTTTTGGGATAAACCCGGGTTGTCATTATTCCCTGACGATTGACGACCACCCGACGACCAAAACTTTTTGGGGATGAAGCAGGGGTATCTCCGGATGTCTCCGGATCATTACACAGAGCAAAATGTTTTTGGGGAATTAACCGAGGATAATCTCTGGCGGCTGATGACCAAACGTTGACGTTTTCACCCACCTATGTATCAGATGTATTTTGCCGAAATTTACAACGAGTCGAACGCTGGGGGCCCACCCTTCCCACCTCGCAACAAACACGAAACATGCACACGCACATGAACTCGCACACAAAAAAACAAACGTGCTCACGGAACACCTCTCGTACGAGTAGACAACCGGCAAACACAGCAAAAATGTCCTTACGTACCAGCAGAACCAGAAGCATCAACAACACAGTAGCAGACGCAGCAGCACCACCAGACGCAGCAGCAGCATAACAGCAGCACCAGCAGAAGCATTTACAGCAGTAGTATCAGCGTCGGCACAAGAGCGGCATCAGCATCAGCTGAAGCAAAGCCAGCATCAGCAAAAGTATCAGCAGTAGAATCCGCAGGAGCACAACAGCATCAACATATTCAGCAGGACCATCACCCGAAGCATGAAACGCATCAGCAGAAGCATCAGCGGTATCAGCAAAAAAAATCTGCACCGTCAAAACCGACGAATCAACAGCCACGGAGGAAATATCAGCAACAGCGTAACAGCAGCAGCAACAGCAGCAACAACACTAGCGGCGGCAGCAGCAACATCAGCCACAGCACCATTATCAGCAGATGGCCTCACCCATTCAGCTCTTTTTCCCAACCCCACGCCTTCCCCTTAAAAAAGGACCGGGTCAAAACTTGCAGCAAAGACAAGGAACGAGGGGAGAGCTACGAATGACGTACCCCCCCCCCCCTCCCCTCCACCCCCAACCACTACCACCACCAAAGCTATTACAGTAAGAAACCGGCCTATTTGGGATCGTCACGGTCTCGGCTTCAACATAAAAAACAAACGTGAGCGCCCGGGGGCCTTCAATCAAACGGGTCAAAACCGCGGCCTCCTAGACTCTTTTGTAATATTTGTCGTGTACATAATGGGCCGTCATTCAAAAAGCGTCAAAAAGCCGGGTCAAGGCCACTTTTGGCCCGAACATACTGGGTTAAGTGCAGGCGGGGGACGGTCAGGCAAGGGGCCAAACCGCGTAAAACCCCTGGGCATAAATAAACTACTTTTGGCGTTGGGGGGGGGCGGTCAATCAGAAGGTCAGACCGCTCCGAGGTCTCCTTGGCCAAAATGTACTAGGTTCAGTGTAGGCGGGGCGGTCAGTCAAGAGGTCAAACCGCGTCAAGGCCGCCGAGGACCCTGTAGGCCTAAATATACTAGTTTTAGAGGAGGGAGGTCGCTCAGTCATAAGAGGTCAAACCGCGGCCTCCTAGTTTATTTGACCACCGCCAACACCACGACCACCCCCATCCCCTCCTGTGGTGTCCAGGCCCGCTCTCAGGGCCCGCTGCAAGGTCTGCCCGTAATCTTCATTCGCGCCCGCTGCTGACTCTCTCCCTCTCCCACAACCACCATCTTCACCGCCACCGCCACCGCCACCACCGCCAGCTGCAGTCGAAGGGCGTCCTACAAGTTCGGCGCCCGTGCGACGCTCTTCAAAAAATAGGTACCCCCTATATTGCGTGTGTGCGTGTTGCATGCGAGGGGCGGGAGGGTGGGTGGGCGGGAATCTGTGAGCGAGGAGGTTTGAGGAAGATTCAACTACTGCGTCGGGGGCGGGAGGAGGAGGAAGAGGAGGAGGAGGAGGGCAGCTTGGCGCGACACGTCGGCAATCCTGTGGTGCTGACGGTAGCTTACCACTTACCGCGAGGAACAAAAGGTTGGGTTCACGAAAACCGTGTACAATACGACTATACCCAGCCCTAACCCTAACGTTGAATCCAACCCAACCAGCCAATGTATTCGAGGGCCAGCTCATTATCTTGTGCATGGTGCGCTAACGACAGCAGCGCCGAAAACGTGGTAACAAACTCTATGTACGCGCTTACCCGGGGGAAAAGCAGTGCAACCCAATAACTCTTTAGTCCACGTCGCAACAGGCAGCAGTACAGCGCAGTGCTGAGGCTGCAGTTGAGACGGTAGTAGTTGCAGTACGGTAGTCTATACGTCGTAATACTTAGAATACGAGCTTTAATACATCATGCACATAAACACGGATCTCTGGTGTTGACATTTTTAGACCAACTACTATGGGAAAATATTTCTGAGCTCTCCGGACTGGGTATTCAGGTCAAACATACGCGTTTTACTCTGCAGGACAGCCAAAAACACCGGTAGACTCTTCAGAATGTTCCCCGGAATTTTTCGAGAGCTTTCAGGAACAATTTCCAGTTTCTCGAGAGTAGTAGTTTGATTTTTGGAGGAGCCAATCAGTTTTCTCTGGAGGGTCAAAAATAAGGCTTTATCAGAACTGGGGCCAAAAAGGATGGATCTTTGAAGATATTTGATGGAAAACCATGATTTCCTCAGAACTGGAAATATGGACGAACAATCCAAGTACGACTCTGGAGAAACGGAAAAGTGCGCGAGAAAGCTCTCGGAAAACTAACGGCGGCATCCTGAGGAGTCCACCCGTGTTTTTGAGAGTGAAAAATAGTAAAGTATATCGCAGGTTCTCGGCAAAAAAACCCTGTTCTGAGAGCCCTTCAATTTTTTCCCATAAAATAATAATAATAAACAGATGGTTTTGCTAATATTAATAATTTCAAAAATAGTTTGAGGCGAAGCCGGAAACCCCATATTGGTTGGTTGGCGTTGCACGATCTTGACGTTTTGTTCGCTTTGTTCCGTCGGTGTAGGGTGGGTGTTTTGCGATCTTGACTTTTCGTTCGCTACATGGGTTGGTTAGTGTTCGGGTGATCTCGACCTCCAGTTGACGTTCCCGCTTATTCGGCACGATGGTTGACGCGCGCTGTGTACGAGACGAAGAGTTACGCCGTCAGCCATGATGGCTGATTGGTTTCGCAGGGATATAGGGTTATACAGTAGTCTTCAAGGTTCCCCTCCAGGAGGTGCCTAGGGGAGTGGCGCAAGAAAGAATACTCGTATGAAATCCTGCACACCTGTTCAGACCAACTGTTTTTATGGGAAAATTTTGAAAAAGTCTCAGAACTGGCTTTTTTTGGCCGAAAACCGGCGATGTACTCGACGGGACTGTCAAAAACCCCGGTAGACTCCTCAGGATGTTCCCTTTAATATTGCGAGAGATCCGTTCCTTCAGAGTCGTAGTTGGACTGTTCGTCCATATTTCCAGCTCTGAGGACATCGTAATTGTTCATAAAAAATCCTCGAAGATCCACTATTTCTGGCCCCAGTCTTATTTCTGACCCTCCAGAGAAAAATGATTGGCTGCTCCAGAATTCAAATTAGGACTCTGGAGAAACGGGAAATTGTTCCTGAAAGCTCGCGAAAAAAACTACGGGGAGCATTTTGAGGAGTCTATCGGTGTTTTTTGGCTTTTCCGCCGAGTAAAACGCGTAGATACGGCCTAAAACCCCAGTTCTGAGAGCTCATAAATAATTTCCCATAATACTGTAGTTGGTCTAAAAAGTATTGAGATAGTATTATTAATAATAGCTGCACCCACCCATCATTAATGTGAAGAACACAAACAAATATTTCTGAGGACAGACTATGCTGCTGTTTATGGAAATAGTGTGGGATAATTACTACAATAATATAAAAGTGTACCCGTAGGTGGATATTGAATCCGAACAAATGACTCGCGGCGATCATTTCAACGTACGCGGCGTAAACAGACGTACAAAAAAGTAGCGTGAGGTCGGGGTTGCGCCATAATACTTTGTGACCGGCTGAGTAAAATACAGCACATACAATATATATCCCCCCGAAATAAACGTTTCTTGGTGCTCAGGGGAACATAGAGGTTTCACAGAAATGCCCAAGAACAAATCGTAGTCCGAGTACTGAGAGTATTGGAGTACTGGCGGCCGAAATATTGCGAGTACTGAGAAGGCCCAAATACTGAAAGTAATGCGAGTATGAGCAGTACGGAACCCCGAGCGCACAGACAAGTATGTACCCGCAGTATCGAAACACCAAATACTTGGAGTACAGGCAATCCGCAGTACAGAACCTCGAGATACTGAGAGTACTCGCAGTACATATTCCTCGCAGTAGATATTCCCGAAATACTGTCAGTACTCTAAGTGCTCCAGTTGTCCCCAGCGAAAGCAATTTGCTCCAACTCCCACTCGTGGGACCATCTGGGAGTGTTTTGTGCCGAATAATGGGCCTGAGAATTGTCTACACAGTGCACAGACGGTCAAGTATACTTCATACTCGAAGTGTACTGGGCACATTGAGGTACTGCGAGTATTTGCAGAAGCACTGCGAACAACTATGAACGGACGAAATACTGCTGGACTATCAATAATAATAGTACTCGCAATACCCGGAGAGCAGAACCTCGAGATATTTGAAGCACAACAGGGAGTATCCAAAACAGCAGCAGTAGAGAACCCCAAAATACAGCAGTATTAATAGTGCGAGCCCGAAAGTATCCGCAGTAGTATCTGAAGTAGTGGTGCAGAACCTCAAAATCTTGCAAGTACTCGCAGTATCTGGAGTACAAAAAAATCCGAAATACTGCGAGTGTTCGTCGAAGTACCTACACAGTACAGTACTTTCTCGAACATACTTTGCTATACCCGCAAACATTGGGAGTAGCTGTGAAAGGTTGAGGTATGGACGTACGCGACACGTGAGCGGGCCCAAAATCCGTGGCCTTGGGTAAAAACACACAACTTGTATTATATCATAGGTTCAGAAAAGCAAGGTGGGTGCACTGGTACAAAAAAAATCAAAGGTGGAAAAAAAAAAAGATGCGTGGATGGTGCGGGTTGAATCTCAGTGCTCGTACAACTGGCACGTTGAGTTTTTTACGGAATCTAAACACATTGCAGGATTTCCGACAGTAGAGTAGCTTGTACAGATACGACTGCATGTAGTACTGCTGTGAAATGCCACGTGATATGATACGACAACAGAAGATACGCGTACTGCGACAACGGAACGTGTAATTATACCCTTTCTGCTGGCTCTGGGGTCGGTCAGCAGTGTAGGGCACACAGAAGTGAGTAACTGTAAGTATGTTTTGTACGAATGCTGCTGTCCACGATGCTTGTACGAACGATTTGTTGTACTCGACTCAGGCGAACATATCGATCCGGGGATGATCGGTACCGGGCAAAAAGTGCCGGTCACACATTGCGGAAGGTACGTGCATAGGCCAATGCCGATGCCAACAACAGCCCAACACTAAGTATTATAGTACTTAGCGTGCAGAACAGATCTTCCACATGCGCATAGTACGCTGCCTGCTGCTGCTGTTGGCGCACTGTGTTGAGCACAGCTGGAGCAGTGGCAATGTTGGATCACACACAGCAATATGCAGAAGAAGCAGCAGGGAGAGAGGTGATGATGACGTGGTGGTGGCGTCGTCAAGTGATCGATCTAAATCTCCGATAAATCAACTTTGATGCCGCAGTACGATCATCCATACGCGCAAGGTGTGCTCACTGCTGCTGCCGCTGGGCAGCGGGGTTGTGGTGCTGTAGGAAGCTAGAGGCAAGCACGTTCTGTGCACTGTTGTTATTGTTGTCTGGGCGGTGGTGCGTGCTCCGCGTGCAACAACACAAAAAATGTACAGGGATACCTGGTATACATCAGCCTGGGTACATTCGTATGAAAAAAAATCTGGCTGACGGTGGAATACGGACCGCAGGTTCTGACAGACACAAACAGCAACAGCAATACTGCGCATATGGGTGTGTCGCACACGCACCGCGTGTGGGCGGCAGCGTTGGAACGATGGGATCTGTGCATGTTGTCTGTTGTGTACCTGGCATATGTCTGTGTGCTCACAGCTCATGACAGCTTAGGGGAGGAAACAGACACTATTTTACCGATACGTACGTACAAAATAAGGCCTCTCGTACTGAAATCAGGGAAATCGTCTTTATCTAATCCCGCCGGGAAAAAAAAGTTCGAGCCCGCCAGGCGCTCCAGAGTGCGAGGATCGCGCCGAGACCTCGGCCAATGTGTCCGGCCAGGCTTCCCGCGTCCGAGTACTTGGTGTTTGCCGAAAAGTGCTCGTACGAAGAGAAAGTTGACAAAAGTACTGAAAATTTGACAAACATACGTATACATATGTTGTCTTCCACTTTCCACCGTTCTTTCTGCCCAACTACACCAAAACACCCAGTGACTGTTAGGGGTGGGACTGGAGGCCTGATTTGACCCAAAAAAAGCGGCAGGCTATTCGAGCCGACCAGCTAAAAAAAAAAAAATCTGAAAAAATAAAACTACTGCCATACCCCTAACTACTTGGTTTTAGTGCGGATGCGTAGTGAACTTGTATATGATATTTCTCTGAGGTAGAGATGGAGTCGGTCTTCACCTCATCCGGACACCCCACACAGGGCACATACCCTTCGATCGCATGCTTTTTTTAGCACAGAAGTACAAATTGACGTCTTTATAGACTGAAAGGTGCGGAGAAACACGCATTTTTTTTTTTGCTTTTTCTGCCTCTTGCTCTCTGTCGTGCTTTGAGTAGTGTGTAGACATAATCATACTCTGCATTGGGATGTGTGGCATACAGCAAAACAAACCCCGGTCGAATCGACGTAGTATACGTAGAGAACGATCTGGCGAAAAATCGCCCCTCTTCAGTCACTTTTTCGGGACCTGTACCATGACAATCAATTTCTTGATGGGGATTTATTCGAAAACACCAAAACGAACCTCGGTCAAGGGCAAAAGGAAAAAAAGTGTCCAAGCAGATCGGGAGGCATATCTGCAGCGTACGGGTCGTACTGTCCACGAGGCGTCGGCGATCGTGTGCCGAGCGAATGCTGTTGTCCGCCGTGGCATCGCGAGGGCGGAGGACAGCCGCGACCGGGCTCGACGGCTGTGGATGGCAACATCTTGCTCCGCTGCAGCAGCAGCAGCAGCAGCAGCAGCAGCAGCAGCAGCTGGGTCAGTACCGCCACAGCAGCCGCATCAGGATCAGCAGATCCACCTTCAACCAGGCCCGGTAGGGGCTGCACTTGCGGGTTGTCAGTCATCGAGGCGGAGGGTCCACCAGTAATTCCCCCTCACGCTCACACGGCGGTTTGTGCGCTGCTGCTCAAGCAATCGTCGTGGTGTTTTTTTTTGTTGTGTGCTGCTCCGCCCTATTGGAGCGACACGCTGCAGCTCCTCTCGTACCATACATAACATACACTGGTACCTGGTACGTGGTATATGATACCACCTGAAGAGTTTTTTTGTGACGTGTCCGTTCTTTCCCACGCGCTGATTGGTTAATTTCTAAAAGATTCTTTTTTCCCAGATAACGACCGCTGACATTTTTTGTGACTTTTCTACGTCTAAAAATATTTCAGTCCCACCCCTAACTGTCCTGATTTCTTATCATAGAAAGAGAATTGTTGTGTGGTCACAGACTTTGAGCCCGAGAAACACAAAAACAAGAATAATCGAAAAAACGAATGGGTAGAACAAGTGAAGTGCCAACGTACCCGGTACGAGAGCACAACAACACAAGCCAGATCAGGAAGTAAAAACAAAATATGAGGGGGTTTTCCACACATTCGACACTACGCAATGGCTGAGAATCGCCGTACTACACTGATACGACTGTAGCGAAAGTCTGACTCAAAGCCTGAGTCAACCATACCCAATCAACCATTCGTTGGCATTATTTAGTAGGCGTTTGTCTCGTACACGGTCTGTTCCAACCATGGTGTTGGAAAAGTTGGTCAACTATACTGCTGTATACTATTAATTCGTCTCGTACACAAACAGTAGCCCCCAATCGAGCCTTTCGTGATCAACAGATCCACGAAAACCGTCCCGTCTTTTGAATATCGTACGGTTCACGAAGCAGCTATCGTAGGGATAATTTAGTGACGGCCGAAGAAGCGCATAGATACACGTTGCCAAAGAATTAAGAAAACAATACGGTACGTGCTTTTTTCTCGTCGCGGAAAGCGCGAGAGCAAGAGTCAGCACAACGGGTTGAAAATCGATGAGCAGTGGGAGTGCTGAGCCCTCTGCTCGAAAAAAATGGAGGCAGGTACCAGGGAAGAGAAGGGAAGATACGTGTGGCCACGCCTACCGCTACAGTTTAGAGAGCTGGAAAGTGAAAAGAAAAGGGATAGGGGTGATAATACCTCCTACGCCAATGAAAATATAACTTGAATAGACCCTCATTTTAAGCCCAACACCAGCCTGCCTTGGTTCCTTTACTCGCTAGAAGCACGCGTACGTCGCAAGGCCGATACAATGGCATCTATATATCCTCTAGGGCGGCAAAAGCGCGAAAGTTCTCTAGGTTTACCTAGGGTTATCTAGAAGCAAAATAAAAAAAGTTGTCCTAACGACGAAATGACAAAAAACGGTACACCAGTGATTTTTGCTAGTTCACGGTACAAAAATTCAAACCAGGAAATCAAGGTACACCAAACCCAAATTAGATGACGTTTTCTGTCAAGATATACTGTTTCATGGCGAAACATATATGTCCGTCCGTCTCAATTGCAAAAATGACTAAAAACGGTACACCATTGTATTTTTGCCAGGTTAAGGTACGAAAAAGTAAAACGAGGTGATCAGGAGACAGCGTACCCAAGTTATATGACGTTTCCTGTCAAGGTATACCGTTTTCTGGCAAAAAAAACAATGTCTCAGGATAGCTAATAACTACGAGCAAAAACCGCGTTCGTGAATACAAGGGCCTTCTTGTACTCGTGTTCATACGAACTTACCAGGGACGAGTCAAGCGTAGCTTACATTTCTGAAGACATTTTATTGCGTTTCGTGCGCGTGCGTGTACTCAGAACACGGCACCGCGGGCGAGCCCGGCGCCGTCGCGGGTGTCAGCGGGTGTTGACAGGTAGAGGGTGTTGCAAGGAGCGCAGTCGCCGTTTTCGTGGCTAGGCGTCGCGCGTGTGACTCGAGACACGTGGGAATCACGGATGGGCTCTGTCTAGCCTCCTTGTGAGGCTCCGCTTGTACCATACACGAGATATAAGGGTCGTTTTGATTTGCAAAATAATATTCAAGCGGTGCTTATTTTTGCGAACAAATTAAACTTCAAAGAGAGAGCGATGCAGTCTGAGCACCAATTTTGTCGAGCTGGCGAACAAGGGCCACGGTGAGCACCGGGCTTCACTCGAGGCAGGCGACGGGGCTCACTGTGGCAGAGAGGGAGGAAAGCTTCACCCGGACCGAATCGGTGGTGAGGTGGTCGCGAGATGGGCGGGTGGCGTATGAGGTTAAGAGAGAAGCTCTGCCGTTCGAGTTTTTTCTTTAGCCCAGTGCAAGGTGTTCCAATCAGTCAGAAAATTATTACATGAGAGGGGACGGGGATTTTTTTCTTTCCGCGCTTTTTCGTATGTGGTGCAGCGCAGCGTGCGGTTGCACTGCACGCGGATCCCAGTGAGATCCTGCACATAGCAAACGGGGCTTCGCCACAGCATGAGCTTCAACGTTGACCACTTGTAACCAATCGAAGTATGTCGGTCTATTCAAGCTTTCGAAACGATGAGCGAGCCAAAGTGCAGATGGGTAACGCGCAGCCTCTGCCTGAGATCGATATCCCTCCGTCGTAAAACAGCCACTTGCAACAGAGTACGCATCCGACTATCGGTAGATCGGTATCACCAACCACGCCAGTCAGTCACATTATTTCGTCATACTCTACTCATCAAGTACTATAGTAGCGGTAGCGTTGTCTCCACGAAGGGTTCAGTAGATACACCCATTCTGCAGTCAGTGCATCATATATATTCTGCTAGCAGCTGTTGTTGTACAAAGCGACAGTATCGAGCGCGATCATACAACTAACTGTCGTGCCAGGTATCAATAGTACAAAACATCTACGTATCTATCGTCTTATCCACTCCTCTGCTGATGCTAATGATGTTGAATGGCAACAAACCAACGCGATGAGCAGCGCGCAGCGATCCACAGCGCGGACACCCGCATCGGTACACAACACAGCAATGAACCCGACAAAGTGGAGAGGCAGCTGAGACAAACTAACGCGTCCAGGATACCCGTATCTATCATCATACACCGCCACGGACAGCATGCAAAATAAATGGTGTGTTGGTGCTGTTGCTGTAACGCTCGAAAAAATGTGATATCACGAGTGACGAGTCACGAGACGGCAGCAGCAACTAAGAGCTTCGGCCGCCGAAGGCCTTGAACTTTTGCAGCTTCTGCTTCTGAGCAGCAGCTCCTGAGCAGCAGCTCCTGAGCAGCGGCTTAGCTGCTGCCTGCCGCTGATTTGCGTTGAAGTTTTTTTGCAGCTAGCTGTTTGCTGCTGCTTCAGAAGCTGCTGCTGAGCTTTGGTGGCCGAGAGCTTTGGCCGCGATTGACGTAGGCTTCGTCATGTTGTCGTGACGGCAAAATCTGACACCTACCTGGTAAGCGACAGAGAGGGACAGCACCACCACCACCACAACAAGTAGCTACAGTAGCTGCTGTGCAGCTGCTGCTCCTGAGCAGCGGCTTAGCTGCCGCCTGCCGCTGACTGGGGAGATTTTGTGTTGCGGCTAGCTGGCCGACTGCGACTAAAGAGAGTTAAACGGCCCACGACAACAACTAACGGCCTACAACAACAAAACACGACATACAACAGGTCGAAACAAGACAACAACCAGTGATACTACTGACTTCTCCATTCCTACAAACCGCGGTACCTTCTTTGCATCCAAGCACAGGTCACCCGATAGAATTCGGGTTAGGGTTAGGATTCGGGTCGGGTGGTCAGCGTCTATTGTATAATACAGTAAGCATGCCTGGTATCTCCTACTGCTATCACTCCTTCTGAATACCCACGCAAGGAACACTACATGGCGGCAATAGCGGCATCTTCAAAACAAGTAAAATTCTGCCTGGCAAATATCTACGTCGCGAGAGAATTTCCATACTTCCGTCCAACCTTGAATAAAGGTTAACACCTAGGGAACAGCAGGGCAACCCTTGCCCTGCTCTACAATACGAAGGAACAAAAACAAATCGCAGGACTCGACTCACTAAAACGAAACGAAACACCAAAAAGCAAAAAACACACAAAAAACAAGAAAAGCCCAAGAAAAGCGAAACAAAACAAATCATAATACGACAAAAAAAAACAAAAAACAACGACAACAGCGTTCACAAAACAAAAACCAGCAACAACCAAACGCCAACAACGCCATCATTTTCATTGTCGCGCACCTGCACGCGGGGCAATAGGAGTGCTTGGCCAGCCACTGCAGAAGGCACGAGTAGTGAAAGAAGGTCTTGTTCACTCCGCAGCTGCAAAGGGTGAGCATCTCGGGGTCCTCCTGGACACACGACAAAGTAGCGGTACATGGTGTATGATATGGTATGATATGGTATGGTATGGTGTGGTACGGAAAGGTAAGGTATGACGTGGTATGGTAGGGTGATTATATGGTATGGTATGGGTATGGTATGGGTTTGGTACAATATGGCATATTTCGGTATTCCGTTCACCCGGCAGCCGCGCGGGGTCAGCACCTCCGGGTTTTCCTGGACGACAGTACACGAGACACGAGGAATACGCACACACAACTAAGAAATAGATACTGGGAGTGGTTACGATCTGCCTCAGCTTCAACAAAATGGTTGATAGTCCGCGCTAGCTTCGTTCTGAGCATTTTCCAGGAATTTTCCCAAGCGACCGGGGGCAACACCAAACGGGTGGACGGGACCCCCCCCTCCCCCCTCCGATATCCTAGTGGCAAGGTGGGCAAACGAACGGTAGGAACTCACGGAAACTCTTGAGAGCATGAAGAATCTCGAAAAGTACCGACTTCTCTTTTACGTTCTGTGGTCTCTGCACCCGTTAGTTGTGCCGGAAGGTGCTCAGAATGCGCCAGGTATGCCGCTCGGATTGGCCCACATACACGCTCTGTGGACTTTTCGGGGTTCCTTCATGCCCCAGAAGGTGCTCGGGGGGGAGGGGACGGTCCCGTCCACCCGGGAAGGGCTGGGGGTCAAAGCCTTTTTAGTACTGCAGAGAAAGGACACCTACATCCCGCGAAACTACAAGTGGTTCGTCCCCAACACGGGACCGCTGTTCCGCGGGGATTAAAGTCCGATATGCTTCCAACCATTTGGCCGAAACCGGGCCCTTTAGAAAAAAACAAGACAACACATGCGCGCACTTCATAAACAGAAACACACCCGTTTGTCATTGTATCATGCGGTATGCTGCGGTGTGGTGTGGTATGGTATGGTAAGGTATAGTATGGTACGGTATGGTGCGGTATGGATAGGATCTATGGCAGGGACGTGGGTACGTGACTGTAACACAAATGAAACTGGACTTGCGCGTGGATAGCAACGTGTAATTTTATTCTGGTACCTCTAACCGGCGAGCGCCCCCGGTACGCCATTTATGTTTGTTGGAAGCCCTCTTAAACCGCACACTACCAGCACTGTACAGGACACCACAGCACAAAGTAAACGCGGAGTGAACAAGACCCCACACCACGCCATGAAGTGAAATACCATACCATATCGCATGCCAGGTATACTTTACCATACCATGCCATATCGTTCGGTACCATACCACGCTATACCACACCGGTGCGGTACGTAGCCATGTCTTCAAAAACAAAGCACCACCCACCCCACATCCCACCTTCGAAAAATCATCCATGCAAATGACACACTCCCTCTCCTGCTCCTGCGCCCCCATCGCCGCCCCAAGCCCGCCCCCTCCCCTCCTAACCGCCTCTCCTCCTCCGCGAGGGGTTTCCAATGGGGAAGGCGATGTCCCCACGATCACTCTCCTGCTGGGGGAGTTTCTGAGGGAAGCGCTTCCTCTGCTCCCCGACCGCCCCCTGCCGGACCCTCCCAATGGTCTCGCGTCCCCCCCAAGCGGCCGACACTGTACGTCTCCTCCTATACCGCTGGATTCCGTTGATACGGAGACAAGTTTCGGGGGCCAGGGAAAGGCAAGAGGGGGTCAGGAGTAGTAGACGTAGTGGTAGCAGAATCAGGATTGTAGGAGCGGCATTACTATTAATAGCGTATATAGTGGCAGCAGTCGTAGCGTTAGCAGTACTATTGTACTAGAAGCAACACTGGTAGCAGCAACAGCAGAAGCACCAATGATAGCCTGAGCAACAGCAGTGCTAGCCTATCGCCGGTGGGTAAAATACCTGGCGGACCCCAAAACGAAACACAGTCACCGACAAACGCGACAACAACAACAGAGCAACATCAATAGGGTGTGTGCAGTAATCCAATTTGGTTGGGTTATACATGTGTTCGAAACCGACAAACAAGAGCTGATTGGTTGAGGTAAACCCGAAGGCGCAGGCCGCTCGGAAATTGCTCCGTTTGCTAACCAACCCACGATGGCTATCCAACCTACGATTTAAAAAAAAAAAAGACGTCGTTGTGGGCATTTTTTTCCACGTTTCGCTTTTCCCTTGGTTGGGATTTCAATTTCGTAGAACTGCTTATAGATAGCTCACTCTGAGCGTGCTCGGTTGGTACATTCCTGGCCTCTCAGAGCTCCCGCTTGGGAATCGCCTCCTTTTATTATTTGCCGGACCTTTCCAGCGGTTTTTTGTTTTCTCCATTTCCCTTGGCACTTTCAGCCCTTTTTTCTTCTTTCGTTTCGTGTGCGTGCGTGTACTCGGAGCACGGCACCGCGGGCGAACCCGGCGCCGTCGCGGGTGTCAGCGGGTGCCGGCGGGTAGAGGGGGGGTTGCAAGGGGCGCGATCGCCGTTTTCGTGCCTAGACGTTGCGTGTGCCTCGAGACACGAGGGAAGCATGAATGGGCTCTGTCTGGCCTCCATGCTTTTTTATAGAGTATGTACGAGTTTATAAGGGTCGTTCGGGAGTGTAAGATAAGATTGAAGCGGTGCTTATCTTGGCGACCGGGCTTGAAGTTCAAAGTGAGAGGTACGCAGTCTGAGCACAAACATTGTCTACCTGGCGAACGACGGCCACGGGGAGCACCGGGCTTCACGCGAGGCGGGCGACGGGGCTCACTGTGGCAGAGAGTGAGGAAAGCTTTGCCCGCACCGAATCGGTGGCGAGGTAGTCGCGAGAGGGGCGGGCGGCGTACGAGGCTGACAAGCTCTGCTGTTGGATTTTTTTCTTTTTGGAACGGTGCAAGGTGTTCCAATCAGGCAGAAAATTGTTACATGAGAGGGGACGAGCTTTTTTTTTCTTTCCGAAATTTCGGTTTCATTTTTATTGTTTTTGCGGTGCTGTTGCTGTGCCGTGCTGTGCTTTCTCCTTCGTGCATACAGCAGTTACTCGAAATAAGAATATAAGTACCCTACGTACGTGGGGTATGTACGTACGTACGGCATGAGAGCGAACCGCCCGCGACGCGAAGCGTATGTAGCGCCCGACCTGTTTGTTTTCTCCTGAAACATGGCGGCGGGACTCTTGGCAATATCAAGTCGCCAGGTTTCAACTACAACCATACAAAAAATATATTCAATCATGGACCTTCGTCCGCTTCGCATCGTTTGATGTTCTTTTCCTTCCTGGGCGAGCGTAGCGGGCGGCGTAGGCCTCCCGCGGAGCGAAGGGCCTTGTATACGGTAGGAAACAGACTACTAGGAAGCCACCAAATCCTTCTGCAAACACCCCAATAACCGCTAAAAATGATACCTTCCTCCAGGCTCCTCGTCGACGACCTCGTTGTAGCCGTCGCCAGAGCCGGCAACGGACCCGCCGCTGTGTCTGCTCGGGTTGAAGCCCTTGCTTCTGCCAGCTCGACTGGGGGACGCGGCGCTTCCGCTGCTGTCGGTCCGAGTCATGGCTCTTCCACCCGCCGCAAGCATTCCTGCCATAGCGTCGGCAATTCTGCGCTGCACGTCACTCCCTAGGGTTAGGCAGGGTAGGGTAGGGTAGGTTTGGGTAGGTTAGGGTAGGGTAGGGAAGGGTAGGGCAGGGTAGGGTAGGGCAGGGTAGAGTAGGGTAGGGTAGGGTAGGGTAGGGGGTAGGGTAGGGTAGAGTAGGGTAGGGTAGGGTAGGGTAGGTTAGGGTAAGTTAGGGCAGGGTTAGGCGGCGTAGGGTAGCGAAAGGTTAGAGTAGGGTAGGTTAGTGTAGAGTGGGGCAAAGCAGGGTAGGATAAGGTAGGGTAAGCTAGGGTAGGGAAGGGTAGGGCAGGTAGAGTAGAGTAGGGCAGGGTAGGGTAGGTAAGTCAGGGTAGGGTACCGAAAGGGTACGGTAGGGTAGAGTAGGGCAGAGTAGGGTAGGGTATGGTAGGGTGACGTAGGGTAGGGCAGGGCAAAGTGGCGTGTCGACACCATAAAAACCGCCATACGTGCCAGTTACCCATGAAAACACCTAGAAAGACAAAATCATATGCCCACCATTCCATCAAGTACAGTTGCGTACGCACTGCTGTAGCACTGCAACGACCATAACCAGGCGACACGGAACAGACCACAACTAGAATCGTCAGCACCCTTGCTTGTCGCTTTGATTCAAGCGCGTAAACTGGTTTGGCACGGTAGTCGTCAGTAGTGCATGTGCCAGCTTCGACAAAATGGTTGACAGGGCACACGAAATTCTCAGAATAGTACAGCTTTTCGACAAGTTCCTTGGGCTTAGGGCTATAGGGCAAGGGATAAAGGGTGTAGACAAAACGGCGGGCAGGGGTGCACGACAACAATAAAAATTCTTCAGGGTTTTGGGTGTACACTTTTGAAACGGTGAAAACAGTGAACAAACCAGTGCGGTGACTTGTTTCTGGAAGAAATTACGAGGAAAAAAAAAATCGATTTGTAAAAATACAACGTTAACTTGGTTTTATTGACAGTATAACCCCCATCCCGCTGTCTGGGTCTCGGAAACGGGTGATATTGGGTGTCGGATTATGGTCTTACGTGCACCCTACCGTGGATGTGGCTGGGCCAGGCCATACCATGATAGACGGCTCTTTCGTCACCGATTTTGTCGGCACAACTGTGGCTGCCAAACGGTCACCAGCTCCCGTCGTCGTCCCGGCTAATCATCAAATGAAATGGCCGCCAAAAAAAAGACAGTGCACTCATTTGCCATGAGATGGCGTCAATCAATCTGTCGGCAGATTTCGCTGCGAAAACTACGTAACTCAAAATTCGAGGCAGCTTATAGCCCTCTCTTGAGGCCGCCAAAAGTCCTCGGCACGTTTTCATCATCACCTGGCGGTTGACTTGTCGTCGGTACGCATTCGTCGACGACGGCGCGTACCTCGGTCGGAACGTTCGGCACCGAAAGAGGCAAGCCAGCCCGTCGGTCCCCAGGGTGTCTGTTGTGTGCCAGGTGCCTCGGGTGCCTCAACTCTTTTAGAACTGCACAGTCTCTTGTTCGGGGACAAAGCACTCTAATTCCCAGCGCAGCCCTAAAACGATTAACCCCGTTAGAACCGCAGTTCTGTCTTGGAGACCAATTACTTGGAATTAGACTGGTTTGTGCCACAAACGGGACTGACTGCAGCCCTAAAACGATTAAGGAGAGTTGCGTTCGCACAGGGATACGATCGTTCTTCAGTGCACGTTTTTTTTTTCTCGACGACGACGACGACGGCAGGGTTACTGCCGTAAAGTCGAACGTTACATTTTCGGGAGGCTCACTCGGGACCAGAATATTTCCGAAAACGCCTCCTTTGTTCGGTGCTAGCAATCTCTCCCGTTCGGGGAAAAAAAAACAGCCGCTGAAAATCGATCGCACCCTTGTGCTATTTCTTCACGGTATTGGGGAGGGGCTGTAGTAAATAGGACCAAATATTGTTGGTAAAAATAGGGGAATATATAGGTTTTGATGTGTACCGTAGGTCCTATTTACTACGGTCATCCGTAAATAGCCCATCGTCAAACGCAGCGAATAAGCCATCTGCACGTTGGCTACACGAATGCGTAAAAACCCTTGGCGACCAGACTTAATCTAATTGAACCGCCTCGGTCAGACCATCGGTTCCTGCTTCATGAGCTACATCTTTCAGAGCAGAGCAGAAAGTTTCCTGATGTGCAGGATGCACGGTGGTTCATGTCGCTTGGTGGCAGCCCGATAATTTGCACCATCTGTTGATAGAATACGTGTCCAGGGTTGGATCTACACTGCGCGGGTCATACAACACATCTCGTAGCGGCAGGTCAGGACTCAGATGATCTAAATCGTGCTCTCTCGCGTATGCCATGTTGTAGGACACAACCACGACAAACCTTGCGTGCAGTTCCCTAGGCGCTACCTTATACTACATGCATGGTGATCGGGGTGGTCGAGGTCAGCAAGGGTACACGAAAGAGAAATATATCGACACCCCACTCGTTTTTTTGAGTCCCACACAGCGAGGTTGTACTCATTGTTATCATGCACGCCCGTACCGTAGACCCTCGCATCCCTACAATGCCGGGACGGAGCACGTCGGAATTTCATCGACCAGACAATGCTTGCACCAAGCGCGAAGCCCCGTGGGGTGGGATTTGACGGCACGGGGAATGAAAACCACGACAAAACAGACCTATACGCGGCAAGCGTTGGGATATGCAGTAGATTGGGGAGAGCAGAATTTCAACGGGAGCGATTGGGTTGGGAATGGAAAATCAAGATTACACGCTACCGCCTGCTGTATACTACCAGCTAGTCTTCTAACTCCAAGTTGTTGAGAGTACAGCTACATGCCAGGTAGTAGCGGCACCACCTCGAAACCAGAAAACAACAAAAACGAAGGCTTGCCTACAGGTGGCAATGCGTCACCACGAAAGCCAAAATCAAGGGTACCTCGCATCACGGTTACCTGGCATCACGAACCGTCCTTTCACAAACCGGCGCTCCTTCTCTCGAAGTTCGAACGACTCGCTCTCCGACTGCTCGTCACCGCGAAGAGAATTCCGACATAAATAGAAGAGAAGCCACGTGGGGGGAGGGATTGCGAAAAAAGCTTGCACAGCTTAGTACAAAGTTATGACGTCTCAAGAAACAGAGAAGAGATAGAAAGCAAGAGCTAAATATAAGAAGAGAGGTAGAGAGCGATCAAGATAGAGATAGAGAGAAAAATCAATGGAGTCCTGAACAGTCCAGAAAACAAGTAGCTAACAAAAAAAAAAAAAAAAACAGGTGAGCCACGTAGAGACACACAACACATACGCGCAAACGAACAAAAAAAAAAGCGCTACAGCAGCGACAGACAGTAGAGGTTTCTGTTGCGAGCACTCACAAGCAGAGGCTTGGCATCGTCCGCCGCCGACCCCACCCCTCCTCCTCCCGACGCCCCCCTCCGGAACCCCAGCCCCCCCCCGCCCGCCTCTCCCCCGCCGCCTTCTGATAGTCCCCCAACACTGCCACTCCCACCCCCCCCCCGACCTCCCTCCTTCTGTTGCCTCCAACTCCATCAACCGCGACGACGCCGACACTTCCACCGCTGGAACCCCCCCCACCCCCCCCCACCACCACTCCCGCTGCTACCGGCGCCACTTCCGCCCGACCCGGGTCCGGAGTCCATTCCCAGAGCGATCCAATCAAACGCCAGGAAGTAAGACGATAGCCAATCACAGACGCCGCTGCTGCTGCTTCCGCCGCCGCCGCCGCTGCTGCTGCTGCCGTTACCGTTAGTGCTGTTATTACCGCCTCCCCCGCTGGAGACCCCGCCGTTGCTACTACCGCCACCACTACCGCCAACCCAGCAAGGGCATAAGCACGCGCCGAAATACGAGGCCGCGGTAGAGAAGGGTCCCAGGTGTGCCGCCCTGTCTCGTCCCCTCCTGGACCCGCACCTAGGGTAGCAGCAGGAGCAGCAGCCCGAGAAGCAGGAGCTGGACGTAGAAGAAGAGGAGGAGCACCAGTCCATGCTCCGAGAAACTGTGCTCACGGTATCAGGAGAGAGATGATAGGTTGCCAAGGGGGGGAGGCAGGAATGGAGGGGGGGGGTTTGAGAGGCTCGCCAGCATGAGTCACTATGTTTGACATTACAAAAGTTCGAGAAACACGCCATAAAATACGATGGAAAACCAACTCAAAGAGTCAAGACAGGACGGAAGGGAAGCTTTTTTTTTTTCGTTGTGCTTCGCAAGCTATTACGGAGGACCATAGTAAATGGGACCAAATTTTGATAGTAAAAATAGGAAGACCGTACCTACCCCGTCTTCCTCCACGGGCGCAATTGAACGACTGTATAGAGCCTCTTTTCTTTGTTGTGCGGAAACACGCCCAAAGGAGTCTCATCGTCGCCGCATGTTCCACGCACAGCAGTAAAAATAGGTAAATATATAGGTTTTTATGTAAACCGCATGTCCTAGAATTAACTACTGAATGTTGTGGTTGTTGTCGTCGTCATGGCGGGGGTACTGCTGGAGCTGCTGCTGGTGCTGCCGCTGCTGTATTGGTGCTGCTGTGACATCTGCTGCTGTTGTTGCTGCTGCTGCTGCTGCTGTTGTTCTACGAAGGGTCGATTACCCGTCCGAAGGGAAGTGCTGGAATTGGCAAATACCGGTGCGTCGTAAACATGACCTTGTGCAAATCGAGGCTTGTGGTACGTACTGGGTCTGATCAGGAAGGAGCACCTGGTGCACAACTGCCTGTCCGTATGGTATACCTGGTAACAGGTACCAGGTAACTCGCATCGTTATGTACCATAAACCTAATATTCTACCCATGGCATGACCGTTACGGTGTACGATTGTCCTCGTCGCCACAAATATATACGACCTGGTACGTATGTACGGTACTCTGTAAGTACTGCTGCTGTTTGCACTCGCACGCAACACGGCAAAGCCGGTAGCCGGTACAGCAGCAGCAGACTGACACATCAGTACCAGGGAGCCGATTATGCAGCACCGGCATGCGCGATGAAACATGGGTAATAAAACATTCAACATTTTGGTACGAAATACCTGGCTAACCTCTCAAGGACTGCGCGGTCCCATTCTCGTGACGAACTATTTCGGGGGATCATATTAACAGTAAATAGGACCAAATGTTGTTAATAAAAATAGGTAAATATATAGGCTTTTATGCATACCATAGGTCCTATTAACTATGGACCCCCGTAATACATAAAGTTTGAGTGGTTCGTCCCGAAAAGAGGACTGCAGGCCTAAAAGGGTCAAATCAGAGTGTATCGGAATACAGAGCCAGTATCCCCACTTGCCTTACCCTGGGGCTGCTGGGAGTCCACCACACAATTAACGGGAGACCATGCATAGTAAACAGGACCTACGGCATCAGACAAAAACTTATTGGTACATATTTCGCTATTTTTACTAACAATATTTGGTCCCATTTACTATGGCCCCACAGCAGCGTGCACACGATTTACGAGCAAAATGGAGCACGAACAAATGATCAGGAATCTGCACGAACAAATGATCAGGAATCTGACATACTTATAGTACGAGAGACCAGTTTCTACGGCTAAACTCTTACTATTAATAGCATTATCGTCGTAATCGTCTTCGTCGCTCGTCACGCTTGGGCATCGCGTATTCGCGCACCCGCGGGCCCAGCACAACCCTGAGCCCCATCCCAGCTCCACTATCACGGCTGCTGCTGTAGAATTAATGTATCTACTGACTCGTAATTATCACCACATCGGCAGGACTCTTACCGCACTGTCGGCACCCATGCCTGGCCCTCTGCAGCGCCGCTTGAAGCATGCCAATCATCGCGCTCCCCACAGACACCGGCTGAACCCACAGCAGCAGCAGCAGCAGCAGTCAAGTGTCAAGTAAACTCGAACACCTCCGGGGAGATGATGGTGCGTGGGCTACTACGTAAAACACACAAAACAAGTCAAGTTGGGCGTTAGGCGGCCCAGCCCCCCCGGTAGACCGACCGACGCAAGGACGCACGGGCCCCACGGGTCTAAATAGGTACTCCCCACCCCCCCTCCCGAGCTGGGCTGAAACGGCGCCTGAGCTGCCACACGTCTCAAACCTCCAGGGTAGAAGGCCACTCTGGGTACAGCTCCTTCTGCTGCTGCCGCTGCTACAGCTGCTGCTACTGCTGCCTGCTGCTTTTCTTGAGCTGTAGTAGTTCAGTTGAGTTGAGGCGTCTTCACGAGGAGATGCGGAAAGCGGGCAGAAAACGACAACAAGACACAAAAAATGCGGCGCAATACGTGTTCTCCGCCGGCCGAGGCCAGATACCGTTCCCCCGCGCCTGGAATCGACTTCTCCCAGCACAGGGCAGGATAATTCCCGCGAGCTATTGTTGGCGATGGTTGGTTCCGAGGTGGCCTACGAGGGAGTTTTACAGTCTGGTGTGACTCCATCATCGGTGAATCGCAAAATTTTACACGGGTGTTCCAAGCTTTTTAGTGGCGTTTCTTTATAGGGGTTTCAATGGTTTCTGCGTCGCGAGTAAAATCCCTCTCTAATTCCAAGTAGTTTCCCCCCCGAATATTCTGTGCAGATTAGAAGCCGCATGCAACTGACGCATAACCGAAAATACGACCAAGAGCGTATGTCAAACCTCATCACTGCTGTGTACAGTCTGGTACCTGATAGCATTAAGCCTATAGAGCAGGTGTACGTTTAAGCCCTCATCAGGTTGTAGGTACCATGCCTTCATACCGTTCTACCTGGTATAACTGCGATTCACACGGAGAGGATCGAATGTGTACGTACTAGGACGTTGTACAGATAGGTACCTGCTGGTATAATAATATTGGTATTGGCATAATGAGCACATACATAAGCATACCAGGTACTGCTGTACCAGGTATACGGTAGTAGTATTAATAGTAGTATCCTACTAATAACTATAACTGTCAACATTGCTGTCTGTTGTTCTTGGTAAAACACGCGCGTATACTCGTAGCCCGCCATCATATAGGTATTTATGCGGGCGCTCTTGACCGAGATGTCTGTATATGTATCACGCACAATTGATTTAATTTACTGCTGCTGCTGTCTGAGCAAACAGTCTGGAGAGAGCGAGAGAGCCCATTGTTGTATGTTTTTTTTTAGGCAAAACATTATCATTTTTTTTAATTATTATGCTTGCCATCCGACAAAAAATAGCTTGTTTTGTGTTGTAGTGTTGTTCTAAAAACAGACTGACAGAAAGTGAAGAACAAAAAAAGCGTGGCAGAACCACATTGCGTTGAGGATGATGTCGGCGCCGTTGTTATTTGCGCCGCAGGTGCGACGCACGTAGTGCCTGTATGTATGTGGTACTGTGCCACACAGGTAGATATATTTTCTCGCCGCAGCCGAAAACACTACCTGGTATACTACAGTATATGATAATACCCTACTGGTCAACATTTATTTAATACCTGGGACGGACAGATCTCGATCTACCTGCTGGTTTTGGAGATCACCTATTATTATAATACATAATCCCTCCCCCCTGGCGTTGAAAGAGAGTGTTGTGCAGGATCTATCTGCATCATGGTTCAGATCCCACAACCGAACCCAGGAAGCACGTGAGTGAGTATAATATTATACAGCAGCAGTATAGTATAGTTACATAATGTGCTATTTTAATAGAGAGACATCACTTATTATTATTTGTAGTATATGTATTGCCCCCACCAGCCCCAGCACTACTACTACAGACAGTACTATTATAATAGTACTTCGATTATACCGCTGCTGGACTATAGCATTATTATTATTGTTGTGTGTGTTCTTCATTAAACCGTTCTTCTACTCGTCGACATCCAGCAAGCCCACAGTGTCCGTGCTGATTCTTCACCCTATAGAAAGATGCGAGCAGCTCTGTGGTCACAGACTACGACACACAGAGATAGCACACCGCGTAATGCATTAAGGCCTACACAATACCATGCCTTCGCACTAGGTGCGGCCGATACAACATACTTCCTCTGTCTCATTGGTCTGTGCCGTTATGTTTTTGCGCCCCCTTAGGGGTGTCCGATCTGTTTTCCGTTTTTTTTGTTGAATTCTCCGGCGTTTTTTTAGCACGAAAAACTTTTCTTTTTTTTTTAGCTGGTGCTTGAACCATGCGGCCGAACGGCCGGAAAACATTGAGTTGGCCCCAAAACGGTCATATTTTGCCCCTTTTCAGGGAGGGGGATGGTGGGGCACTAAGCGTAACTCCCCCCAAAAAAACCAAGAATTATCGCCAACCCTGAAGCTAACCCCCCTACACTCAACCATCCATAACGCGCCCCCCATGCTAAAACCAGTATAATAGTAACCTCCACACTAAAATCAAGACACTTGAGGCAACATACCAAAACCAAGACACTTGGGATTCCACACTAAAACCAAGACACTTGCGGGGTAAAAATCAACAGTAGTAGGGCCCGAACCCAACCCCCACCTCTACTCAACGATCCATGTCGCGTCCCCCCATAATCAAACCAGTATAATAGTGACCCCACACTAAAACTACGACAATTTTGGTTCCACATTAAGACCAAGACACTTGGGGGGCCCACACTAAAACCAAGAAAATTGTGGGGCAAAAACAGAAAAATGTCGATTAGTCGTCCTCGCTGTCGCTGGGACTCGATGCCATCCAGGCGTAAGCCTTCTCTAAAGCCTCCTTGTCGTATTTTACCACCCTCTCCAGCGTCCCCTCCCTCTGTCGCTTTCTTACCCCGGTGTGTTCTACTGCAAAGTCGTTGTCGCCCACCTTACGGAGTGTTTGGTTGTAAACCTTGAAAAGGCTTTGCCACACCCGTTCTAACGTTTCCCCATCGTACTTTTCGGTGCCTCCTCTGGGCGTCGGAAAGGGACGGCTTGATGCGTCGAGCCACCTTTGCCGCCCCTAACTCGTTGAACCACCGCCTCACGGTTTTCTTACCGTACTCCAGCCCGAGATCGGTCAGCTGATCGGACACCTGCCGGAGGGTAAATGACCGATTCTGGCTGTTGACTTTCTTGAGCGCCGCAACCTTTGTTGGGGTGAGAAGCGACGGCCGCCCTTTCCTTTTCTTGCTGGAGAGGTCGACCTCCTGGTCAGCGTCGATCTGGTCCTTGAAGCGTTTTCACCATAGTCGCGGGTACCGGGAACTAACACCGTACCGTTGGCAAATCGGGTCCAGCGCACCGTTGGGAATCCTTACGTTACCCGGCGGAATAGCCAGCGCAACCTCCACTACAATTGCAATGCGGCGGCCCACTGAAAGCTCGCCGCCCTTGGGGCGAGGTGGGGGGGTACTTGGGGGTGTATCCATCGTTTGTAGTGTTTGTGGGGTAGGTTTGGTGTGGTAATCACGAATTATCACGAGAATTCTCATAAAAATTCTCAAAAATGTTTTCGAAAATATTCTCAAAAAAGGGCCAAAATGGGCATATTTTGACCCAACTTTAGTGTATAACACGGTCTTCGATTTTTTTTTTTTTTTTTTTTAGTCAGCTTCGTATGTGTTTTGCCTTTCTAGCGCACCCAACCACAGGCTAAACGTCAACGTGTAAGTACCCTAACGACTGAGCGCCCAGAACGGCACAGACTTATGGGACAGAGGAAGTACATACACACATACGTCAGCAACCAAGATACGCCATAAGTACAGAGAAGCAAGGAAGAAACCGAACCGAAAAAGGAAAGGAGAAGAATCCCAAATAAATAAATAAAATGGGAAGCCAAAACTCAGACACATACCCCGAGCATGAGCCAAAATGGACGTGCAAGGGGGAAGAAACGGGAAGAGAAAAGGGAAATAAGCATCCCGGGGAACACTTAACTAACTGAAAAGAGAAACGCTCGTCACCCACCCACTATGTAGTACTTCTTTCATAAGGATAAGAAGGGGAAACTATAGGAAAAAGTCAAGTCATGGAAGAAATCAAAGCACCAACCCAATACATACCGAACGGCCGCAACAGTTGGCGGTACGAGTAGCAAAGAAAAGTCCAACCTATTAGTCGGCCTGGTACCTTGCTACCCTGTCTACGGTCTCTTTGCTACTCTCTTCTACCGCGGTTTCCCTTCTACTCCTGCCGTCCCCCCCCCTGCCCACATACACTTGTACGGTGTTCCTTCTACCCCTCCTGCTGTTACCCCACCCCCCGTTCCCTCTAACACTACCCGCAGCGGATGCGCGGCGATGTCTACTCAGCTTTGCTTCAGCCACGTGCCACCTGCCTATGAACCGTTCAGCTGCTTCGAGGATTCCCCGGTACCGCTTTCCCGTCTGTTTTGCTGCAGTGGGCCACAGGGTGGTCCTAACTCCAAAGACTAAGGGGGAGTCTTCCGTTGATCCCTCGGTGGCTTTGAACACTCTAAGGTCCTCAGCAATGGCCCTAGGCCAAGTCTTGAGCTGCCCGCTTGGTTTCGGGCTCTCCCCACCAGCGATCGTCCCGAACGTCAACCGACTGGGCAATCGCCCCTCGTGTTGCCGCACCAGAGCCCCCGCAAAGAAGACTCGCCGTTTACGGATGGTCGTTTCGATACTTTCGCATCGTGTTATCCTGAGCGCCTTCGCGTACGAGAGGGTGGTGTGGTCGGTGCGTTATAGTCGGCGCTGGAAGCCAATGACTCGCAGAAGGACTTCGTGGTGGGCTGATCGAAGCTTGGCGAAGTGGTCCGCATTGAGAGTCCACGTCACGCAACCGTACAGCAAGGTCTCAATTACAGCATCCGGACTTTCAGACTAAGCGGTGCGTTTGTCCTATCGTACAGTTTCAGACCATACCGTTTGAGGCATGCCCGCATCAGACGGATTCGTCGCTCGACTTCGAAGGAGAGGTCAGCATTTTCGTGGGTAATGCCTCCTTGGTATAAAAACTGGGTCGTCTGTTTATACTTCTGGCCTGCAGCTTCGATCGCGAGCGATGAGGTGGTAAACGTCTGATCCGGTGTTCGTAGGAGCATCGTCTCTGTCTTCTTCTGGGATACCGTGAGACCTACTGCTTCGAAGACAGTCACGATGACTGTCATCATTATTCTTGCAAGGCCTTCCGCCGACGTCGAGACTATTCTTGCGTCGTCTGCATACAACATGCCCCACACAGCCCTTTGCATGCATGCCAACGGCTCCTCTTTTCCGACAACCCTGTCCTCTTCGAGATGAACCAAATCCCTTACGATGCATTCGTCTTTGCTGAGGCGTACCAGCACGAGATGTGTATCGCAGCGGCGAAGAAACACGTTGAACAGTAACGGTGATAGTACGCAGCCTTGCCGCAGCCCCTCGGTTAGATTGAACGAGTCCGAGTGTTCACCGTCATCCGCACGCACGCGAGCCCGCATGCCTTCGTGAAAATTATCTTGGTTGGTACACTAAGGCGTGTGAATACCTCCCACAACAGTTCTCGGTCGACAGAGTCGTACGCTTTCTGCAGATCGATAAAACACATGTACAGGGGGATTTTCTTCTGCCGCCCGAGCTCGAGCTCGTGCAACCGGCGCCCGACAAACAGCATATCGACTGTCGATCGTGCGGGGCGGAAGCCGCACTGTTCTTCAGGAAGTATATGCTCGGTCTCGTAGTAGCTGCTTAGACGGGACGCAACGATTTTCAGCAACACCTTGCCTTCGTGAGCAACAAGCGAAATTCCTCTGTAGTACACACAGCTGATCATATAATAAATACCAGTACAAGAAGATCGGGAATTACAGTAACAGATGTATGTCTGTCGAGAAATGACTGCTGTTAGAGTTGTGTAATTGTTGTATTAGATCATGAGGTGTGGGAACCGATGACTTGCATGAGGGGAGAAGAAAAATATTGGGGGCAATGTTTTCAGCATTCCCTCTTTTTTTTGTTATCATGCATGATTTGATTCGGGAAAAACTTAAACCCTATTAATAGGCGATGGTGGTACTGATTTACATGCAAAAAAAGTGGTTTTGGGGCGTTTGCATATATATATATATATTTGCTTTTTTAAAAATAAATAATTATCCCTCCAGGTACTACTACTTCATTTAATTGCGTACCAGGTATTTCTTTTTTCCTTCCGGCGGGCTTCCGGGGGGCGCCCCCTCCTTCCCTGCGGGGGGCACCCCCCCGGGGGGCCCTGTACGGGGCAGCCCCCCCCCCCCAACCCCACCCTGCGGGGTGTGTAACACACCCCTAGCTCTTCTAGTGCAACAGCCGCCCTGAGCCCAAACTGTTAAAAAGATTACTACCCTGGGTTGGGTAATCGATCGATCTTTTACCCCTTTAGCTCAGTAGGTAATACCACCACGTTTGACGTCGTCCAGCGGAAAGCCCGAAAGCGTGAGTTGGTTACATTCGATGAAAATCGACGGGCAGTGGGAATGCTGAACCCTATGCGCGACAAAAAAAAAAAGGCACGTACCGGGGGGGAGAAGGGACGACACCTGTGACCACGGCTTTTCCAGAAGATCGTCGAGGGTAAAACCTCCTACGAGTGGGCTGGGAAGTAAAAGTGATGGATAAAAAAAAAGAAAAAGAAAAGGTCACGGGTTCGAACCTCACTTCGAACGTTTCTTTTACAGAAACGCTTGCGCGTGCCTTTTAAAAAGAACACATCTCCCTGGTTCCCCAGGTACTGAAACGAAGCGGGTAGGTCAGCGTACAGACGTATACGGTTCTGACGCCCCAAAGATCCCGTCGTTCAGAGGGGGGGAGAGTGTTATAAGGATTACCCTGGGCTGAGTAATCGATCGATCTTTTACCCCCTCGTATAGCTCAGTAGGTAATACCATCACAAAACCCTGAGCTAAATAGGGGGTAAAAGATCGATCGATTACCCAGCCCAGGGTAATCGTGATAACACACACATTCATTCCAGTCTGCCCACAGATATTTCTGCGCGTGCGTGCTCTAGATATTGCTATTATTATACTGTTACACAATTATTACCCCCGGGCTGTGGGCAATCGATCGACCTTATACCCTTACAGCTCTGTAGGTCTGTAGGTAACACCTTTTCACATCACGAAACAACGGTATTTGCACCAGTCGCCCAGGAGCAGTAGAAGAGTTCTCCATGTGTAGATGCATAAGTTTCTGGGAACGTTCTCTAAACAAAAAACGACGAGAAAACGAAACAGGCCCCTGCTGAGCTACTCTCCTGATCCCAACCAGATGTGATCCGATTTGTGGCTATTATTATTAATAACTATTTGTGGCACCCTCCTCCCACGCGCAAGGTGCACAAATATAATTAGCCCTCCGCAGGAGCCGCCGGAGTCGTAGCCGCCGTAGGCCGTGAGTTACTGGGCACCATAGACCGCGGAGCTACAGTATGTAGCACCCTCCACCCCCCCATCACCCCCCCCACGAGATATTTTAGTTTGTTTATAGTCGCAGTACGTGTACATACAAGTATATACAGAGCGAAGGAATATCCCTGGAAAATCATCTAGTTCTACACAGTTGTGAACTCAGCTCCCCCAGCCCCAGAAGGCGGTGACGAATGGTCTCGTTGGGAGGATACATATGGCATGGCATGGTGGGCGACGGTCGTCGGAATCACAAAAACCGTGAGTTCGGTTCGATCCTACAATAAAAAAAGCCGATGGTATCGGAGATTTTCCTCCCAGAACTTCCATATTTATTTGTGAATTATCTTCAGTAATTTATGGAACAATGTCCATGATTGCGAAATTCAACAGACGGCAAAATATTCAGGAAAGTTGATTTCACATGTATGGAAATAAATGGTTTAATGAACATGGAACTTCGCTCTCAGAAAACAATGCCCAATATAACAACAAACTGGAGAAAAATACCGGGAATTTCCCTGTGTCAAGGTATTGATAAATAAATGCCGGCCATCCGACGATTTGACTCCCAAGAATGTGCAGCGTATTGAACGAAAGCCAAAACTTGAAAAAAAGAACACGCATATAATAGTCGCCTGCAGATATATTATTGCATACAACCATATCATATTGGTCTACAGGTATGTCTGGTATCTGCAAAGAGCCATGTGCAACCATACAGGCGTTCCCGGTGGCTTGGTAGGTGTTCCGCGAGCCTATCAAGATCAATTTCGTGAGTTCGAGTCTCACCGAGTGCATGCTCATACGTCGTAGGGACTTTTTCTTGCATAAAATTGATTAGCGGAAAGCGCGAGAGCGTGAGTTAGCTGTACATTCGATGAAAATCGACGAGCAGTGGGAATGCTGAACCCTATGCGCGATAAAAACTAAAGGCACGTACCGGGGGGGAGAAGGGACGACACCTGTGACCACGGCTTGTCCAGAAGATCGTCGAGGGTAAAACCTCCTACGAGTGGGCTGGAAAGTAAAAGTGATGATGAAAAAAAAAAAAAAAAAAAAAAAAAAAAAAAAAAACAAGGATCGGCATACAGGTATATGCGTTCCAATGCAACAGCAGTATATGTGCTACTCCATCACAAAACTGATGTGGTACTCCGTGCTACTGAGGGTTGACTGGGTGGAACAACGGTGCACGAAAAAACAAAATCCGACGCCACACTCCAAAAGTTTTTTTTGGCCTACCAAATATACTCTCCTAGGGAGGGGAGGGTCACAAAATTCATTTGAGGACCCTCCGGCGTATAGGGGGGTACTATACCATACTGATTTCTTTATAAACCATATCAGACCAGTCTAGACAGTTATAAACCGCAGTACCACATTATTTTCCATGTAAACCAAGCACTCTATAATCTACCAGGTATTTAAAATAAGAGCAGGGGATGTTGGGAAAAATCCCCGCATTTCCAAAATGGTAGGCACGGCCGTCCAGACAATACAACACCACCTAGAGCATCTGTTCGAGGCAAGAACCACAAGGTGAGAACAAAGAGAAAAGACCAAGCCCCGACTCCCCCCCCTGACAAACATGCAGCTGACGGGGATCCAGACGACATCATCGTCGATCAGGCGCTGCAAGACGAATGGTGCAGGGACGACGGAACACTCCCAGTACCTTGACCTCGGTCGCAAAAAGGTGCGTCCGATTAGGTTCATGTTTTGTGTACTGTGGGATGGCTCCTATAGAAACAGTCAAATACACCAATGTATCATGTCTGCTATTCATGCCCCCCCTTGGTCCCCCTCTTAATCGCCTGCTAGCAGGTCTGTAAGGCATTGGCGCTAAAGGAATACACTGGAAGCACTTCCGTAACGCCTCGCGTGAACGGCTTGCGTGTGTGCGAAGATTTACAACCCCTTCCGAGGCACCGGTGGGCTCTCTCGGCACCGACAAGACCGACCATTGTGCACAGATTCAGGTCGGAGCACCATTCGCAACACTACTCAAACTTCCTCCGCAACGCAATGAGCACACCGGGTACTCTGTCGTTATTATATCGGCAACAACGCCACCAATCGCGGATTCCCGGGTCGGGTCGGTGGATGGGCAGGGGGTGAAGGGGCGTCTTATGAGGCTGCTGGTGGGGAGGGCGATTTGCATTTTCAGTGGGAGGCCCGAAAGCTGCACAAAGAGATCACCTGTATCTTCCCCCTGAAGTTTGTAAAAGAGCTAGACCCGGATTAGCGCGGATACGATGCCGTACGTGTTCAGCATGGACGAGTTGTTGTCGATGCAGGAGGTACTGGTGGAGACCGTGGGGACCGTGGAAGGGTTTAAAGAAAATCCTGTCTTGCGAACGGTACCCCACACGATCACTCCTCTTTCTCTGCGTACTGACCTCATCTACACCTTGGACGCCGCTCTGTCTGGCACCCGAGAAAGTACCCACAACCTCTGCTGTTGGAACGGTCGAGGGTCCAGCCTACAAAATGGAGATGGCTGTGGGTGACCTGGAGCAACACGTTGGGGGGCACATCCTAGACCGCGAGGTACGCAACATCTTTGTTGTCTGTGTAAAATATGTACCTATGCAGACCCAAGCGTAGTGCTTAGCTGGGTGAGGAGTATCGCACTGGAGTAAAGTCTCTAGCGACAAGCCGGCTTGGCTGAATTCGTGTTAATGTTGGTTAATGAGTTGTTGTTGACTCCGTTGTATGCGCTCCGCAGGTCTTGCAGCAACGCAACACATGCAGCTTCTGTGGCGTGCAGACGTGCATGACATGGGTACGTATGCCTCTGAAGGGGAAAAAGGCACCCCCAGGTGCTCTCCAAATGCTTTTTCGCGCCGAAGGCGGACGAACAAAGCTCCTCGGTCACGCTCGGCCTGAAAACGGCATCGAGAGGCAGCAAACATTCTCAATGCACCAACGTCCCCGTCCAGTGATTTTTTCGCGAGGAGGCGCGGTGGATTTGGAAGTACTCCGTGGCTCACTAGGTGGGGCAGGAACACGCCGGAGGTCAACGGATCCCGTGGCTTTCGCATTCCGAGCCAAGTGCGAAGTGAGCGAGTGAGAGAAAGAAGCAGTCAAAAAGAGGAAGCGGTCCATTAAGTCACGAAAGCGTCCCATCCTATGAAAGGCGCCAGCGTGACGATTCGGTCGCGCAAGAGGTCAGGTCGGAGGGTAGGAATGGGAAACCGACGTCAACCAAGCACCTATCCCATCGACATCGATGGATCCGACGACGACGACGAGGAGGAGGAGGAGGAGGGAGGAGGAGGAGGAGGAGGAGGAGGAGGAGGAGGAGGAGGAGGAGGAGGAGGAGGGAGAGTGAAACGAGGCGAATGAGGCGAACGAGGGGGGCGACAATGAAGACTACTGGGGCGACACGGAAGAGACGGAGACGAGGAGGAGAAGGAAGAAAACTACGAAAAGGACGGGCGGGGAGGTGGTGGCATAGGGGAGAATAAAGGCGGGCGTGGGGATCGGGATGTAGCGCCTGCAACGCCTTACGCTGTTAGCAGGACCGGGCGGCGTTGTACGTCGAAGAGGCAGTGGAGTCAGTTGGATTGATTGTTGTTTTAGTACCTTGAGTAGGTTTCGATGCCAGTTTGTACAAATAGTAGTCTATCGTGGAGCAACATCGAGGGAGTCAAGAGGTGGTCAAAAGGCAGTCGACGTGGGAGTGTCAGGTGGAAGTATTGGTAATCTGGTAGGCATCACAGTCGGTATGTGCGCCTTCCATCCAGACCCGCCTGCCGATATATTGCAGAGCATTCAGAACTGTGCAGAACGACGTGTTTGCCCGAGATACGTAAGATACATGAAAGTTGAATACCAAGCTTTAACAGGGATCAGAGACTTGGTGCTTGTTGGCATCGTTATACAAAGCAGTCCCTACAGGCGTGTGGCACTGGTGCAACAAAAACAAAATACCCGACAATCTTGTTTTTTTAGGCCTTCCAATACAAGGGGGGAGGGGGGGGGTGTACTCGATAGGAGAGATGTACTCGATATCATGCATGGACTTAGTCGTATGATCATAGACCCTCGCATGCCTACAAAGGGGGTAGGGGGGGAGGGGGGGGTAGCGCGACGTCTGGGATTCAGATCTGCGTGCATTCCTGGGTGGAATGTTGTACTCTCAGTCGCTGCTGAAGAGGTATCACGACATCAAACTCTGCGGTTACCGTTGTGGGACGGATGTAGAGCTCAGCATGTGAGAGGAGCCTCAGATAGTAGTTCATTATAGGGAGAAAGAGATTTCGTGCCCGCAGTGTTCTGATTGGTCCACCATCGTAGGTAGCACACGCGTCCCTTTTTGGAACTTCTGTGAACTCGCCAACGTTTAAAGGGACGAGAAAAGAGACGTCATGCTTCGACTCAGGGTTTCGCTGCGGTACTGTGTGTGAGCCCAGCAGAATGTTCTGACAGCTAACAACGGCCTCAGGAATGCATCGCCGATGTTCTGTCATTCATGCTACGGCATAGATAGGCAATATAGGGGGTCGCACGCTCTTTTAGCCGAAAGATGTGTCACTGTTGGTGACGGAGCTCCTCGACCGAACAGCTACATGCCCCGATCCGACCGAATAATTAGTGTAAGTTGGAACCCTGTTACCGGGGTCCATAGTAAATAGGACCTATGGTACACATAAAACCCATATATTTACCTATTTTTACCAACGGTATTTGGCCCTATTTACGTCCCCCGTAGTAGCGTAGTCGTAGGACTCCAAAGTAAGTCTTGCTGATCGAATTACGCCGCGTACAAGCTTCAACAAAATCAACATGGACCAGGTGAACAGTAGTACAGCGATCTCATCTTCATGGCAGGGACCTCAGACAATATAGATAGATAAGTACAATACCTACCGCCCCTACGGTATCACATGCCTCACAACTCGAAACTGCAGTTAAGGGCGTTGGGATTGCTCGGGGGTGGGTATGCAATCGGTTTTCAGCGCTAAATTTTTCTGGGACAACAGGAAGGTCGCCAACAATACGGAACAACAAGTTGCTTTCGGACTAGGTTTGGTCGAGAGCCTTCCGAAAATATACCCATGAGGTTCGATTTTATTATCAAAGCTCAGCACGCTTACATTATTACAGGCGTCAGCAAAATATGAATGATCAGTGTTGGTGAACGATGGCATCCCTAATGCATTACAATCACCCCTGCCTAGCTGTGCCTGTGCGCTCAACGCTCTTTACTTAAGGTATTATAACGGTTACGTGTATTATAATAATACCAGGTAGGCATGTTGCGGCCAGCGACAGCAGTAGGGTAGAGGCAATTAGACGCAAGCTGACGAGGGAAGAGGCCTGAAGTCTACTCTCGATGAAACACCGCAAGCAGCTTTTTATTAAACCGAAGTTGGCCTAGGGGAAAGAAGAGCCTGCTCTGTGACCCCGGACCTGAGATAATTACGACGAATAAGAGGGAGAGAGAAAGTAAGAGCGAAAATAAAATGTGTGGGATGGAAAATATGTACGAGTATGTTGTGGTTTTCTTCACATTAAACCGTTCTTTCTACCCGTCGACATCCAGCACAACCAGTGTCCGTGTCGATTCTTCAATCCCAGACAGAGATACAAGTTCTGTGGTCACAAAGCTATATACGCCACATCAGAGATACTACGTTGCCACGTGTGCAATGCAATGCCATGTAGTTATACATAGCTCTTAGGGAATATTCAGCGGAGCAGTTCAGACATCCCCTTTGCCCGCGGAACATCATGCTGTTAATACGGGAACCTTCTGTATGACAACGTTCTGGTAGAAAACGTTCTGTTGTAGTTGGGAATCTTCTGTACGACAACGTCCCGATAGACCGTACCTGCATACAGGTTGGTTTTGGTCGACGTCTGGGCTGAGCTGTGTTCCTGGCGAAGCCCGCTGTCGCTCACTCGAGCTATCTCCCTTCCTCTCAACTCGCTTGAGGAGCATTAACAAGAAGTTCGTGAACTACAAGCAGCGTGCTCTACCCAGCACCGACATTTTCCTGCGCCCCTTACCAGCTGATATCTCTGCATACCCCATTTCACACAGTACTGAAGAAGCAGAAGCATCGCAGTCAGTGCTATGAGGTCGATTTACGTACTACTACTTCGAAAAGTAATAGGTATAAATACTACAGGTTGTGGTAGCAAAAATTGTGCTGTGGAACTACACTCTACGTACGACTATAATCCCCGAATGCACAACAACAACCCACGGTTCTACTGTCTGTACATATTGTAAGCTACACCGGGTACACAACCACACGGGCTTGCAAAAAGTTGTGTGTACGTATGGAATGTATACATAGCATGCATTGGTGGGATGAAAATTCATCGGGCATAGTGTGAGAGTTATGTATGTGGGTGGGAATGAAATACATTGCGTAGTGAGAGAGTTCAGGAGCCCTCTCAGTGGAAGCGTTTTGTGCCGTACCAATGTTAAGTAAGACCCCTATATAATCCTAGCACGGCTCCAGCGTGAAACCGTAATAGCCCCCTTGTACGTGTTGAAGGTTTTGCGACCAACCAGACAACGACAGCCTTGGGCCAGTGTTGGGAAAAATCCGTCTACCGGTAGGTGTGAGTGCCCGATAGTACGAGTAGGATCATGTTGCACCCGCCGTGCCGCACGATTACATGCATTATTGTATAGCTCGAACCCCAATTCGTACGCCGATCCCACCATCACGCATATACTATTTGTCGCTGTAATGGCCGCTTTGAAATAGTGTTTTTTCCCCTCCGAAAATCCCGGACAAACGAGCTTTGATACCTGCCTGCGCAGGAACGATCATCCTTCCTTGTGCCCGCACAACGACCTAGAGTATTTCCAAGCACAGCGCTCCTACAGCACACTGCCCAAGCAGAAGTATCGTGGGGAGGTAAGGGCAAGGGTCAGGGTTAGAGTTCCCGGGTAGGGGTGGTGACCGCCGTTTGCCGAAACCGTCAGATAGTCTCTCCGTGGAGAGCACACTCCAAGGCAGCAATCTCGTGATTAAAAATCCTACCTCATAAAAAATCATCACTTTATTGTGGCAAACGATAAGTGTCGTATGCCTGCTCCCGCGAGCAGATCTACCGTGGTTGTACCCCTCCTCCAAACGGAGGCAGGCACGAAAAATAAAACCGCCACCACGTTGCCCCCACAACTACACCCCTGAACTCAGCAGGGGTCTGGGGCCAGCATCTCGCTACACACCCGGCTAGATAGGCGGACTCGCAGAAGTACGCACAAGTGGCAACATGCAGAGTTGAGTTATGTGACGACATCGCAGCAGGTATCCATGTAGCATGCATGCCTCCATATCAGTGTGAAACACCTGCTAGGAAATCCTAGTACGTAGAATGACCCAGCCACACACCGCCACCTCGCCACACGGGGTATCTCATGCCACCAATGGAGAACCCTGCTGCCTTGCAATGTCAGGACCATGTTCGTGTATCCACCCACTACTACCGCGCTGTGCATGGCACGCACAGAGAGTTGCCACGCATACTGCTGAGCTACCCCTGGCGTAAACATCTAGCCGCGCCTTCCGAGAACTGTGGCATGTTCGCAACATACGCCTGCCACGATAGGGGTAGCCTGTATAGGCCGAACTGTTTCAATCTGTCACTGGAACAGGGGTCCTCAACCGAGGAACCACCCCATAAGGCCTGCCTTATCGCTGGGATACAACTCCGTTTTTTTCTGTATGGTGAGAAATGCCACGGCAAGGGGTGGCGCCTTATTATCCGAGCGCGTCACATGATGGGCTCGATATATCACCCGACACGTGACTTCCGAACAAAGTATTTCTCGCGCAATCTTTGTAACCAACATTTCTCTGCGCTATTAGGGCTGACACAAGCGTACTATTGAACGTACTCTACATAACCGGTGGTAATAGTGACTCACTTGAGGGGCTCAGCCGGAGTCAGGAATCACTCAGCCGAAACGTGTACCCGCTACCTTGGGATGCGTCTGGTTGCCTATGCCATGAGGTTGCCCAGCGTTTTTCTATTTCGTTTTTGGTCAGGGTCAGTTTGGGGTGAGGCATAGAGCTCCCTCAAGGTCGAGTGAGGAGCCCTGCGAAAAGTACAGGCGCATTCCTATCGTATATGGCATACAGCAGCATGCCTCAGCATGGTTTTGTGCATGTGAGAGCAAATGACGAGAGAGACTGTCGACTGGCCACTTTGGCGCCGTCGCTGCCAATACTGCGCAGTGCACGTGCTGAAGAGAGGTGACTAGTGAGCTACCCAAGATAAACCATGGATCCCACACCCTGCTGGACGCGTCTCTGTTAGGATTAAAAACGCCCCCCCCCCCCCCCCCCCCCCCCCGGCCTAGCCCCTTGCTGTCTCTGGAAGTAGCCGCACCAGATATCAAAGCAGTTCATTCGACGCAGATAAAACCAATGGCCCGTTCCTCAGCTAGGGAGCCCCGTCAGCGCTTTCAGAGCCCTAGACGTGCCCCATGTACCGAAGTAAGGCTTGGGGGGGGGGAGGAGTCGGGTATAGAGTTCCGAGTCATGTAGAGGTGCGAGGAGCAATGGGGGTTGACTTTAGGAACGCCCTGGGGTATTGCCTACAAGAACGGCCACAGCAACGAGAACGGCTGGCCAGTACTATATACGATGCCCCCACCTCTCGACTTCATGCGCACGCAAGAGGGTACTGGTCCAGACACATCGTTTTTTTGGTTCTAACGTTTCTGCCTTCTGCCCGCTCCGACACTTCTCGCTCTGCTCTGCGTGCCATTGCCAAGCACTGCGAAGGCACACCACGACCCACCACCACTCATCGAGCTGTGTATCACAGTTTGATTACCACATTGCGCCGTTGGCGAATGCACGAAATCGTCCTGTGGAGTCAAGTATGTTGGTTGACTTCTATGCGCTAAACACATGTCGGTTGAATTGTACCTGGTATGTACTAAATATTTATCATGGATATGAGCGGCGCGTTCGGCACGGCATTTCTAAAACTCTGGGGTGTTGGGTGAGGTACTGAGCTCCTTATTTATGTGAGACAACCGAGAATGTTAGAGGTACGCCTCGTGATCCGTAGCACGGCAAACATTGCAGGGCCTAGGCGCGGTCCGAGCTACCGTCCACAACAGTAGCCACGCTACGGGTGGACCCCCACCGACCACACCATGGAGAGTCGTGTATACCATATTTGGCACCATATCCCATTCATTGAGAGCCATGTCACAACATGTGATTTGTTGCGAAGTATACCATATCATGCCGTCCGTTGAAAACACCATAGATAGCATGCACTACGGTTTGATGACATTACCATACCAGAATATGGATTGGTTGAGAATCGTAACGGGTCCCGTACCATTCGATGAGAGCGGCACCATAACATGCCGATGATTGAGAACCGTACCATGCCATACTTTTCGCCGGGAAACGTGCTACGGTACGCGTAGCACCTATTGTGATGTTCGCTTTTGACGCTCCCCACTATTGGTGGAGAAGCTGTACACCTCAACCGACCATCTGGGTTTAGAGGAAAACTGGAAGCGAAGCTCGATACATAACCTCACAGGCGAGGTGTCTACCGTTACGGGAAGCGACTCTATGCGCATCACGCTTTTGTACACCTGTGTATTGTTGTCCTATTATTGCGTGCGCCATGAAAATAAATCGTGCATTTCACTCTACGGTCTGACCTGCGTGGGCTCCCGGAGATCAGGCAAATCGGAGGGGTAGGTCAGGAGGGTGACTCAAGAGCGTGCAGATAATTTTCCAAGCGTTCAGGGCGAGTGTCATGTGCCAGGGATTCACAAGTTCTTAGTTTACTGTAAGTCCGTGCTTTCCAGTGATCTACATACCCCAAGCTCCCTCCGAGCCCACGCACCCCTTCTATGCTATCCTTCCGAGGTACTACAACTCCTGGTCTACAAAAACAATGGTGATATGTCCTATGCTCGCCGTGACACCCCCCCACGTTCGATGTCTTCAGACGGAAACAACGAACGTTAAAAGTGAACCCGAAAAGCAGAAAATACTCGTCAAGATAGCAACAGAAAAACATAAACTCCCCGTCCTTCCCGGGGCATCTCGGAAAGGTAAGAAATCCGGATAAGACCTCAAAAGTTCCGCCCCCGCGGGTTTCCCTCCCTATGCCTTAGCTCCAGGCGCGGGAATGTTCCCATATTGTGACTCTCTTTCCATTCCCTGGTTCACTTCGGTCTTCGTGATTTCTTCCCAATCTCCGTTGGGATAGCGGATCCGATAGTACGGCGTTTTACAATCGTGGGCGACGCCGCGGTGTCGGTATGTCTTCCTTTTTTGGTCGACGAACTCTCTTCAAACCACGGTACCCACCGGAACGTCGCTCAAGGCGTGCGCTCTGTCGAGGCCGTCGCGTTCCACCCTTGTTACAACTGTCGGTGGCCTGGTGCCTGGATTTTTGTCGTGATACAGCTCCCACATTGCATGCAAGACATCCAGCTGCATCGGCGTGAAGCTGCCTAAATCATCTTCCTCCGAGGTCCAGTCCGATTCCATCCCATTTAGGAACCGTCCTTTGTACTCCCAACGCTAAGCCCCGCTCGTTTGTGTTGATGCCTGGCGGTCCACCAGGGGGTGCCGCTATCGATGGGGCGGCCAGATCCAGTTCCGCGTCCCAAGCGAAGAGGGCATACTCGTCACCGAAACCGTGGCGCAACCCGAAGGGCCTGACGTTAAACGGCTTGATGTGCGACGCCGTTGCCCGCCTTTCCCTGACTTGTCTACCGTTGAGGACGACGTGATATCACAAACCGGGGTTTATTGTGGCGGAAACTTTCCATGGTCCCGTCCATTTCTCGTGTGCAAGTTTGCTATTCACGCCCTCGTGCGAGAGGGTCGAGTCCGTTTCTTGCACCATAACTAGGTCACCCTTTTTGATCTTGGTCCCGGCTGACGCGTGTTGTATGCCCGCGTTGCTTCGAGGGCGTTGATGTTGCCGGGTGTCGTGCCGTTTTAGGAGAGCGTTGCGTTTCTTCGTGACTTCTCCCCAAGCTTTCTTCGGTCCGCGACGAAGTTGTGTAGACCTCCATGTTGAAGGAAGTTGTTGCTATCCAGTTCGGGGTTAACAGCGTAGATCTGTGAACGCACGTCCTGTCCGAACAACAGCTTAAGGGGAGTGGGCTGCCCGGAAGCTGGGGGAGGGGCGTCGTGCGTAGCAGCCAGAGTGCTGGCTGCGCGTACTCGTCCCAGCGTTTGGGCCAGGATTTGCACAACTCTGCCAGAACTTGGTGAACCTACCCCCCCAGCCTCTTCACTGCTCCTTGGGCCCTGGCGTGATCGACCGGCCCGAAATCGAGATACACCTTTAGCCAACGGAAGAGGTGCTGCACAACTTCTGCTGTGAACTCCGTACCCGGATCGCTCCGTATGGAGCGTGGCATGCCGAACATCAGGAGAAAGTCCAGCAGTTTTTTTGCCACGTTCTCGGCGTCTTTGGTCCTTAGTTCCAAGCGTTCAGGGCGAGTTTCACGTGCCAGGGATTCACAAGTTCGGTTTATGTCTGTGCTATCCAGTGATCGACATACCCCAAGCTCCCTCCGAGCCTACGCACGTTTAATTGATCCCCTTCTATGCTATCCTTCCGAGGTATTACAACTCCGGGTCAACAAATAGAATGGTGAAATGTTCTCTTTTCGCCGTGGCACTACTGCTGTAACGGAAGATATTTGAATTTTTCAATCAGATACAAAGATATCGGGTAGATTGATCAGCAGAAGAGCCCCGCCGCGCCGGTGATGGTAATTGGGATCAGCAATGCAATCCCTCCCGAAGTCTGGCTGACTCCCGGACCATACCATACCGTGCCATATTATCATTCTGATGCTTGCCTTCCGACAACATAGCGTGGATACCGTTCCTATATAAACCGAATATCCTTCCGGAAGTCAATAAGTTGTGGTATCCCTCATACGCTTCTCTGTCAGTCCTTTCCCAATTTCCATTCCCCACACCATTTCATTTTAGCTATACCGGGTATAGTACCATACCGTACCATAACCTACCGAACCATACAATAACAATGGCTAAGAAGCGTACAATACCATGCCATTCGTTGATGAAACGTACCACACTGTACCATTCGTTGAGGACGTACCTGTATATATATATGCATTAAAAACGCTAATTAAAGCACAACGTCTCTTTAGCGATTGGACGTCTAGAAGAGGTCAACGTGTTAGTACCCCCCCAGGGGCGAAACACGAACATGTCGTCGATGCTGTGATCATCAGTTATTCGTCAACTTCAGCCAGCGTCGACTACGTACTCACGGACAACGTGATATCCAACAGCGTGGGGGATATCCCTGCTTCCCGCCCCTATGGAAACCTTGACGTTGTAATTATGATGTGTGAGATCCACCTTCTTGGTAAGTAGTCTCAGCGTGTGTACGGTATGACTCTCGACGATGAGACCGAAGAGGGAATAATTATATATCAATTTCCTCTATCCCATAGGTGTGGGTTTCGGCGAGGTAGACGTCACGAAAATTATGGCCTCGAGATGCACTTTATTCAGCACCATTGCTATGAGAGCTCTAGCTTGCTACGCCCCCTCCCTAGAGCCACATTCCCAACGAACAAAACAAAAACACGATTGATTCGTGAGGTTTTCGTCATGAATCGTGTTTTTTTTTTTCCTTGTCCTCAATCATCATGAAGAAAAATCACGATTCATGACGACGCCATTCTTGTAGTTTTTTGTTAAGGTCTTAGTCCGTTGGGCTGTTATTGGTAAAGGTCAACCATGATTATCCACCCTATTTAATCCTTGTAACACTCGTCCCGCCTTGGGAACAGCTGTGGGTACTTTTGGTCTTCGGCCGTACGTGTGCCTAGTCCGCAGCTCTTAACAATATCTCTCTGGGGACCCAGGAAGAAGAGTGTTTTACCAGATTTTTGACATAATGAATTCCACTTTTTTTTCTTTAAAATGCGTTTTTCATGGTAGACGTGAGGTTCGAACTCACGACCAACGACCCATCTGCTGCCGATAGAGCATATTTGTTATGCTCTCAGTCCGTTGGGTTATTGGTGGTAAAAAATTATCTATTTACCTGCCCAGTCTCAGCCTTGCAGCTTTTTCCCTAAAAAAAAGAAAATCACGATTCGTGACTTTTGGTCGTGTCTCGAATTTCGACTGTGATGATCCAGGCACAACGAAACCCAAGCGCGCCAACGATATCCGAAGACCGGAAAAAAAAGGCACAACAGAGTCTGCTTTCTACGCCGCTTCTAGTACAACAGCGGACGTCTACACCCAAAGACAACGCTGGGCGCGGGCTAACGAGCATACTGTGGCCTCGAAATTTCGAGGAGATCGAGCCTCAACTTGAAGACGAAAAAAAACGAAAATTATCTGGGAATGTCACAAGCCAGGCTGGGCAGACGACCTGTCTGTGTGAGATAAAATCTCGCAGACCAAGCTTGCCCGACAGTCGGTGAGATTGGAATCTCGCAAGCTCTGGGTCAGGGTTTTCGGTCCGCTAGTCGAATGTATCACGAGCCGGGCCAAACACCGTCGGCTCTGCCAGGCCTCGCCGTGCCCCATTCGCGAGAATGGGCTCCGCCTGCAAAACCCGTTGGATTTAAAAATTAGTTTTTTTTTTTTTGTTGAAATTATCACGAAACGTGACGACGCTATTCAGCTTTTTTCATTGTTTGGAACTGAAATGTCACAGATCGGTATCTTCTTGTCATGCTACAGAGCCACGACCTTTTTTTTTTGTTCGTCAGGAACGGTTCTTTTACTTTTAACACACCGCCCCCGCTTCTACCCCCCCCCCCCACCTCCATCCCTCTCTCTCTTTCGTCATGAAAGAAAGGGGCACGTGTGGTCAACTTTCAAAGGATTAAGGCTATCGACAAATAAATGAATTGAGTACCCTCCCCCCCACCCCGGCGTCAGGCCCTCTAGATATAAAAAATAATAAATACCTGGCATATGTATATATGTTGGGTTGGCGTCGTCGGTTGGCGACGACGCTGTAAAACACGCCTCTTACTGCGTGAGTTAGACAGCCAGGGTAGGTACAACCGTTATTATTATTATTATTTTTTTTTCCCCAGCGGTTACCACGGCTGGCGGTCAAGTTCGATCATTTTTGTGCAGAGAGAAACTTAACTCTGCACAAGGGAGATGATCGATCGTATCACCCAGTGTGTACATGGCGAGGCATCCAAGATTAGGCAGTTAAATAGTAAACCCATTTCATTGCTGTTTTTAGAAGTGGCCACACCAGCTGGGAGAAAATGCCATTTTATCGACGCTGTCATCCATCTGCCAGGAAACTCGTTTCAAAAACGGTTCTTGATAGGATGCGCAGCTCACCTTTTCATGCGACTCGCCCAGCAACTCACGGGGCTTCGCGCTTGTTGGTGCAAAAACAATTGCAATGCCCGCCTGGTCCGTGAAAACTCGACGTGCTCCGTCCCGCGGCATTGTAGTAGGGATGCGAGGGTCTTGGCTCATGCTCGGGGTAAGCATGTGTCTGAGCTTTGGCTCCCCATTTTATTTATTTATTTGGGACTCTTCTCCTTTTCTTTTTCTTTTTCTTTTTCGGTTTGGTTTCTTCGTTGCTTCTCTTTCTTTATGGTGTATTTTGGTTGATGGCGTATGTATGTATGTATGTTGTGTCGGCCGCACCTAGTGCGAAGGCATGGTATTGCGTAGGCTATTAATGCATTACGGTGTGTTATCTCTGTGTCGTAGTCTGTGGCCACAGAGCTCGTTACTTTCTAGGGTGAAGAATCAGCACGGACACTAGGCTTGCTGGATGTCGACGAGTAGAAGAACGGTTTAACGTGAAGAACACACACACACAGGAAACTTTTTGGTTCGTTTGGGTGTGAAACAACACTGTACTATGATAATATCTACCAGGTATATGTAGTGTGTAGTGTGAAACAACAGAAAACCTTTTCCAAAAATACTATACGTGTACCAATACATTGTGGTTGGCTTCTGTGTATTCACAATTTATTTGTGGTCGTTACCATGTGGTTTTTTCACAGGTATCGTCGGTTATCTTTTTTTACAACCATGCACAGCTGTCAGACAGACGTCAGGTGCGTGATAGGTCGAGGTGGCGAGAGGAAGTCTCTCGAGAGGTCTCAAGGTCTCACGTCCGTAGACTGCGCTGCTGGTCCTGACGTGCTGCTGCTGTGCTGCTTCCTGCCTGTTGTACGAGTATGCATGGGACATCCAGATTTGGATTACCAAACTACTACTGCTTGCTGTAAACCAAATGTGTTTCTGCATTTTTTCGATCAGTAGGCCTCTCTGTCTCGAGATCCGGATTCTTCTATCGAAAACGCAATTGTTCAACCGTTTATGAATGCAGTCTGATTGGCCAGTTCAATTTTTTACAATGGTTGCTTGCTTAATTTCAATTGTTAGCCGTGAACCAATCACAACAGAGCAGGATAATTCTGCCGTGGAAGCGTAGAAGCATGAGAAGAACGACTGCTGCTGGAGCACCGTCGGTGTATCTCCAATCGCGAATTCACCCATCACCAAAGGAACAAGCCACAACGCACCGAAGCTTTACAGCGGGTGCCACGAGGCGTGGAAAAAACATCAGTACGGGGTGCGGAAGCAAGCTTGTGACGATGCTCGCCCGTGGTGCGTTCAATGGGAGCTCGCGGTGAGACCAAAGAAAGCGAAAATGTCACGATGTTTTTTTTTTTTGCGTAATGGGATACCCTTGCCACTTCTGGCTCGCTGAGCCCGACCACGTGACTTCCAAACAAGTGCGCTCCCGAAACCGAAAGGCACCCTGATTAATCCAGACCCAGCACCCAGCGCCTGACACGCTCTAGGTGGTTTGTGTGGCGTGCACACTGTACGCGGACGACCGCTGGTGCTGCTGGTGTTGCTGGTGCTGCTGCTGTACAGAGGCCTCGTATCTGTGCGTATGATGCGTACAAGCAGTAGTTCCTCTGGTTTCTTTCTTGCATTGTGTTGCGACAGGAAACAGGAAAGTGGATGGAGAATGGAGGCAACCACACAAGTGGTCTACTCGTGCGTATTCTCCAGTAGGCAAAGCTGTCCACCGCAAAGTTCTGGTAAGGATGGTCGACATGGGTCAAGGTTTTACCCTGTGTAAAACCGAGGCCGGCGGGCAGCGCCGACACTTGATCGCGGCCAGACCGAGTACATGTTTCCTCGCGCCTAATATTTGACGTGTTGCGACAGGAAACAGGAAAGTGGATGGAGAATGGAGGCAACCACACAAGTGGTCTACTCGTGCGTATTCTCCAGTAGGCAAAGCTGTCCACCGCAAAGTTCTGGCAAGGATGGTCGACATGGGTCAAGGTTTTACCCTGTGTAAAACCGAGGCCGGCGGGCAGCGCCGACACTTGATCGCGGCCAGA
The DNA here is from genome assembly GCA_031763025.1 of Macrocystis pyrifera. Classification (NCBI taxonomy): domain Eukaryota; class Phaeophyceae; order Laminariales; family Laminariaceae; genus Macrocystis; species Macrocystis pyrifera. The sequence continues at coordinate 9,924,412 of JASSKH010000020.1, read as the reverse complement.
CCGAGTACATGTTTCCTCGCGCCTAATATTTGATATTTGCCCTTCTACTACTTGAAAATATTTTTTCGCACTAATTCCAAGTAGTTTTACAGGTTCTTCAAGCGTTTTGCCGGATACGGTATCAGTATTGTTCTTCATCTGCTCCGTCTTGACAGGATGCCAGAATGCAACACGCCACAAAGCAGCCACGCAAACATGAAGAGCGCAGCAGTCAACACCGCTGCTGCTGCTGCTGCATTGTAGTCGTGTATCTCAGGGGGACTGCACCAGAACAAACGTGCCCGGCATTACCGATGACGGGCGAGGTATGTTCGGCTCGACGTCGGCTGGTACTGCTGCTGTAGTCTCGTCAGATTGGATTATCGTATATGATAGGTGTAAAAAAACAGACAGCAGTGCTCGTATGTGTTATGATGTACTTGTGCCAGCCCATAAAATATTACTTGAAAATAGAATTCAGAAATACACTGCTGTTGGTACGGACGTGCACGACCCTACTTGAAACAAGTGATACATGTTTTGAAAATTGAGCGGGAATCATGAGCGAGGAAAGACCCTTGGGCGCACCGATAAAGATGCGATCATATGGAGACCGTCAGGCCTCTCATGGCCTTTTTATCATACTCGTTTGATTGAGCTTGTGCGGTCAGTCAAGCAGTCAAAATCCCGGTCTACCAGGTCCCGAAATAACAGGCAGTAGCACCGTTTTTGTACAACAAGTAAAAATAATAAAATATAATGAGGCGCGCGAAGCGCGCAAAAAGCGGGCGAGCCTTTTTTTTCTTGGAATTTTCCAAGAAAAAAAAAGCATCTTCATAGCGGCTTGAACAGAGCATGTCGAGTGCAGATTTTTCGTCTTGAAATTATTATGCCGAATGTCGAGTTCAAAACCAACACAGGACAAAATCGAGTACGTGAACGAAGGGTTCAAGGGTTTAGATTAGAGGTCGGTATCATATCACACAATGTGATATATTATACGATATGTGATATGATATAAGCGTATCAATATCACAAAAAAAACCCGTGATACGATACATATCGTATCATATCATATGATATGATATGTGATATGATATGGAATAAAAGTCACGATTTCAGCTTTCTTTGAGGCCACACAGCAGTAGCCAAGGACGTTCTTGGGCTGCTGGTAAGCACATATTTCAATAGTCAAACATGTGTCCAGCGTCAGTCAGTAATAGTAGGGCGAACCGTATATATTACTCGTGTAACGTTTTCGAGCACAAGCTGGGACGAAAGGTGGGTGATGATGCACACACAGCCAGCGAGAAGAGCAGTATAAAGTAGCATCATCAGTAATAATAATGTATTCTGGCATGATGCCGAGTTATTATTGTTGTTGGAAACCTTGACATTTTTTTAATTGGTATTTAGTAGTATGTTTTAACTCCTCTACCAGGCTCTACTAGCCTACAACACCTATACTATATACAGCAGTATAGTACCTGGTAGGCTATATTATTATAACGTGCTTTCTTAGTTTTTTATAAAATACCAGCTACAATACACTAGGGGTACATACGTACCACGTACGTACATACATGGTGGTACAACAGCATATATATTTCGCTTCCACAGAATAAACAAGGCGCACATTGCTATAAGGTATTACGCTCGCAACAATCAGGAATACCTCGGGCCCAAGGCATGCACAGCAGCTAGCTGTGTGCAATCACCAGACAATTTCAACCGCTTGTCCTCAAAATAGATTATCATGAAGACTGCACTGTGCAATAACACTGACGACACCACATACTAGAATCTTCACCCTGAAATCAACAGCAGCACTCCGCCTTTCTTTTTACTAATACTAGAGCCATGTCAGGGTATTTCGAAGAACTCGGACTTCGAAGAAAAAAGTGGATCTCGGGAGATTCTCGGGCGCTTGGGAGGGTTTTCTGTCATATCATATCATATCATATGATATATGATATGATATGATATATATCATATCATATCATATATCACTTTTTTTTTACAAATATATCATATATCATATCAGAGCGTTTTCAGAAGTGATACCGACCTCTAGTTTAGATTGACATGCCGAGCGTACAGCGACGCTGACCCTGGCGTCGTGGTGGCGTCGTGTGTCCTACTGCTACTTACTGCTGCTGCTGTTTTGTTGCTGGAGAAACACTGCTGCTGCTGTAGATGTGTACAAAGGGTTAAAGGGTTAGATTGACAAGCCGAGCCGCCGAGCGTACAGCGACGCTGACCCTGGCCTCGTGCGTCCCACTGCCACTGCTGCTGCCGCTGCTGCTCTGTTTTTGTTGCTGGAGAAACACCGCTGCTGTAGATGTCAGTACAAGCAAGTAGTGGTGGCACCTGTTACGAGAAACAAGCTCCTTCTGTTGGACAAAATAATTTCAGATGCAGATTTTTTCGTGTTCCATATTATGCCGAATTTCAACCAGAAAACACTTGCTGTTGGAAAAACAGAAAAAGAAAAAATATATATCGGGTGTGTGTTTATTTGTCTTCTTGTTCTTTCCACCGGTCGACATCCAGCACAGCCAGTCAGTGTCCGTGCCGATTCTTGAATTCCCGAGAGAAACGATACGAATACAAGTAATAAGTTCTGTGGTCACACAGCAGTACATCTTTTTCGTCTTCAAATTATTATGCTGGATTTCGATGTGGAAATACCAGGATACACACGACAAAATCCAGTACCGGGTATTTGTTACAGGTGCGTCCGTACTGCTGGGCTGTCTGTGTTTTTCAAGAGCAGGATATGATCAGATGATGCCAAGAATATTCACCAACGACGGCGTATAGGTAGTAGGTACAGCAGCAGTAGATGTTCGTTCGTGTTGGTTCAGCACGAATGTTTTGCATGATGCATCGCAGATATGACTACTGCAGGTATTGCTGAGGTCGCGCCTCATTACCACCAATTACTAGTAAAGTTGATTCCAACCGATCCTTGTATTTCGGGACACAACGGTTTTACGTTTACAGGCATGATATAGATATACTTGATAGATATCTCAACCTCTGAGCGTGCTCGGTTGGTACATCCCTGGCCTCTCAGAGCTCCCACTTGGGAATTGCCTCCGTTTATTACTTGCCGGACCGTTTCAGCGAGTCTTTGTTTTCTCCATTTATTTCTCGTCGTACTTTCAGTCCTTCTTTCCTTTTTTCTTCTTTCGTTTCGTATGCGTGCGTGTACTCCGAGCACGGTTGCGCGGGCGAACCCGGCACCGTCGCGGGTGTCAGCGGATGCTGGCGAGTAGAGGGGGAGTTGCAAGAAGCGCGGTCGCCGCTTTCGTGCCTAGGCGTCGCGTGTGCCTCGAGACACGAGGGATGCATCAATAGGCTCTGTCTGGCCTCCATTTGCGATTTTGGATAGAGTACGTACGAGTATTTAAGGGTCGTTTGGGATTGTAAGATAATATTCAAGCGGTGCTTATTTTTGCGACCGGGCTGAGGGTCACAAGAGGGAGGTACCCCGAATGAGCACCAACGTTGTCGAGCTTGCGTCGAGGTCCACGGTGAGCACCGGGCTTCACGCGAGGCGGGCGACGGGGCTCACTGCTGTGGAAGAGGGAGGGAAGCTTTACCCGGACTGAATCGGTGACGAGATGGTCGCGAGAGGGGCGGGGGGCGTACGAGGCTGAGAGAGAAGCTCTGCTGTAAGATTTTTTTTTTTTTTCATTTTTTTCTTTTTTTGACTGGTGTAAAGTGTTCCACTCAGGTAGTAAATTATTACACGAGAGGGGACGGGGATTTTATTTATTTTACAAATTTTCGGTTTCATTTTCATTGTTTTTGCTGTGTTGCTGTGCCGTTCTGTACTTTATCTTTCGTACATACGACGAGTACACAGACACATAGCATATCGAAAGAAGATAATAAGTACCCTACCTGGGGTATGTACGTATGTACGACGTGTGAGCGAGCGTAGCGGAAAACCACCCGCGACGCGAAGCATATGTGGCGTCCGAGCTGTTTTCTCCTGAAGCATGGCGGCGGGACTCTTGGCATTATCAAGTCGCCAGTTTGCAGCTAACTACAGGGGCTATAAAAAAAACAATATTCAATCATGGACCTCTGTCTGCTTCGCATAATTTGATGTTTCCTTCCTGAGCGAGCATAGCGGGCGGCGTAGGCCGCCCGCGGAGCGAAGCGTCTTGTATATATATATTTTTTTCTTCATCACTTCTACTTTCCAGCCCACTCGTAGGAGGTTTTACCCTCGATGATCTTCTGGACAAGCCGTGGTCACAGGTAGTAGGTGTCGTCCCTTCTCCCCCCCGGTACGTGCCTTTATTTTTTGTCGCGCATAGGGTTCAGCATTCCCACTGCTCGTCGATTTTCATCGAATGTAGCTAACTCACGCTCTCGCGCTTTCCGCTTATCAATTTTTGATGCAAGAAAAAGTCCCTATGAGCATGCACTCGGTGAGACTTGAACCCACGAAATTGATCTTGACAGGCACGCGGACCACCTACCAAGCCAACGGGAACGCCGGCTCTACACACGCTTTTGGTTTTAGGTTGTTTCTTTTATGTCTCTATTTCATAGAATGTGTATGTCGTGCCTGCTAGCTAGCCATAGTAAATAAGACCAAATATTGTTGGTAAAAAAAGCGAAATATATACATGTGTCTACCGTAGGTCCTATTCGCTATGCCTTTCCAATCTCTGTGGCGTAGCTTTGAACTTGTATCTCTAGGACTGAAGAACCGGCACGGACACTGGTTGTGCTGGATGTCGACGGGTAGAAAGAACGGTTTAATGTGAAGAAAACAACAACAACAAGCACCAGCACAGCGTCCAAGCCGGCCGAATCAACCTATTAATAGAGATTTCACAAGCCTCTCTCACGAAACAACGGTTTTACGTTTGCCAGGTTGTTGTTTTCTTCACATTAAACCGTTCTTTCTACGCGTCGACATCCAGCACAACCAGTGTCCGTGCCGATTCTTCAAACCTAGAGAGATACAAGTTCTGTGGTCACAAAGCTACGCCACAGAGATACTACGTTGCCACGTATGTAATGCAATGCCATGCCATCATACTGCGTACGACAGGCACGACATACACATTCCATGACCTAGAGAAACAAAAACGAAACGAAGAGAAAAAAACAAAAACAAAAACAAAGACAATTCGAAAGAGAAAAGAAACAAAAAAAGAAACTAGATATACCTGGTATATGTATATACTTCAGTATAGCAGCAAACCATCGTACCCCCACGTAGGGGACGTGGCAGACACTTGAAAAGAACGAGCTGGAAAAAAAAAGAAAAAGAAGAAAACACCACTAGTCGTCAACAGAGTAAGACTAAGAACCAAGGGAAAAATAACAGGCAAACCAAACAAAGCACAAGGCATGCTCCAGGTAGCGGCAGCAGTTTATGGTACGAGTAGCACAGCCAGGGTCTCCCTGCTGGCCCGCATGGTACCTTGTTACCCTGTCTGCCACCATCGTCCAGCGTTCGTCAACTATGCCCGGCCCCTCGGCGTCAGACAGTACGTACACGCTTTTGGTTTTAGGTTGTTTCTTTTATTATCTCTCTTTCATAGAGCGTGTATGTCGTGCCTGACATGTCGTATGCAAGTAGAAGCATGATGACATCTTTGCATGATGTCATCAGTTACTGGCTGTAGTAGTTGCAGGTTGAGAGTGGATGAGTGGATCTTCCTAAGGTTGCTATTTACGCACTCTGATTGGCCAAGGGGTGTTTTGTTCGCGGCCCAACCAACCTAGAGTTTTTCCAAGCCACAGCGTCCCGAGCCGGTCAAATCAGCCCAGATAACCATAGTAAATAAGACCAAATATTGTTGATCAAAAGATACAGGTTTTTGTGTCTACCGTGTGTGTGTGTGTGTTCTTCACATTAAACCGTTCTTCTACTCGTCGACATCCAGCAAGCCCAGTGTCCGTGCTGATTCTTCACCCTAGAAAGATACGAGCTCTGTGGTCACAGACTACGACAGAGAGATAACACACCGTAATGCATTAATAGCCTACGCAAATACCATGCCTTCGCACTAGGTGCGGCCGACACAACATACATACATACGCCAGCAACCAAAATACACCATAAAGAAAGAGAAGCAACGAAGAAACCAAACCGAAAAAGAACAAGAAAAAGAAAAAGAAAAGGAGAAGAATCCCAAATAAATAAATAAAATTGGAAGCCAAAGCTCAGACACATACATACTTACCCCGAGCATGAGCCAAAAGGGACGTGCAAGGGGAAATATACGAGAAGGAAAAAGGGGACTATGCATCCCGGTGAACACTTAACTAAGTAAAAAGAGCAATAGTGAGTGGGCCGAAATACGCTCGTCACCCACCCACTATGTAGTACTTCTTTCATAAGGATAAGAAGGGAAAACAAATCAAAATACATACCGAACGGCCGCAGCAGTTGGCGGTACGAGTAGCAATTAAACGTCCAACCTATTAGTCCGCCTGGTACCTTGCTACCCTATCTGCGGTCTCTCTGCTACTCTCTTCTACCGCGGTTTCCCTTCTACCCCTCCTGTTCCCCCCCCTGCCCACATACACTTGTACGGTGTTCCTTCTACCCCTCCTGCTGTTACCCCTCCCCCCATTGCCTCTAACACTACCTGCAGCGGATGCACGGCGTTGTCTACTCAGCTTTGCCTCAGTGTCGTGCCACCTGCCCATGAACTGTTCAGCTGCTTCGAGGATTCCTCGGTACCACTTTCCCGTCTGTTTTGCTGCAGTGGGCCACAGTGCGGTCCCAACTCCAAAGACTAAGGGGGAGTCTTCCGTTGATCCCTCGGTGGCTTCGAACACTCTAAGGTCCTCAGCAATGGCCCTAGGCCAAGTCTTGGGCTGCCCGCCTGGTTTCGGGCTCCCCCCACCAGCGATCGTCCCGAACATCAACCGACTGGGCAATCGCCCCTCGTGTTGCCGCACCACAGCCCCCGCAAAGAAGAGTCGCCGTTTACGGTTGGTCGTTTCGATACTTTCGCATCGTGCTATCCTGAGCGCCTTCGCATACGAGAGGGTGGTGTGGTCGGTGCGTAGTCGGCGCTGGAAACCAATGCCTCGCAGAAGGACTTCGTGGTGGGCTGATCGAAGCTTGGCGAAGTGGTCCGCATTGAGGGTCCACGTCACGCAACCGTACAGCAAGGTCTCAATCACCTCGGCCTTAAGCATCCGGACTTTCAGACTAAGCGGTGCGTTCGTCCTATCGTACAGTTCCGGACCATACCGTTTGAGGCATGCCCGCATCAGACGGATTCGTCGCTCGATTTCGAAGGAGAGGTCAGCGTTCTCGTGGATAATGCCTCCTTGGTATAAAAATGGGTCGTCTGTTTATACTTTCGGCCTGCAGCTTCGATCGCGAGCGGTGAGGTGGTAAACGTCTGATCCGGTGTTCGTAGGAGCATCGTCTCTGTCTTCTTCTCGGATACCGTGAGACCTACTGCTTCGCAGACAGTCACGATGACTGTCATCATTCTTGCAAGGCCTTCCGCCGACTTCGAGACTATTCCTGCGTCGTCTGCATACAACATGCCCGACACAGCCCTAGGTCCTATTTATTATGCCCCCCGTAATAGAGCCTTTCTAAGCACCGGCACAGCATCCAAGCCGGCCGAATCAACCTATTAATAGAGATTTCACAAGCCTCACGCAGCATAGAACCACTACCCCCGGAAAGAACCACTATCAAGTTGTAACCACGTCTCCATGATATTGCATTTTGTCTACTCTGCTTACTGCATCAACAATGTACTGGTAGCTGTAACATCTCTGCTGCTGCTGTGGCATAGTTTTGTTACAATATTTTGTACCTGGTACCTGGTATCATTATTATTCACCTCTATTAATAGGATTGAAGAATGGGCACGGACGCTGGTCTTGGTTGTGCTGGATGTCGACGGGTAGAAATAACAGGTTTTTAGACCAACTATTTTCTGGGAATTTTCGAAGGGCTCTCAGAACTGGATTTTTCCACCGAAAACCCGCGATTTTCTGGACGGGACTGCTGTCCAGAGAGGATGCTTCCCTAAGTTTTCCGAGAGCTTTCTTGAGCACTTTTCCGTTTCTCCGGATCGCAGTTAAACTACTGTTCGCCCAAATTGCCACACCTGAGCACACCATGATTTTTCATCAAAAATCTTCAAAAATCCATTATTTCTGGCCCCAGTTCTGACAAGCAGCCTTATTTTTGACCATCCTGAGAAAACTGATTCGCTGCGCCAAAAACTAAACTCAAGAGCATTCTGGAACTGAAGTAAATCCCGTTTCTCGAGAGTAAGATCTTTAGGGGTGTTTTTGACTCGAAAAATGCGTGGCGTGGCCTGCACTTCGTAATCGTCGTCCGCAATTGAGATTTTTTCTGGTTCGATGCAAACGCGGCGCAGCCGCGTTTATGGCCAGTTTTGGCCAGTTTTGGCTGCGGTTTGGGGTCAGGGTTAGGGTTAGGGTTAGGGTTGGCGTCAGGGATTGGGTTGTTGCCCGTACCTTGATCCCTACAGGAACCAAATTGCCTGAACAGCCTGCCAACCTCAAGATCCTGCCTCCCGGCTTGTACTGGGACTAGAGGTCGGTATCATATCACAAAATGTGATATATTATATGATATGTGATATGATATAAGCGTATCAATATCACAAAAAAACCCGTGATATGATATATCATATCGTATCATATCATATGATATGATATCGATATATCATATCATATGATATGATATCGATATATCATATCATATGATATGATATCGATATGATATGATATATCGATATCATATCATATGATATGTGATATGATATGGAATAAAAGTCACGATTTCAGCTTTCTTTGAGGCCACACAGCAGTAGCCAAGGACGTTCTTGGGTTGGGGTGGGGTGTAATGCTCTTCTTGCACTGCTGGTAAGCACATATTTCAATAGTCAAACATGTGTCCAGCGTCAGTCAGTAATAGTAGGGCGAACCGTATATATTACTCGTATAACGTTTTCGAGCACAAGCTGGGACGAAAGGTGGGTGATGATGCACACACACAGCCAGCGAGAAGAGCAGCATAAAGTAGCATCAGTAGTAATAATGATGTATTCATGTGGCATGATGCCGAGAGTTATTATAGTTGTTGGAAACCTTTACATTTTTTTAAGTGGTATTTAGTATATTTAACTCCTCTACCAGGCTCTACTCGCCTACAACACCTATACTATATACAGCAGTATAGTACCTGGTAGGCTATATTATTATAACGTGCTTTCTTAGTTTTATACCAGTATAAAATACCAGCTATACTAGGGGTACATACGTACCACGTACGTACGTACATGGTGGTGCAACAGCATATATTTCGCTTCCACGGAATAAACAAGGCGCACATTGCTATAAGGTATTACGCACGCAACAATCAGGAATACCTCGGGCCCAAGGCATGCACAGCAGCAGCTAGCTGTGTGCAATCACCAGACAATTTCAACCGCTTGTCCTCAAAATAGATTATCATGAAGACTGCAATATAACACTGACGACACATACTAGAATCTTCACCCTGAAATCAACAGCAGCACTTCGCCTTTCTTTTTACTAATATTAACACAAAAGCAAAAGCCGAAATACGAAAATCTTCGTTATATAGATTAAACAATGACAACTCCAACTTCAACGCGAACCACAAAGAAGACCATGCCGTGAGAACGACTGTTGCTGTGGACTACAGCAGACAAGCTATGATGGCTCCTTGTGTGCGAGCTAGATTAGCTAAGAGCCATGTCAGGGTATTTCGAAGAACTCGGAACTTCGAAGAAAAAAGTGGATCTCGGGAGATTCTCGGGCGCTTGGGAGGGTTTTCTGTCATATCATATCATATGATATGATATATGATATGATATGATATCATATCATATCATATATCACTTTTTTTTTACAAATATATCATATATCATATCAGAGCGTTTTCAGAAGTGATACCGACCTCTAACTGGGACCTCAGTCCACATCTGAGAATACGGTCGGGTCAAAATCTGATGCTCGTAAATCTAACCGCATAGGAAACAGCACATACCAAAATGTGCCAAACCCCTTTTTCTTTCTTGTACGTATTCGATCTGAATGTACTATTAATATAAACTATCTCACTAAATATCAGTGGACACCCGTTGATCGTGAATCTTCCTCAAGGTGTGACGTAGCTATTTGTGCTCGGCTGCGGGGTATATAATACGCGGCGCGATCAACCTAGAGTTTTTCCGAGCCGCAGTATCCCTCGCGTACCGAATCAACCATGTAAAGTATTTCCAAGCAAAGCACCCAAGCCGACCGAATCAACCTGGAGTGCCAAGCACCCAGCATTGATCACTGGCATTGGGTTAGGTTTAGGGTTCGGGTCGGTCGGTGGGTCGGCTTTAGGCGCCAATCATAAATTCTCCGTGAAGATTGACTGTGACCAGGTGTCCACGCCTCTATGATGGTAATGATACGCGACCTCAGTACCTGCAGTAGTCAAATGTGCGATGCATCATGCCGGGCGAATACGGATAGTGTGCTAAACCAACGAGAACGAACATCTACGTACTCGGTCGTATATATCCGTGACGTTTGGGTTCATTTTTTCGAGAAAAAACAAATTCGTAAGGAGTTGCAGCCGCAGCAGACGTGGCGGCGGCAGCATCAGCATGAGCAGCAGCAGGGCACACGAGGCCAGGATCAGCGTCTCTGTACGCTCGGCTTGTCGGTCCAACCCTTGAACCTTTTGTATACCTATATACTCGATTTAGTTGTGCGTTTCCTGGTTCCCCAACACGAAATTCGGCATAGTTTAAGAAAAATCCGCACCTGGCATGTGTCCAACAGAGAAAGCTTCTCGTAGCAGAGGCCACCACTGCTACTGCTGTACGACATCTGCAGCAGAGGTTCTCCGCCTCCTCATGAGTAGGAGGGTGGGCCTGACAATACCTCTTGCAGCATGTATTGGGGACACGGCCCGAGCGTTGCTGTGGACAGACACAGTTCTGCCTGCGAGCACTCGTAGAGTTGGGTTTCGTTCGGTGGTAAAACTAGAAGGTCAAAAGCCGGTATGACGTTTTACGGTTCTGCTTTTCTTTAAGCCATGGCGCAGCCATGTGCCTACACGCCGCACCTAGCTCGACCAACTCTGACCGACTTACAACCGCACCAACACGAGAAGGTTTCGCTAGCGTGTGCATGCACAGAGCCCGTTGGGATTGGCATTGGTGCCGTGTGCGTTGAGCGCGGTGGACAAACGTGGCCGCAAAAAATGTTGAAGCATGATGACACACACACTTACACCTGTCAGAGGAACTATAAATAAGGCACCTTACGCTTGTACGATCCGTTATGAATAGGCTTTTTTTCCTCGGGAAAACCAAGAAAAAAAGGCTTGAGCTTCGCGCTCGCAAGCCTCATTATAAATTTTGGTCGTGCTGTAGAGCCCCCGGGAAGTGCTGGAAGCCACCGCCAGCATGACATGACTTCGAGGTGCCGTGCCGATTGTTGTGAGCGCCTCGTTGGTAAGGAGAGGTGTCAATGAACGAGTCAAATTTCTCTCGGACACCTTCGTGCTTCGATTTCTCCGCTATTCAATAAGTACGCAACGGACAGACAAACGGTAAACACAAGGCTTACATAAAATCAGGGCATTCCCCGGGATGCCTTTTCGACTCCGAGACGATATCCCACGGGGCTCAGGTACCTCGGGACTAAACGGTACTGTTGGTACGGGATCCGGCCACCGCGGGACTCCGCGAGACGGGACTGAGCTACCAATGGACTATGGGACAATTTGCGCTCCACGGGATATACCCACCAAGGCATTCGACGGAGTTGTTTGTGCGAATTCGGCCATCGCCGTGCTGACCGGGACGGGATTCACCCACGACGGGACTAAACGGGATTGTTTAAGGGGATGTATTGTTATGTTTTACACCCGGCGGGCAATATTCAATATTCCTTACGTCACCAGGAATTCCAATATTTTATACCAGGTAAAGATCACTATTTTATCAATGGAATGGTAGCACATGTTTGTTTGTGCGTGAAGTAGGTAACCATGAACCCATCGCGCGTGAAACTTGAACGCGGAATTTTGCACTGATACTTAATTTGCTTTTGGACGTGTCTCAATCCCCTCCAAAGAGCATGGGAGCGAGCGGAACGGAACCAGGCCGCTGGTGGTCATTCGTTCCGTTCCTATGTAAAAAAAACATTTTAGAGTCAATGCAGAAGCCTGGGCCTCGCCAGCCATATCAGCGCAAACGGTATATTTTGGACATGCGGCGACACCAACACGTTGCTTGTGCGCTATTTGGTGTCCACATCCATCGTCGGTGTGTCCATCTATACCAAACGATCTGCTATTTGTTCCCGTTCGGTGGGGCCGTTCGACCCTCCCAACGAAGAAAAAGGGGTACAACACTTGCTCCTGCTTTCCCAAGATACACTGTTTTTCTCGGGCTGCAGTAAATCTATTCGTTCTACGTCACCAATCAGCATCAACTCATGTGGCGAATATGGTTCCATTCGGCTCGTACCATGCTTCCAGGAGACGCCCTAGATTCCCCCCTTCTGCGGGGTAGTGCTTTGCATTAGCGAGTTGATGGGATTTCACGTCACTGGATTCGGGATTTACCTTGAATTATGCGGGACCTGTTTGCGCGGGAACGGGATATTATCTTTTTGCGAGGGATGCGTTTTGTGCGGGAACGGGGTCTACGCTTTTCCGTGGCGCGGGAGCGGGGCGTTCGAATTCGTGCGGAACGCGTATGGGATCTGTACGCGTTTGTGCGGGAACGGGATTCCGCATTTATCACGGGACCACGGGATACTACCGAATCCCGCCCAAAACCGCGGGAAAAGTCCTGAGGAATGCCCTAAAGAAAATGGAGCGGTACGTTTTCATTCATATATATGTTTTTTTTTTTTTTTTTTTTTCCGAAACAATATTCCAATCCGGAGAAATTGGAGCTTGTCCTGTAGCCACAGACTGCGTTGTGACGATGAGTTATTGGGAGAACAGCAACGTTGAGCGCGCTCCCGCACGACACATCAGCAGTTATGTGGTTGTTGCTAGTCATTAACCCGTCATTTTACCCGTCGGCATGCAGCACACTCATGTCCGTGCCGATTCTTTTCCCTAGAGATATATAGACGGTGTTCCAAGGTCCCGAACCCACGACACAGCAGTAGATATACTATCAATATCATACATGGTAATGATACGCCGGCAAAGAGAGTAGACAACGCGATGCCATGCAACGCAATGCCATGCAACGCAATGCCATCGCACTGACTGTTTTGATGTTTTCCTCTACAGGCGTTTGCCTGAGGTAATGTTCCACTCTAGAGGTATTGGAGCGCCTATACTGTGGCCAAGCGTTGCATTGTGTCGATGAGTTAATATGAGAACAACAACTACTGGGTACGACGAAAGGTACAGGTGGTGTGCAATACCCTAGCAATCCAGATACATTGAGAAAGATGACACGCAAGACGAGAATGAAGAATCAGCGAAGATGAAAAAAAGCCCTAAAATGTGTCTTAACCCCAAAGAGACGCGACAGACAAAAAAAAGTCCATATAATACTGATGAAACATCAACATGAACAGAAGGCACCTCCAGGAGCAGGTGCGCCACCCACCCATGCAAATATGGAATAGTTGGAAGTAAAACCAAAGCAAAACAAGGCACCTTCGAGGCATGCAGCAGTTTATGCTGCGAGTGGCATAGACGGCTTCTACCTACTATCACGTTGTTGAGCTACCTGCCGTCTCCTCGCTGGTCTCGTCAATCGTGATTTGCTCTGTAACCGCAATGAAGGCTCGTTAGGGCTCGGAACAGCGCTTCATTCTCCCCCTTTTGAAAAAAACGGAGTTACGGCTTGACGATTAGGGTATATATGATCCTCGCATGGATTACGTTCCAATAGTAAAAACATATCAGGTCAAAGCTGTCAGCAGTACTGGTACAGGCCGCGAGTACACGTCCTACCTGGTATGTCACAAGTGCTGTAGCCAGTGAAAAGCATAACAAGCTGTTATCGAGGCTAAACGCATATTTTCACCTATGGTATGTTGCAGACAACAAGACAAAAGATGAAAGATGTTTGCAAACACTCTGCGGAAGATATGTTGTGCTCGTTGATACCTGTGGTACGAGTACGTAGCCTACGATAAGTCCAGGCACTTTACATCTTCGGTCCTACTGATGTACCATTATATTACCATTAATACTGGTACCACTGCTGTATTTAGTCCGTTTTTTCGTTTTTCAGTTTACATTTGGCTTCGGATGTTTTTTATGTTTCTAGTCTTCGGCACTTGAAAAACTATTCCGGGGGACCATAGTAAATAGGACCAAATATTGCTAGTAAAATAGGGGAATGTATAGGTTCTTGTGTGTACCGTAGGTCCTATTTAATACGTCCCCCCGTATTACGAGGGCACGGTTCTTGTACAGCCGGTCCAGGTTGGAGGTACGAACGCATGTGGGGAAAAATGAATAAGGGCGCCCAAACGAGAAATGGCGAGAAAATCTCAAGTTACAGTATTAATGGCAGTTTCCCTCTTTTCAAGCACTTTCCAGTCTCCGTGAGCAGAACTACCGGTGTTACTTACACATAGCGAATGCGATTTTCTCATTTTGACTGCTCCAAAACTGATAAGGAAACCTTTTTCAGCCTTTTCGAGTTGCCTGAAGCGTCCCCGCCCGCCGAAACGCCCTCAGAAGGTATACCTGGTACGTACCTTTTTTGGCTTTTCGGCCAGAAACAGTACCGTGGTACGTGTTTTGCACGAAAAATATACTACCAACACAGATCTTGGTGGGCTCTTGCTGTTGTTAGTGTGCTTGCCTCGCTCCAAGTCGAGGTAAGCACGACCAGTTCCCTGCCAACTGATCACACCGGCTGTGGTAAACCAGACAGAGTGGTGCACATAAATCAGAGTTACCGCTGTAGTTCTCGGCGTATGAAATGCATGCTGCACGAGCTTACGATACCGTATGCGTACCGCAGGCTCCCGGGCGCGAGCGCCCAGTGTCGCAGCTGCTGCTCCCACCCACTCTCGCTATTGGGGGCCATCCGAATCGCCTTTCCGGGCCCCGTGTTGTGTTTCTGCGGCACCCGTGTATGCTCCTGGCTGGTCCAGAGGATGGCCGCAGCTCATCGTTACCTCGACGCGGCAATGTCGTGGCGATTCTGTTGTGCCGACGGCGAGAACCTCCATTGTATCATCACGACATCGGCAGGCACCACAGCACCCGCCCCGCCGTAGTCGCCAGTGTCATTGTGGCAGGCTGCTTCGTGCATCCGGTGTCGCAACATGGGAGCCACCCAAACTGCGTTTCTGGGGCTTCGTGTGTGCCTCTTGGACAGCGGATGCACGCACACTCACCGACAACGCCGGGTTTCGTGCGTCCCATCCCTTCCCTCAGCAGCCCAGGCTGCTTTGGTTTGACCAACGCTGTATCCTAACTGTCTTGTTTTCGACGTCTCTTGCCGTTGAACGAAGTCCCAAATCGCTTAAGATGTATATAACAATGATTTCAGCTGTGTAGTAGGCGTTTTTTTCCAACTATTTCCCCCTGGTTCGAGTACAAGTAGAGCATGGTTAGTGTCGTAGTCGCCTCGTCGTTGGTGCGTAGGTTAGATATCGGAGTCCGGCTGCATGTATCACAGGTACGGGTATATTCGCAACTTGAAAAATGGAAACCCCTCACTGATACGAGTAGTACAACAGGAGTAGGTGCCCAAATGTTGGAAACTGCTTTCCAGAACCGGACCCTTGCAAGTTTGAAGTTTGCCAGACGTCAACCCTTTTACCAATACGTACAAAAATGAATACGCTCTAGTTCCAACCATCTTATCCCCAAGAAGGCGTGTGCCATTTTAAAGGATTAAGGGTACTGGTTGGACTTTTAATGGAACAAAACCGAAAAATATGTTTTTTTTTTTACATCCATTTTGCTTGCAAATTTGAAGCCGACACATGTTATGGTGGGCTCGGCAGTAAGCAGCTGGTTTCCTGTTGAGAATTGATACACGCACTCCTTGAATTCTGCAGCTTCAGATTTTGTCTTCCCCATTTACGGACTGCTGTACTTGTTGTATGAGGCCATATAAAGCCCGTAGTACGCACGCTCGAAGCAATAAACTATTAATAGTATGACAGCCTGCAAATATGAGTTTCGACCGAATCCTCGATCTCACAGCTGTTGCCCTTGACCTTGTAAATATTCAGCGCTATGGTGTGGTGGGGTCCGACAAACATTACAGGGTTTCCAATTGGTATGGATGCATTTTTATGTTCCACTTGAGGTATTACCTGTAGGCAATATTGTCTGACAAACAGTGCATGGTTTCATTCGAATTGGCATGATGAAACATTCAAGTTCAACTTGAGATATTATGCACTGCTGCTTCTGTGCTGTCGTTGGGTCTGGGAGACAAGACAACAGACAATCCAACAAAGGGTTTTCAATTTAGTATTGAGACTTTGTCCTGTTCTTCTTGAGATATCAGACACTACTGCAGTGCTGCCGTGGGGTCTGACGAACAACACATGGCCTCGTTTTTAGATTTAGCTCCAAATCGATAAGGGAAATCGCTCGGCTACAACCATAACATGCACGTGGGATATGTTTTCAGGGTTTCTAAGGTATAACCGGGAATAGGAACGGATGTGGGAAATGGGCAGATGTTGAACTCGCTCTCCAAAACCGGAACCTCGGAAAAAAGCCAGGCTGTGTCGGTATTAACCCTTGTCTGTTCGGTTTCTAAACCATGATACCCGGTACACCGTACGTATAGGTGGGGCGCTGCAATCCTCGTGCTGATCGCCGTCACGCGCGGTAGGGTGGTTGGTGCCGCGACGACTTCTGATGGAACAGCTTCACCGGCTCAGACACCCAGCCCGGTCATACAGTTCCCCCAATGCGAGAACGAGACCATCGGGGGTCAACTGCAACATATGGGTGATAGCTACTGCGATACACACGCCAACAATGTTGCGGAATGCGGATTCGATGGAGGTAAGCCGTTTTTGGGAAGGGTCGGGCCGGGTCGGGTCGGGTCGTGTCAGGTCGATACGGTTTCAAGTATATTGGGTCGGGTTGGGTTGGGTATGGTCGGGTCAGGTGAGCTTCAGTCCCTCATGGGTCGGGTCTGGTCGGGTTGGATCGGGTCGGGTCCAGTTAGGGTTACGGTTGGTTTCGGATAACTCTCGATAGAAAAGCGCGCTGAATACTTTTAACTGTCGTCAATTGCTGTGTGTGCCCTGGCGAAAATCATTTCGTATGATATTATTAGTATCAAACCAAGCTTGAAAATATGGTACCATAAGTTATTTTCGCGGAAATGTTCATTCAATCTCACAGCTCGCTTTATCTCTCTTTTTTTTTCAAAGGTACACATAAACCACATTCCGCAGATTTTCGGCCGGAAGGCGCAGATATGCTACATATTGTACGCCTACGGAATCTCCGGTTTCACCCAACTCCAAAGGGGCCGCTATCTTTGGATACAAGGCTGCCGTTGCCAACTAGCAACTCGCTTTTGCTGTTTGGGATATTCGTTCAAGATGCAACACGGCCTTCAATACGGATTTCAATACAAACCCCTTACGCACCCAAACGAAGCCTCCCATATGTCCAGATTAAATGCCGTTCGCTCCACGAACTCCAGACTCGCTTCGTTTACGAGTTCTTTTTTTTTGTTGTGCTCGCTTGAAAAAATGATTTTTGTTTCCCCGCAACGGCACGGCTACGTACGTACGGCGCACAGGTGACTGCTGTGAGTGTACCTGCGTCGACCTCGGCATGGAGTACAGTTGCCTTGATTTTGAGTGCCTGGACACAGAGGCGGAGTGCTACGTTGAGCCTGGCCCAACGCCAGGGCCACTCGTCACCTTGAATTCGTCGGCAATGTCCCAGCGCGTATTATCACCGGCCCTGTCGTTGGCGTACGGGGTGTGTTTGATCGCTCTAGGGGCGGTAGCATGGTGATGAGAGCGAACTCCACCAGTATTCTCCACGCTTAGCCCGCTCGAGACCGCTGGTTCGTCCGCCGTGCCTCAACAAATTATCATCACCAACTTTGGCATATGATCGACCTGCAGGGGCTTGTTGAGTCGTTCTCCGTGTGTGATCGCTCTTGGTGCGGTAGCATAGTGGTGGAGCGAAGGAGCAACTACTGCTGTGGAGATCAATATCTTCAGTGTGCCCTCCCTCCTCAGGCCGTTGAGGAGCGGAGTGGAGACCAAACGCAGAAATAGGCGTGTTCTCTGGGAGTGTTGGAGGCAAACTTTTTCAGTATTCCTTCACGCCGGTATATAAAGCGAAGGCGCCAAGAGCCACTATCCTTGCGGAGCGGAGGTCAACACCTCTACTATTTATAGTCACCCCCCACGCCGATGGTGAGTGGGCTAGGTGGCAAAATGAGGTTCAACACCTTTGCTATTTATGGTCATCCCCCACGCCGATGGTAAGTGGGTTAGGTGGCAAAATGCGATTGCTTTGAGTCTTGCTACGGCGTGGATGCGGTAGCGTGAGAAAGCGAGGGAACCTGTGAGAGATACAGATATTGCCCCCTTTGGTATTCCTCACGGCGCTGCCTAGTGGACGCCGAAGGCTATAATTCGAAGGGGCCTATCCTTACAAAGCCTTGTGCTACGGCGGCGTGGAGGGTCCAACGCTGATGTTCGGTTTGTCCGCCCCTAGAGCGTGTTTTCCTTTCGCGGTTTTACTCTTTGGGTCGTGTATCACTGCGTAGATTGTTCTCCTCTGGTCTTGAGTATTTTATCCCTAAGGCGTGGGTGTACCTAGCTGTAAAGGGGTCTATTATATATTTTGTCTTTATAGTACGAACCCAATTGAGTTTTTGTTTTAGTTTATTTTTTCTCGACTTTTCGTTTTCTCCCCCGTGTGCATGTAGAATTCCCTTATATTTTCTCGTCGTTTTGGTTTTTATGTAGCTAGCAATTAATGTTTTGTTTCTTTGTGCATTCGAGCTCTCCCGTCACCAGTATGGCGGAGTGGTGGATGGGGTTTGGCGGCTCGTCTCACGAGATATATATATATATATACCGCAGGAGTTTGTTTTATTTCTTGTATTTGAGCTCTCTCCATCGCAGGTAGCAAGGAGTGTTGTGATTGAGGAGGGTTTTCTCGCCTGCTGTAGTCTTGACGAGATATAGGTGTCTCGCGTTGAACGGTTTAGTTGTTCAGTTTTCTCCGCAGGAACGGAGGGAGGAGTGGGTACTACTGGTGTATGCTGCGGTGGCGTGGGGTCACGAACATATGCAACGGACCAGTCAGTGTCGACGGTCCTCGACGGAACTAGCCCCCTTTTGACGTGCGGGTCTTGCTCGCCCGACGTTGAGGGTTCACATGAAGCGGCAGTATCCGGAGTACCCACACCAGAGAAGTGGTGTCACAGTAGTCAAGTGCAGGTGGGAACGCAACTATCAATAGAATGCACACCTGCAAGATTATGCCACAGCACGAAGTCGAAGTTTAAAATCAGCCGGGACGCACGTGAGGTGGCCTCTTTGTCTTCGCACCCGGACAAACGGCAGCTGTACGTTTGTGCCACAGTAGTGCGTAGTAGGAGTTGAAAACCAACTGGGGTGTACGCAAGGAGACCTTTTTTTTCCACGAGGCGAAAATGGTGGCTGCAAGTCTGTGTCATAATTCCAAGTGCAAGCTCAACTAAAACGTACGTAGGTATTCCCCTTTATTTCTAACGAGGCGAAAATGCCACAATGGTAGTAGTCCAATCGGAAAAACGACGACGAGACGTATCTACGCACGCCTCTTTGTTTTCTCACGCGGCCGAAACCGTAACAGCGTAGCTTCAAGTTTGTCACGGGCAAAGTGGAATATAAAACTGGGACGTACGTAAGTATGCCTCGGTATATAAACTCGTGGGGAAACCGTAAGGAAATACGTATGCAAGCTTATCTATGTATACGTCACGCGGCGAAAACCGTTGCTGTGCTGTAACTTTGTGTCAGTCGGGGAGTGGAAAATCAACTGAGAGATACGAATAGGTGCCTTTCCATTTCCTCACAAGGGGGGGGGGGGGGGGTTCGCAGCTGCTGTATTGGCTGATACGCGGTTTATTATTTTATAGCAATATTTCAAGCTTGTAGAAGGATAATCTCGGAGCCGGCGATGCCTTCCTTGGGATGCGATGCTGATCGGCCGTATGCTTGCGGCGCGACTGACTCATTGGCCAACGGGCTGAGCGCTTTGTCGTCATGATTATTCCGCCGCAACTTGTTTCTGCCCAATAATAAATCTATTTTGGTTAGCGCGCCCCGAAGCGGTTCTGATAACGAACGGTCTTGTTGGTCTGTTGCTCACTGCCTCCGAGTAGCAAGACTTGTAGTGGCCGTGAGGTCATGGAGGAAGGTGGGGAGGTGGTGCGTTAGAGATCGCGTCGGCTTTTTTTGAACGAACAAACTGTATGTTTCAACCAGAACGTGTCAGAGGTCATCATGATGAATGGAAGGTGGTGGGTTGTTATGCGTTGCGTCAGCTCCTGTGACGAACGTCAACGGTCTTGTCTCAAACCAGAAAGGGTCTAGTTAATCGCTCATCACAAAGGACGTGTTTTTTTTTTTATGTATGTGTCTCTTCGACATGTATGGACGAACAACGAACTATTTGTGGAACCAGAAATTCGCGGTTCATTTTGGAGGACAGCGGTTTGCTGTATATCACGTCGGCTCTGGACAAACACCGAACAGACGTTTTGTCTCAGCCAAAAAGAAAGGTGACGGGTCGTCATTGCAATAGATCATCTTGGCGGACAGGGGTTTGTTCATTTTGCGTCTCAGTAGTACGTTAAAACCAAGGCTTATCACGGTAATTTCGGCGGGACGGTAACGGCGGGACGGGACGCTCGTATACCATTCAATCACAAACAGAAATACGCCAGCTGCTGGAAAATTCCTTGCTGCATTTACTTACTTTTCTTCCTCGTTCACCATCCGCTCTTTCTGTTTCCTATCGTTGAGCATTATTGACCACTTTCTCTGGCTGGCTGCTGTAAAATGACAAAACCGCGGATTATTTTCCCGACGGAATCGCAATCAAGGATGCTGCGCTTGATGGTGGGGCGTTGCTCTTCTGGGCTGATGCTCCTCTCCCATCTGCTCCAACTTCTATTTGTTGTGCGTAACTAACGTCGGCCGTGTCTCGCTGGATGACATGCTGCTGCTGGTGGTGATAATCTCGATGGTAGTAACACTGCGGTTGCTGGTGATATTGTTATTAATAGTAGAGATCCGGGTGTACTTGATGCTGTCGTTGTTGTCCTTGGGAATTAGAATAGTGCTGCTGCTGCCGCTGCTGCTGCTGGTGATGATGCTGGTGGTAACGTTGCGCCTGCTTACTGGTACTGCTGCTGCTGCTGCTGCTGTTGCTGCTGCTTGTGGTGGTGGTGGCTGTCGTGCTAATGATGATACTGGTGATAACGTTTCTGCTGACGATACT
Organism: Macrocystis pyrifera; assembly: GCA_031763025.1. NCBI lineage: Eukaryota > Phaeophyceae > Laminariales > Laminariaceae > Macrocystis > Macrocystis pyrifera. The sequence goes on along the minus strand of JASSKH010000020.1, from coordinate 9,902,925 downwards.
GGTGATAACGTTGCTGCTGCTGCTGCTGCTGCTGCTGCTGCTGATTGGAGATGATACTGGTGAAAACGTTCCTGCTGCTGGTGATGACGTTGCTGCTGCTGCCGCTGCTGCTGGTGGTGGTGATGCTGGTGGTAACATTGCTCCTGCTTGCTGGTACTGTTGCTGCTGTTGCTGTTGCTGCTACTGTTGCTGCTGCTTGTGGTGGTATTGGCTGTCGTGCTACTGATGATACTAGTGATAACGTTCCTGCTGCTGGTGATAACGTTGCTGCTGCTGCTTCTGCTCCTTCTTCTGTTGCTGCTGTTGATCGTATTCCGCCATAGCCTCGAGATCCTGCCATTCTTCAACAGTCCAATACCCTACCCCGACGGCTGCCGTTTCCTCGTCGGTCAGCCCATCGCGCCATTGTTGCTTCGCGAGTATAGCTTTTATCCAAGGAATGTCTACGGCGTCAGCAGCCACCTCAAAACCCTTTTTTGCAACCTCTCACCGGGTCTCCCTCAGCACGGTGTCCAGTAGCGGTCCATCCCTACGTTCACCCTCTCGCATGAGCCATCTTGACATATAGATCACGCCAGCGTAAGGTAGCGGTCGAGGACGGTCGGGTTTCCCCGGAAACGTATACCGCTAGCGTAAGTAGAGCTCGATGAAGCTGCGGTCGGTAAACTTCCCACCGTTGTCCGTGCGAATGCAGAGTGGTCGCCCCATGTCGTTGGTGTCGGCGAAGAATTTCTGCACGTACGCGGCGGTGTCCGGCTTGGTCTTCATCCCGTACGGCCGCATCCACCGCGAAGCGCTGTCGACGAACATGATCAGATAATGAGACCCGTACATGGGCGCCTCGTACGGGCCGGCCAGGTCGATGTGCACCGTCTCCACAGACCTCCTTGCGCGAGATGTCGTCCTCCGCGGTACTCCCGCCCGCATGCCCTTCGCTTCCAAACATCCACCTCACGGTTGCAGCACTCCCGTGAGGGTGATACCGTGCTGCCCAGCCGTCTCCCTCAACAGACGTTCGTTCAGTTGGCCGGAGGAGACGTGAAAGGGGTTAATATCAATAGACCTGCCACGTTTCCCAACAGTGAATGGACGCCTACCCGGAGTAAGTACAGGTGCAGCAGTCATGCCTACGTGCCTAACATCAACGTCCGTCCGATCCGACTCTGTAAGGGCTTGAACGGCGGCCTCATGAAAAATATCGTAGAACACAGTGTCATCTTGACCCTGTCCATGAGCCGAGTATCGGTGAACACGCTCATGTCTGGCTCCTGCATCCCGGGAGCGGCGACCAGGAGTCTAGTCCTCATCACGGGATCCTCAATTCTTACGGCCGATCCTAGATCTGCTTCGCCAGGAGCCGGGGGGGGTAAACAAGAAGCCATAGGCACTGCACCGCTGTCGGTGGGCTACAAACTTGAATCCTGAGGTACTACGCCGTTAAAGGCGGGCGGGAAACCATCATGCGCAGTCACTACCCCTTCCACACTATGGTGGGACAGGGGGTGGGAGTCAGACGCCGAGGGTCCTGCCCTATCTACGTTAAAGAGGGGCGGGGGGGGCAAGGGGGGAGCAAGTGAGACACCAGATGCTTAAGTATACCCGGGCTTACCAAGCGAGGGGCCTGAAACACCAGACATGGCAGAGACAGCAATAAGTCCTGCAGTGGGGTTCAAGTCTGTCAACTCCATGCGAGTTGCGTACAAACGTGATCGACCGAATCACGGAGGAAGGTCAGACGGTTATCAAACAAGTGCACACCATCCTCGTCCATGATGATTCTCTGCCGGCCCTGGGCCTCGTGTAGGGAAAAAAGGTTGTACTGGATACCCTCTGTCCAATACACTCTCGTCAACTTCACATTAAAGTCTGTCTTCAAGTGCAACTTCAGGTTGAGGCCACCTATTCCGAGCGCATTCATCTCCTTCCCATCACCAATCAGAACCTTATCCTGCCCAGGGGGAATCTTCACCAGGTCGTACGTGCACCGGGAGTCACTGGTAACGTGGTTCGTGGCCCCGTTGTCGGAAACCCACATCTCACTACCGGGTGGACGTCTGCCACGTCCCTCAACAGTCTCATTGCCAGTCTGGCAAGCACGCGCCATCCCAGCTCCTCCTACGCTACCAACACTCGAATCCGCCTCGCCTTTGGGCTCTGAACGTGCCATCAGAAGATGTAGGGCGCTCGGGGGAGATGTAGATACTCCGGGAGGAGGGGCCGAGGAAGAGGGCGGGACATGGCTGGGAGGTTGCTGAGGATGCTGTGGCGATAGTGGCGGTGGTTGGTACTGCTGGGAAGGCGGAGGTTGGCACTGCTGCGAAGGCGGTGGTTGGTACTGCTGCGAAGGCTGGTACAGCTGCGAAGGCGCTTGCTGGTGCTGCTTCGAAGGCTCTTCCTCGTAGTAGGGCCCGTGGTCGTCGTCGTAGTAGCTGCCGTCCCCGGCAGTGGCGGCAGCGTCAGCATCATGAGCATACGGGGAATCGTCGTAGGCGGTGGCGACGGCGGCAGTGGCGGCGGCGGCGGCGGTGATATTTGCTTGACCGTATGAGTGCGCCCACGGCTGCTTCCGACTCATGGGATCAGCCCCCTGCACCAGGGGCTGATTTCCGGTTAGACGGGGGTGCCGGGAATAGTCGTAGCCACCAGGTGGAGCGGGGTTCGAAGGCAAACCTCTCCCCCTACCCCCAGCTGTTTGCGCACGACCGCCCCCATATATTCCTATGTCGACCCTGACGCCAGGTCCTCTGCCTCCAGTGCCCAACTGCTGTGACGCTCCGCTCCAACCGCGTCCTCCCCGATCGTTGGCGTACTGGTGCTGATATTTCTGGTACGAATTGGTGAAGATTCCCCCTGGGCAGGATAAGGTTCTGATTGGTGATGGGAAGAAGATGAATGCGCTAGGAATAGATGGCCTCAACCTGAAGTTGCACTTGAAGACGGACTTTAATGTGAAGTTGACGAGAGTGTGTTGGACAGAGGGTATCCAGTACAACCTTGTTTCCCTACACGAGGCCCAGGGCCGGCAGAGAATCATCATGGACGAGGATGGTGTGCACTTGTTTGATAACCGTCTGACCTTCCTCCGTGATTCGGTCGGAACACGTTTGTGCGCAACTCGCATGGAGTTGACAGACTTGAACCCCACTGCAGGACTTATTGCCGTATCTGCCATGTCTGGTGTTTCAGGCCCCTCGCTTGGTAAGCCCGGGTATACTTAAGCATCTGGTGTCTCACTTGCTCCCCCCTTGCCCCCCCCCGCCCCTCTTTAACGTAGATAGGGCAGGACTCTCGGCGTCTGACTCCCACCCCCTGTCCCACCATAGTGTGGAAGGGGTAGTGACTGCGCATGATGGTTTCCCGCCCGCCTTTAACGGCGTAGTACCTCAGGATTCAAGTTTGTAGCCCACCGACAGCGGTGCAGTGCCTATGGCTTCTTGTTTACCCCCCCCGGCTCCTGGCGAAGCAGATCTAGGATCGGCCGTAAGAATTGAGGATCGCGTGATGAGGACTAGACTCCTGGTCGCCGCTCCCGGGATGCAGGAGCCAGACATGAGCGTGTTCACCGATACTCGGCTCATGGACAGGGTCAGGATGACACTGTGTCCTACGATATTTTTCATGAGGCCGCCGTTCAAGCCCTTACAGAGTCGGATCGGACGGACGTTGATGTTAGGCACGTAGGCATGACTGCTGCACCTGTACTTACTCCGGGTAGGCGTCCATTCACTGTTGGGAAACGTGGCAGGTCTATTGATATTAACCCCTTTCACGTCTCCTCCGGCCAACTGAACGAACGTCTGTTGAGGGAGACGGCTGGGCAGCACGGTATCACCCTCACGGGAATGCTGCAACCGTGAGGTGGATGTTTGGAAGCGAAGGGCATGCGGGCGGGAGTACCGCGGAGGACGACATCTCGCGCAAGGAGGTCTATGGAGACGGTGCACATCGACCTGGCCGGCCCGTACGAGGCGCCCATGTACGGGTCTCATTATCTGATCATGTTCGTCGACAGCGCTTCGCGGTGGATGCGGCCGTACGGGATGAAGACCAAGCCGGACACCGCCGCGTACGTGCAGAAGTTCCTCGCCGACATCAACGACATGGGGCGACCACTCTGCATTCGCACGGACAACGGTGGGGAGTTCACCGACCGCAGCTTCATCGAGCTCACCGATGCTGCCGGGCTTCGACGTGAGTACACGGCCCCAGCCAAGCCGCAGCAGAACGCCGTTGTCGAGAGCGCGATCTGACGGGCCATGAAGTGTGGTCATGCGGCTCGCCGCGAGATTCGACGGCTATTTCCGAGCGTCGACCTCGCCCGGATTTCCCATGTCGGGGCCGATAGCAACCGTCTGTGGCTGGAAGCTTTCCTTTGGGCCGCCGACTGTTTCAACCGGTCCACGACCAAGGCCAACACCGGGTGGCGGTCACCATACGAGGTATTCTACTCGCGACTGGCGGATCTGTAAGTGGTGCCGTTTTTCTAAGCAGGTATGATGCGAGTCGACCGTAGGCCTAAATCAGACGTCCAGGCGGTACCATGCCACTTCCTGCACAACGAGTACAACTATCCGTCGTCCGCTGTGAAGGTCATCAAGGCCTCGAGAGGCGGCATCTGCTACACCAGCGACGTGGCGTGGACGGTCCCGCGTGCGTCCATCATGCCCGTGCCGGCGCCGCTGGACGCGAGGGGTTCAGGGTACGCCGCCGCGCCGGCAACACCGGTTTTGAAATACGTACGAGCCACCGCCGCTTCAGTCTCTGTCACAGCCGCTCCAGTCGTCGCAACCGTCGCTTCAGTCGCCGCCACCGCCGCTTCAGTCGCCGCCATGGTCGCTTCAGTCGCCGCAACCGCCGCTTCAGTCGTCGCAACGGCCGCTTCAGTCGCCGCCGCCGCCGCCGCTCAGCCACCGCCGCCGGGGCCGCACCGGATACCCGGCCGTACCCGTTCGAAGACGGTTCAGTTCTCCGCCACACCGGACGTTCAGCGCTCAGCAACTCCAGAGGAGCCGCCCCCGCCGTCGCCAGTAAGCCGCGACCAAGGCCTCAACCATAGTGTCGGACGTCTGTCGATGATGGACAAGACGGCGCTGTTGTCGATGTTCGATACACGGGAGGCCGTCGACGCAAGTCGCCGCAGGGAGCCGGCGAGTGGAAACCGCCAGGAAATATCACCAACAGGGGGGCCCGGGGGGATACCGTGTGCGTTCGCGACACGGCTTGCCACTCGGGAGGACATCGACAACACCCTGAGGAACCAGCGGCCGCCCTACAAGCTCCTGGATTTGCCGCAATGCTACGCCTCTGACCTTAAGGTCCCACGGAGCCACAAGGAGGCCAGGCGGTCGGAGTACGCTCATCTTTGGGAGGACTCGACGGGTGGGGAGGTTTACGGATTGCTGGATGCGGGGACGTTTGAGACAGTATAGCAACCAGTGGACAACTACATCAATGTAATGTGGGTGTTTGACTGGAAGGCTGATGAGTACGGTTGGCCCACAAAAACTAAGGCGAGACTAGTAGCGCGGGGTAATGAGCAGAGAGCTAACATTGATTTCGGGGAGTTGTTTGCGCCTACTGTTGCTGTTTTGAGTGTTCGGTTGTTGACAGCGATGGCGTGCGAACTGGATCTTGACTTGTGCCATTTTGACACTGAGCAGGCTTTCGAGCTATCTGACCTAGAGGAAAACGTACTCATGTGTTTGCCTCAGGGTTGCGGTGGACTCTCGGGGAAAATAGTAAAACTGAACAAGAGTTTGCACGGTTTGAAGCAGGCTTCAAGGCAATGGCATGCACATCTTACTAGGGTTTGCACAGTGCCTGGAAGATGCATGCGTGTTTCGTTTTGATGGATGAGGGGAGAGTAGTGATGACTATAGTAGTGCATGTGGATGATATTTTTGCGGTTCGGGAGAGGGCAAGGTGTGACCAGTTTGGCAGGGACCTGGACCAAATGGTTCCGGGTAAGAACCTGGGAGAATTACGTTGGTATTCGGGGTGTTTTTACGAGAGGGATTGGGAGAAGGGGGTGCTCAAGATTTCACAGCAGACATTCGCTGAACAATAGGTGGATGAGTACGGGGTAGAGTTTGGTAAGAGTGTTCCGCTTCCTGTTGGCACGAAACTTGCGGAATTCGACAAGAATGAAGCACGGGGAGACTGGTCGTTTGGCGAGTTGGTATGCTCACTTATGTGGCTATCAACCCAGACTCGACCAGACATCTCCAATGCCGTAAGAGCACTAGCAAGGAAACGGCATCAGCAAGGTACTGCACTGCACCAAAGTTAGTGCACTGGAGGGCAGCACTTGGTATTTTAGGGTATGTGAGACGGACTAGTTCCTTCGGCATTACTCTTCAGAGAGGTACAATAGGGGGACTGAGCTTGCAGGTGTTTGCTGACGCGGACTACGCAAGCAATGCGGCTGACAGAAGGTCAGTTTCAGGGGGATTGGTGATGTGTGCGGGGGTGCCTACGTGCCTTCGTTTTCTAGGACTCAGAAGTGCGTCACACTCTCCACTACGGAGGCAGATTACGTGGCGCTTGCTGACGTGATCAAGGAAGTGTTGTTTTTGAGGCAGGTTTGGCGTTTCATGTTGCCTGAGGTGGGAATGCCCTGCATACCGTTGTTCGAGGATAATCAGGGTGCGCTGCAGTTTGCGCAGATCCCCATTACTATCTCCAACTCCAAGCACATTGACGTGCGACACCACTTCCTCAGGGAACTAGTGGGAGAAAAGAGGTACCGATTATCCACGTACCATCCCCTTTTCAGCGTGCGGATTTCCTGACCAAAGCGATATCGCGGGAGTCTTTCGAGTTTCATCGTAGCCTTGCGACGAATTTATGGTGATCTTCCTGCTGGAAAGCTGAATGTGACACAGGGACTAAGTTTTAATTTTTGGGTGATTTTTTGTCCTTCGGAGTTTTTGTTTGATGGGTTTTGTGTTTACTTTTTGGCACGGGTTGTTGGTTTTGTCGGTTTTTGACCTTTCGACACTGATTTTTGGCTAGCTGAGTTTTAGATCAACTGAATTTTGACTATATGAGATTTTAGTTCAACTGTTCTTTTTGTATTCAGGTTTTTTTTCCTTCAGGTTTTGCTTGGTTTTTAGGACTTTTGTTTTTTTTTAGTTATGAATGTAGGTAGATAACCATGACTGTGCAACGAGCAGGGGGAATGTGGGATTTCCTCGTACCAAAGCCCGATTGAACTGACAGTGTGATCTATGTAACGGCAAATTGACCGACGAAATATGCGGTGGGATTTATGCTTTCCCGAATGGGTTGCATAAAAATGTATTTGGATGGTTTTCTAGGGTCCCGGGGAAGAGGGATGAGAGCCCCCTTGACCTCACAACTCAACGAAACCACAACTCATCGACGAAAATATCAACAACAACAACACCATCTCTTCTTTTGCTCCCTCGCCTCATGGTAACGTTGAGCGGCACCACACCCGGTGTACGTGTTTTCCTCTTACGGGGCACTAAATAATATATAATTCGTAGTCCGAGTACTGAACGTATTAAATTACTGGCGACCAAATATTGCGAGTGCTGAGGAGGTCAATATATTGGGAGTATTGAGAAGGCCCAATTACTTACTGAGAGTACCGAGAGTATATGAACCGTACGGAACGCCGAGAGCACAGGCATATGTACCGGCAGTTTCGAACTACAAAATACTTGGAGTACAGGCAATACACGCAGTACACAACCCCGAGATACTGAGAGTACTAGCAGGACGTATTCCCGAAATACGGACAAGACGCTCTAAGTACTCCAGTTGTCCCCAGCGAAAGAATTTGCTCCAAATCCCACTCGTGGGGCCATCAGATTCTGATGAAACTGTTTCGTGCGGTGCAATGGGCCCGAGAATTGTCGACACGGTGCACAGTGATAAGGTCTTGTTAATAGTCCGTTGGGCTATATTGGTAAAAGGTTAACCGATCGCCTACCCGATCTAAGCCTTGTAACACTCTACCCCCCTGGAACGGACCGGATATACGGGTCGACGTGTTGCCAACGCGCGCTTCCAATTTTTTTGGGTCCAGGAGTATTTTTTTCAGTTTTTGAAACATGAGGAAATTCACTCTTCCTTAAAAACCGTTTTCATGATAGACGTGAGGTTTGTACTCACGACCAACAATCTATGTCCTGCCGAGGACGCCCTTTGTTAAGAAGGTCTGTTACCGTTGGGCTTTTGGTAAAAGGCTAACCGATCGCCTACCTAATCTAAGCCTTATAACAACAGATGGTCGAAGTACACGTCATACTCCCATATACTGGGCATATCGAGAAAGTATTTCGATACTGCGAGTGCTCGCGGTACGAACACTACCAATGGACGAAATACGGATAGTACTTGCAGTAACCGTACTACCGGACCCCTAGTCACTTGAAGCACAACAGGGAGTATCCGCAGCAGCAGAGGTAGCGAATCCCGAATCAGTTCAAGCCCGAAAGTATCTGCAGAGTAGTATCCACAGTGTACAGAACCTCGAAATACTGCCAGTGCACGAAGTACCTACAGTATTTTCTCGAACATACTTGACTTTATTACTATTGGCAGCAACTGTGAAAGATTGAGGTACAAATGCACGCGCCACACGTTAGCGCGCCCAAACTCCGTGGCCTTGGATAAAAACACACAACTTGTGTGGTACCATATATAAGTATAAATAGTAGGTCAGAAAAAGAAGGTGGATGTAATGGTACAAAATATGTGAAAAGTTGGAAATATAAAAGACGAGGATCGTGCGAGTCGAACCTCGGTGACGAAAAATATTATCAAGCACAGTTTGTCATCTACCTAATGCGCTACAGCAGTACTCATACAACTGGCAAGTTATGTTTTTGACGCGGTTTAATCTACATTGCAGTATCTTTTAGAGTAGCTTGCACGGGCACAATTGCATGTACAGTAGTACTGCTGTAAAATGCCATGTGATATGATACGACAGCAGAAGATCCGCGTACTGCGACAATAGGAACGTGTACTGCTGCATTTTTAGCTGGTTCTAGGACCTATCGGTCAGTAGCGTAGGACACACAGCAGTTAGAAACTGCATGCATTGTTTGTACGAATGCTGATGTACACGATGCTTGTACCAACGATTTGTTGTACTGGACTCGACGAACGTACACGATCCGGGGATGATCGGTAAGAAAAAATGCCGGTCAGGCCGTTTCCTATGCGGTTCGATTTTTGAGCTTCAGATTTTGACCCGATCGCATTTTCAGATGTGAACTTGGCCAATCGAAACAGTCGTCCCATGCGGAAAAATCAGATTAATTACGCGTGCTGAGATTCGAGCAAACGCCAAGACCAACTGCTTTTTTTATTGTGGTCTGGCGCCGCGAAGAGACGCGCTGGGTGCGCTGCCCTGTGCGTAGGACCCAAGCGTCCGAGCCAAGGCTGACTGAGTTGGTCTGGCGGCGAAGAGACGTGGCGCGTGCGCTACAGTGTCTTGGTATTTTGTGTTTCAAAATGTGTCTGACTGCTGCTGCTGCTGTACAGCAGTGTAGCCTACGAGTACGTATCCATGGAGAAGTACGCACCGAGTGCGCTTGGCTTGGTCTCTAGGCCCGAGCCCGCGCCAGCCGACTGTGGTTTGGCCACAGAGGGATGCGCCGACCGCGCGTCGGGCGCGAAGCAACGTCGCTATACAGCTGTGTCAACATCAACTCATCGATCGTTCTGCTGCTGTTTGCTGTCGTGGATAACATCTTGAATTTAGAGAGCATGCCATTTTTCGATTTGAAAATTTGATGACCCAAGTCGTCGGATTTTGGCAATCCGACGACTTGGGTCATCGGATTCTCTAATCGAAACAAATCCGGTCGGATTTTGCATATTTGGCCTGCATGAGGGTCATCCATTTTTGAGATAAAAAAATACAAATCTGAAGCTCGATATCGAACCGCATAGGAAACAACCTCACACACTGCAGCAGCAAATACGTGGATAAGCCAATGCTGAGATGACAACAACAAACACTACTGAAGTACCTTGAGTACAGCGCGGATCTGCCATATGCGCAGAGCACGCTGCCTTCAGCTGCTGTCGGCGCACTGTGCTGAGCACAGCTGGAGCAGTGACAATGTTGGATCACACACAGCAATACGCAGAAGAAGCAGCAGAGAGAGAGGTTATAATGATATAGGTACGTCAGCCTGTGTATATACGTAAGAAAAAAAATATGGTACCTGGCAAGGCAGACGGTGGAACACGGAGGGCATGCTACGATAACCACTACCAGCCACAGCAATGCCGCGCATATGGGTGTGTCGCACACGCACGGCGTGTGGGCGGCAGCGTTGTAACGATGGGATCTGTACGTGTTGCTTGTTGTGTACCTGGTATGTGTCCGGACTGTGTGCTCACAGTCCACGAGAGCGCATGGAAGAAAGCAGACACCATTCTATCCGTACGTACGTACGTATGTACAAAATCAAAGGCCTCTCGTACTGAAACCAGGGGAATTGTCTCATCAACTCCCGCCGAAAAAGACTTTCGAGCGCCCGCCTCGCGCTTCAGAGTGCACGGATCGCGCCGAGACCTCGACCATTGTGTCCGGGCGGGGTTCCCGTGTCCGAGTGTTTAGCATTTGCCGACAAGTGCTCGTGCGAAGAGAAAATTTGGCTAAAGTACGAATATTTGACAGGCACACATATACGTATACAAGGGGGGCTTCACCGTGTCGTGCTGGCGCCCGCCGCCGGCTCGGTGCATAGCCCGTATTGGCTGAAGTCGAACCGGTATGCAACTCGAGACCGTTAGTGCGGCGGTATTGTCAAGGTGTGGATTATCAAAGGAACATTTGAGTGAAGAAAAATAACACTGCAAACCTACGAAAAATGAACTTTGTCATCCACCGTCCGGAACAACACATAAACGTTCGTACATCACAGAAAGCAGTACCACAAAGTGCTACGCACGAGACGCTCGTCTTCCGTACTGTATACCTAGTACTTCATACGCAGATAGACACAAAACAGTTAGTTGAGCAGCAGTCGATCGAGCTAATCGACAGTACGAAGCGCTGGCGATTACGTCGGTGCAGCAAACTCAGCAGCAGCAAGCAGCGGTAGTATACCGCACAGGTACGTGAAGTAGAAACTCTACGCTGGCACGAGACCTTCGCCGAGACGGCAAACAAATGTTAATTGCGAGACGGCACTTGTACAGCTTCCGAAGCAGATAGATCCGCCTTTCAGCTTACGATGCGGAGACACATCACCGAGAGGGGTTGAGTTGCATAAGAACCATGCTCACGGGGGTCAACAGCAAAAACCTATCGCAGACATAGCAAGAGTAGCATCAGAACAGCACAGCAGTAACACATACTTAGCAGCAGCACCAGAGCAGCGGCAGAACAGCGGCAGAACAGCGGCAGGAGCAGCCGTAGTATCACATCATGCACGCCCGAGGCTGCCCCTGGCACAATAGTCAGGGAAGGGAAGCCCGGTGGCGCACGAGGAGGAAAGGCTTCCTAGTTTATCTCAGGCCGACCTACTCCGTGAGGCGGACTGCGTGAGCAGCAACAGCAACAGCCACACAACACAGCAGCTGCACGTAGTAGCAGCAGAGTAGCAGCAGCAGCAGAACAGCGGCAGTGGCAGCAGCAGCAGTAGCACATTAAGCTCGCCCGAGGCCGCTCTAGGCACAGCAGCCGAGGCAGGGGAGCACGATGGGGTGCGACGAGAGAAGGCGAAATGGCGTCCCCCATGGAGTTACTTTGTAGTGAGTAAATGTCGTCCAAACTAAGGTCAAGTTGTAGGCTCGAGTCTCACCGAGTGGGTGCTCGTGCTCGTGGGGACGTTTTCTATTGACAGAACTATGCGAGCCGAAAGCGTGAGAGCATGGGTTAGCAAATTTAAATGAATACTCGACGAGTGTTCCCGCTGTGGGACAAAATGAAGGGACTCACCGGGGAGGATTTTTATTGCGTAAAAACTAGACGAGCCGATAGCGCCAGACCGATTGTTAGCAGAAATCAATGAATAATCGATAAGCGCCGAGAAATCTGAACTCACTGCACGATACAAATGAAGGCGCTAACCGGGGGACAGAAGGAATGACACCTGTGACTACGGCTTGTCCAGAAGCTGGAAAGTAAAAGTGAGAATAAGAAAACAAATTAAAAGATTTAGAACCATACCTTCGAGGTTCAGCAACGATTCAGAATCTCAGGCTGACCTACTCCACGAGGGGAGCTGCGTGAGCAGCAACACCAGACCATCACAGCAGCAGCAGCAGCAGCAGCAGCAAGCTACATTACGCACGTCCGAAGCCGCCCCGACGCAGCAGTCGGGGCAGCGGAGCACGGCGATCGAGGGGGGAACCAAATCGTAGGCTCTGCATGCTGTTCTACGATGGGCGTGGAGGGAAACTCGCCCTGAGGTCGTAAATCATCACTTTATTTTCTTGGGCGCGAAGGTGGAGGAAATGTAACGGCAGGCACCCCGGCGTGAGCTGTCAACGCTCACCTGACTCGCCTCCTCAATTCGTAAGTTCGACCCGTCGGCAGTCAAAGTGGGTCCAGTATTTTACGCAGGCGAGAGCAAAGCAAACGATGACCAAAACCCCGAATACGAACGATGCAGATACTCGATAATGTCCGCCATCACGCGCAATGATGCATTTATGTAAGCGGACAGTTGTTACAGCAGGGTACAGCTCTCAGATCGTAAAAAGGACCTGCGCTCGTTAGATATCTGAGTCCGGCTCACCTGTTGTTTGGGAGTTCGAGGAAGTGCCTTCAAGCAGTAATGATCGGGTCACGCAGAACGTAGATCGATGCAATGCAGTAGATGCAAGCAGTCAGCGTGAACACTCTACGAAGCATCACAGACACGATGACAGGCATGACGGGCAAGGCAGGGCCCAAGGGGCTGGGGGTCGATAGGACAGGTATCACAGATCACTTGGCTTTGACTTTCTTTCTTCACTTGGTGGTGTTTTGTAAACACCGGGTGGTCCCGGAACCTCGTCACTGGCTCTGTACCCGAGACCGAAGGCGTTCCCACACAGGGGATCCTCCCTGCCCCTATAAGATCCGCCCAGAGGATGCTAACCAAAGCTTGCCCTCTGCCTATCGAATAGACCCGACGCGTGACCCTGATCAGGACAGTGGTCTCGCGCCGTATTATCCTCCCCATAGCGCTGGTCACGACAGTCACAGCGCTATGAACCTCCCTCCCTGGCGCCACCCGCTGTAACACCCCCCCTGCCCGACACAAAACCATTGTCGGCACAAAGCCGGCGCCCCGGTGCTAGCCCGGCGACAGCGTGTGCGCTTTCCTCCTCGGACACCCCGCCAGACCGGCGCATATGAGCGACGGTGCCCAGCGGGTATTACGATCATGGACCGCTGCAGCGCCTGCGCCTTCCACCTCCGCACCTCGCCGTCGGCTCGATGTTGCAGCTCCTCTCCTTCCCTTAGTGCTGCCATCTGACGGTGGTAAGAAGAGCGGCGGTCCTGACCTTCGTCCTGACGTTCTTCAGCATTCCTCTTCCATCCATCGCCGTCGGCCCGATGTTGCAGCGCCCTTCCTTTCCGCGGTGTTACCCTTGGACGGTGGTAAGAAGAACGGCGGTCCTAACCTTAGTCCAGATGTTCTTCAGCTTTCCTCCTCCATCCATCGCCGTCGGCCCGATGTTGCAGCGCCCTTCCTTTCCGCGGTGTTGCCCCTGGACGGTGGTAAGAAGAACGGCGGTCCTGACCTTCGTCCAGATATTCTTCAGTCTTCCTCCCCCGTCTATCGCCGTCGGCCCAATGTTGCAGCGCCTCTTGTTCCCGCGGTGCTGACCTTGGACGGTGCTGAGAAGAGCGGCGGACCTGACCCTCGTACAGTCTTCACTTGGAACTGCCTGCGCCACATCTGTCTAACACGCTCGGAGCATGTACTCATCTGCGAAAAAACATGTTTTTTCTTCCTGGCTTACCTGCATCTGAGGTGGGGGTTCCTCTCGAAGGCCTACGTCTGCACTTTGACAATAACCTACAAGTTTAAGCTTTTGGCCAGACAGAGATTCCACTGAAAGCTACCATCGTCCTACCCCACCACCTAACCTTTAACTGAGACTTCAGATAATTCTGCCAGCCTTTTGTCGTATGGCTATACGTGGCCACACTACCGAGACGCTGCGGTGGCTGTCCACCTTGCCCCTGTCTATATATATACCTGCGGGCTTGACTTGTCAAACCTGTTATAACGGTTCACCGATCAGTATTCCAATATATTCACGTACTTGTTTATATCGATGTGGCAAAACTTCACGTTTCCTTCGAATGTGGAGGTCGTTTTATGTATACGTTCATCACGGGCTGTAGGAAGTTCATGAGTTCTTTCTACTCCGGGCCAAAATTATTATTCGAGTGACTTAGGTCGTTTCAAGGTACTTACGTTCACGCCACATCGACTTGCTGGCACTAGCCAAGGTAAATATTTGATTCCGAGTTAAGTAAGTGTTTGAAGCTACTGGCGTTTGCGCCACCTTTATTCGAGTGACCTAGGTCGTTTCAAGGTACTCCACATCGACTTACTGGCGCTAGCCAAGGTAAATATTTGATTCCGAGTTAAAAAGTGTTTGAAGGTACTGACGTTTACGCCACCCCCCCCAGCACGGACACTGTCCACTCGTGCAACTTGTTCGTGCTAAAATCAATCACGCGTCTTAAAACGGCATTCGTCCAGACCTACTTCCAAATCGTACCCCTCGTACAACGCTTTTTGTGGAAGTAGTTGCAGCAAGGTGGAGACAAACACCCCCCCAGAACAGAAACTGCCTACCACCTACTCGCATTCCAATCACACCTGTCGATTCGTTCCTTCAACCCTCGACCACTATGCTTGGAGCGACAAATAGTATCCTGTTAGGTTGCGCAGATCATACCAAAGCTCGTCACGTTCCATCTCGGTTTAGCGTCTCACAAATGTGTACCTGTACGTGGTGTGGCGACTTGCACATGCACTCGTTCCTTCCTACATGTGGGTATCCAAAGGTTATGATACCTGGTATACGCCTTCTCATGTACCTCCTGTACGCGTGACGTCGAGTATCTGTATATAAACTGAATCTGCGTGAACAATCCCAAAGCCTAGGTATTCTCACGAAAACGTATAGCGAAACACTGATGGTCTGTATCCCACTGGTATTGGGTTAAGGAGCCTGGTCGGTCGTAATAGATGCTTGGGCGTATCCAGCTATACCCTTCTCGTAGCAGGGGTTCTGTGTCGACTTGCCTCTTATTCGACTGTCACTACTGTTATTGTGCCATCGTTGCGATCAAAGATTGTCACGTGGAGAGCAGCATTATGATCCCAACATGTTTCTCGGTGTTAGGTGCCATGCAATTTAGTGTCTCTTCAAGCATTCCTGTCTCATCAGGCGGATCATCCGCTACTCGGATACGGACAAATAAAACAGGGATGCGTGGTACGCTCAACACCTACACGTTCGCGTTCGCAAACTCGGGTGCCGTTAGCGTTTTGTTTTTGGCATTCAGGGAACCTCTCGTTTGGGCATTGGGCATGTGGCCTTTAGAACTGCCCTTCCATTGCGCGGACGAAACACTTGGAATTAGGGTCAAACTTCGGTACATGTACAGCAACAGTAGTGCAGTACTCAGAAGACTAAGATGCCCAGTCGACATTGGGAACCGTGTCAGATACTTAAAACAGCGTGAAAATCGATTGACTGTCTGTTCACCGCGCTAGTGAGTAAGGCGGTCAATGAGTATACGTGTCCTGGGAATGGTTTTTACTATCGGAGAAGGCCAGGTTTTCTCTGCTCAGTTTGGTTTGAATAGTGCATCTCGAATCCACCGCTTAGGATGCATGCATCAGTTCTGGGAGAGCAGTCGCAATTCCTGCAGGCAAAGCACTCATGATAGGAGCCGACGATCCGGGGTCCTTTCGGCACGATGTCCAAAGTTCTTGCCCGCTTTTATGCTCTATGCTGGGTGTACGTGTAATAGCATGGACACGTTCATGGTGTTATTCATTTGCAATTGATGCGGGATGTACATACCATATCGGACAAGTCGTTAATACCGTTTCTCTCACCTACCGGTTCGGCACTATTTCGTACTTGTTAGTTTTCTCCAGTCGCGATGCATTTTGGTTTTTACAGCCTGTTTAGTGATCACGGGCGGGATTTTAGGACTTTGAGCTATTGTTATAGTGTCAGAACATGCGTACTACAATACCTGGTAGTATGTATTTGACCACCCCACACTCTCGGAGTTTAAAGCGTTTACCTGCTGGCCAGATTCGTTCTCGGACAACCCAATCTTCAGATGATACTCACGCAAGGGGTGGACCTAACAACAGGCAGTGTATTCTTCAAACCAAACCGATCTTGAAACCCCTCTACGCCCACCGACCATGCAGTGTTTCTTCGTACGCGTTTGCTGATTTTTCACACCAGGTACCTTATATTTTTTTTCGTACGTAGTTATGTATGTACGATACAGATATATCATTGATTTCCATCCCATTTGTTATCTTCGCCCTTTTTTCTCTATCCCTCCTACGTGTAGACATCCGGTGTCACACAGCAAGCTCTTTATTCCTCTCCCCGATGTGGTCCGTGCCTTGGGTTTTATTGTGGAAATACTTCAGTTCTTCGTTGCGCCTATTTTTTCTTGTTCTTTTTCGGTTTGGTTTTTTCGTTGCTTCTCTTTCTTTATGGTGTATTTTGGTTGCTGGCGTATGTATGTATGTTGTGTCGGCCGCACCTAGTGCGAAGGCATGGTATTACGTAGGCTATTAATGCATCACGGTGTGTTATCTCTGTGTCGTAGTCTGTGACCACAGAGCTCGTATCTTTCTAGGGTGAAGAATCAGCACGGACACTGGGCTTGCTGGATGTCGACGAGTAGAAGAACGGTTTAATGTGAAGAACACACACTCGTTAGGCGATCTCAGCAGTTGATTCCACACCTTTTTGTTGTATATATTGCGTGAATCCCCGCCTCATCCATCTTGAGATTCGAGCTCCATGGTTCAACGCTAAAAACAGAAGCGATACTCTAGACCACGCGGGCCTTTAGATGAAAATAATAGGCCAGCCATATCAAAACCAACGAAACTCTTTCAGGGCACGACCCCGATCGGGTATACGTATATAGAAGGTCGAACCCTAATAAATACCATGGTATAATCTTTGTCTTTCTGTGCGGACATTATTAACGTAATCTACAGCAGATAATAATGCTTCAATCGAAATTTTGGCCATGGACGGAGAAGTACAACATTAACAGCAGTATCGTACGAAGCTCATGCACAGCAGTAATTATCTCATCGCTCACTTCCTCGCCGTAGTGGACAGAATTATCCGGGGTATCTGCCAAGAGTAAACTGAGGCTGTGTGATACCGCTTGGTATGCTGAAGATACTGCTGTATATTATAGAATATGAATGAAGGCAACATACTTAAAACCATTTTATAATACTACTGGATGTAGAATGTATGGAGACCCCACGGATATGAGTCGTAGGGGTACGTACTTCCCTTATGTGTGTGCCATACCGTTCTATATACCCAAATACATCTGTCCAACCCAGTGTCCGTTCTGATTTATTATTATTTGCAGACAAAGCAATGAGTAAAACAAGAAAGCAAGGGAAATGCCAGCGTACCGGTGAATACCGGGCAAAGCAAGTGAATTGCCAATGTACCGGGTACGAGAATACCGTAACGGGTAGAACAAGTGAAATGCCAACGTACCGGGTACGAGAAGACCACAACACCAGCTATGTTGTGAACATATAAGTCGTTGTATAGTTCTCAGTTTCAACGTAGCTTTCATGCGGTGTTTTCACCCGAATAAAAACCTGATTGCTGTACTGGACAGCTGACCGGTTTCACTGCAGTACTTCATGCCGGGAGGCAGCAGTGTTGATACTTTGCTGCGGCAGCAGTATGGGACATTATTTTAGGGCTCAGGATCGAGGGAGATCTTGCCGTACGACCTATAGTATCATCAACTGTTACAGTTAATTTCTTTATAGTAGTATGAATACCATATAGAACGGCTTCACAACGGTACTTTATGCCGAGAGGCAGTGGTGTTGATGCTTTGCTGCGGTAGTAAGGGACAACTATCGTAAGGCCCAAGGATCGAGGGAGATCTTGCCGTACGACCAATAGTATTACCAACATATTTATATACATCCTCCAGGTTGTTGTCTTGAGTTTGTTAGACCAACGCCTTCTACCCAGCTTCACTCTGTTCATCCAGCTTGAAGTATGCCCCGTGTGAATATGGTGTATGTGTGTGTTCTTCACATTAAACCGTTCTTCTACTCGTCGACATCCAGCAATAGTGTCCGTGCTGATTCTTCACCCTAGATATATACATACGGGTGTTGTGTAGTGCATCCAGCAGATAGTGCCGTGTAGGTACTGCTGTTTCAACGAGTCAACATGATAACTCGTCAAGATAGGAAGAGAGATAGGCTCAAGGATCCCTCGGGATCTTGCCATACAATTTTAGTATCATGGATGTATTTTATACACACACATACGTCCTCTATGTACGTTTGTGCAAAAAGCATACTGCGAGCCAAAGGGTCCCTCGGGATCTAGCAGTTTTAGTATGAACATATTACGTATGTGTAAAAAGCGTGCTGCGAGCCATCTGCGAGCCAAAGGGTCCTTCGGTATCTTGCCGTACAGTTTTAGCATTATGGGTATATATATTGTATACGTCCTTTATGTACGTATGTGTAAAAAGCATACTGCGAGCCACCCCCCCTGTACGCTTGTGGTTTAGTATTCACCAACCCCGTATATCGATAAATCAACCGTGTTCGGGAAATAAATAAATAAAAACTCCAGGTACAGCGTACACCAGCAGCATGGTTCCTGTATTTTCTTCCAAATTACATGCACTAAGACTGATATTAATACCAATAGTGTACGGCAGTGCAGGTCGTCAGCACTATTATTTTCATCTTTTTGAGCATCGTGCGTAGTGTTTAGACTACTGATAGCATTGTAGAGACGGGGATACGGCTCTTCTGTGTAATTCCGAGTTGAGGTGCCTTTGCCCCGGGCGGCGGTAGACAAGTTGTCGTGGCATGGTAGGCTCATCTGTAACTACGTCCAGCTTCACACTTAGAACCATCTATGGGAGGCGCTCATTCCGCAATGATATTCAAAAATACTCCCTACTACTGCTTTTTCGATACCAGCAGTGAGACATTCTTTAACAACACCAGTACATGTGATATGTGACCACGAAAATACTGACGGTTGATCAGGTTGGGCTGACTAATTGAGTCGTACATATATTGACAGCCCACAGCAATACTTTCCATGGTAGTCTAAATGGATACAGCACATCAATCAATTTATTACTCGGATTCCATGCCTTTCTGAACACACCGGGCTGCTCGTCACTGGTATGCGCTATGTCATGCTTGATCCATGTCCCTGGTGGTCCTGCATATTACGGCATGCGCTGCGCGAGTTTTCTAGCTTTGGTGCGTGACTTGAAATCTAAGTCAATCAGGGCGACACAGTAGCCTACCCCCCCCCGATTTTTTTTACGCTCGAGGAAAAACGTACAGCAAGAATAATATAGCATTTTCGACTGTGGATACGACATCAGAAAAAGAGAAGGATCACCACGGTTGTGTTTCACCCGCTCCATACCTGTTGGCCTGGTACTACTCAGGTTGGGCTTCATCGATATATCTAGCCCGAACCCTCCGGACACAGCAAGCCGCACCTTCCTCCGTTGTGTGCAAGCTCATCATCGTCCAGCTGAAACTATGTCACCCCGTGTGACCCGTGCCCCCCGAGGGCTTGCGTAGCCGATCTTCATCTGCTGCTCCAGTTTTTTTTTGTCCTTTCCTCTTGTACTTGGCTTTCAGTCCTCCAGGTGTTGTACCTGATACTCGAGCGCAACGCTCGGTTGGTATACAACACAGAAAATGGCACGACCGGAGACACCGAAGAGGGTCAAACGTGCATCGGACTTTCCATTTGGCGTGCATAATACGACGATTGGTCTATTACTACTGATGTAGTCTACAAGCATCGCGGCAAGAATACTAGTCACCAAAAATATCCGTGGTTTTCTTGAAAGTTCTATGTTTGCCAGCCGACAATGTACGGTGTTGTCCAGGGGTTCATGGTTCTATAGGGTTACGCACGCCCAAACGGCGTAAGGCTCAACGTTGTTAGTTTCCGGTATCACCTAACCAGGCAAACGGTACACGAGAGCATGCGTGCATTAGTACGTACGGCACCTTTGGCTTGTATCGATACCCGTCGATTGCATTCGGTTTTGAAGACAATATGTGGTCAATAGCATGCAGTCATTTATTAACGAACATGCAAGAGTGTGCGATCATGAACAACGAGCGAACAGACGAGCACGAGCAACAGGCAAACGCAGCACAAGCAACGAGTATGCCCGCATGCATTGACCAGATAAGTATCTTCAAAACCTCACGAAACAAACAAGCAGAGCACCATTGGCAGCGTGAATACACAACAGCATATTGCACGTATCACCTTCATACAAGGCAGGCAACAACGAACACATGTGGATGTATGAATATACCAAGTACCTGGTATGCAGTGAAGTATTATGCAAGATCAAATGTGGGATTTATACAGAGAACACGATGACATTATTTCACAAGTTTGCAATCGCTCCGATCTCTTGCACACGTTTTGCGAACACTCCGATCTCCTACAATGCACTTCGATATCCCTGGGTTCACCATGTTACAGCAGGGTACAGCTCTCAGATCGTAAAAAGGACCTGCGCTCGTTAGATATCTGAGGCCGGCTCACCTGGTGTTTGGGAGTTCGAGGAAGTGCCTTCAAGCAGTATTGATCGGGTCACGCAGAACGTGGATCGATGCAATGCAGTAGATGCAAGCAGTCAGCGCGAACACTCAACGAAGCGTCACAGACACGATGACGGGCATGACGGGCAAGGCAGGGCCCAAGGGGCTGGGGGTCGATAGGACAGGTATCACAAATCACTTGGCTTTGACTTTCTTTCTTCACTTGGTGGTGTTTTGTAAACACCGGGTGGTCCCGGAACCTCGTTACTGGCTCAGTACCCGAGACCGAAGGCGTTCCCACACCGGGGATCCTCCCTGCCCCTATAAGATCCGCCCAGAGGATGCTAACCAAAGCTTGCCCTCTGTCTATCGAATAGACTCGACGCGTGACCCTGATCAGGACAGTGGTCTCGCGCCGTATTATCCTCCCCATAGCGCTGGTCACGACAGTCACAGCGCTGTGAACCTCCCTCCCTGGCGCCACCCGCTGTAACACAGTTGGTTAGCATTTAATCCTTTTTCCAGGCAGTATTTAGTCACTTAGTCCACCATCTTTATAGTTTTGCACGTATTGTCTTCCTTACCTATGTAGCGTCTATAGACACTCGGTGTTGGCCCGCGTGCTACATGCGCTGTACACCTTCGTCAGGCGTTTTGCATCCAGCAGGCTAAAACCGTCTGCTGAATGAAACACCCATGCCACACCCACACAGCAATCCGTCTCTACTCTGCGCCCAACGACTCGTGGCTGCATGCCCCCACTCGTCGTACGTTTAGTTGCTCCCCACGTCCCTCTGCCGCAACACCCCCCAAGTCTGGTATGGTCTGCCAGATTTTGAAAGAGTGCGACCCCGGATGACGGAGCTCTTCTTCCCGTCCCAGCCAGACCCGCCGCTTGAACAAACGGTTTACGCTGAAATCGCCGCCATCTCCTTCCTCGGTTGTTGCTCTGGACGGTTGAACTCCTGCCAGCTTTCTTCTCATTTCCAACCAGATCCGCAGCTTGGGCAAACCGTTTAGACTGAGATCGCCGCAAGCCCCTTCCACCGCATTGGCTCCGGACGTTGAAACCCCTCCAAGTCTTCTTCCCCTTTCCAGCCAGACCCACCGCTTAAACAAACGGTTTAGGCTGAAATTGTCGCCAGCTGCTTCCTTTGGTTTGCCGCTTGACGATTGAACTGATCTCGATTTTCATCTGGATCCCCACTCGCTGATATTAGTACCTGACGCCTTATACCTCTTCGATGAACGCTTGCCGCCTTCTAATTTCTGGAAGCTCCCTCCTGAACTTGGCATCTAGCCGATGTACCTCGCTCGCTGCTCTGGAAGTTGTTTCTCGTTCTTCCCCTGTTTTCATCTCCGGCAAGCGAGGACGGCAGTCTCAACCGTAGTGCAGTCCTTACGAGGCGTGAAATATATCCAGCTTCAATGGACTGAAACCTGCACTCACCTCATCCGAGGAGGCTACTCCCATACTTGTCTCAAACCAGCAATACGTGCAGCTGCAGCGGAGTGATACTCTCGTATTATCCTCAAGCCAGTTAGAAAGTATGCGCATATTTACGTGTCTGTGACGTCCCTTGAGGGCTTGCGATCGGATATCATGTACAAAGGTTTCCTCCAAAGTGTGAACATCGGCAAGTCTTACATCCGATGCGCCGACCAGGTGCACGAGCCATGAATCGATGGCATCGCCAAGTTCAGAGTATTCATGAATGTCTTGATGCCCACCGGAAACACCGCCATCCTCGGTTTTGGTACAGCACCCGTCCAGGTTAAGTTCGTTAAACATCGATATCAGGCATTCGAATAATCAATGACACGCACGACAAGCGTTTAGCCCAGGCCTGATACACGTCAGTGACAGGCACAACAAACGTGAACGGAACGCATGGTGGGCGAGGATCTGGAGTGAAGAATCGAATCCATCCCTCGGGGAGTACTTCTTCGTTTCATTGAAGAGGCGAAGACCTGCAGAGTCCCGATAATGTTTTCTGAAGCCACCCCCTCCATCGCTTCGACAGCTCCCTGCCCTCGGGGGCGATTGACGGGACCGTAGCATATTAACACCCTAGCCACTGGCACCGATGGTTCACCACCTGGTCTGCAAACTCCCCCCCTGCATCGCCCCGGACCAATAGCGGTTCCGAAAAGCGCATCGCTCAGTGTGAGGCTTTACCGCAAGGGCCTCCTTTGATAGCACAGGACATGTGAGCAAAGCATGTGCTGGCTTATTCCACCACAGAAAACACATACTCGAACCTAATACCTGTTTAAAGCCCCTGTTCACGGCATTAGATGCACATCTCAGGGACCTTCCACGATTGTAGGGGGCTAGTGGGCAATACTGTCACTTACGTGGTCATCTATTTGTTCCTCCTATGCTCACATAAGAGCACATACACTACGTTGGCTAGCGTGGGCTAACTGCACTTGCCCTGGGTCAGCAACGTCGTGGGTACCGCGCCTGGACAACCGAATGCGCTGTAAACCAAGGCGAACAACTCCGGTATCATTGCCTCTGATATAGCTAGCTTGGAGTCCTCGTCCTCAAGGGCCTGCCGGCGCATACCTTCGTGGTATTGCACGTACCACCCCTCGTGAGCTGTGCCCCTTCACCTGACCCAAGCTTGACTATATAAGAATATTCGTATATCAGTGGTAGCGTTCCACCTCTTGCCCGGTTTCCCTTTAACGGTCGGGAATTCTGCACTGTGTCAGTTACTTAGTTTGATATGGCAGAGGGTGGACATACGGGGCCCTCGTACCTTCTCGTGGCCCTTGGAGATAGTCCACGCTTGCTGCAATAGTAACTCGGCAACACCGAGAATGCCACATTTTTCCGTAATTCCAGTCGTCTTAACCACCGCCGTTGATTGATCAGGCATGTTATGACAGTCAACGCGGTTAATAAACTGGTTTCAACCGCCTTTACAGGTTGTATGCATGCGTAAGAGGTGACACATGACGTGTACACATACAGTCTGACTCTAATTTCTGTATCACTCTCTGTTGCCGGTGCAACCTCTTCGTCTGCACCAAGCTCCGGAAGGATAAGATCCTCCGAAGCTAGTCCCTCCGGACCTCAGTACGTTCAACAACAAGGTGCATCGTCCGGAAAGCCTCCCTGAAGATTTCACCTCAAAGCAGAACACGCCAACTTTGACAGGGTATTCGGGAGCAGATGACGAGCTCAGGGTGGCCACTGCAGGTTCGTGGCGTATTCGATGAATCGCAGATCTCTTCTGCGCCGCATGGAGGAAAGTCTCTAACATTCGAACAGCCGAGTCGACGACGGGCAACTCCCTTCTCCAGGCATTCGGTCTGAAGTAGTTCAACGACCACAACACCGCACTCACCTCCTGTGCCGCGGATGACCGCCTACCATTACCTGATCGACTCAAGGCCACAGTAGTTCACTGGATGGCTGACTCGGAGTTCGTGTTTACCTGGCGAGACCCCCTCATTTTTCTCAACCACTTGCATGTGTTGGACGTTCCTTTTTGATCGGGACAGGTTCATTGGTTATGCTAGTGGCCGGTGTTGAGGTACGTGCTCACCGGTACGAAGCTAGGCTAAAACCGCGGGGCTCACCTTTCCCACATCGTTGGCCTGAGCACGTTGTGCATAACGTTGATCTTGGAGTGTTGTGGACTTGCCCATAAATTGACCACTCCTTCTCGCGCAAATAGTTGTCGTGACACGCCGGTCCATTCTTAGCGTTGGGCGCCGTTTACTAGCCAGTTACCGTTCTCTCTGGTTTCATTGAGCGTGACTCTACTTATCTTCTTTGATGATTGCTGATCTAGTTACATTTCTGTCTTGTTGATGGCCTTCCTAGTTTGCCTCAAGAGTGTACCACCCCATTCAAAAGTCTCCTGCTTCCGCCACGTTGATCACCCTCCCGCTTTCTTAAGGATTGTGGCACTGAATTATCTCCTAGAGCCGCCTTCCATGATATTTACGTTCTATTCGAGTATTCGATCTTCGAGAACGGGTACCAGGAGAATAGGAACTCCACTCTCGGCCGCTTCGCGTTTCGGAACGATCCCATACTTTCGGGGTGGATTGTTTTATTGATTCCAATGTCTTCACCTTGGGATCGGTTTTTCCCTTCCAGAATCACCCATTGGCCCTGGTGTTGATTAACCTATTAACCTGTTCGTCGTAGGGGGACTCCACGACCGCTCACATCAGTCTTCTTGCCTTGGATATCCTTCAGGGAAATCGGCGTTTTTTATCGCAGATAGGGCCGACTCAACCCTGGGTTAGGCTGGCCGTTCAAAGTAGTCTCCTTATCTTGGACATCCTTTGCCAAGGGTTGCGTTGACCGCAGTAATCCCCTTACCTTGGATATCCCCCCCCCCCCCCCCCCCCGTTGCGTTTCACTCGGCTGAGCGAACGCAAGACATCGGAGAGGAACTTCATCCGTCCTGTCCTGTGTCTATCACTGTGACACATCCACTGGTAAACGACGACTACTTTCGGTGGCATGCTAAACTGTTGCTTTGGCCTATTCCTGGTGTTGTCGTGGTTTCGGTTCGGATTATCTCAGGGGTGCATTTTCCGTCCTATACTTATTACCGTCTCGATTGGCGTATTCGACCTTTTTGTTCCGGCCACATATTACAGTAGTTTTGTTACCCGGTAACACGGTTGATTTCCTGGCTTGAAGCACGTACCAGAGATAATCCGCACAGGTTGAACTGAATTTTGAAATTCAACCCTGTAACATTGTTCTGCGTTACGTACGATACTTCCAAAAATGCAAACAAGGTGAAAATTGTTGGGAAGAAAGTGTTGGAACATAGGCAAGCTGATGGTGAGCAAACGTAAAGTTATCTCAAAGGGGGACGGTGCGCGTGTGCGCTCACGGCTCGAATCGAAAGACCGCCCTTAAAATTCGTTCAAACAAGAAAAATAACTCCCATTTTTACTGCAGCAACAACCGACACCAGATATATTTTGGGATATCTAGCCTACGTTGTTACTTCAACCAAAACAAATACTATGCTACTGGTTCCCGAGGGATACTGAAGATATATTTTCCATGCTTAACCAGTACGTATGTACCACATGTGATGTTGTGTATATCCACGATATTACTGTTGTTGAAACATATTTTCCTATCTGTACGAATACACAGAAGAGTGCAATACCTTCTGCTGCCTACTGGTAATGTACCACATAAAAACCGCCCTACGGTACAGATCACTACTCCTAGATGGGTACTGCCTGCGTACGGTAGTACGACCTGCGTTGTACCATGTAACCATGTGTTCTGCAGCAGCGACTATATCATACTGGCTACTGCTGTATTAGGCGTCATCCCCAAGAGTATAAACTTTGGCAAAGCACATTTTTGACGTTCACTCCTTGCACTACTGCATATAGCACCCCGCATTGTCTCCATATATTTTATCTCCAACATGGGTCAGGTGCAGCTCAAGTAACATCGTTTTCGGATGGAATACACGCCAAACACTACAGTAGATACTGTTTTAAAATACAAATTGATCACCTTCATTTCTCTCGTCGACCAACAGAAAAACTAACCACTCTCCGATGGACAAGCGTGTGGAAACCGAAAACATCGGCGTGAAATTCATTTTCTCGAAGTCGGTATCTGGGAGAAACACGTATACGCAACTACGACAAGGTCAGCGCCCAGCCTTTAGGATACCGGTCACTCGAGTGAAGAGCCTCATAATATCTCTGTGCTGCCCCTTGGTATAGGCGTTGCAAATGCTACGTGTCGACGGTTTCACTCTCCGCTAGACCTCAAGTGCCAAACAGTCGTTCTCCAACCCAGCTACACGACGTTTTGGCGCGAATCTGACTACTACTTCCGCGTCGACATCTCCGCGCACGATTCGTGGTCTAGAGGGCATGTGTGCATCCTTATTGTGGTGTGTGGTCTTCACATGGAGCGGTTACTTCTGATTCTGTGTCCCGAAATGTTACTACTGTAGCTCTGTGGTCGCGAAACTACGACACACGAATACAATGCAGGCAATACAGTATCATAAAATCGTGCTGGATATGCCTGACAAACATACAGTCAGTCGCAAGGAACCAAGATATATCGAAATACATACAAACCAAGGAAAGTTAATGAATAAAAGAACAAACATAAATAAAAGCAAAGAAGAAACACAAAAAAACAGAAGCAAAGAGGCTAACAATCTGAGGAAGAACACAGCAGTGCTCGTATATATTCCAAAACAACACCTGGTACGCGAAATTCCTATATCCAACAAATCCATCAACGCACACAAGTTGACAACACAGTGAAGTATCCTGCTGCGCATCGAGTTCTACGTCGAAAGGGCCGCCCTCGATTCCTGGCAGGCGCTTCGACGTACGCCATTATTTTCCATCAATGCCATGCCGTCATCCCGAGTCGCAGCTACAGCATTTCTTACCCCCAAAACAAGTGTGTTGTGTAGCTCGTAGCATCGAAGCGATGCCTCATCTTTTTTAAGTGGGCTACAGCTCTGAGCTATGATCGGCGTTGCGCTTTCGAGGCGGATCAAATACTCACAGACGGGGGAGGGGGAGAGGCTCCTCCACTGAATTTTATTTTACAGATTAGAGCACGTTGAGTACCTGCACGTAGCTCACCCGATGGCCTATGCGCCGGGCTTAGCCCATTACTAAGAAAAGCTCTCTCTATCAAATAAGATTGTTCGGTAAGATGTATGGGAGCTCTTCAAGCGACCAACATGTTAACGATTAGGCGTACCTTATCGCACGTAGCACGCCTCTTTTACTCAGTGGTTTCCGACCTACAAGGGATACATGCTACGACAGAGAATGCTCACCTCTTGTTTTCTGGGGCTCTTCTTGCTTTAAAGGTTCTACTGTACACCGCAACCATACGAAAGCAAACCTGACATATAAGAATACCTGAAATCGCAACACAGTTGCCTGCTGGGTATACAAGGGACGCCTTATCGTGACGCACACACGGCGTTCCAACGGAATTGGGATGTTTGTCCAGAGCCCTTGGAGAAGGAGCCCCGTTTGCCAAAAGCGTTTCGGTCGAACAAAGGTCACTCCTATCGCGCATAGCACGCGTCTCAGCGGATCTACCCGGCAGGGCTCGTGTCTAGAAACACTCCCTGTGTTGTGTCTCCAGGTTTCTCCGGCCGCTTTCGACCCTTCCACGCAATGGACTAATCACGATCTCCGGTAGATGCTCTAGATCCTATAGTTTCCATGATGATATATTGCTCGCAAGAAAGAGCTGTACTTCATACAGATCCCGTCCGGCAGACATGGCGACAAAGAGAGTTGCGTCATGCAGCTCCCTCCCAGCAAGAAATATCATCTACTATTAATAGTTGATCGCGCAGAACATACACAGGCACGTATACCTCAAGTATGATCTCGATTGCGTCTGACGGAGAAAACTTAGATCCAAAAACATGGCAAGGTCAGTATCGGCCCGCTCGTGAGAAAACTAACTTGACACAAAAACCAGCTGAGGAGTTAAAAACAAAACTTGGGGGAACGAATGCAGACTATCCATGTACGCGCTCGCCGTCCACAAAAATATGTAACTAAAAAAGTAACCCCATTCTGGCTCCGCCAGAACAAGGTTCATGTTGGCGCAACACAAAAAGGAACCTTTTTTCAAATGTACGAGAGGGCCGATACTACTGCCTGTATATCTGATCGGTCCGGTTTGCAAAAAAAAATCGAGCACGTGTGCATCTCGAAACGAACCTGGTCGTGAATCTGACTACAGCAGTACTCGTACTAGGATACTACTATAGAATGCAGGGGGCCCAACGGTTAGTATCTTCGGCCGTGTGATAAATGGAGGCCCATATAATGTCACTCTTAAATTAAAATTGCAGTGGACCACATAATCGGTTCTCAAGGTCGCACACCACACAAAATTCCCAATACTATTGCAAAGGCATGCCCCAATATCATAGGGATGGACCTGATTCTCCCGAGGATCCTGAGTTGAGGATATCTACTACTGTACACGCCTCGCCCATAAAAGAGTAGACCCTGACGGAAATGATGAGATACATGCTACAACAGGGTCTACTTCACCCGAGGGGTGATTTGATAAATACCGAGACAACTCGATGCACGACTTCACGGCCCAGGTACATACCGAAGATCGTTCTATTAATAAATAAAAACGGTGTTTGCTAATTCCTTGAAGCCCTTAACGGGCGCGCATCAATCAGAACGCAAACAGGCCAACAACTGCTCTATATTTCGATCGCTTTTTAGCGCGCATCGAAAGTGCACCAGCCAGGCGAAGCAGGCCCAGCAGCAATCCCATGGCCTGTTTGGGTATTATAAACAAAAAATTCAGATGGTGTCTCACCGATAAGGCGTGCCTTTTCATTGGCTTAAGTCCCTCAGTTAAGAGGCCTCGTCAGTCAATGAATGCTTCGGCCAAGCAGTGTTACCTCCTATCGAAGAAGGTATCACTACTGCAGCCGAAACCATTGGTATTAGCCTGTTCCCATTGGTGGCAATATATGAAACTGAACTTCAACGCCACCGGCTTCGACGTTTCTTGTTGTTAGCGTGCGCCGTCGCTTGCACCACTGCTATAGGACTTCCACTTGGCAAGTTCCGCCCACGATTCGTGGCAAGAGGCGTTCAGGCGTCTATCCTTGTTTTCCATCCAGGCAATGTCTTCGTCGCGGACCGCAGCCACAGCATCCCCGAACGATTCCGGTGTGTAGGTGGTCCCATCCGTGAGATGGTTCATTCCCAGATGCACGCCCATGATCTGCGAGGATAGAACAATCAGTAAAACACCGCCGATGGTGGTGGGGGGCGGTGCTCACTTTTGGTTCAGGCCCACATATGAAATACTTGGAGGTTTCGTTTGGTGCTGTTTCCCATCCCCAAAAGAGAAGCCGTTCGCCATCTGCCGGTATAGCGTAAAGAACGTCGAGTTCGCACCGGGGGTACTATCGATTTTGAGCGCTCGACCATTCTAGGACGAGAAGGGTTTGCTAAAACCAAACAAGGCGTTTTCAGAAAAATCTAGTCGGGAGCCTTCGGAAACTGCCTTGCTCGACTTTACTTAGAACTCTTACCGTTGTCGAGAAAGCGAGCGCACTTTTGTTTGCCAACTCGACGCTCTTTGTACTGCTGCGCTACATCAGAAACCCAATGCCTACACAAGTTTGGAATGAACTTCCTAAAGTTAGTAAACCCTACGGAAACTCGTAGACCTGACACAAACTGCAGAAGTAGTCCCAAGTTAGGAGCGAGCCGATATCCAACTGAAGATTCCAGGCTGGTGCATGAAAATCGCCTCAAATTGCGCCCACCACGAATGCAGCATGCAATCGGTACTCGATAAGTCAGACATCTGGCATCATGTTGACCGTAATGATCAGAGGATTAGCGTGATATATCTTGTTTTTATTTTCGCGAAGACCTTGGGCTGTCGCTAGCGGCGCAGGGAATTGTGTCCCGTCCTTGAACCCATCTACATGGCGGTCAGGCGTTTCCATTTAAATTACTCGCATTTTTTTTCTTTTTCGTTTCTGAGTGAGTTGGTGCCAGTTACTCCTGGGCATGTCCATAAAACGTTTCGCGCAAACATTCCAACGTTGACTTCGCAGGACCAATGCCAAGAATACGCCCGACGTTGACCCTGTATCCTACAATGTTAAGCTCCAGATATTTCATTCAAAGCCATGACGTAATATGTACTTTTTCCAACACTAGCACGTTAGCATTTTTCGTGGTTCCGTTTGGGCTACTTGATGTGTCTCGCAACCGATTGAGGACACTTCGCTTGAT
Source organism: Macrocystis pyrifera (assembly GCA_031763025.1). NCBI lineage: Eukaryota > Phaeophyceae > Laminariales > Laminariaceae > Macrocystis > Macrocystis pyrifera. Next base: position 9,872,308 of record JASSKH010000020.1, on the reverse strand, counting down.
GTTAAGGCCGTTTCATTGAGTACGGCAAGGGTGTGCGATTAGACTGGAAGGATCCACTGGAGGCTCCCCTACCTGTTGCATCAGATCACAACGCTCGGTTTTGGCGAGGCACGACACATCACACAAACAACAAGCTTAAAAATCGTTCGGGTATTTTGTTCCTTGGGGTGTAGACGTTAGAAAGGGGTGTGCGTGGCACTTACTTTCTCTAGGACTCCTGACTTGAGCTCCGTGCCTCACCCAAACTGACTGTTAGTAAAATAATTAGGCTTCAAACCTGAAGAAGCCTATTGAGACTTAGGTGCTCGAAGCGATAAGTATTGTGCAGCACAAACGGGTTATAGGTAGTGTCTTGCCTCAGTCGAGGGGCTCCGTCATTCAGAATTGTTTCGGCCGATAATTGATGCGAATACCACGATCGTAGCCACGCCTGGTCTTGTACTGATATGAAATACGGAGGTCATAACAAGAACGTTACACAGCGCGACGTCGGAGGTATTGTCCGTCCAGTGCTCGAAATGTACCTGGAGAGACGAGTTTAGCTACCTGGTACATGGTATTTGTATGTACGTGCAATCGTAATTCTACAAGGGGCCCTACGTTTTGCGCCCGAGAGCGTCATCTACCACCTCAACGACCAACTTCGTGCAAGTGATCGCCAATCAGTGTACGAAGCCCGAACTGTGTTAGTCACAGCTCCACGCTAGCCTCTCGGCCATCGCTCTGAAGCTGGGCCTTGTGAACGATCTGAGGTCTGCCACCATCAGACGATCTGGACCTCGACAAAGAATGCCGTACAGGTCTCGACAACGCCTGCTACGCATTCCGTTCGTTGTTCGAAGTGGACACGCTATGGATTTACCTGACAATTAGCTCCTAATATATCCCGGATGGCATCGGTGTCGGATGTTTCCATCTGAGCGAACCCCTCGAGGTGGCGGCCCATTGAGTACCCGTGCAGCTTAAGGCACTGGGCGAACTTCGCAATCGAACGGCACGGTGGGTGAACGAAGGGTTTGGGAGCAGGACGTGTGAGCCATTGTTGTTTCGCACTGCTGTTGGCATGGGCACCTGAGTTCTAATTTGTCACTGCGCCTCAGTTTATTGCCTTACTTCAACGGCGTCAACCCAACTCAAAACAGCAATCTGTCAAAACTCCCTTCCTGACTGTCAACGTAGTTCGAACTCCCCCCCCATTGCTGCGCCTGAACGTCAGAATCCATGACCACCAAAGGAATGGGTGCAGCGACCCCACATCTCTCCGGTCATAATATTTCCGAAATAGCAGCAGGATTGACTGCTTTGAAGAGTTCACGACAAGGACCGGCCTGCAGTGCCCGACGTTACGGCGGGACCTTCCACGCCTGTCAAATTAGAGTACATTCAATCACAATCCATCACCATGCATCTCCGTACGAAGTAGGCCATGCAAAAGTCGGGACACCCTCGTAGCGTAATGATTTACTCGAAAAAGGGGTCTCCATGACAGCGAAGATGCGAGGACAGTGACCCCCCCCCCTTCCCACTCCGAGGCATTGGAAGTACTCTGCCTCAAGGCAATCCATCTTAATCCCGCTAAACAGAACAGGAACAGATCTAACAGACGTTTTGTCCGCAAGATAACGCGAGCGACGTTCTGAGAGGCAAAATAACGCGCCCTATAGACTCACCCACCCGTACACGTCAGTGGTCATGATACCGAAGAGACGGGGCGCAGTCACTCCACACAGCTTCCCGACCGCGACACATCAAAACCCCCTCCCGGCTAGCACTCTAGACCCTTCCGGGTTATCCGTTTCACGGGTAGTGCCGTCTATGTCCGTATCAAGATTGAGCCATTTTCAATCTACTACTATTTGGTGGGTGCAAGTCTGCACTGGCTGTGTTCACCTGAACGTCGGTGTTTTTGATGCCAAAGACACTGGCGCAGTGCCTCCACCCCTTGGTGCTCCCGATTGCATCAATCACCAGCCCCGCACTGACAAACGTTCCGGAGCCGCCGTAGGGCCAGTACAGCCCCCCCGGCCCGTAGTCGTCGTACTCGAAGTTGCGACCGCCCGCAGCTTCTATTTCCTCCTGTAGAGGGTAGGGTGGGACCCTGCAAGGGCGCGTGAAATCTTTGCAGCAACCGTTGGCGGCAGCGGCCTCGGAAGCATCAAGCTTGTCCTGAGGGACACACACGGCGGCAAGGGTATCCGTAATGCCGAGCGAACATCACGGTAGGGGGCGGTGCCTCATCTTCGGAGCACCTCGCACCACAAGCTTGAATATCTGTCATCGCCCGAAAGGCGACTTCGAAGAAGGTCACGCAACCTGACCAACGTGTGCAGGAGCTAAGTTCTGCTACAAACCTACTACTTCGTATTAATTGGCAACATGTTCATCGTTCATATGTACCGGTGGTTGGTCGCTTGAGTCACTCAGCCGTTCAGAATTTTCCTCGGAAATAAGAAAGGGCAAAATCCCTACCGTGGCATAAGTCTGGCTAGACGGTACGCAAAACAGTGACCACCCCAGACTGTGCGGTTTGGTCGCGCTTCTTGTGTTGTCGATGTTATAACGGAGGAGGCACACATCGGGAGTCGACGAAGTGCTTATTTGTTCCAGCGTGGTTCGGGTCAGTGCTGACGAAAGCGTCTCCCTTGACCCGTGTGAAACTGCGGTCCCGTTATGGCGACGAATCCCTCCAATTGTATGCAGTGTACTTGCAATCTACTACGTTCTAGTACATTTTCTCGTGGCGTCCGTACAACAGGAAAGAGTAATCACCAGTCCCACCGGTAGCAATTGCGCAGTACCTCCACTACATGCGTACCAGGTGCACTATACACGAGGCACATCAGAAATTTGCTGTCGCCGGCTATAAGTGACGAACCCATGACACCAAAATGAGCCTTTGTAGTGACGTTTTTAAAGCAAGTTGGCCGAAAAATACGTCGTTGTCTGGGTTTTTTTTCGGTCGAAAAATACGTCGTTGTCTGGGTTTTTCGTGTCTTGTAGCGTGCTGTCGTAAAAAGCAGTAGATCGCTTCTGTAAAAAAAAGCAGTTTCCACTTTGACGTGTGCCTGTTATGACACTGCCTTGAAGGAGGCTGAAAGCCCGGTAGTTACCTGGGTTCAAGTGGTAGGATCGTATTTGTGGCACTCGGGAGGCGTATCGTAGACCAGTTTTCCCAGTTTTCCCAGCGAGGCACGAGCTCGGCTCTTAGTCTCCTCGTGCATGAAAAGAACAAAGCCGCTCTTACAACACACGTGAGTACCAACGAGTACCGACTTAACAGGAAAACCTGTCCAGGGATACAAAGTGTCCCGACCTTTAATCTTAACAAGTGGCGTCTTCGGTTGTGGCAGCCCCCCTCCTACTTTTCGCAGTGGTCACCCTTAGTTTACGAGGCTAAGATTGGGTAGGGTATCGGTGAACCTTTCACGAGAAGCCCAACGGACCAAGACCTTACATAATGGCATCATCGGCACGACATGAGTCGCTGGTCGTGAGTTCGAATCTCACGTCCACCGTGGAATCACCTTTTGGAGGAAGTGAATTTCCTCCGTGCCAAGAATCTTAAAAGAATGCTTTTATGGATATGACAAAAAATTGGAACCGCGTGTTGGTGGCACGTCGACCCGTATACCCGACCCGTTCCACCCGTTCCAGGGGGGGGGGTGTTATAAGGCTTAGATTGGGTAGGCGATCGGTTAACCTTTCACCAGTAGCCCAACGGACTAAGACACTAACATGCCTCAGGTGGCAGTACTGTCGCTTTTAGTTGTTGATATATGGCCCGTATATGATACTATAACTGCACTTTATACATTTCGAACACTTGCTGGCATACGTGGAACAGCGGCGGGCATCAGCACGCTGCGAAAACTCCGCCCTATTACGGGGGACCATAGTAAATGGGACCAAATTTTGAGTAAAAATCTGGAAATATATAGGTTTTTGTGTGTACCGTAGGTGCTATTTACTATTACGGGGGTCCGTAGTTAATAGGCCCTATAGTGTACATAAAAACCTATACATTTCCCTGTTTTTACTAACAATATTTGTCCCTATTTACTATGGACCCCCATAATATGGTCCTCTGCCCTAGTACGACACGCAGTACCAGGTACAATTTAAGTGTACCCCGGATGATAGAAACCTGAGAAGCCGGCGGGTACAATCCGGATGGGAAAAACACGTAAAGGGTTCGCGTTTGACTCGAAACCCGCGGGTTTTGGGGGTGACCACACCCGTATGTTTGACATGTCCCCCGTTTAGAATGCCGGACGATAACTCTATAAACCTTTTCAATCGACAGAAAACGGGGGTCCCTGACCTGTCCATGGAGATTTCAATTATTGTTTTTACGCGCGTGCCTGTCATATTGACCTCGATGTCTTTGGGGTCTACTACGAGTACAGACGCACACATAGGCATGCCTTCTATTTACCCGAACCATGACATCTGCCCGACATGGAGGTCCGAGAACGTCACCAACCATAGCGCACATCAGGTCAATCTGTCTTTGGCTGTATAACTGAATGTGCTCAGTTCCAGTAGTGGACAAAGCATGATAGTAGATCTTCCTGAGGTGGCTAATTAGGCACTCTGATAGGCTAGGGGTATGTTTTACGCGGCTTAATCAACTTTCGAGTCCTTCCAAGCCACAGCATCCCGAGTCATCCCGAGTCAACCTAGAGTCTTCCCAAGCTCAGCATCGACGCCGGCCGAGCCAACGTTGACAAGCACAGCATCCCAGCACGGACCACTGGCATAGGGTTCGGGTTCGGGTTAGGGTTAGGGTTCGGGTCGGAGGGTCGGCTTCAGGCGTCCGACACAAAACCCCCATAAAGATCTACTATCAAGGTATGTACACCCCTCGCTCAGTTCAGGGGCGTACGTGTGGGTATCTTGGTTTGGCGCGTGCAGCCATAGACTACATGAGGCACGCCACTACCCGTACGGCATGGTTCTCTATATTTGTACGTAGTACTCATTATGCTGTGCAGCTGCGCAAAACTGTGCCAGGTACTCTAATAAAACTATAAAAAACATGAAAAAAACAAAAACCAAGACACCTATACTATACGGTGAACGCATTTTGTTTCAGCTTTTTTATTCTTATTGATACCCGGAGCTCGGTTTTTTCCCGTTTGATGGTTGAGGTTGTAGCTTCGACTTTGAATCGTAGTACGCCCTGTCTTCCGCTTGTGGTACCCGTTGATCACGGTAAGCGAAAACGGGTTGTCCGAATACTCGTTTGTGACGGGTACTCATCGGGGTACACCTCTACAGTAGTACACAGATAGGTGTGGCCTACTAACGATCTCACGGCTTAGGTGCATACAGTATGCGACATGAAGTAATAGCTTCGGAGTTCAGCATTTCAGGCTGAGGTTTTTTAAAGATTCACGAACTTACAGCTGTGAATAAGGATTCGTGCTCGGCGAGGAACGCCGCACTAAAACCTGCCAGGTATATGCTAGCCTTAAGAGCCTAGTATCCACGTGGACATCACAGCAAGCCGAAAAACCTTGTCCACAACTATAGGGGACTATTAGCTGCTGTCGCGTGCTGTACCGCTGTCGCGCGCTGTACCGAAAATATTGTAAAATATTAATACTAACAAACGGTATTGGGTTCGGATGGGTAGATACTCAGTTGGAGAAGCCCCTGTCAACAAAATTAACCGAAAATCGTCGACCCCTATCGGAGCACGCCTCCATATATCTATTGCCATGGCCCTAAAACGGCCGTCTTCGTGCTCGTCCACGACGGCTTGTATCTCTCCGTAGCCACCGTCTGTACTATCTCCGAACTACTGGCCTGATACTACCGTAGGACAAGTCCGTTCTTTTTACTAGCACCTTTCTTGAGCAGGAGGCTTAGAGATCGAATCTGTTGCCTTGTTATACCCGTTTTTACAGGATTTCTTATCTTGAGAAAAAAGGAAAGCAGCCGAGAAAAAAACGTCTACGCGGCTAACTTCTTTAGTTCGTAAAATGTTTCGAGTCTGATTAGACCCAACTACTATGTACTCTTCAACAGCAAATGAACGCACGTACTCTTGAGGAACTCGGACGGGCACAGCCGAAGGTAGTAGAGCGAAAACAGTCGTCTGAAGCGAAAAATATAGAATCTGCGGTAAATATATTGTTTTTGCCGTACCTCCGGCTGTGCTCTTGTTCGATTTTATTAGAAGTAAGTGCGGTTGTTTGCTGTCGAAGAGTAACAGGTTTTGAGCCTAATCAGACCTGAAACATTTACGAACTGAAGAAGCCAGTCCGCTTAAACTTTTTTTTTCTGAAGTGCTTCCGTTTTTCTCGAGTTTTAATGAAGGTTCAGAGTCCACTTGTTGTGGTCCTTCCGTCACCAAATGCAACGCAACAAATTCGGACAAAAAAAGCTATCATGTGTGTTTTCTGGGAGAAGACGTACGTGTTCCGTTAGTGGAATAATCCATAAGGAATCTCACCTCAGGGGAGTAGCACCCCTTCTTTCCGATGGGTTCTGCGGACCGGCTGAGGCCGTCAACTCTGCCTATCGCCACCGGCTATATATATACCAGGTACGAGGTAAACGGGGAACACAGAGAGGGGTGCATGGAGATGAAAGTCGCAGAGGGAGTGTCAGATCACACAGCAGTCCAAGAGAAGGGCACATGGCGATGAAAGTCGCAAAGGGAGTGTCAGATCACACAGCAGTCCAAGACGACAGCTTGAAGCCTGGGCCTAATATGAACCAAACCCGGTCAGCCTCGTCAATCGCCCAACGAATGTGCGGCATAAACGGTCTAGTTCCATCGCCGATAAACCCGGAGACAGACGAAAACGTGATCCTCACCTCCCCTTTTCTCCCACCAGTCCTGCCGACCGGTGTGTATGACACACATTCGTCGACGGATGACCAACATCATAATTGAGGAGTTTTGTTTTGTGATTTCAACGCATACACTTCCCCCGTACGACGCATCCGGCGGCGGAGAGGGATGAACGAAGGGTCCCTGTGAGGCTTTGCATTTGAGAACCTCTATAACAATGTCTCCCAAAAACTCTTATTTGACCATTGTACAAGCTTTTCCCATGAACCATTAGTACCTGCTGTATATTGATGTACTACCGTATTGCAGTGAACACACTAACCCGGCATAAGACCGCAAATACATCGGGTTACTATCTCAGGTAGGGGGTGCTACCGCTGCTGTGGCGTCTTCCGCCATCCTGGTCTTCCGCTATCCTGGCATGCACGTATACGGGTTTAAAATACCCGTAATAATATTTTTATGTTTTTAAGCACCTCAAGTGTGGTACGTGTTTCGTGCTCGAACCGCACGTTTGTAACCGACACGCTAGAAGCGCAGGTACACCGCCACCTACTACGAGGCAAACATAGTCAGTTCTTTCGGTTTTGTCCCCTTTTGTTATATTGATTTCAGTCCACCTACCGAGCCGGGCGTGCAGCGAAGCGATGCTGCGGCCTCAGGACCGTTACGATCGAAGGACCCCTTGTTGTTTATTTTCATTCTTCTTCGTTTTGTTTCGGATATGTGCGATTTGTTGAGCACATTCCCGATCCCAAATGTGTCGCTCTTGGTCAAATTCACCATGTACTTGTTAAATGACGCCTCCATATCGTGATCTAATATTCCCAAATTGAGATAATGTGAAAAACCTGGACAACAGAGCTTCCCGAAGATAGCGGTCCTCAGGCTCCTTTTATGTTGCGGGTGTAGGTGGTGAGATGTGCGAAAACATTACGGGGGACCATGGTAAATAAGACCACATATTCTTAGTGAAAATATATAGAGAGGTTTTGTGTACCGTAGGTCCTATTTAACATCCCCCCCCCGTAACAGTTGGTTCTCGCTTCCTCAGTCATATTCCCATCTGGGCCGCCCCATCTACCAGACAGAGCAGCCGAACGTCGTGGAGCTGACCTGTGTGTGATCGATGTGTCGCAGAAAAGCCTTGGCCCTGTTGTACATGAAGATTGTGTCGTCGTCTCCTAGAGCAAGCCAATCGAACATCCCTTCGTATCGCTTGCACGCCTGAAAAGCGAAAAAATTACGTCGTGGGCATATACAACATCATTGATTCAGCACGTTGTCGCGCAACAAGTCGGTATTATTTTTTTTGCCAACAAAACCGTTACCGACTGGTGGCAGCGAATCGGCAATGGCGTGCTACAAAACTACTGCTGTGAGTAGTACATAGCGGTTGGGAAGTCTTCGGTGGTAAATGACGGGAAACATATGGGTACCGACAGGCAACGGGCCGGTAAAATGTCGGGACACGAACGGGTTCCGGTGGGTTAACAACCGGTAATGACCGGCAATCCACCGGCAACTACCTGGTCAGTATTTAGCGGACAACCACTCGGAAATGACGAGCACAAGCAACAAATGAGTACCAGAATCTCGGGCGAAAATTCGGTAGCGACGGGCAAAACAAAATTCGTCCGAGACCAACAACGCCTCTTAACCCTTCTAGAACCGCAGTCCTGTTTGGGAGACAAACCCTTCCAATCCTAAGTGCTTTGTCCCCCAAACGGGACTGCAGTCCTAAACGTGTCATCATCTCTTTGCCCTATTGCAACACATCCTGCAGTCTTGCAGGCTGTCCAGGGTGATAGATGCCATAACAATACGAAGCGGTGGCAAAGAAAATCTCTACGCCGTCGCAAGGAAACGAAACGAAAATAATTTCCGCACCTCCGTGATGGCTGCGAGTGACCTGTGCCCGCTGCGAGAGCCGACCCGAAAGTCCACGACGTCGTCCGGGTCGTTGTCATCCTCGTCGCTGACGACGAAAATCTGAGGCGAGGCGTGATTGGGATGGGATCAAAGAGTGTTGTCAATAATTCTCTTATTAATAGTTATTTCCATCCCACGCATAAATAATGATTATCTTGGCCCTAATTCCCTTCGGTAACTCAGATCCGGGGTCAGGTCAGAAGTAGTGCACTTCTTGCTGCCGCTGTTACCTGGTACAACAACAGCAGTATGCAGGAAATCAAAGATTTAGTACCTTCGTGTGTACCAGGTATTCTTTACATTAAACCGTTCTTTCTACCCATATCGACATCTTGCACAACCAGTGTCCGTGCCGATTCTTCAATCCTATTAGACCGCTGTAGAGATATAAAATTCCTGTGGTCAAAACGTAAGCCACAGATATACTACATTGCTATGCAGTAAGCAGAGTAGATAAAAAAAAGTCGGTGTATATACTGGTGGTGCGTATGAGTATGATACTCCCATTTTGTTTTTTTAATCATATAATGCAGGTACGTACAGTCCATGCCGGACAATTTGTCCATCCTCTTTTCTGCGCATATCTATGGAGTGAAAAATTATGTAGCGTGAAACGACAATGGCCGTGACCGCGGTCGCGAGCTACTTCATCCTAACCCGTCACGCCCATCGACCTAGAGCACAATATGTTAAAGTCGTCCCACAGCCTCCTGCCAAAGCTAAGACTGGCCCAGACAACAATCTCTTGTATATCAAAGTCCCACTCTGTCGTCACTTGGCGTCCAACAGAAAAATACGTAGACCGATAAAGCGCCGAGAGTTCGACAGGCAACATTTTATGTCCGATGAAAAGTGTCGTGGACGAGTAGTCTCGAGGGTCATCTCCACTCTCAACCAGTTTAACCAGCCCCGTAATACGTCTGGCATGGTTGAGTTTTCCACTGCGGCTATTATCGATGCGATCGAAAAAGAGGTACCACCCCCTCCACGTCGCTATCGCAGACATGGATGGTGTGAGTCTGCCGAAACCTTGACCGCATTTATATTAGCATGGGCAGCGAGGGAGGATGCACGACAATTCTTGCGTGCCCACCCCCGGGAATAAACCGAGAGGAAGACACTGAGATCTGCGTGTGCGAATCTGCAGAAGATGACTGCCGCAGGACTGCATGCATACTTCGAAGCGTACCTCGCTGAAACCGAACGACTCCTAGCGAACAATGACCAGGAAGGCGCTTACAAGCACCTTAGAAGTACGGTAGGGTTGGAAGGGACTACAGCGAGGAGCGGACGGTTCATCAGGGACGAGGATGACACGCTGTTGCGGGATTAAATGCGAATTCGTGAACGACGGGCGGGGTTTTAGCACAACCTCTTTAAGAAAAAATCGCTTAAACCCGATCCCACACGACCATCGACCTCTTGCCACCGCGACCGCCTAAACTGTCGCTCGGAGATGAACCATCCATCGACTAGATGACGTAAGCACTTAAGGGGACGTCCAATTGGAAAGCTGTCTGACCAGGTGGTCTTCCGGCCGAACTCCTGAAAATCGACCACCCCCCCGCATTTGCCCAGTGCTTTCACAACATCTTTGTCAAAGTTTGGGTAACAGAATACCCGCAGACAAAGTTTTGTCGAAAATCATCGCGTCCCGCCTCAGCAACGACTGCGAAACCGAGGAATTATTCCCGGAGGAACAGTGCGGCTTCCGCCCCGCACGATCAACTATTGATATGTTGTTCGTCGTGCGCCGGTTGCAAGAGCTTGGACGACAGAGGAAAATCCACCTGTACTTGTACTTCATCGATCTGCAGAAAGCGTACGACTCTGTCGACCGAGAGCTGTTATGGGAGGTATTCACACGTTTTGGCGTACCAACCAAGATGCTGAGAATTATCGGTAATTTCCACGAAGGAATGCGGGCTCGCGTGCGTACGGATGACGACGAGCACTCGGAATGATTTGATGTCACGCAGGGGCTGCGGCAAAGCTGTGCACTATCACCGTTGCTGTTCGACGTATTCTTCGCTGCTGCGTTACACGTCGTACTAGTACGCTCCAGCCATGACGAAGCCATCGTAAGGGATTTGGTCCAAATCAGTGATGCTGGAGTAGTCGGAACGGAGGAGCAGGAGCCGTTGGTGTGCGTGCGAAGGGCTGTATGGGGCATGTTGTACGCCTATGACGCAGGGATTGTTTCGAAGTCGGCTGAAGGGCTCGCGAAAATGATGACAGTCATCGTGGCTGTCTTCGAAGCAGCAGGCCTTACGGTGTCGGAAAATAAGACAGAGACAATGCTTCTACAAACGCCGGACCAGAAATCCCTCGCACCACCGCTCGTCATCAAAGCAGCAGGCCAGAGGTATAAGCACACGGCCCAGTTTTTATACCTAGGCGGCAATATCCACGAAAATGCTGACCTCTCGCTCGAAATCGACCGACGGATCCGTCTCATGCGAGCATGCCTCAAACGGTTCGGTCCGGAGCTGTATGATCGGACGACCGCCCCCCTTGTAGCCTGAAAGTCCGAATGCTGACGGCCGAGGTGATTGAGACCCTGCTCTACGGGTGTGTGACGTGGACCTTCAGAGCGGAACACTGTGCCAAGCTTCGAACGGCTCACCACCAAGTCCTGTTGCGAGTCATTGGCTTCCAGCGACGACTTCGTACTGACCTTGCCACCCTCTCGTACGCGAAGGCCCTCAAGATGACACGTTGCGAGAGCATCGAAACAATCATCCGCAAACGGAAGCTCTTCTTCGCGGGGGGGGTGGCACGGCAAAGCAAGGATCGATTACCCAGTCGGGTGATGTTCGGGACGATGGCTGGTGGGGAGAACCCGAGACCTGGCGGACAGTTCAAGACTTAGCATAGATGCATAGTCGAAGACCATAGGGAGTTCCGAGCCACCGAAGGGTCACCGGAACTTGCCCCCTTGGTGTTTGGAGTTGAGACCGCGCTGTGGTCCACTGCTGCAAAAAAGGCGGGGAAGTGGTACCGGGGGATCCTCGAAGCAGCCGAACGGTTCAAGGTGAGGTGGTACGAGGCTGAGGCTGAGCTGAGTAGGAAGCGCCGTGCATCCGCCGAGGGTGGTGTCAAGGGGAATGGATGGAGGGGGGGCAACAAACGGGAGTGGCAGAAAACCCGACCAAGGGAATGCGGGGAGGGGGGGGACAGGAGTAGAAGGGAAACTGCAGTGGACGAATGTAGGAAGGAGATGGCAGACAGGGTAGCAAGGTACCGGGCAGACCAGGAAGTACAACATGCCTATACTACTCGTGCCACTAACTGGTGCACAGCTGGTTCGAACGTGGTCTTGCTTGGTCTTCCTTTTGTTTATTTTGTTTTTCGTTTTTTTTTTTTCAGTTCATTTTGTTTTCTTCTTTTTGCGCTGACCCTATGTGATTTTCATTTTATTTCTTTCTCTTCCTTTCTCCGATTGATAAGCCTTATTGAAGAAGTCGCGTGGCGTGGGTGGATGACGAGCCTGCTTTGCTTGTTTCGTATTGTCCGACGCCGAGGGGCGGGGCATAGTTGACGAACGCTGGACGGAGGCAGCAGACAGGGTAACAAGGTACCAGGCGGAATAGCAGGGAGACCCTGGATGTGCTACTCGTACCATGGCCTGCTGCCGCTACCTGGAGGATGTTTTGTGCTTTGGTTTGCCTGTTATTTTCCCTTGGTTCTTAGTCTTTCTCTGTTGACGACTAGTGGTGTTTTTTTTTTTTCCCCTTTCTTTTTCTAGCTCGTTCTGCGGGGGGGGGGGGGGCACGATGGCTTATTTCTTATATTATTTTCTTGGTTCTTTTTCTATTTCGAGTTGTCTTCATTGTTTGTTTTTCTTTTCCTTTGTTTCGTTTCGTTTCTCTATGTCATGGAATGTGTGTGTCGTGCCTGTCGTATGCAGGATCATGACATGGCATTGCATTTTATCCATCACTTTTACTTCCCAGCCCACTCGTAGGAGGTTTTACCCTCGACGATTTTCTGGACAACCCGTGGTCACAGATGTCGTCCCTTCTCCCCCCCGGTACGTGCCTTTATTTTTGGTCGCGCATAGGGTTCAGCATTCCCACTGCTCGTCGATTTTTCATCGAATGTAGCCAACTCACGCTTTCGCGCTTTCCGCTTATCATTTTTTTATGCAAGAAAAAGTCCATATGAGCATGCACTCGGTGGGACTTGAACCCACGAAATTCATCTTGACAGGCACGCGGACCACCTACCAAGCCACCGGGGACGCCGGCATTGCATACGTGGCAACGTAGTATATCTGTCGCGTAGCTTTGTGACCACAGAACTGGTATCTCTCTAGGATTGAAGAATCGGCACGGGCACTGGTTGTGGTCGATGCCGACGGGTAGGAAGAACGGTATACCCGCCGAAGAATTTTTCTACCCGTTGACATCGAGCACAACCTGTGTCCGTGCTGATTCTTCAATCCTATTGCCTAGAGAGATAGGCACAAGTTTTGTGGTCACAACGCTACGCTACAGATATACTACGTTGCCATGTACACAGTAGTGAGCAAAGCAATGCCATGTCTTCATACTGGATACGACAGACACGACACACACATTCTATGAAGTAGAGAAACGAAAGGAAACAAAAAAAAATCAAAAAACAAACAAATCGAAAGAGAAAAAAACAAGAAAAAACAAATGGGCGCCAAATTTGCACGCACATCATGCTCGCAGATCAAGCCTTGCGTACTTGCAGCGCAATGGCAACCAACAGGCAGTTATACGTACGTGCATACGATACATTGTACATATCGTATATCATACGTACGATGCGATATAATCATATCTCGTGTCTGATGTATCAGTCATGGTGTATACCAGGGGCAAGCCTCACTTGAACAACACATCGATGTCGGCAGTATTCGTACGTTATTTTTTTGTACGGACGCCGAACCCATACCCAGCCGCAGGAAGACCTCATGGCCTTTCTACACGTCAAAACAACACCCAGTCACAGGAACTTATCGCCTCTCACCCCCCCTAACCCTAGCTCTGCCGTGTGCGTGTGTTGCCCCAACAGAGCTCTGCTGTTCGCATGCGTGTGTTGTATGGGACATACTGTTTTCAGTACAGCATATCGTATATACCTAGCACAATTTTTGGTATGTAGGGTCATCTGGGTCCGTATCAGGTAGCGGCAAGACAATTTTACGAATATCTCGGGACGTATAGCTTTTCTCAGAAAAAATCAACTAGCGTGTGGGGATTGATGAAATGAATCGTTTGCCGCACTCATTTTGAAGATCGTATTCAGTATTGCTAACTATAATGAAAAATGAAGTCGACCTTCTGGATTCAATTTGTTTTGGGATACTTCAACAATCAAATTTCACATTCAAAACAAGACATCACGTCGCGAGAAAATGTTGAGAGCTGTCCAAACCCGTTGAGATATTGGAGATCAAGAAAGTTTCCCGGTCCCAAGAAACGATTGAAGTGTTTGCGGTTCACCTATGATACAAAAGGCTCAGAGGAAAATAAAAGTAAAGCTCTCCTTGGAAACCTGCGCCTAGAGACAGAGCGTTTGCCTGGGGAAATTGTCCTGCATGGACCATACGAGTGGTATGTGTGTTCTTCACATTAATCCGTTCTTCCTACCCATCGAGTGCTTGGAGCATATGGGCGTGATGTTCGTAATGATAATGGCAGACGACTCCTGTCGTTCGCCACCAATTGCAAGTTAGCTCTCACCAACACGTTTTTCAGCACGCGCAAGGGTGGGATTTCGCATACACACAACGGCACCAGCCCGAGTGACCGTAAGCGGATCGACTACATCCTAACCCATCAAGCCCATCGACGTAGAGTACAAGATGTCAAAGTCGTCCCACAGCCTCCTGCCCCAGCTAAGGCTGACTCAGACCACAACATCGTGCAGATCAAAGTCCGACTCAGTGGTCACTTTGCGTCCAACAGACAAATACGTAAACCGACAAAACGCCGAGAGTTCGACAGGCAGCTTTTTATGTCCGATGGAAAGTGTCGTGAACGAGTAGTCGCGAGGGTCATCTCCACTCTCAACCAGCTTAACCAGCCCCTTAATACGTCTGGCATGGTTGAGTTTATCACTGCGGCTATTATTGATGCGGTCCAAAAAGAGGTACCACCCCCTCCACGTCGTCTCCGCAGACATGGATGGTGTGAGTCTGCCGAAACCTTGGCCGCATTCATATTAGCATGGACAGCGAGGGAGGATGCACGGCAATTCTCGCGTGCCCACCCCCGGGATAGAACCGCGTGGAAGACACTGAGATCTGCGTGTGCGAACCTGCAGAAGGTGATTGCCGCAGGACTGCATGCGTCTTCGAAGCGTACCTCGCCGAAACCGAACGACTACTAGCGAACAATGACCATAAAGGCTTTTACAAGCACCTTAAGATTACGGTAGGATTGGAAGGGACTAAAGCGAGAAGCGAACAGTTCATTAGGGACGAGGATGGCACGCTGTTGCGGGATAAGGTGCGAATTCGTGAACGGTGGGGGAGGTTTAACCACAAACTTTTCAACAACAAGAAATCGCTTAAACTCGATTCCACGATCACTGACCTCTTGCCACCACGACCGCTTAAACTGTCGCTCGGAGATGAACCATCCATGGACGAGATGACGGAAGCACTTAAGGGGATGTCAAACTGAAAAGCTGTCGGGCAAGATGGTCTCCCGGCGGAGCTCCTGAAAATCGACCACCCCGCATTCGCCCAGTGCTTTCACAACATCCTTGTCAATGTTTGGGTAACAGGAGAAGTCCCCCAGCAATGGAAAGATGCGATCATCAAGGTCCTTCACAAAAAAAAGCACCGAACTGATTGCAACAACTACAGAGGGATTTCGCTTGTTGCCCACGCAGGCAAAGTCTTGTTGAAAATCGTCGCGCCCCGCCTCAGCAACTACTGCGAGACCGAGGAATTATTCCCGGAGGAACAGTGCGGCTTCCGCCCCGCACGATCAACGTTTGATATGTTGTTCGTCGTGCGCCGGTTGCCAAGAGCTTGGAAGACAGAGGAAAACCCCCCTGTACTTGTGCTTCATCGATCTGCAGAAAGCGTACGACTCTGTCGACCGAGAGCTGTTATGGGAAGTACTCACACGTTTTGGCGTACCAACCAAGATGCTGAGAATTATCCGTAATTTCCACGATGGCATGCGGGCTCGCGTGCGTACGGATGACGGCGAGCACTCGGAATGGTTTGATGTCACGCAGGGGCTGCGGCAAGGCTGTGTGCTGTCACCGTTACTGTTCAACGTATTCTTCGCTGCTGCGTTGCACGTCGTACTAGTACGCTTTAGCCATGACGAAGACATCGTAAGGGATTTGGTCCAAATCAGTGATGCTGGAGTAGTTGGAACGAAGGAGCAGGAGCCGTTGGCGTGCGTGCGAAGGGCTGTATGGGGCATGTTGTACGCCGATGACGAAGGGATTGTCTCGAAGTCGGCTGAAGGGCTCGCGAAAATGATGACAGTCATCGTGACTGTCTTCGAAGCAGCAGGCCTTACGGTGTCGGAAAAGAAGACAGAGACAATGCTTCTACAAACGCCAGACCAGAAATCCCTCGCACCACCGCTCGTTATCGAAGCAGCAGGCCAGAGGTATAAGCACACGGCCCAGTTTTTATACCTAGGCGGCGTTATCCACGAAAATGCTGACCTCTCGCTCGAAATCGACCGACGGATCCGTCTCATGCGAGCATGCCTCAAACGGTTCGGCCCGGAGCTGTATGATAGGACGACCGCCCCCCTTAGCCTGAAAGTCCGAATGCTGAAGGCCGAGGTGATTGAGACCCTGCTCTACGGGTGTGTGACGTGGACCCTCAGAGCGGAACACTGTGTCAAGCTTCGAACGGCTCACCACCAAGTCCTGTTGCGAGTCATTGGCTTCCAGCGACGACTTCGTACTGACCTTGCCACCCTCTCGTACGCGAAGGCCCTCAAGATGACACGTTGCGAGAGCATCGAAACGATCATCCGCAAACGGAAGCTCTTCTTCGCGGGGGGGGGGGGGGTGGCACGGCAAAGCAAGGATCGATTACCCAGTCGGGTGATGTTCGGGACGATGGCTGGTGGGGAGAACCCGAGACCTGGCGGACAGGTTAAGACTTGGCATAGATGCGTAGTCGAAGACCTTACGGAGTTCCGCGCCACCGAAGGGTTACCGGAACTTGCTCCCTTGGTGCTTGGAGTTGAGACCGCACTGTGGCCCACTGCTGCAAAAAAGGCGGGGAAGTGGTACCGGGGGATCCTCGAAGCACCCGAACGGTTCATGGTGAGGTGGCACGAGGCTGAGGCTGAGATGAGCAGGCAGCGCCGCGCATCCGCCGTGGGTGGTGTCCAACAGAATGGGGGGAGGAGGGGCAACGAGAGGAGTAGCAGAAAACCCGACCAAGGGAATGCGGAGAGGGGGGGGAAGAGGAGTAGAAGGGAAACTGCAGTGGACGAAAGTAGGAAGGAGATGGCAGATAGGGTAGCCAGGTACCGGGCAGACTAAGTAGAACATGCCTATACTACTCGTACCACCAACTGGTGCAGCTGGTTCGAACGTGGTCTTCATTGTCTTCCTGTTGTTTTTGTTTATTTTTGTTTCATTTTATTGTCTCCTTTGCGGTGACCCTATGTGATTTTCATTTCTCTTCCTTTCTCCGATTGATAAGCCTTATTGAAGGAGTCGTGTGGCGTGGGTGGATGACGAGCCTGCTTTGCTTGTTTCGTACTGTCTGACGCCGCACTAGACCGGCGACGATACTACAACCGCTGTCTGATATGGATAGTTTATTTTATGCAGTGGACAAGTGGAACAATAAGATGAAGGATCGAAAGTGCTTACACCCTGGACAATAGAACGGAAATCGAACATTTCCGCTACAACAACAGCAGTACCCACCAAAAAGTGCGTGCCAAAGGCCATTAACCACACACTATAGACTGGCAGTACTATCCGCCTGTCTATCGATAGATGATATTGTCTGTCCATCGACGGCAATTCCCGGCCACCAAAAATATTGTGCAGGGTGTCTATCGATAGTCAATGCCGACCGCAGTACATCCATCGATGTCCAACATTTTTTAAATTTATTGTGTACGTCGTGAACTTGAGCACGATGTCATTTTGTTGTTACGTCAAGTATTAATAGCTCTCAAATCAAGGAGTCCGTGGTCACACAAAGCTTCGAGGTGCTGAAGCCCTATAATAGGAAGGAAGGAAAAAAACATGAAAAATCAAAGTTCGGCTGGGAAACACGACGCTTTCCATCTAAATAAAACACGAGACGAAGGCGCACACATGAAACGAAATCAGTGTTGCAAACAGAAAACTAACATGGTCACTGCTGTTGATTGTACTCAGAAACACGACATATAAGATCCATAGGGTAGATTGGGGAGTTCCATGCTGGAAAGGATTCCGGCAGTCGGGTATTGGGATACCGGGGTAATGTGTGCCCACCAATGCTCGTCAAGTGTAACTCTATACTGCATATGAGGCGAGACAACTCGACAGCTCGGATATAATATAAGAGGAGTTCCGTGTTACTGTCTGGAGTCAACCACGCGTTCCCGTGCCAGCTGCGCCTATACCTTTAGAGATTAATCAACACACTAGTAAATGCCGGTCATCTTCTATTGGTAACGTAGCCCAGGCCAACCTAGAGAGGTGGGAATCTGAATCCAGCGTGTCTATCCTTTTTAGAAGATGTGCTTCGTCAGGGAGCCAGCGTGTGTGTGTTTCGAAGATGAGATCGAGTCCTGGAGGAGAGGACGTCTGTGTGAGAAGGAAATACAGGACATGCCGCACCAGAAGCAGCAGCGATCCCAGCAAGGCCAAGTTTGAGCCGGACCTGGTAGATTCGCTTGGCACTGGTGGCGAAGGCGCTGGAGAGTAGCAGTTGCAGGGGCAGCAGCAGCTCCAGCAGCACCATCAGCAGTCAGAGGATTGCTGCACTTTCGTTGTGACGATGAAGCGCATGCAGTAACCACCGTTACCGCCGCCGCCGCCGTGACAACCGCCGCCGTAACCGCCGTCTTCGCTACCACCGCTGCCGCCGCCGTCGTCTCGACCGCCGCGTATCCGTCGTTGCTGCAACACCCCGGGATAGCCAGGCATCTGCCTGAATCTGTGGGTTCGCTGCGCGCTGGCGACGTAGATGTAGAAACGTATATTATTATATGAAAGAGGAAGTTTGGGCCGGCAGGAGCCGGGAGGGAAGTGGAGACCGGGGAGCGACGCTGGAAGTGTTTGGTAGAATCGTTTGCCTCGACTGCTGAAGCACTACGCCCGCAGGTGGTGTTGGGGGGGACGTTGCCCCCGAGGAAGGAGACGAGGGAGAGAGTGAAGATGGGCGCAGGGGGAGGAGTCTGCATCATCTGTTCGGGATGCGCTGCCCTACGAGAGAGGATGAAAGAGAAGGGACCGAAGCGCCACCTATGTCAGCACCAGGCACGTTTGACTTTGTTGATTGATTGCTGTGGTGATTTCCGTTTGTAGATCGATTGTGCATTGATTCAAGAATGGTGGATAATGTGCGAACATTGGAGATTCAGATTTAGGAATGTTGGAAATGAAATGAGATGCACACACGTATACGTATATAGCTTCCCTCACTGAAGTTTTCCTCTAGATCATCACTTTTACTTTCCAGCCCACTCGTAGGAGGTTTTACCCTCGACGATCTTCTGGACAAGCCGTGGTCACAGGTGTCGTCCCTTCTCCCCCCGGTACGTGCCTTTAGTTTTTATCGCGCATAGGGTTCAGCATACCCATTGCTCGTCGATTTTCATCGAATGTACAGCTAACTCACGCTCTCGCGCTTTCCGCCAATCAATTTTATGCAAGAAAAAGTCCCTATGAGTATGCACTCGGTGAGACTCGAACTCACGAAATTGATCTTGATAGGCTCGCGGACCACCTACCAAGCCACCGGGGACGCCGGCCTATGTACTGCAGGACTATGATGTCTGTTTTATGGTTGACTGGTCGAGGGCTCTGGTTGGGCATCGATACCAGTACGAGTACGAAATGGAAAGCGTAAAGGAACTCTAGTAGAGTTTAGTTGGGATACGTGCGAATGAGGTGAACTCAATGACTGCACGAAGACCCTTCGCCCATGTGCACCTTTTTGACGTCATTACGTATCATATACAGTAAGAGGGTTGATATTCCCACCCTGTTGCTGAGTTTGGCATTGCGTTGGTCTGATGCTGGCAGAACCGAGCAAGTACAGCAGAAAAAGGTGTATGTGTTGAACCCTTGTGCCCAACTACAGCAACACGTCTGTTTTGCGGCATTTCATATTTACATCTTTGTATGCGGGTATCTCATTTTTGATTTGTTGGCTTGACGTGTAGCTATGTAGCACGGCCCGCGCCACTTGTTACGTGCCAAAAAGGCAACATATTTGTGGATGGAGTAATATACTATAAGAGCACAGCAGCAGAAGTAGTATGGTACTGAGAGCGAGACATCAGAGTATACATTGCATATATTTAGTAAAATACTGACTCAACTGCAGAGTAGAGGAACACCCCCTCGCCCAGAGTCTGTTGCCCCGGTACTACTGATGATGGTAGAGTTATGGGTATGAGCTGAGACGAAAACGGTGTACTTGGCACTGCTGTATATGTTCATCAAGTACGTACTGCAGTATATAGTAGTCGAGGAATACATCCATGGGTTTTGATGTGGGACCATATATTCTCGTTGACAAGTGGCTGTTTATTTCCAGTACATTGGAGAAGTTGAACTATACCAAAGAGGAGTTTGCAAGCAGTGAATGCGTGAAAAGAACGAAACACCCAATGCAAATCTAATCGCTCGAATGCGCGTCCCATCCCTTGTGTGTGCCGGGTGAATGCTGCGGAGGCGACGTTTGATTTCACCCAGGAGGATAAACTGGATGACCCGAGCTGCGGTGACGCCACAAGACCGGACGGAGAGGCAGCCACGGCGGAGGCAACAGCAGTAGTGTTCGGGGCATCGGGGTGATTCTTATTGAAATGTGGTCGCCTGTGAATCTGGATGAATATTTTCATTGTTTGGATTTTGGAATTGTTTTCTTGTCGATTTGGATTCCGCGAGAGTTATTGGAGTTTCCGAGTAGTTTCAACGTCAAATATAATTCCAGTGAAGGAATGTATGCTTCTCGCATTACCGTCGAGATCTGTGTACTTATGGTGGCAGTAGGGGATAAGGGGAGACTCTTGTCCGGGGGAACGGGGTTGCTTGCGATCTCTAGCATTTATTTTCTTGGCTTAATTTTGAAGAGCATGACTACTGTTTGTGATTTTTCCCATGATTTGAATTAATTTCCTACAAAATAGAGGGAGAGGTTTTTTGACGAGGCTGAAGTGAGACTATGAAGCGCCTGGGGGCGTGTGTGCGATCCATGTTCAATGTTTTCTGACTTGGATGGTTTGGGTAGTACTTCGGAAATTGAGAGTTTGGTATTTTTTTGGTTATTGAAAACTTGTGCTTTTACTCAAAGTCAGTTCTGACTGAGTGGTCTAGCAGATAGTGCTATATAATTCCCTAGGGTGGGTCGGGGGTTAAAGTCTCGCCGAACTCGTATGATGTTCTTTTCGAGCGTGCGCGCTGGAGACAATACGAATGATTATGATGGTAGTGTGCCTGTAAGCACCAGTCAGTAGCGTTTGGCGAGGGGAGGGCCCCGGAGAACACTATACTAAGTCGACGAGATTCCACCGAATATCTCAGGAGCAATTCCGCGAAAAATGCCGTTTTACCTGATTGAATCCGAGCAGAATGCCGTTTCACCTGACATTGGATTTCGAGAATTTTTATTATCTGTTCGCGACAGAGAGGCTGTGGATTTGAGCATTTGAATACTGATTTGTTGGTTTGAGTGTTGATCCAAGAATCTGATTTTTGAGTTACAAAAATCCAATATTTGGATTTTTACTTCCTGAGTTTGATTCGAGTTGATAATAATGTTGAGATATATCAGCCCTGCCATGTCGTAAATTTTCATGTACAGAGCTGGGGGGAATATTTATCATGCATAGGAGCAGGGGGGATATTATTATTATTATTATTTATTTATTTTATTTTTTTCTTGGGGGGGAATATTTATCATGCACAGGAGCAGGGGGGATATTAATATGGTCGTGTATAATGAGTAGAGGGGATGTTCATTGTACTCAGAAAGACGACATATAAGATCCAAGTTGGTAGATTGGGGATTTCCATGCTGGAAAGAGATTCCGGCAGCAGTGTATTGGGATATCGGCGTATTGTGTGCCCACCAATGCCACGCGTCAGGTGTAACTCTATACTGCATATGAGGCGAGTCAACTCGACAGGTCGGATAAAATATAGTTCCGTGTTACTGTCTGGAGTCAACCACGCGTTCCCGTGCCAGCTGCGCCTATACCTTTGGAGATCAATCAACAGCCACAGCTATCCACGCAACTACAGAATAGAGTTCCATCCGTTCTCACAACTACGCAACTCGTGGCTACTGACTACGAGGCCGCGGTTGTTGCGGTCTGGAGTGCTGCCGGAACCGTACGAAACCACACTGCTGTTGTCGTAAACACGGAGAGCAACAAGCCTGCTGCTTGGGGTGCTGTCAGAGTGAGGACTCGCGGACATGCAGTAAATACCGAGCAGTCCAACGAAAAACCAGCGTACAAATATCAACCATCGCTATGTCTGCCCGGCCTGTCTGACAACAGGTGCATCACAGCTATGATCTATGATACCCCGTCCCTGATAATTGCGGGGCCCATTCTTAAGGAAAATCTAACTCGCGAACGCCGCAAAGACCAGTGACGTAAGTATCAGAGGCAAACACTTTGCCTCGTAAAAAAACAGGAAAAAAATATAGCTGGTGGTCTCGTGATCGTGTGTGCGCGCCGGTTGAGGGTCTCCGTGTGCTGTCCTGCTGCTGCCGTTCGTGATCGCCTCGTCGCCTTAGCCCAATCGCCCCGCCCCTTCGCATATGAACTCGTTGTCATTTTCTTCTAGTCGGTTCCTCTTCTCCCCTTCTCCCCAAAAAACGAAATGCTCCTCGCATTCGCGGTTCTGATCTGAAAAACATATATTTCTCGCGCAGGGTGAGTCAATCCGTATCTTTCCCGCTCTGTCTCCCGACTACTTCGCCGTCGAGTCCATCTTCCTGCCGGCGCAGTTAGACTGTGCCGTAGGCTGCCCTGTGGTAGCGCCTGCCCTTTGCGCAAGGAGACCCGATTAAGCATTGCTGCTCTGCCGCTGTTGCCATGGCATTGCCTTGTCTACTCTGTTTCCTGCATAACACTACTTGCCAGTTATAGTATCTCTGTACCGTAGTAGTAGCGATCACTGAGCTTGTATCTCTAGGATTAAAGAATGGGCACGGACACTGGTTGTGCTGGATGTTGACGGGTAGAAATAAATGTAGAAATATCGGTCTAACGTAGCGAACACACATAATGTAAAGAACGCACACAATACCTATTAATAGTGGACTATCATTTGGGGGTGCTCCCACATTATTATACTAATAATAGTGATTCGTGGTAGTGAGGCGCGACGTCAATAAAATACCTGCAGTATACCATTAAATAGTGCATCATGGTGGGTGAATACGGATTATTCTGTGTTGTGCTGAAACATCACGAACGAACATCTGTGTACGTAGGCGGTTGTATGCATTTGCGACGTTTGGGCTGAGGGCGTGTCGAAACAGAATCGAAAACTCGAAATCGAAAAAAATCGAAATGATGATAATAAACTTGGCGCTGATTGGTCTCTGGCCCAAACATGTTGCCGTTCGTTTTTGAGGTTCGAGAAGATGAGCGATACAACGCAATGCAAAAATCAAAAAGTTGACGGCTGGGAATCGAAAAGCAAATCGAAACACGCCACGACAGAAACAATTCAGCTCGTCCCACTCGTCAGCGCAGCCACGTCAAAAAAACACGTATGTGGCGACGTGTACAGCGTACCACATGTGATACGCACGTGCGCGGAGCTTACTTTTTAATTTTCTGTCTAAGGTGTACAGCATTAGTACTATTCTCGGCTTGTATTTTTTTTTATCTTCCACTTCAGAGTTTTTGTTGGGGCCTGTCCTTCGACCACGGAATGCATTGTATTGACCGCCAATAAACCACGTAAGTTTGACGTTGAGGCTTAATGTCTTATTTGCAGCACTCCAGCGTATTATTAAACAGGCGTTTCTTAATTGTATGGGCTTTCTTCAACCGCTTCATCTCTCAAGCGGGATATTTCTTATTTCTAGTGGAATTTGGTGGGAGGGGATTTGTATACTCGTATTACCCGGGTTGATCTTGAAAAATAAATAAGTATCCAAAAAGAAGGAAGAAAACAGGAACCACACTGCGGGAGGAGTCCAGGGTGTGTCGGGTGTTGGGTGTTGTTGTACAATTACTGCTGTAGTCCGCGTTTTATATTTTAGTCGGCATTGAATGGTGCTCCGTGTTTTATCTGGTGTGGGCGTCGATCGCTGCGGTTTCTTACCCTGGTGGGCCGTGAGTCCCTGTCTTGTCGTCAAATTTGAACTACATCTCTAACGCTGGATTCCCTATTCTAGCCGCAATTTCTTACCGATATGTTTCTCAATAGCGCACAAAATGTTGCGGCCGTTGGAAAGTGTTTTTTTGTTGGATGGTCGTGTTTCGGTTTCCCTGTTGTTTGCCTTCGTTATTGTTCTGTTCTCTGTTTACATACATGCGTGTGTGTGTGTTCTTCACATTAAACCGTTCTTCTACTCGTCGACATCCAGCAAGCCCAGTGTCCGTGCTGATTCTTCACCCTAGAAAGATACGAGCTCTGTGGTCACAGACTACGACACAGAGATAACACACCGTAATGCATTAATAGCCTACGTAATACCATGCCTTCGCACTGGGTGCGGCCGACACAACATACATACATACGCCAGCAACCAAAATACACCATAAAGAAATAGAAGCAACGAAAAAACCAAACCGAAAAAGAACAAGAAAAAGAAAAAGAAAGGAGAAGAATCCCAAATAAATAAATAAAATGGGAAGCCAAAGCTCAGACACATACATACTTACCCCGAGCATGAGCCAAAAGGGACGTGCAAGGGGAAAGATACGAGAAGGAAAAAGGGGACTATGCATCCCGGTGAACACTTAACTAAGTAAAAAGAGCAATAGTGAGTGGGCCAAGATACGCTCGTCACCCACCCACTATGTAGTACTTCTTTCATAAGGATAAGAACGGAAAAAAATCAAAATGCATACCGAACGGCCGCAGCAGTTGGCGGTACGAGTAGCAAAGAAACGTCCAACCTATTAGTCGGCCTGATACCTTGCTACCCTATCTGCGGTCTCTCTGCTACTCTCTTCTGCCGCGGTTTCCCTTCTACTCCTCCTGTTCCCCCCCCTGCCCCTATACACTTGTACGGTGTTCCCTCTACCCCTCCTGCTGTTACCCCTCCCCCCATTCCCTCTAACACTACCTGCAGCGGATGCACGGCGCTGTCTACTCAGCTTTGCCTCAGCCTCGTGCCACCTGTATGTAGTAGTATTATTGCTTTTGGTTCTCTATAGTGTTCTTTTATAAAATGCGTTTTTTGTGCCTGTTATATCCACCAGGATGACATGGCATTGCAATGTCTGCTGCACAACGAGGTAGTATCTCTGCGGTGTGAGAGGTAGTTTTTTTGCGACCACAGAGCTTGATTTAAAGAATCGGCACGGACGCTGGTTGTGCCGGATGGCGACAGGAATAAAGAACGGTTTAATCTGAAGAACACACACTGGATACGACAAGCACGTCATACATACGCCTTCTATAAACGAGGAGTAGCTGGCGATTAGTCGTGCTTGTTCATCGGGTGTGACTTCCAGGTGTTTTTAAAACTATGATATACTGGAGTACGTGTAGTCTTTGAGTGAGGTGGGGACCTACGGATGACATGGTTTTGCGTTGTCCACTTGTCCACTCTGCTCACTGCAAAACAACGTACTATTAATAATATTGCATTAGTATATTTGTGGCGTAGTTTTGTAACAGACCTTGTGTCTCTCGATCAATTGAATAATCGCACGGACACTTCTTGTGGTGGATGACTGGTGGAAAAAACGGTTCAATATGAAAAACACGGAAACACACTCAATCAATCAAGCGAAGAACCTTCAAGATATTTTGTTGATATCATGTGCACCCAACCTAGAGGAGTTGCTTTACATCGGTCAACTTCCAGCATCCATCTCTTTCGCGGGCGGCATGGCACGCCAAAGCGAGTAGCGATTGTCCAGACGGGTAATATTCAGGTGATTTGCTCCAACTCCCACTCGTGTGGGACTATCTGGGTGTGTTTTGTGCCGAACGCTGGGCCTGAGAATTGTCGACGCGGTGCACAGACGGTTGAAATGCCTACGCGCGGGTACTTGGCACATTCCTCCGGGTAGTAGCGTCCCTTACGATGAAGAACACCATGGACCACACCATATAGCCGACAGAGTCACCGCCCGTGCCGAATACGTGCCCTCCTGCTGCTCTGTTCCTGAATAAAAGTACATTATGTAAAGTGTGGTTGATATTGGTATACCAGGTAGAATGTATACGTGAAGAACACACAACACACATTTGGACACTTCGAAAAAAAAGCGGTGGCCAAAATCGGGCCGGCGTCCCCGGTGGCTTGGTAGGTGGTCCGCGTGCCTGTCAAGATCAATTTCGTGGGTTCAAGTCCCACCGAGTGCACATGCTCATAGGGACTTTTTCTTGCATAAAAAATTGATAAGCGGAAAGCGCGAAAGCGTGAGTTGGCTACATTCGATGAAAATCGACGAGCACTGGGAATGCTGAACCCTATGCGCGACAAAAATAAAGGCACGTACCGGGGGGGAGAAGGGACGACACCTGTGACCACGGCTTGTCCAGAAGATCGTCGAGGGTAAAACCTCCTACGAATGGGCTGGGAAGTAAAAGTGATGGATAATATATATATATATATATATATATATAACCGATGTCTTTGAGGCCAAAGTCGGATACTTTTCCTTTTCAGTAACCGCGACGGTCCCAAGACACCATCACTTGGCCAACGCCGGCCCCCACCCTATGCCAACCACATTTATTTGCGCTGGGCATACCCGATTATGGCTGCTTACCCCCAGAGGCATACCCGACTATTGTACCCACCTACCCGAAAATGACCAGACTATTCGACCACAACGACCAACCGCCACCTCGGGGCAGCGGGGTTCATGCCTCATCTCGACAAAGACGGGCAAGAACCACCTGCGTGATGTTCATGATCAGGTTTATATTCTACTAGACCAGTTATTTCGCGCTTTCATTCGCACTCTCTGCTGTACTGCTGTACCAACCACACACAAACCACTGCTTGCTCTCCCTCCCTCTCCTCTCTTCTCCCAGACCGAAGTTAGCACGGTTCTCTCTCTTGTGCGGATTTAAAAGCAACCTAAGCACGGCAGTCATTATTAAAAGTAGTGAAGGAACATGGGCAACGCTATCAACGTGACGAACAAAAGTGCTATCCAGGTACGAAAGAGTGGATGTTGCTATGCAACATCTGTTCTTATTTCTGGCCACGCTGGAATTCTCATGTAAGGAAGGGTGTGCCCTACCCTATCTTCAGTACAAAAAATAGAATTTTCTTTTTTTCGCCCGACCCTCGAGCCTCAATCTCGAACGGGTAAGAAGTGCTATATAGTCATAATCATGGATCTTTTTGATGCAATTCTTTTTTTTTCCAGCTGGTTCTTTTCAAGTGTATGCCACGTCCCCTACGTGGGGGTACGATGGTTTGCTGCTATACTGAAGTATATACATATACCAGGTATATTTTAGTTTCTTTTTTTGTTTCTTTTCTCTTTCGAATTGTCTTTATTTTTTCTCTTTGTTTCGTTTTTGTTTCTCTAGGTCATGGAATGTGTATGTCGTGCCTGTCGTGCGCAGTATGATGACATGGCATTGCATTACATACGTTGCAACGTAGTATCTCTGTGGCGTAGCTTTGTGACCACAGAACTTATATCTCTCTAGGTTTGAAGAATCGGCACGGACACTGCTTGTGCTGGATGTCGACGCGTAGAAAGAACGGTTTAATGTGAAGAAAACAACAACAACAACACACGCGCCGGGTTTTGTTGGGTGCTTTAGGCCCTATACGTATCTAAAATAGAACCATTTGTAGAACTACTGAAGGAATGGTGGACGATGACGGACGAACTATTCGTTCGTACGAGGGTTATGAAGGAGCTATGAGTCAATTGGTTAGGTAATTAATGTTGGGTACTCGTACCGGCTATAACGAGTACTCAGCGCCGGTCCCAACGGGGGCATAAAAAAAAAGAAAGTAAAAGAATGCAAGAGCAGAACTAAAGAGCACACGTGAGTTTAATTTTGGTCAAATTAAAAAAAATAGAAGTAGAGATCACGATACCTCCGTTTTCACATTTCGTTTTTTCAAGTCCTCATCAGGAGGACTTAAAAAAAAAACGAAATGGGTGCCAAACAGACGAAATATGGGATGCCCAGGGTCGAAGAGGAATATAGGAGGAGCTCGAAGTACGGGGATGAATTTCAGAAGTTCCGATAAAGTTCTACGACCGGCTAGCAAGCGCCGATGGCCGAGGTAGTGCATGTGGCTGTCATGCGACTTGTCTGCTGAT
The DNA here is from genome assembly GCA_031763025.1 of Macrocystis pyrifera. Lineage (NCBI taxonomy): Eukaryota > Phaeophyceae > Laminariales > Laminariaceae > Macrocystis > Macrocystis pyrifera. The sequence goes on along the minus strand of JASSKH010000020.1, from coordinate 9,843,922 downwards.
GGCGCGAGTATATATGGCAGGGAATCACCACGGGGTGCCCCCGCGAGAAACAGGGGGATCCATCAGGAAGTGGCCGTGGCGGTATATTTTCGACGAGATGAGTCCCCCTCTCCACATTCAAACGTCTGCCACATCGAACAGCGAGGGCCGATACACAAGTTATAGAGCAGTCCGGAGGGAGCCGGTTGGACCACGAGAACCGCCTGCTGCTGTGGAGGGTGCCTCACGTCTGCGAGTTGTGTCTATCCACCGTCGTCGCTGTCGAGCGCTATCGCCGGGAATCACGTGCTGTGGCGGTTGAGTCATTATTGTGAAAAATTGCACCGCGTAGGAATTCGATCCGGCTTCCTCTTATATATTTTCGTTTTTTTTTCGTGTTTTTTTCTCGTTAGGCCGTTTCCTATGCGGTTCGATTTCGAGCTTCAGATTTGTATTTTTCGACCTCAAAATCGAATGACCCTGTACTTATGCAGTCCGATCATGCAAAGTCCGACCGGAATTTTTTCGATTTGAGAAACCGATAACCCAAGTCGTCGGATTTTGGCGACGACCCTGGGTCGTCAGATTTTGAGATCGAAAAATGGCATGCTCTCTAAATTCAAGATGTTATCCACGACAGCAAACAGCAGCAGAACGATCGATGAGTTGGATGGTAATACAGCTGTATAGCGACGTTGCTTCGCGCCCGACGCGCGGACGGCACGTCCATCCGTGGCCAGACTAGAGTCGACGGGCGCGGGCTCGGGCCTAGAGACCAAGAGAAGAGCACTCGGCACGCGTCTCTCTGTGGATACGTACTCGTAGACTACACTGCTGCACAGCAGCAGTCAGCCACAAAATGAAACACAAAATACCAAGCTGCAAGACAAGTTGACTCTGACGCACTCGCCACGTCTCTTCGCCACCAGACTAGAGGCAGTTAGCGTGGGCTCGGACGCTCGGGTCCTACGCGCAGGGCAGCGCACCCAACGCGTCTCTTCGCGGCGCCAAATCACAAAAACAGCAGTTCGTCTCGGCGTTTGCTCGAATCTCTACACGCACAATAAATCTGATTTTTCCGCATAGGAAGACCCTTTCGATTTATCTGAATGGGAGGCCCAACGACCTCCCGGAATCGAATTGCCGTCGCGTTTGCCTGCTTGTTTGGTGGATCTGTATTACCGAGCGCTAGATTGCCGGCATGTGTGCACAGATGCGAACGGCCTAGTAGGTTGTGCTCTCCGTTGCTTTTCCCCTGGACTTCTATTTCACTTTTCGATTCTGTTTAGACACCTCGGCAAATTTTTATGGAAATCGAAATGAATTCGATTTTCGATTGAGCTTTTCGATTCTGTTTAGACACACCCTGAAACGCCATCGGGTCAAAATCTGATTCTCAAGAATCGAACCGCATAGGAAACGGCCTAACGGCCCAATCGCATTTATTTTTAGATTTGAACTTGGCAAATCGAAACAACAGTCGTCTTATTATGCGGAAAAATCAGATATAATACGCGTGCTGAGATTCGAGTAAACGCCAAGTCTCGAAGAAGGCCAACTGCTTTTGTTGTGGTCTGGCGCCTCGAAGAGACGCGTTGGGTGCGCTGCCCCGCGAGTAGGACCCAAGCTACCGAGCCAGGGCCGACTGTCTATGGTCTAGCGGCCAAGAGACGTGGCGCGTGCGCTAGAGTCAAGCTGTCTTGGTATTTTGTGTTTCAAAAAGTGTCTGACTGCTGCTGCTGCTGCTGTCTGCTGTACAGCAGTGTAGTGTGTAGTCTACGAGTGCGTATTCATGGAGAAGTGCGCACCGAGTGCGCTTGTCTTGGTCTCTAGGCCCGAGCCCGCGCCAACCGACTGCAGTCTGGCCATGGAAGGACGCGCCGTCCGCCGAACGCGCGTCGGGCGCGAAGCAACGTCGCTATACAGCTTTGTCACCATCCAACTATCATAATAATGAGGCGCGCGAAGCGCGCTAAAAGCGGGCGAGCCTTTTTTTTCTTGGAATTTCAAGAAAAAAAAAGCCTCTTTATAGCGGCTCGGATACGAGCGTGGGGTGCCTTGTTTTGAGTTTCTCTGTATGTGTGTGTGTGTGTGTGGTGAGGCGTGTATGTGTGTGTGATTCAACATTTTTTTGGGCAACGTTTGACCACCGCCCTCGACGCACACCGCACCAATTCCAGTCCCGGCGGGCTCTGTGGACGCGCACACACAAAACAGACCTCCTGGTGCTGGTGCGGTGGTAAATCGTTCACAGCAGCTCGAGCTAGGTGTGGCAACGTGTGTAGGCACATTTTGGTGCTGGGCCATGTTGAAAAAACACCCAACCAACAACACATGGCTCTGTGGACGCGCACACACAAAACGATAGCAACGAGCGTTCAGGCCATGTCCCCGAGACATGCTGCAGCCCACACTCCTGCCGATGGGGGGGCGGAGAAGCAGGAGAGTATCTGCTGTATAGTTGGTATACAGCAGTAGTATAGTTGGTGTACAGCAGTAGTAGTAGTGGTGGCACCTGCTGTTGGTGTACAGCAGTAGTAGTAGTGGTGGCACCTGCTGTTGGTGTACAGCAGTAGTAGTAGTAGTGGTGGCACCTGCTGCGATAATTTCTCTCTTGGACAGAACAAGTAGAGTGCATACTTTTCGTACAGCAGTAGTAGTAGTGGTGGCACTGCTAGAAGCTCTGCTGGACACACGTCAGATTGAAATTAAGATTATTATGAGTTCGGGACCAGGAAACATCGCGCGCCTCATTACAAGTAATAACTTCTGTGGTCACACAGCAGTAGTACATATTTTCGTCTTCAAATTATTATGCCGGATTTCGAGGTGGAAATACCAGGATACACACGACAAAAACTATTTCAATAAAAGTTGTGAGTGTGTGTGCGCTTTTTTTTTCCATTTGTGACTTTTTTTTTTGTGCCACAAGTACATTAATTCACCTTGCGTTTTTGAACGTATAATAGCTAGCTTATTATTTATTTTCCGGATTCGGGGAGAACAAATCCAGTCAGTGCCTGGTATTTTGTTACAGGTGTGTCCGTACTGCTGTGCTGTCTGTGTTTTTCAAGAGCAGGATATATATGATGCCAAGAATATTTACGGTTATGAGATTCACCAACGACGGCATATAGGTAGTAGGTACAGCAGCAGTAGATGTTCGTTCGTGTTGGTTCAGCACAAATGTTGTGCATGATGCATCGCAGATATGACTACTGCAAGTATTGCTGAGGTCGCGCCTCATTACCACCAATTACTAGTAATAATAGCACTTCTGTGTGCTGCAGCTAAGCAATAATACCTGGTACTATCGGTAAAGTCAAGAAATAACAGCAGCAGTCTCCTTCGTATCTCCTGCTGGTATGATATACCGGTACACGCTAGACTAAAGCAGTACTGTTGTACCTGGTAGGTATATGCGAGCCCTTTTCAGGGACCCCATGTAGTGCGCAGGGGTTGGAGTTTGTTACATATATATTCTACGTGGTATTTATTCTACCTGGTATGAAGTGCGCAGGGGTTGGAGTTTGTTACATATACATTCTACCTGGTATGAATCAACGTCCCATCTAAGTTGATACCCGTTTGCTAACCCTGCACTCTCGTTTTGAGGACAAGCTACTTTTTAGAATTTATATGTTATTATAGAGTGGTTTGTCCCCTAAACGTGACTGCAGTCCCGCATACCAGGTACATACTACTATATTAATAATGAGGCGCGCGAAGCGCGCTAAAAGCGGGCGAGCCTTTTTTTTCTTGGAATTTTCCAAGAAAAAAAAAGCCTCTTCATAGCGGCTCGGATACGAGCGTGGGGTGCCTTGTTTTGAGTTTCTCTGTATGTGTGTGTGTGTGTGTGTGGTGAGCGTGTATGTGTGTGTGATTCAACATTTTTTTGGGCAACGTTTGACCACCGCCCTCGACGCACACCGCACCAATTCCAGTCCCGGCGGGCTCTGTGGACGCGCACACACAAAACAGACCTCCTGGTGCTGGTGCGGTGGTAAGTCGTTCACAGCAGCTCGAGTTAGGTGTGGCAACGTGTGTAGGCACATGTTGGTGCTGGGCCATGTTGAAAAAACACAGAACCAACAACACATTATATTTTGAAACCCAGCTAGCTCTACGAGTACTCGTAGGTAGGCAGACTGTGTCTGTCCACAGCAACGAGCGTTCGGGTCATGTCCCCGAGACATGCTGCAGGCCCATCCTCCTGCTGATGAGGGGACTGAGAAGCAGGAGAGTATCTGCTGTATAATAGTTGTTGTACAGCAGTAGTAGTAGTGGTGGCACTGCTAGAAGAAGCTCTGCTGGACACACGTCAGATTGTAGATTTTTCGTCTTACAAATTATGAGTTCGGGACCAGGAAACACATGTACGAAGGGTTCACACACAATCCGAGCGTACAGCGACGCTGACCTGGCCTCGTGTGTCCTGCTGCTGCTGCTGTTTTGCTGCTGGAGAAGCTCTGCTGTAGATGTCGTACATCATCTGTAGTAGCGGTGGCACCTGCTACCTGCTACGAGAAGTTCTCTCTTGGACAGAGCACGTCGAGTGCAGATTTTTCGTCTTGAAATTATTATGCCGAATTTCGAGTTCAAAACCAACACAGGACAAAATCGAGTACGTGTACAAAGGGTTCAAGGGGTGAGATTGAGACGCCGAGCGTACAGCGACGCTGACCCTGGCGTCGTGTGTCCTACTGCTACTGCTGCTGCTGTTTTGTTGCTGGAGAAACACTTCTGCTGCTGTAGATGTGTACAAAGGGTTCAAGGGTTAGATTGACAAGCCGAGCCGCCGAGCGTACATCGACGCTGACCCTGGCCTCGTGCGTCCCACTGCTACTGCTGATGCTGCTGTTTTTGTTGCTGGAGAAACACAGCTGCTGTATGTAGATGTCGTACATCAGTACAAGCAAGTAGTGGTGGCACCTGCTACGAGAAAGAAGCGTCTTCTGTTGGACAAATATTTTCAGATGCAGATTTTTCGTGTTCAAATTAATTATGCCGAATTTCAACCAGAAAACACTTGCTGTTGGAAAAACGGAAAAATATCAGGTGTGTGTCTATTTGTCGTCTTGTTCTTTCCACCCGTCGACAGCCAGTTCCGTGGTCACACAGCAGTAGTACATATTTTCGTCTTCAAATTACTATGCCGGATTTCGAGGTGGAAATACCAGGATACACACGACAAAATCCAGTACCTGGTATTTGTTTCAGGTGTGTCCGTACTGCTGTGCTGTCTGTGTTTTTCAAGAGCAGGATATGATGCCAAGAATATTTACGGTTATGAGATTCACCAACGACGGCGTATAGGTAGAAGGTACAACAGCAGCAGCAGTAGATGTTCGTTCGTGTTGGTTCAGCACAAATCAAATAAATGTTTTGTGCATGATGCATCGCAGATATGACTACTGCAGGTATTGCTGAGGTCGCGCCTCATTACCACCAATTACTAGTAATGAGGCGCGCGAAGCGCGCTAAAAGCGGGCGAGCCTTTTTTTTCTTGGAATTTTCCAAGAAAAAAAAAGCCTCTTTATAGCGGCTCGGATACGAGCGTGGGGTGCCTTGTTTTGAGTTTCTCTGTATGTGTGTGTGTGTGTGTGGTGAGGCGTGTATGTGTGTGTGATTCAACATTTTTTTGGGCAACGTTTGACCACCGCCCTCGACGCACACCGCACCAATTCCAGTCCCGGCGGGCTCTGTGGACGCGCACACACAAAACAGACCTCCTGGTGCTGGTGCGGTGGTAAATCGTTCACAGCAGCTCGAGCTAGGTGTGGCAACGTGTGTAGGCACATTTTGGTGCTGGGCCATGTTGAAAAAACACCCAACCAACAACACATGGCTCTGTGGACGCGCACACACAAAACGATAGCAACGAGCGTTCAGGCCATGTCCCCGAGACATGCTGCAGGCCCACACTCCTGCCGATGGGGGGGCGGAGAAGCAGGAGAGTATCTGCTGTATAGTTGGTATACAGCAGTAGTATAGTTGGTGTACAGCAGTAGTAGTAGTGGTGGCACCTGCTGTTGGTGTACAGCAGTAGTAGTAGTGGTGGCACCTGCTGTTGGTGTACAGCAGTAGTAGTAGTAGTGGTGGCACCTGCTGCGATAATTTCTCTCTTGGACAGAACAAGTAGAGTGCATACTTTTCGTGCAGCAGTAGTAGTAGTGGTGGCACTGCTAGAAGCTCTGCTGGACACACGTCAGATTGAAATTAAAATTATTATGAGTTCGGGACCAGGAAACATCGCGCGCCTCATTACAAGTAATAACTTCTGTGGTCACACAGCAGTAGTACATATTTTCGTCTTCAAATTATTATGCCGGATTTCGAGGTGGAAATACCAGGATACACTAATACATTAATTCACCTTGCGTTTTTGAACGTATAATAGCTAGCTTATTATTTATTTTCCGGATTCGGGGAGAACAAATCCAGTGCCTGGTATTTGTTACAGGTGTGTCCCTACTGCTGTGCTGTCTGTGTTTTTCAAGAGCAGGATATATATGATGCCAAGAATATTTACGGTTATGAGATTCACCAACGACGGCATATAGGTAGTAGGTACAGCAGCAGTAGATGTTCGTTCGTGTTGGTTCAGCACAAATGTTGTGCATGATGCATCGCAGATATGACTACTGCAGGTATTGCTGAGGTCGCGCCTCATTACCACCAATTACTAGTAATTCATTGTAGGTGGACGGGTGGTATGATGCGAATGACTGCGGTCAGTTTTTAGTTCCTATTGTTTCAGCCGCACAGAGCCGCTCCTATATGATGACATGGCATTGTTTGACAATGCATTGCTTGACAATGTGGTATCTCTGTGGTAGGATTGAAGAATCCGCACGGACACTGGTTGTCTGCATAGCGTAGTTGTGTGACCACAGAACTTGTATCTTTATTGTTAATATTGAGAGTGAAGAATCGGCGCGGACACTGGTTGTGCTGGATGGCGACGGGTAGAAAGAATACTATAATAATGTGAACAACGCACGAAACACGGCACGCTAATAATATTGACTACAACCAGTGCTGTCCTCTCTTCTTTCTGTTGCAAGCTTTTCGACATGTCTCGGGAGTTCGTTGCTTTGTGTCAACGTCTTTGGTACGCAGCGGGGAGTGAAAACAAGGGAGCTCCTTCTACCGCGCCTATACCAGAAGGCCAAAACTATACGCACATATTTAAGATCCCATATATTTAATCATCCCTTATCGTGGGGTCTTACCTACTGACTGCTGTGTCATTGCTTACCGGCGGTCGATATCCATCATCTCGCTCCCACGAACTCTCCTTGTAGGCCTTGACGAACCCGGACCGCTTGCTAAACGTCGTCAACACCGTTAGGATGCGTGGATGACTGCTCGTCCTCCTCGTTCCGCGGCCGTTTGGGCGTCCACCGCCCCAATGGTAACCGTTGCTGCCTTGAAAATAGCTACCGCTGGTGTCAACGGCAACCCCTGGAGCAGCAGCAGTGATGTTTGCACCTTTTTGCTTAACTGTTTCCGAAACAAGAGTAACACCGCCAAAGACAGGCCGGGGAAGCACCAACACGGCCCAAAGCAGAGTCAAGAACCAAGAAACCGGCGGCGCCTTGCTGTTGTTGCTGCTGGCAATGTTCACGAAGGCCTTGACAACTTGTATTGTCATGCTTAGTGCAGCAGTGCTCTTGGGGGTTGCCTGCTGCTGTTGCTCCTGCCGCTCTACCGCGTCTATGAGTTATCCGGTCGACTCGCAAAGGCCACCCGTCTATAGGTTGATCAGGTCGAGCTGCGAAAGCCAAGACAATGAAAGCATTCAAGCCGTGCGAACCGAAGAGCTCAAACCGGATGCGACGAGTGGCAGCCGACCCGGTGTAACTTCTAAATTTCATTCAGAAAATGGCATTTCCGATGGGCCAGTCGGACCTGTTTGCAGGTGCAAATATACACTTCTGAGAGAGTTCCCTTGCGCATTCAACCCTCTTTTTTAGGGTCGTTTTTAAAATAACGACCCGTATTTGGCAAAACTTGCCAAGTTGGCAAGTATTTGGAAATTCGGATTTGCCACAAATAAAAAATTATGAAGTCTTTTGCCACACCATTATGTGTATGGGATACTCTAGTGTTTTATAGCGCTTTGTGAAAATTTGAGCGCTTTTTTTTATAAATTTTGAAATACGTTAGCTGTGAGTTCGACTGATTAAATAGTTGATACTGCGATTTTAGAATTTTTGAAATACTGCGATTTGTGAAGATTTGACTATGTATAACGACCACTTGTATTCCCCCGTTACGGACGAATAGCAAATAACACTTTTCGAAGGCGAAATTTCAAAATTCGTAGAGCAAGAAAAATCTAGCCGAAATAGACAACGACCACGTTTGACGGTTGGTCTACATCTCCCCGAGCGCCCGTGGTTTGTCAAAAGCACACCCGACCAATACTGTCGTAGGCGAGCTGGCTGACCATCCGACCACACTCGCTTGGGTCGTTGCCTAGCGACATCGTCGACCTCCGTGTGAAACGGCACGTACGTGTCGAGATAGCCCCCGTGCGATGGGTGGGCGGTCTGAGCCATATGTCACCGTGGTGGGCAGGACTGGTGGTGTGGAAACGACGGATTCCCTGCGCTTTTGCGCCTTTTTTGTTCATTGCTGTTTCTGGTTGGCCTGTATCTTTGCAAGGATTCACATATCATATGGAATACGCGCGTTCGGTTTATCACAATGAATATAAACTATTTGTTCTCCCCCGAATCCGGAAAATAAATAATAAATGTGTTTGTTCTCCCCGAATCCGCAAAACCAACTCATACCTATCCATGAGCAACAACACCCCTCAAAACCCTTATCCCATACCTATGCATGAGCAACAACACCCCTCAAAACCCTTATCCCGACACCCATCGAGTATTTATATTACCTATGCATGAGCAACAACACCCCTCAAAACCTTATCTCGACACGGGCTGCGACGGCGACTTGCACAACATCTGTGGCAGGGCGGAGTACCTCGCCGGTGCGGAGATCCCTGAGCGTATTTGCTCTTCATGTGCTTCACGGAACAAGGGGAAGCGTAGGATGGTAACTCGCCAATAACAAAAGTGCGCTTGGTCTGCGTGCGCTCGATGAATAATTTAGCACTTTAATCACAGTCGAACTCACAGCTGACGTATTTCAAAATTTTAAAAAAAAACAAAAAAAACCGCAGCAGCAGCAGCAGCAACAACTATATCTGTGTGCAGAGGTATGTCTGCGGAAATCCCTTCCTCGGCCAGCTCCGATGAGACAGGCGACGCACGTCTAGCTGTGGCCGCCGGGTGCAGCTCCTCTGAGGATCAAATACGCTTGTCTTTCTCTCTGGTGGTTCTCCTGCCTCTCCCTCTGTCTCTTTTTATCGTGCGTAGTGTGTCCGAAGCCGCGCTCTTCTATCGTGATGGGTACCTGGAACCTTGTGGTACCCACGAAAGCTACATTCATTGGGGTAAAAGTACGAGTACGCACGTACATACAGGATCTTGCTGTATCGTTAGTTCTGACTGCTTGTTTTTGTTCCTTGCTGCTGCGTGTTGGGAGAGCGGCAGGGCACGGAGAAGCGATGAAACGCAGGCCGCCAGAAGGTTTACTGTATGTGCTCTGCTGCTTTGCTGTGCTGATGTCGTGTTCGGCGCGGTACCTTTTTTTGCAGCCTGGCCGCAGCGCTGTGTATCAAGTCACCTCACACACTCAGGAACACCACGACAACGGCAGCAACCTTTGAGGCCAGATCTTAAATTGATGGCAAATTCAGGCCAGATGCATTTTTTTTTTTTTCGCGTGATTATTGAAAAAGGCAGGAAGTCGGATTTTCCACCGGCAAAAAGCCTCACCAGATCGGTGCGCGCATGGGCCGTCGTGTTTTTGATTTTATTTCATGGGGGGAGCAAAAAAAACAGAACAGAACCCGAGAATTTGAACTCAACGTGGACCACGACACTCACGAGCCATTGACGCCGAGTTGGGCGATTAACCTTATAACCACCAGCTTCTCGAAGGAAGGAACATAATGTAGAACCTCATGGGGAGCTGCGTAGTAAGGGGTTTGCTAGTCGCTGGACCAGCAAGGAGCTCTCGCTCTTGCGGACCATGAGCTGCTTGCGGCTGTCGTACATAGTCAAACAAAAAAAACGTTATTAAAACCTATGCCAATGGAAACGCGAAATCCGAAAGTTTTGTTCCAAAATATTGCTTTAAAAAAACAGCCGAAAATATCCTCGTACCGCCGCTGTGGGAAAAAAGGGAAAAAATGTTTGATTTTTTTTTTTTTTTTTTTTTTCCAACGGCTGCAGGCGGCGCAGTTTGTTTTCTGTCGTTGCAAATTGTCAACACGCTGATAAAAATCAGCTCGTGCGACGATAGATGCTCGATCTCGATATAGACTCAGCCCAAGGCCAACCCGCTTGGTATCGGGCAAGGCCAACGAGTATAGATGACGGAATCGCAGATAGAAAGTGAATACATGCTCTAGGGGGCGAGAGCTTGCAGGCGGCGTCCTGCGATATCCTCCCAAACCTGAAAAAAAGCCTGTTTTTTGCCATTCGAGACAGATCGAGAAATTTTGTCTTCTGTTTTGTACACACCAGCGGCTATTTGTTTTTTTATCGTACGCCTGGCCAGCGCCCGCCGCACGTCACTGGCCATTGTGTGAAGACGGTGACCCAAGGGTGGGTCGGAGCCCCTAACGAGCTCACTCCGTTCAGAATTCATGGCGCAATCGTTGGTTTTGTCGATCGATGTCTGTCGAGGACTCGGAATCTCGCCGCTTCGAACCAAAGATCGGCCTGAGTTTTTCTCCGATCTTGGCCCAACATCGGCCCCAGATTTGCTTTTTTCGGGCTTTTCCAAAAGTTGGGAACTTTTTTTTTTTTTCTGAACGTGCCCATAGGAATCGTGTTCTAATTTTTTTTGGCGGATATCTTTGGAATCCAAACTTTTTATTGATACTTCGGGTTGCCATTGGCATAGATCTTAATAGATTGTTTTGATACTGCTGCAGCAACTGTAGTCTCGTCCTATTCGTCTCTAAAGTTGTTTTGCCTAGAGCAGCTGCAGTTGGGCGGCCGCAAGGGACGCGATGGTGGCCAAGGTATTAATGCCCTGCCTCTCCGTGGTGGCCGATGCACAAGTCCTGGAGCCCAGCTGTGTACAAGCGTAACCAAGCATGTAGCGTGATGACCCGTCATGAGCCCAGCGTACAATGCCTCCGAGGTCTTTCGTGCACAAACAAATTTTATCACTTTGACAGCGTCAGAAAAAACTGTAAAAAAAAATCATTTCATGGAATTTTCATGAGTAGTAGTAATAAAATCTCGGAGGAGTATTTTTTCCACCAAACAGTCCGTAATTTTGATATAATCTGATCAGAAATAGGACCGGATACCCCGAAGCCTCCATAAACAGTCATATAATCACCTCATGCCAATATTTATTTAGAATTTGATAAAGCGCAACCCGGAGATACTTCATTTTTAGCTGACGAAAACACCCTATTAAAATTTCGTTCTGCGATACATTCCCCAAGCGCTTCGTTTTAGTTTTTAGCAAGTTTATGTTCAGGAAATTTGGACTTGCCATTTCATTTGACAAGTTGCTGCAGTCCCGTCTTGGGGACAAGTTACTTGGAATTAGACTGGTTGGTCCCCCTGGTGGGACTGCTTGCTGTAGTTCTAAAAGGGTTAAGTCAGTGTTACAAGGCGCCTCGTTCCGGGGGCGCGGTCTACGCCGCCCGCTATGTATACGCTCGCTCAGGAAGGCAAAGTACATCAAAAATTATGCGAAGCGGACAGAGGTCCATGATTGAATATAATTGTTTTTTTTTTCATGAGTGTAGTTGCAAACTGGCGACTTGATAAAGCCAAGCGTCCCGCCGCCGACATGCTTCAGGAGAAAATATAGCTCGGACGCCACTACATACGCTTAGCGTCGCGGGCGGTTTTCCGCTATACATACGCTCGCTTACATGTCGTACAGACGTACATACCCCAGGTAGGTAGGGTACTGTGTCTGTACTCGTATGTACGAAAGATGAAAAGCACAGCACGGCACAGCAACACAGCAAAAACAATGAATATGAACCCGAAAATATCTGAAACAAAAAAATGCCCGGACGCGTCCCCTTTCGTATAATAATTTACTACCTGATTGGAACAACTTAGGGTGTGTCTAAACAGAATCGAAAATCGAACTCATTTCGATTTCGATAAAAATTTGCCCAGTATACAAACAGAATCGAAACGTGAAAATAGAAATCCAGGCCGTTCGCATCTGTGCACACATGCCGGCAATCTAGCGCTCTGTAACACAGATCCACCACACAACAAGCAGGCAAACGCGACGCCAATTCGATTCCGGGAAGTCGTTGGGTCTCCCAAGGAGGTGGTGGCGCGTCAAACGTTGACACCCCGAGATCAAACTTGAAATTATTATACTGAGAACGAACTTCCGACCTCGTTCTAGAGGGTATCATCCTGAATTTTCCTCAAACTATGTTCGCTCTGGCTCGAACGCCGGGAAACTAAGGCCCGAGAACGATTGGGCTGATGTTGTGGTTGGGCTGCTAGATGTTTACGGGGGGTCTATGTGGCTGTGTTGCCGTGCTAGCTGTGGGTTGGATGCTGTGTACGGCGGTCCTGATGTGATATTTTGGCGTGGCTGCGCTGACCAGTAGTAGGACGAGCTGAATTGTTGCTGCTCGTGCTTTCGATTCTTTCCTTTTCGATTCCCAGCCGTGACCTTTTTTATTTTGGCATTGGGTTGTAAATCGTTCATTTTCTCGGAACCTAAAAAACAAAGGGGAACACGTTTTGACCAGGGACCAATCAGCGCCTTGTTTATTGTATCAATTCGATTTTCGATTTTCGATTTCGATTCTGTTTAGACGTACCCTTACACCAGTCAAAAATAAAAATAAAAAATCAAACAGCATAGCTCATTCTCTCTCAGCCTCGTACGCCACCCGCCCCTCTCGCGACCATCTCGCCACCGATTCAGTCCGGGTAAAGCTTTCCTCCCTCTCTTCCGCAGTGAGCCCCGTCGCCCGCCTCGCGTGAAGCCCGGTGCTCACCGTGGACCTCGACGCAAACTCGACAATGTTGGTGCTCATCCGGGGTACCTCCCTCTTGTGACTGTCAGACCGGTCGCAAAAATAAGCACCGCTTAAATATATAGTCTTAAAATCCCGAACAACCGTTAAACACTCGTACGTACTCTGTCAAAAATCACAAATATAATGGAGGCCAAAGAGAGCCTATTGATGCATACCTCGTGTCTCGAGGCACACGCGACGCCTAGGCACGAAAGCGGCGACCGCACTCCTCGCTACTCCCCCCCCCTCTACTCGCGAGCATCCGTTGACACCCGCGACGGTGCTGGGTTCGCCCCCGCGCAACCGTGCTCGGAGTACACGCACGCACACGAAACGAGAAGAAGAAAAAGGAAAGAAGGGCAGAAAGTACGACGAGAAATGGAGAAAACAAAGACCCGCTGGAAGGGTCCGGCAAATAATAAAAGGAGGCGATTTCCAAGTTCGAGCTCTGAGAGGCCAGGGATGTACCAACCGAGCACCCTCAGAAATCGAGATCTAAGTAAGTGGTTTTAGGTCTTCCCCTGTTTGTCGTTCGACCGTGTGTGCATTGATGTTGGCTTTGCGCGCCCAACGCACCACTCACTTCGACACGGTCGGAGGGCATATAGAGGTGCTTATTTGCGGGCTTCACCCTCTGTTCGCGTTTTACTTAATCCGTGCTGCGGTATAGGTGCTCTAAAACGCCCGGTACAAGGCCGTGTGGTGTCTGTAGTGTCGGTGTTTCACATGTTTGTAAGGGTCAATATTAACGAGGACTGTTTTTTTCAGTGTTTTATCAGTATTTTCGGTATTGTTTGGTTTTCTCATACCGAAATGTCGGGAAAACACCGGAAAAAAATAATAACACTCCTCGTTAACATCGACCCTAAGATTGGAATCGGGGCAATGGGGACTCTACGGATCCGTACAAAGTCACGACCCTAGTATGTACCAGGTAATAACAAGCATAATTAAGAATGGTTGACATCCAACTGATCAGCAGATCAGACCCCCAAGTACCTGGTCCAGGTAACCTATACTACTCCTACTTTTTTAAGGGCTGCTCCTAACGAACCGAAAAAAAAAAACACGATTCGTGACTTTTGGGCATGCTGTTAAAATCAAGGCTGCGGGACGCGTTGTATCCCTGGACAGGTCTGCCTTTTAAGTCGGTAATCGTTGGTACTCACGTGTGTTGCTTGCTTAGCTATAGAAGAAGAGCAGTTTTATCCCTTTCGTGCACGCGGAGACTGAGACCAAGCTCGTGCGTCTCTGGAAAACCCCTGGTTTTCCATCTAAGATACGCCTTCCAAGTACTACAAAAACGTTCCCAGTGACTGAACCCAGGTAATTACCGGGCTTTCAACCTCATACAAAGCAGTGTCATAACACTAGCCCAGTCTGATGAGCCGTATATGCAGAATTGTGGGAAATTTGTGAAAACCCCGATTCCACGAATAGAACATGAGTCGAAGATGCGTCTCCTCGAAACCCACTCTCACACCTCCGAACGGCGAGGCAATAAAGCCGGCAAACTATGTGAAAAAATCAAGGGAAGACCTAGCCTTAAGGGGCAGGAAGAAATTGTCTATGAACGCCACCGCCATGCCGCCCGCACGGGGGTGGGAGGCGAGGAAGAAAAGTGAGTACGGGAACGAAAAGAAATATAACACGGAAGGCGGCAAAAACCACCTAAACCCAGTCCACAACTCTGAAAGCGCGTCCTGGGCCGCAATTGAGCGAGTGCCCAGACCAGTCCTGACACTGAGCGGGGGGGGTAGGCAGGACAAAATACGCAAAAACAAATCCCCAACCCAGCCCCCCCCCCCAAAAGGAAAGCACACCAGAAACATAACGGGTAGACAAAAATTCATCCCCCAAAGTCCAGGAAGACGACAATAAATAAATAAATATCGAGTGCAGTCAAGAAGCGATAATTAGCTATCCACGGCGGCACCTCGAGATTCATCTACGTTACGCTGGACCCCCCGTGCAAACGCGCTAGCTAAGTGAATTGCAGACACCAAGAACCTCGTACAGCTCTCTCGTCGAAGTCGTGTAGCGCGCCGGAGAAAGAGGAAGCTTGATTGGTCCCGGGTCGTCCAAACATCGAACAAATATACTCCATCCGTTGCTGTAGGTGCGCTGATTTTCCCGAGCCGCCACAGACCGTCGTCGTCCTTGGACCAAACGTAGGCCCCGTCGGGAAGTACAGCGTTGCTGTACCGGCGGAGCCAATCGGCGTGCGATACGCAGCCATAGCCAGGTGCCAGAAACTGCTCGCCGTTACTCCAAGAAAGCTCCCGTTGTGCCGCGCCAATTCGCATTCGGCGGTACAGGCGGTTGGTTTGGCGGTGTTGGTTCGGGGTGCCGGCCCAGTAGCGCAAAATTGCGTGGCGAGAAAGCTGAAGATCCATTTACCGTTCCCAGGATGGCCGGGATAGTCCTGTCCAGTGCGTCTCGTACATCACCGCGATGACGCCACCTCGACCTCTAACCGATTGATGTCCAGTAATATTTTCCACCTGGAGTCATTCAAGAGGGGTCGAAACGTGGTTCTCAGTGACGTGATACGGAGGGGATTTCTTGGAGAAATTGTTGAGCACGTATTGCGTCAACCTCGCCGGCAAATACTTCGGCATGTCGCCACGGTCGTGTGGATTGGCACAGGGCTTGCAGCGTTGAACAGATACGCGCCGGCAGCCTCAGCGCCGGGCATATCGGAAGGAAGATCTAAATACAGGAGCGACAGCGAGGGCGTGGTGTTGTCGAACGATATCGTACGCGCGCTGCTGGCGGTCCGTCGCCAAGTCGCAGTAGGCGAGGTGGTCGCGGGCCAAGCTCTGGTGGCCGGCGACTCCAGCACGCTCGAAAATCGTGAGGGAGGCGTGGGAGCCGACCCATATGTACCTCGTTGGGAGCCAGACCCGTGGCGGCACTGACGGAATTGTTGTACGCAAATTGGACGTGAGGGAGCTGTTCATCCCAGTTGTTTTGGAGCTCGTTGACGACCATTGCCAACATCTGGGCCATCGTGTGGTTTACACGTTCCACCCCACCGTTGCCGTTTGGGTGGTAGGAGCTGGTGGCCATTTTTCGAACCCCGAGAAGCTGATATACGGCGTGCAAAAGCTTGGAGCAGAACTGGAGGCCGTTATCCGAGAGGATGCTGCGCGGGCACCCCCAAAGAGGGATAGACCGGTTGATGAGAATGTTAGCCGTGCCCTCAGCGGTCAACTCCGCCGCTGTGACGGCGTACATGTCAGCTCGGCGGCGGAAACAATCAGTGAAAAGCAAGATGTAGGTATTACCTCGAGGCGTCACCGGGAGGGGGCCGAAATAGTCGATACTGACGGCGATGCCGGGCCCTTCTGGCAAGGGCGACGTGATGGAGGGCCACCGGACCGCCTGCCGCGAAATTTTTCGTGCTTGGCACTTTAAGCAGTTGGGTGCAGATGCTCATGCCGATCCACCAGTAGAATCGTTCGAGCATACGTAGGGTGCGCGCGGTTCCTAGGTGGCAGGAAGCCATGGAATGGCAAGCCTGCATGACCCAGGGGAGCATGAGCAGCGGAACATAAATGCAAAGATCACGTTCCGCGACATTTCAGTTCTAAACAAAGCCCAAAAACGTCACGTTTCGTGATATTTTGAAATAGTTAAAATTCCGATATTTCAAACCCAACGTTTTTTGGGGGTGGAGCCAACTCTCGAGAGTGAGGCACGGCCAGGCCGGGCTGGGTCGTCCGCACCTAGCCCGGCCCGTGATATATTCGAATCACGGGCCGAAGCCTGACCTAGCCTGCGAGATTCCAACTTCACCGACCGTCGGCCAAGCTCGTTTCGCGAGACTTCATCTCTCAGGCCATCTGCCCGGCCTGGCCGGTGACATGCTAGGTCATTATCGCGTTTGTCTTCCAGTAGTGGCTCCTACTCCTGGAAATTTCGAGGCCACAACCTCCTCGTTAGCCCGCGCCCAGCGGTGTCTTTGGGTAGCCGCCCGTGATTCACAAGCGGCGTACGAAGAAGAGTCTGTCATGCCCCTACACCGACCTTCGGATACCGTTGGTGCGCGTGGGTTCCGTAGGGTCTTGATCAGGCGCATTTTGAGGCACGACAAATGTCACGAATCGTGATTTTGTTTTTTAAGGGAAAATCTAAAACAGTTGGCGTCATGAATCGTGATTTTTTTTGCCGTGATTCGCGACAAATAAATCACGATTCACGACAAACATCTCACGAATCGCATAGTATTATCGAGGCACGAGAAAATGCGAGTTTTACACGTACAGAAGAAGTCTGGGCAACCAATCAGATCAAAGCGGGTTAATTGTACGTAACAGTTAGATAGCCTTGAGACACGCCTTCCTAGTTCGTAGTTGCTGACCAGCGAGTTAAACACGTTGTCAAGCAGAGTCGGAGCTACAAGAGTAAAGGTGTGATACAGATTATTAGGTTGAGTTGAACAGGGGTCTGTGTTGAGCGTTCGATCTGATCTGTTTGAACCCTGAGCAGGCAGGGTTTTCGCCAGCCAGACGTTTTTTATTTTGTTTTTCTTGATTGAGGGACCTTCCTTGGAGAGACTCGTTCGTGGTGTCTTCTGAGCACGTGTACGAGAGCAGCTAGCTGCGAGTGTGGACGGAAAACCTTGGGGACCATTTCGGAGGGCATGGCAAGCGTACCCGGACAAGCCAACACAGGAGCGAATAGCCAAGATCGATACCTCTGGTATGTCGTAGCACAGTAAGACGTTACAGGGGATGTGTACTGCTGTAGCGCAGTGTGACGGTACCCGGGATGTTGCGCCCTCGGTGGTAGCAATATGTTCGCAACTTGCAAACACATGCGTACAGCTGTGACGGGCCGGTAGTGTGTGCTTGCGGGAATGTTATACCAGACGCGAGTATGCACACTCTCGTACTTTTGCTTGGTACCAAACTCGAGGAAATGCACGATTAATAAGTATGACGGGTTCAGCAGAAGTGCGGACACAGCAGCAGGGTTCGTGCAGCAGTGGTCGTACGATATTTCAAGTGCTCGTACTATTAATGCGAAATCATACCTCACGCGAGACTTTTATCGGTGGTACCAAACTCGAAAAAAGGTTATATGAGAATGACTGGTACAGCCATGCGTATACAGCAGTGTTCGTGCAGCAGTGGTGGTAAGTACGATATGTCAAATGCTCGTACGGGGATATACTACCAATGTATGGGATAGCGTTTTACGGAAACTGGGGCGTGTGCAGTATTCTGGTAGAGCGTACTCTGAGCTATTGGTGCTCTGATTGTTTCTTGGTGGTATGAGACGATCAGAGCATACAGGCTGTGTAGCTGGTAGCGGTGGAAACTGGTTTTTCATTGTCCTTCGCTACAATAAGAAGTGGATTGGGGTCTATCTGGTACCGGTTGCTCCACTGTAGCTTAACTACCTACGAGTATGGTGGTACAATTTGCTGGTCGCGATTCGGGGGGGGTCACGCGCGGATGTTTGTAAAAGGTCAATCACAGGGCAGGGGCCAAAATTGCCCCATCAATTGTTGTTCTGCTAGTATGTTGCTTCCCCGGCATGTGCCGTGTCGTTCATTCGTGGGAAATTGTGTCGCGCCGGTTAATGGCCTCCGTGGGTGCGCCGCGTATCGTCGCCAAAGGCGCTTGCATGGGTACTCGTTTCTTGATGTGCGCAGCACCCATCCACGGTAGGGGACGGTGTCCCGTTGCAGTGCGCGCGTCTGTTTCAGTCAAGCAGGTGTCGCAACTCTTTGACTCCCTAGTCCGTATTTCGTGTGCCGTTAATCCGGGGAAGCATGTGCCACAAGTTGGACTGTGTGCTGTTGCAGCATGTGCGTCTGCTTCAGCACTACAAGTGTCGCGACTCGTCGGCTTCCTCGTGCTTATTGCGTTAGCCGTTGATCCGGGGGAAGTTTTCACGAGAGGGTTCGTGACCTCCGTGCGTACACCGCGTATCGCCTCCGAAGCGGATTTCGTCGGTTCTCATTTATTCGTCTGCGTAGCACCCGTCCACAGGGGAATGGTGTGCTGTCGCATGGTGTGCGCCTGCTTCAGCGAAGCAGGTGTCGCATCTTGTTGGCTTCCTCGTCCATGTTTCGTGCGCGGTTCATTCGGCGGAGCGTGTTACAAGTTTGACCATGTGCTACTGTAGTGCGCGCGTCTGTTTCAGCCAAGCAGGTGTCGCAACTCCTTGACTCCCATGTCCGTGTCTCGTGTGCCGTTCATCCGGGTAAGCATGTGCCACAAGTTGGACTGTGTGCTGTTGCAACATGTGCGTCTGCTTCAACACTACAGGTGTCGCGAATCGTCGGCTTTCTCGTGCATATCACCAGCCGACAGGGGGACGGTGTGCTGTCGTAGTGTGTGCGCCTGCTTCAGCGAAGCGGGTGTCGCTTCTTGTTGACTTCCTCGTCCATGTTTCGTGTGCGGTTCATTCGCGGAAGCGTGTGCCACAAGTTGGACCGTGTGCTATAGCGGTGCGTACGTTTGTTTCAGCGAAGCAGGTGCCACTATTTGGCTCCCCGTTCATGTTTCGTGTGCCGTTCATCCGAGGGGAAGCATGCGCCACAAGTTGGACTGTGTGCTGTTGTAACATGTGCGTCTGCCTTAGCTGTACAGGTGTCGTGACTCGTCGGCTTTCTCGTGCATGTTATCAGTCGACGGTGTGCTGTCGCAGTGTGTGCGCCTGCTTCAGCGAAGCGGGTGTCGCATCTTGTTGACTTCCTTGTCCATGTATCGTGTGGCGTTCATCCGGGGAAGCGTGTGCCACAAGTTGGACCGTGTGCTATAGCGGTGCGTACGTCTGTTTCAGCGAAGCAGGTGTCACTCTTTGGCTCCCCGTTCATGTTTCGTGTGCCGTTCATCCGGGGAAGCATGTGTCACAAGTTGGACAGTGTGCTGATGCAGCATGTGCATCTGCTCCAGCGCTACGCGTCCATGTTTTGTGTGTTTGTTTTGTCGTTCATCCTGGGACGCGTGTGCCACGAGTTGGACCGTGTGCTATTGCAGTGCGTAAGTCTGTTTCAGCGAAGCAGGTGTCACTCTTTGGCTCCCCGTTCGTGTTTCGTGTGCCGTTCATCCGGGGAAACATGTGTTACAAGTTGAACAGTGCGCTGCTGCAGCATGCGCATCTGCTCGAGCGCTACGCGATGTTTCGTGTGCGTTTGTCGTTTATCCGGGGAAGCGTGTGCCGCGAGTTGGACCGTGCGCTATTGCAGTGCGTACGTCTGTTTCAGCGAGGCAGGTGTCGCAACTCGTTGGCTCCCCGTCCATGTTTCGTGTGCCGTTCATCCGGGGAAGCATGTGTCACAAGTTGGACATTGTGCTGATGCAGCATGTGCATGTGCTCCGGCGCTACGCGTCCATGTTTCGTGTGCGGTTCATTTGGGGGAGCATGCGCCACGAGTTGTACCGTGTGCTATGGTAGTGCGTACGTCTATTTAAGCGAAGCAGGTGTCGCAACTCTTTGGCTCCCTCGTCCATGTTTCGTGTGCCGTTCATCCGGGGAAGCATGTGGCACAAGTTGGACTGTGTGTTGTTGCAGAATGTGCATCTGCCCCAGCGCTAGAGGTGTTGTGACTCGTCGGCTTCCTCGTGCATATTTCGTTAGCTGTTCATGCGGGGGAAGTTTTTTTCGCGATATGTTTGGTGGCCTCCGCGGGCACACCGCGTATCGCCGCCAAAGCAAATTGGGTCGGTTCTGGTTTCTTCGTCTGCGTAGCACCCGTCCACAGGGGGGACGGTGTGCCGTCGCAGCGTGTGCGCCTGCTTCAGCGATGCAGACGTCGCGTTTTGTTGACGCCCTCGTCCGTGTTTCGTGTGGCGTTCATTCGCGGAAGCGGGTGCCACGGGTTGGATCGTGTGCTGTTGCAGTGTGTGGGTGTCTTTCAGCGCTGCATGTCAGATATTTGCAGATGTCGCAACTCGTCGGCTTCCTCGTGCATGTTTTGTTTGCCGTTCGTCCGGGGAAGCATGTGTCACAAGTTGAACTGTGTGCCGTTGCAGTGTGTGCATCTGGTTCTGCGCCGCGCAGGCGTCGCAACTCGTTGGCTCCCTCGCGCATATCCGTGTGCCGTTCATCTTGGGGGGTTCTTCGCGAGGCGAGGCGTTTCGTGGCGTCCGTGGGTACGCCGCGTATCTCCGCCGTCGCGGATTTCATGGGTACCTGTTTTTTTCATATGCGTAACAGCCGCCTAGAGGGGAGGACGGTGTGCTGTTGCAGTGTGTGCGTCTGCTTCAGCGAACCAGGTATCGCACCTTGGTGTTTCTTCGTGTGCGTAGCACCCGTCCACAGGGGGAGGCAGTGTCCTGTTGCAGTGTGTACATCTGCTTCAGCGAAGCAAGTGTCGCAACTCGTTGGCTTCCCCGCGCATGTTCGATAGCCTTTCATCAGGGGAAGTTTTTTTCTCGAGACGCCTCGTGGTCTCCGTGTGTGCTGCGCAGCACCTGTCCACAGGGGGAGGCGATGTCCTGTTGCAGTGTGTGCGTCAGCTTTAGCGAAGCAGGTGTCGTAACGTTTCGACCTTCTCATCCATGTTATTTGTGTTCATCCGAGAAAGCGCGAGTCACACGTTGGAGTGTGTGCTGTCGCAGTGAGTGCGTCGGCTTCCACGCTGCAGGTGTTGCAACTTGCCGGCTTCCTTGCGCATGTTCGTCAGCCGCTGCTCCGGGGAAATTGTTCGCGATACTCTTCGTGGTGTCTGTCGGTGCGCTACGTGTCTCCGCCGAAGCGGACTGCGTGGGTACTTGTTTCTTCGTATGCGTAGCAGTCGTCTACCGGGGGGAGTGTGCCATTGCGGTGTGTGCGGATGCTTCAGCGAAGCAGGTCTCGCATCGTGTTGACTTCGTCGTCCTTGTTTCGTGTGTCGTTCATCTGGGGAAGTATAAGCCACACGCTGGTTTACGTCCTGTTGCAGTGTGTGTGCCCAGCACCCGTTCATAGGCGGGGACGGTGTGATTTTTCAGTCAGTCAGTGATTTTCTGTCCTGATTCGCGAGTATTCTTGGGAAATTGTTTTCCCAGGTGTTCTTATATTTTTTTTCTCCACCTTGTTACTTTTTCCCGTGGGTGTTGCGAGTTGGGCTGTTTATCCCGTCCGTGTGCGACGGACTGATGCTGACCTCAATCGCAAAACTGTTCAACTTGCAGCGCAGTGCAGCCCGCGTTGAGGTGCGGTTTCGTGAGTTGAAAGGTGACCTGCTTGGGACAGGGGCAGTTTCTACGTGTGTTCTGGTGTGGGTTCGTTGTGCCGGTGGCGATGCCACCTTCGCACATTCGCGTGTATGTCTTGTTACTACCTTCGTTTTCCTCGCCGGACTCCTCGTTACGTGCTGCATCTGCAGCGGCGGATGCTCTATTTGGACTCCGCTTCAACGGCCGATAACCCAGCGACGAGTGGTTGCGTTGGCGGGAGTATACACGGAGAAGTACGCTCGGCACTCTCTGAGGATTGGAGGCGCAACAAGCTCGTCGAAAGGGGGAGCTGTACCAGAGAGGTGGCAGCCCCGCGGTCGATGGACGTGTTTCGCCACGGGGCAGGACGCCAGCTGGGTAGCAAACGGAATGGCCTAGGAGGGTCGGGACAATGGGATCCCGCCGGACCCGGGTGGGAACGGGTTGATCCACTTAATGATTTTGACAGGCAGACGTGGCCAAATATATATTCTGGTCATGCAGCGTGTCCGTGTGAGCCAAGTGAAAAGAGTATGGAGGAGTTGGGTTATCATGCGCGTTCCCCATGGTATAGCAACATGGGGGGGAGGGCGCTAGCATGGGTTCGTAAATCGTGTCAACCCCATTTGTTGGAAGCTGGGGTCGAGCGTTAGACATTGGCAGTTGGGATGGAAGTTGACTCGAGTTTACGGATGCTAGCGTGGGGTTGCTGTTGGAGCAGCGTGAGAGGCTTGCCCTTCTCTCCGCCCCCCTTGTCTCCGAGCGGGGGGGTGCGCAAGAATATGATACCACTTCGAAAGCAAAGTGTAAAGCATAGTATTATCGAGGCACGAGAAAATGCGAATTGTCTACGTACGGAAGAAGTTTGGGCAATCAATTAGATCAAAGCGGGTTAGGTGTACGTAATAATTGGATAGCCTTGAGACACACCTTGCCTAGTTCGTAGTTGCTGACCAGCGAGCTAAACACTTTGTCAAGCAGAGTTAGAGTTACAAGAGTAAAGGTGTGATCCAGAATAGTTTGAGTTCCCACCCACCCTCCCATGCTTTTGAGGGAGTCAGTGGAGGGGAAGTTGAACGGTCGCAGCTACGTTGTGGTGTGTTTGTTGCTGTTGATTGACGTACCTAGTGGGTGCTGTGTACGCGTCCGGGTGTCGTAGATTGTGCAGGTTTGCGGTGGTGGCTAGCCGCTTCTGGTATTTTGGTTATGATGCACGGCATGCCGCTTCATTGCGTCGAAGATAATGGATACGTATATCTCTCCTTGGTTTGAGGGTGCGTTTGAAGTTATTGTGATACGTTTAAGACTGAACGCGGTAGTGCATCAGCTAGAGGACTGGATGATGCAGAGGGGCATTGCTTTAAGTCCTTTAACATGGACACGTTTTATGTATGTCTCCAGGCTGGGAGTACGTGCTTCCTTGTCGGGGAAATGCGTTGTTGTAGCACGGATATGAATGTGTTTAGGTTTTAAAGCAGACGCAATGGTGCTGATTCATCAGCTGCTCGGAATTTGGGCGCAATCTAAAACCGTAGGAGAGAGGTGGTGTATCCGTAGTTGTACGTTGGCCGTGAAGTGCATCTATCTGGTATGATATAGTGTATGTATTCATACTTGTTTTTCGCATATACACGCCTGTGTGGTGGCCAAGTGTACGCGTGTGTTGATATTGGCCTTTGTATTGCACGTGTTCACGAGTTTTGAGACAGGCTGGCGTCGAGCGTTAGACATTGCCAGTTGGAATGGAAGTTGACTCGAGTTTACGCATGCTAGCGTGGGGTTGCTGTTGGCGCAGCCTGAGGGGCTTGCCCTTTTCTCCGCCCCCCTTGTCTCCGAGCGGGGGGGTGCGCAATAATATGATACAACTTCGAAAGCAAAGTGTGAAGCGATTTGTTTTGTTCGTTAGGAGTGGTCCTACGTATTACTTTGGTACAGCAGCCCTGGCCACATTTCCCCCCCCTTGACGGACACGTCTTCTCAATCTGTTTTTTTTTTTGCGAAGGCATGACTTGTCTGCTTCCTCTGTGATCATTTTATTCAATATAGCGCGATAGTAGGACTTGATGTGGCCTGCATTGGAATGGACCAAGGTAACATATGTTTTGGACAACCAAGATAGGATTTTCCACATCGGCCAGATCTCCGATCCTTATCTAAGCATATGGGTATTTCAGTGAAGGATTAACGTGTCACCGGGCTGAGATCTCGCTCCCATTGCTGGGTGAAATCCGTACGTATTGTACCGGCATTCAACCTACCACCCAAAATATGTAGGTACTTCATTAATGACATGCTATTTAGTACCTGTCGAAGTCGCTGAACAAGAGGGTTCAGAGCGGAGAAAGAAACCGTGTCGCAATTAATGTTTTGCGGATTGTTTGCTGGGAATGTTTGGAAACACCCGACGGATTGCAGAATATATGTCAAAGGCCTTATAAGTGTACCAGAAAGAGGAGATTGACAGCAATCGTCAAAATGAGACGGTGAACACAATCAAGGAGAACCCTTTAATATGGAAACGGCATTTGGGCGAAAGTTAGTTACCGCTCGTAGATCAATATACGTATGCCTAGCCGTAGGCATCTCTAATGTCTTATCTTGGGATGTGCACATCGCGAGACAAAAAAATGCCGTAGATAAGACACACGCAGAAAGAAACGGACCCGACCTTTACACACCCGCACCTTGACCCGGGGGACGAAATATGTATTCATCCCGATGAACATGGTTGTACGAACAGGCTAGAATACCCCGGGAATGCATGGGATGAGGTCACGAAGTCCGTGAATCAACTGTACTACAGATGGCATCACGCCCAACAAGCACTAAAGTGTTGAAATACGGCGAGTGAAACAGTTGTGTTTGGAGCTATACCCTGAGAATGTATCCCCTCTTCCAAACCACAGACGCGGAAAAAGCTTGCGAGGGCCAGTGTGTTATTGTCTGAGTTCCTCACATTAAAGAGCTCAGCATCCCGTCGCAAGGGACGATGACTTCGAAGAGATTTAGTTCGCACAACCTGACCGACATTTCTATGTGCTAGTCCCGAACCAAGTACACCCGCAACGGACATCTCTTTCGTCAGTAATTGCTCATTTCGTAACTTCAACCGGCCATGGACTTAAACGCTCACCCGCGACCGTGGGATGCGTCCGAGAAAGGTTTGAAGCAAAATATAATGTGAGAAGCATGCTGAAAAACAGTCTATTTTTGCGCCCTATGTGATGGAGAGGAATGGGGAGATTGGCAGAAGGGTATGCCGGAGAAAAGGTGGAAAACGTCGTCGAAATATTGAGAAAGGAAATGGGAGGAAACCGAGGAGACATTCATACATTCTATGGAAAGGATTTAGGAGTGGAACCCAGAGAAACAAGCAACGATATAAGGAAACAAATGACTAGCGTTACAGCCAAAGGTGGGAGACAGGAAACGTTTGTAGATGTATGAGAGGTGGAGAGAGGATACATAGACGTGAAGTTATTTTTATGGCCTCGTGGACTTCGCGAAAACGCTGAAACTGAAAATTCGCGTAGAGGACTTGGGCCGGCTTACAGAATGAAAAATAAGGTATACCGGTGGTGGGGAGGAGGAGGGAAAGTGTGCACGGATTTGCCCGTGTGGCAAAGGTTGGAGAGTAGATTTCACAGTGTGAGAAAGTGTCAATTGTAAATGGAGAAATGGGATGTATTGAGGGAGATGAGGAACGTAGACGATTGAGACATGGAGAAGAATGATACAATTAGCTTCTAGCGGGATACCAATCTCTGTTCCAAAATAGATATTGTGGTGACAAGTTATTATTCAGGAAAGCGGGTAATGTTGACCCAAACGTTTTATGTAGAATGTGTCTAAACTGTAGTGGGCACGAAGGGTACTCCTTCCCGAGAGGGATGGGTGGTATATAATAAAATGTCTTAAGTAACTGAGCAGAAGATCATATCTGCACCCCCCCCTGGCGCCAATATTTCCAACGTTGCATCAGGCGGGTCTGTGCAACTCCATCGACTGCCCGAGTGGTTACACGCCGATCGCCGACACCCTGAACCTGGAGTGTGACGACGACCAATGCGGGGTCTCCCAGTGCTGCGAGACATTCTGCTCGTGGTACGCATGCCCCGACGGCTACACACCGATCTCCGACGCCGAAGATCTTCGGTGCGATACGACTGGGTGCACCACCGGCAATTGCTGCAAACTGGTCTGCTCATCCCACGCGTGCTCGGTGATACCGAATTTGTGTCGCAACGAGGTCACTTCTTCGTTTCGCTGCCGAAACCTCGGGAGTAGAGTTGATCACACCATTTCTTGATACCATCCCACCCACCCGGCAGCAGGACTACTATTCTTATGCTTGTATACCCAGATCATTTACAGGTACTAATCCCACGCAGGCTACGTGTTACGCTAGTCTACTATGAGAGAGACTCTACCTGCGGTACTTTGAACAATGTTTCATCGTGACGTATCGTTGGCTTGTGCATTTTGTACTTTAACCGCTCTCGAGCCAGGCATTTTGACGCTTTGTTCTGCTCTAGCCTTCGGTCCGGATTGCTGTTTCATGGGGGGTATACTGCTTGAGTAAAGCCAAGTAGAGAACAAAATATTATCAATCAAACGTGTATCTCCACTCACACTAACAGACTATCAGCATCAATCAAATCAAACGTAACGTCATTATATATGTTTTACACTGCCTCGATCAATCGACGTCGATGGCGACTAAACGCACGTGGGCTCCAATTAGTATTCAAAGTGTGAACTTCAATAGTTGAATCCGAGATGGGGTACCAGGCCTCGCGATCGGTATTCAATATAAACAGATACAAGCACGGTTGGTAGGCTTTGTGCTTATAATGGTAGCAGTCACGAAAGGCACAATGAGGCAAGCCGCACGAGAATGTTATCCTGAGAATATAGATACCACTATAGCAGCGGCAGCTTAGGGAGGACTCGAATGCTTAAACGGTGAAGTCGTTGTCCGACTTGGGTTGGCCGAACCCATGAAGGCAGTGTCGTACCCATGCCGGACCTATTCTGCCAAGCCGCTATACACTGTCTCAAGCTAGGTTGTGCCGTATGGATTAGACATTTCCCATCGGCTACTCACGTGCAGGGACACCGCAGCAAGTTGTTGACATCCTAGGATATCTGCAGGCCCCGTACGCAAGGAACAAGATAGTCAAAATCAGGCGATAGAAGGGTGACACCCAAGCGACCTCTTCCCGTTTGAATCTGTCCGTTCTTCATATCTACCAACGACGTGTGTATGTCTATACGTTCGCTCAACAATGAGCAACGTCCATAGGTTCGAGAAGCAAAACACTCAGGCGTTGGGCCGTAGGAAAGCGCCGATACCCATTTCCCGATTTTTCATTTCGTGCTACTTTGTCACTCCGATTGTACTGCGCTTTAACAATACAACAGTGGGCAGCCTATCTCTATCAACGTCAGGCGAGAAGGACGACGACATCAAATATGTAGTCACGGACGATGACAGCGACACGTTCACGTTCAACTTCGACAAAGGCACGACCACGACCACGACCACTGCCACCACCACTGACGACGAGGACACCAGTGCTGCCCTTCCTTTTCTTTCAAACTTTGGCCCCACCCATGCTTCCACATAAATTTCCTGTTTGATCTCGGTCAACCACCAGACGGGCTGGGTCTCCTCCAGAGACGACGACTGAGTAAATAAGTCGCGATAGGTTCGTCAGGGGGCATGTCACGTACATCCCCGGCTGCACTGAGAGTATGGAGATATGGAGTTGAGAGTGAAATGGGTATTTGCGGCGCTTGCTGCTTCCGACCACCAGCTGCACCCCACATTGCCCAACAATTGTAAGCGCCGAATATACGTTACACCACCTAGCTCAGAAGAAACAGCCGCAACACCTGCCCTCGCCAGCCCCTCTCCGCCCTACCGGTTCGCCCATTCAGGCCGGCACCCATGTTTTTCAGGAAAGTTTACTTTGGCAAATGAGTTGTATAACCAAGTGCGAGCATGCACTTGAAACGTAGAGCCTGAGTAAGTTGTTCTTGGGGATGGGGAAACCGAAAAAAGAGCGACGGGGAGAGAACGCCGTATCGTCGACTATACGTACATTTTAGACGCTTTCAAGGACTTTGAATTCGTTGAGACGAGGTGAAATATCCATGTCTTGTCCCGTTTTCATATGCTGTTGTGTACGGAAAAAAGCAGGACAACTGCACGGGCATCACCACCGGCACAACATCCCATCGATATAGCATAGGAATACATATCGGGGGGAGAACCCGGTTCGCGGGACTAACGATACGACGTTTACAACCATATATAGACATCGCCGTCCACTTGCTGTTCCGACAGTACATACAAGAAATAACCACCGAAAGCAAGAGAAGTAAACACCTTTGTTAGGTGTGTTTACTGGAAGCCCGTGCGTATCCTCCCACCGAGTAGACCGTCGTTCCAAACGCGAACCAGGCAAGGCGGTGTGGGGAGGGATACGGGGCGTACTCAATAGTTGCTTTCCTTAGCCATTTAACCACTAACCACACATACCTTTCGAACCGTTTGGGGGGGGTAGTCAAGTCAAACATGGCCGTAGCCGTACGACCAGAACGAGGGAGAGTGAATAGTACACCTAGAGAGTGCGTGGGGGTAGTATGGTGGGGTGAAGGGTACGCCTTCAAGAGACACGGTACATTTTTCTAATTCATGACATTCAAGCAATTCAGTTCGATATTCGAGGCACACCATTGCATGCTGTCCATACCGAAAATGGGTTGATATTGGGAGAACATATTTCGGGACACCGTTCTGACTCCTGGACGATATCCTGCTGGACCCAGTTACCCCGGCGCTAAGCGGTTCGATTCGTATGGAATGTGCCCACCGCGGGACATGCCTGCACGCAATCAGGTTTGACACTACCCTGTGGCGCGGGAGCGGGATACTAGAATTTGTGAGTGACTGCTTTGTGCGGGCATGAGAGTTCACCCTCATCACGGGACCGCGAGAGTTC
The DNA here is from genome assembly GCA_031763025.1 of Macrocystis pyrifera. Lineage (NCBI taxonomy): Eukaryota > Phaeophyceae > Laminariales > Laminariaceae > Macrocystis > Macrocystis pyrifera. The sequence continues at coordinate 9,814,661 of JASSKH010000020.1, read as the reverse complement.
TAGCCACCTTCGACTGCTGTGTAGTACATCTAATGACCTCAAACACCTCACAGGAAACATGGCCGACTTATTTGTGGGGTATTTTTGTGGTGAGCCGTGGCTGTCCGTGAGTGAAGTGAAAAGGGTTTTGGTTGGGGTTGTGCGGAAACCGGAGATTAGAATTTAGGCGGGACGCTTTTGTCCGAGAACGGGATTTGCGCTTTTTCTTGGCGCGGGAGCGCGATATTTGATATGACCCATGACTCATTTGTGCAGGAACGGCTATTTTATTTTGCCGAGGTGTGGGAGCGGAGACGTTGGAATGGTGCGGGACGTTTGTGCGGAAACGGATTTGACATATATCACGGGACCACCGGATTCTCCTGAATCCCGCACAAGATGGAGGGCACATTTCTCGCGGGAATGATCCCGAGAAATACCCTGAATATCGTAACTTCCGCTCGTGGTTCTCGTTCTACAGCCAAAATAAACGGTTGGCGAGAGTACAAAGAACTGAAAATTCACGCGCCTGGAAACACTTTTTTAAACTCCAGCGACGACGTCCGCCTCAAAGAAACACGTCGAAAACGCTGTCGCTTTGGCACATCCACGGAAGTGCACCATGTACCTGATATCTGCCCAGCCGAAAGTTGGCCCAGTGGGGACCCTCCGAGCTATAGTAAGGCAGAATAGTAACTGGCCTTACGGGAAACAAACTTGGTTCCAGTTTTATTCTGCCAGGGGTTTCGGCATTTCGACACTCAAATGCAAGCAGTGCAACACTAGTGACAACCGATGAGAACCTTGTACTGGTCTCGCAGATCCCGCATGAAAACGTTATTTCTGCCCGTGGACATCCAGCTAAACCAGTGATCGTTTTGATTCTTCAATCATAGAGAGATAAAAGTGCTGTCGTGGCAAAACTACTACACAAGGATACTTCCTGGTACATGCAGTAAGCACAGTAGATAATGAAAGCTCATTGCATGATAAGCGATACGACAGGCGCACGACATACACAATTCTCAGTTTGTAGAAATGGATCCCTGTTTCGGTCAGTGCAATCTCGTCTGTCTCCCTGTCTGTCCGTATGGCTTATATTTTCGAACACTCTCCAAGTGTCAATATGTAAGGTCGTTATATATGATATTCGTACGACAAATTCGATCCCTGCGGATCCTATCTACTAAAACACACCATACCATCAGGAAAATTTAACCATATCGTACATCCACGATACCGTACCATCATCCCATACCACAATATCAAAGCGTACCAATTTGCCATACCACCAACATATCATATCATATACCGTGGATTTTCCGTATATTACATCAAACCATCATATCACATCAAGTACACGAGAGCGTACGTTGAAGATGCAAGGTGATGGGATGATAAGTGAGGTGAAGTTGCAAGCATGAAATCACATCAAGTACACAAGAGCATACATTGAGGGTACAAGGTGATGAGGGGATAAGTGAGGTGATGATGCAGTGTCGTGAGGCGATATGTGTGAAAGTGAAGGTGCAACGGGAGGACAATGGCGCCAGGGAGCAGCAGCAGCCGCAACGGCAACAGCGGCCCCAGCACCCATGTCTGCATCAGCAGCAGCAGGACCAAGTGGGTCCGCTAAGCGCTTGCGATGGTCGCCCCGAATAATAGCAGCAACAGCAGGACCAGGTGGGTCTGCCAAGCGCTTACGACACGGACGCTGGACGGCGCTGGGACTGCTGTCGGGAAGGCTTCCCTCTTCTTGCACCAGATTAATACAGGCTTCGTTGGCCTGCCCCCGATGCTTGTGATGCGAATCAGTGTTAACTGCTGTTCACTGTGCATAGCGGGTACTCCGTTGCTGACTTGCGTTGACTTCCTGCGTATGAACGAGTTCAAGCAGTATCTTTTAGCATTATACGTTCTGGTGAGAGGTAAGTGCATACGAGTACCAGGTATCAAGTACCAGGTAGGTATCATGATGGTTGCGAGGATACGGACGGAGGTACCAAGTAGAAATCACTGTTTGAAGTGAAAAACGCGGGTGGAATGCTCGTTAGATATCGTGCTGGTTGCTGTACGCTTGAAGGGTAGCATGATGGTTGAGAAGATACGGACGGAGGCACCGGGTAGGAATAACTGTTATAATGTGAAGAATGAGGTTGGAATGTTCGTTAGATATCATACCGCTGTGCAATTCAAACAAAATAAACAACGTTCCAAACACATAAAGGGGAGCAAGCCCGACTACTGACCAATCCCACTCCAGCCGCGAGAGGAACCACACGAAAATATTCTTACGGTGGGGGTCCCTCAGTAAGGCGGTCTCAGCAAGGTCGTATCCCGACGTTAGGCAGTCAAAACCGCTTGGCACGAATGGAACCCCCCACGAAGGCGGTCATCGGCTTACTGAGGAATGGTCACGCAATCGGGCGGTCTGTCGCCTTACTGAGAGTGGTCTAGGCCTCCACATCTGCACAAACACCCTCCCCCAGCTCTTGCACAGCAGGCCGTACCGCCCCAGCAGCAAACACCAGTACATACCACCCAACCAGGACCCACCCGTACTGATCGAGCAGTACAGACGCACGATGCCATGAGCAGCAGGTGAACTGCGTACTAGTCCAAGTCTCACACCAGCACCCCTTGACGGCCATGCTTATAGTGGAGGGTGTGGTGGCCGGGACCTGGTATAAGTACCCCATGGGGTACGTGGATAAAAAGTACCCCACCAAAGAGGTACTTTTAAAAGTGCACGTACCCCAAAGGAAGACCTACTACTGTAACTATAACACATATACATACATCCAATGTCGACGTCTCCCAAGCTTTGATCTGATCCGGTGCGCTACTGCTGTACAGCAGGCCGCGGCACCACTACATAAGGTCACATACAGCCGCAGCAGTACTATCGTGTCATTTGGTATCTTATACTACCGCTGCCCCGCAATAGTACGTCGACGTCGTCCGTTAGAGTATGATACTCCCACTCGTACTGGTATCCGACAGATCATGGTCTATTAATAGTACATTGTTATTGTGTATGTATCTATCTGTAACCCATCGCTCTCCGTCCACTCCCGGCGAACAACCTTTACCTGGGTATGTTACTACTGCTGCTGCTGGTTGTCCTCACCATTTTTTTTTGAGGAAATGCGTGCAGAAGAGCTATCAAGGATAATAGGTTCCTCCTGTCCTGGCCTCATGATTCGGGTGATAGACATAAATAAATAATAAGCATTGAATGTATTGATTTGGTTGCTGTTTTTTCGTGAATTGTTAGCGATTGACACTATTAATATAAATATTATAATACAAACTGCTGTTTTGATGATAATATACCTAATTTTGTCGTATTTTAGAAAGAAGAGCAGACGCCATGGTGCACGAACGACCACCCACCGCACGTGCATCAAATGAGCAGCGCGAGCATCAGGCCTGTGCTGGACCTCTGCCGCCTACTGCTCAACACCTTCAGGAAGTATATACCGTGTATCTGTACATCCTGCATTGTTTAATTTTGTAGTACAACAATAAACAACACGAGTGTTAGCAAGCAGCAGTAAGGCTTCACAACGTACACTGCACATATAATTAATACATTGTCGGATAGTGAAACCGTAAGTTCATGCGCAAGGAGTTTTACCTCCGATATGTTATTCAGGTTGCCCTCCGAATATGTGCCACTCAATTTCCACTTTTCGACGTACCTTAAATATCGACATTGGTGTATATATCAGCACCATACAAATAACTGCTTGCTTCGTACTCGATGTAGATAGTATACGGGTTCTGATGTATTAATATGGTCGTTTTGCGGCGAGAGGGTGGTAGGCAACGTAATGCCCCCCGACGACGTAGTACGTAGCGCGAGCGAGTGGTCACGCTTTGGAAATATAAACATATCTCCAAGGAAACGCTGTTGCGTACCAGGGGATTCTTCAATTCATCCACGGAACACCATGTCTGCCTACCAGCATCTTCTATGCCTCGCGCTTTATTCACCTCGCGTTTTTGCGGGGAAATTTGTCTTTGTTAACCTCATTTTTACTTTGCTGCTTCAGGACAAGCCGTCTGTACTCCCCCCCGGTACGTGCCTTCATTTTTATCGCGTAGAGGGTTCAGCATTCCCGACTGGTGGTCGATTTCCATCGAATATCGCTGACTCACGCTCTCGCGCTTTCCGCAAGTCAACTCTATGCACAAGAAGAAGTCCCGACGAGTATAGACGAGCATGCAGTTGGCGGGGCTCGAACCTGTGAAATCGTCCTTGGTCGTTACGCGGTTTACCTACTACCAGGTAGACCTTAGGGGACACCATGACCCTAAATGACATACGCTGCGCCCAACATGAACTATTTTTTTCTCTTCATGTTCCCATCTCATTTCTTTTCTCGCCCCCTCTTAGTCCTAACTAAGATCCGGGGTCATATAGCAGGCTTTTCTCTCCCCCCCGATACGCCCCCCCCCCCCCCCGTGCGCGCTACCGTGCACATGATGTATTTCTATCGCGAAAAAGGTTCAGCACCTCCTTCCTGTGTCGACTCGTGTCGAATCCTACGCTCTTGGCTGGCCACCTACGTGGCTTTGGGTCTCTTCCTGGACGAGTGTAGCTCCGTGCAGTCTAGATACCGACTCTCCTTCTTACTTCTAACCGACGAATCGGGCGGATTGAGTATGCCCGAGATGTTGTCTGGGTCGCGAGAGAGGAGAGGGCCCCGCACAAAAGCTTGCGCATCCCGCGCGAACCTCGCCGCTACTTCCATCCCTGCATTGTAGTAATTCGGGCGGTTTTGGTCGAAGTGGTCGATAACACTCCTGACCGCGGCAACGCATGTCTCCATCATGTTGGCGCTCAGCTTCCCTTTGATGACCGCACCTAGGGCGCTGCGCTTGACATGGTTGTCATCCTGCATGTATATCCCCCCAAAATCGTCAGTGAAGCCACCATCGTACGTCCCTCGTTCATGCCCGTCGAACACGCTAAGGTCGGCCCTGTGGATACTCCACTCGTCACCAGAAGATCGCCAACGAGGGTGGATACAATCGCCATTGAACTCTAGGGCGCGTTGCAGCCGCGTGAAGAGTGCGACTAATACGTGCCTGCATGGCAAGCCACAACGCAGCACCTGCAAGCAAGTGCATAGCTGAAAACCGTCAGGCCCGACAACAACGATGTGCGCGCTTTCGTCTTGGTACCGGAACACCACTTTTACGACAGCAGTTAGCTGCACGTGCTCGACCAGTTGATGAAACGCGGGCAAAGATGTCGCCCCAAATTTGGGGCCCAATGGATCATAGTCCTCATCGAACCCTTCCTCCGGCACCTCCCGACATACATCGTGGTGGTCACTGCTGTGCTCTGCCAACTTCCTCAGGAAGTCGTTGGCACCATTGCCCTCTGCCAGCACGTCTGTATCATAGAGGGTGCTTGTCCGTAGTTCTTCCAGCATTTTCTGCACAAGGGTAGATGAAACCGAGCATTGATGGTTACTCAAACTGTTGGACCGATCGACAGTGGTTAGATATAGAGCACTACCTTCTGGATCACTCAGTCAGTACGTAGTCAGCGCCGACTGAGTGGTCCAGCAGGTAATAATAGTGCTACATAACCACATTTCACACTGGGCCCAGGGGAGAGAGGTGCAATCTGCTCACGGCTATAAACATATTTCAGCATGAGAATATACTGAAGGAGATTCTATGCACCACAACTGTCAAGGACGGACTACCGGCACGTATTACCGTTGTCTCCTCTCACCTTATGTGCGTAGTGGCTGACCTTGACTCTTTCGAGTTCCTGCAGCATAGGCTCGAAAGACTTGAGCACTTTGTCCTCCAGTTCCTTGATGCTGACGGCGGGGACCTTGGCGGCACGTCTTTGCGGTCGTTTCGGTCAATGTGGACAGGGCAGTCGAGGGTCTTTCAGGTGAGCATGCAGCACCCAAACATGGTGTAAGACTTGACATCTCGACGTATACCCCCCGTAACTGGGCCTAGTATCAAGGTCAGCAATCTACCGCAATCTACCCAACATCTTGAGGACCAATTTACTGTTCGTCAAGGATAATAGACTTCTCTCCTCAATCGATGTTTCCTGCCGTCTTTTTTTTCACCATTGATTACGTGTACCACGAAAGAAAAGCAACATGAGCGACTGAACTCAAGCCAACTAACTGGCCGTATATTTCCGGATCGCCCTAAAACGAGAAGACACCAGATCGTGGAATAGAAAGCATGTGATGGATGATGTGGAGGGTTAGACATGAAACATTGGCGCCGCCCACCCTCGCCGCATTACCCTTGATTCAAACTCACGCGAGGGATTCCACAGCAAAGGCCCTTGTTCGTCTGGCCACCTCCTCCTTCACCCAGTTCAGGGTGGATTTCCTGTTGATGACGTGGCGTGTTTCTAGCACACCGAAGATTCCCTCCACCGTCGATGATGCTGTCATGCTCAGGGTCATAGCGGTCGGGTGGTAGCAGCGGGCCCAGTGCTTCCGTTGCCTGTAAATACAACGATTGAACCATGAGATAATTTTATCGTTCTGTCTAGCGAGGCATTATGCTTGTCTCTGAGCAGAAACCGAAAACCATGCTCGTACCCGTCTGACCGTCGGACTCACCCGAATAGGTAGCCGCTGAGGTACGCTTGACACGCCGAGTCCTTGACCATTTCCATTACTTTCGGCCACACCCCGTCAAAGGTCTGCAACCCGTGGACGAGCGACACGGCGACAAAAATCCACGGAAAACGCTGGTAAGGTTATATGCACCAGGTATTGGGCACTCCATTAAAAAAAAAACAAGCGCAACTAACGCCCTGTAGGTGTGAAGTGCTTTGCCCTGTAGGTGTGAAGTGTTTTGCCCGAGCGCGCCTTGGCACTTCTTCTTGACATTTTTCATCAAGTGCCAAAGGCAATGCAAGTGCACTGTGTTTGGAAGATGCTCCGCAACCGCGCTTGTCATGGCAGCGTCGGCGTCCGAAATAATAACCTTCACGGTGGGAGGGAATACACTACAACTCGATAGGGCTACCCCACGCCCCGTCCGGACACATGGGAAGAATCTCGGACAGTAGCATCATTTCGTAGTCGTCCTGCTTACAGTCGTTGGCTACTCGGTACTTCGCGAGAACAGCGTTACTGTAGTTTAGGCAGGAGTGGTGCAGGTGACGATTCTCTCCCACCAGTTGCTCGGCGTTCTTCGCGGCCTTCGCAAGCACCACGAGCTTCACATGGGGCCAGAAGTAATCGGTGCCCCATAGGCCGTGAGAAATAGAACGCCACAAGCAGTTTCCATCGCCTTCTACGTAGAAGGCGCGACACACCTGACGCAACTCCAAAGGCAGCACCCGTGTGGCGCTACCGTCAAACAACTGTCGGGCCTGGGGAATGACACCGGAAACACGGGGACCAACAGGCCGTACGGGTGCGCATTCGTTACGGATACGAATTAGTGAACGTCGGCAACAACGACTTTCCTGGTACGTGCTTTATGCTGTGTATTCGCTGATCCGCCATGGTTTCAATAGGACGATGGGGGTTGAAAAATCCTCTGATCTAAAATTTACTTGGCCAAACGCGTTGCGACGCACCGGCAACCTAAAACCTACAGATGCGAAACGCGAAACGGGACTCTTCGGTCAAGCACCAACTCGTTGGCCGGCCGCATAGTCAGTCTAGTATATCAGGAGAGCGTACAAGCACAAAACAACTGGGCCACAACCCCCCCAAAAAAGGCGCGACCTGCCTCTTCCTCCACATGGTCCGGCACGATCGGAAGCTCGCCCACGGGGCAGCCAAACACTTTCAGTACGGTGCATTCCTCCGTGCAGAAGTTAGAGAGCTGACGCTTGGAGGTAGCGGTCTGGTTGGAGGCTCCACCTCGAGTGTTTAGCGGATAGATGAGTTTGTTGAGCATGCCTTCCAGCTCCTCCGTTTTTTTCGCCACGGTCGAGTGGTACATCACCTTGCCACAGTAATGGAGGGCGTGGGAAGGACGGTACAAATATTAAAGGGAGGTCCGCATTGGGCGAAAAATGCGGCATGTTCACTATGCCGATGGCTCCAACAATTGCCCCGGCGGATGCAGGCCCCGACGGTAGTACGGAGCGGCAACCAACCTTTAACCGAGGTTTACATCGCAACGCCCGGTGTGCCGATGCTTGGCGCTATTCTCTACCTTTCTGCGAGTTACTACGAGAAAATCGACGGCCTTCTTCTTACCTTGCCCGTCTCGCTAAGCTTTGTCTTGCTGTCCCTGCGTTGATGCCTTCGCTTGCTGTTTTTCTTCCGAGTTGAACTGTTCTTAAGTCCAGCCATGATGCTGTCCTCGTCTTGCTCCTGCCGTTCAGACGAAGCACCGGACGTTCTTGACAACCGACGAAAAACACCGTTCGTGGTATTGTTGCTATGAATCGTGAATGCCGACACTACCTCGAATCAACACGTCAAGTGCGTAAGGATTCATGACAACGCAAAACACCATTCGTGTCAAATATCACGTGTCGAGATACACCTGATCAGACCCCTACATCATCTACCCGGAATACAACTTCCACCTCGGATATCTCAGGAGGGTTGGTTGTGAAAAAAACACATGAACGCTGTCAGGCCGATGCCATGGGAATCAACGTTCCTTGTGTGCGCGCGCCTACTGCTGCAGGTGCGAGACCCAACAACAGCAGATGCACAATGTTGCATGATGGAGCTATTGTCATTTTGTAGTCGCCAAATTCGCACAAGTATGTTCGCATGCCTACTGCTGCAGGTGCGAGACCCAACAACAGCAGCTGCACAATGTTGCATGGAGATATTGTCATTTTTAAGTCGCCAGATTCGCGCAAGTGTGTACTTCCTTCGCAATTCCGTTTGACGTGTCCCTTCGCGAGCGCAGCGCGCGGCGTTGGCCGCCCGCGAAGCGGAGTCCTTTTGTACATATTTCAAAATGCAAATTAACAAAAAAAACGGTAACAAACAAGTTGGTTGTATCTTCTCTGGCCGCCCGCGAAGCAGAGTATTCTCGGAAGGATGAGAGAATGTGAGTTTTGTACGTACGTAAGAAGTCAAGCCCTTGAAATATTTCAAATTCAAATTACAAAAAATAGACCGGTCAGCCCGCCACAACAGGTTGGTTGTATCTGCTCTGTTTGGCGAGGAGATAACCCGAACAAGCTGTCTCGACGAGGTATTACAACAACATCAACACTTAGACGAGGACTGCTAACCTTCTATTGCTGTTGGGGTAGGTTGGCGCTTGCTACAGCAGAAGACTTCCCTACCAGGCTTGCTGGCTCGAAGCTCTGAAGCCTCTCTCTTTACCGCTCTAATTGCTTGCAGTGCCCGCCGATGGAGAGCTGTGCGTGTGCTTCTAGCTGCTGTTTCCTTGGCTTGGGGTGTTTTCCGTTTGGCTTGCTCTGCGGTGCTGGCGAGTGGAAGCTGGGACGGGAACGGACCAGACGTGTCGATAGGCGATGGCCCGGCGTGGCGTGGGGGGGGATCTTGCCGGCACAAACGAAATGCACTACGAGTACACTGTAGAAACCCTATGGTTTGTTTGGGGTACGTGCACTTTTAAAAGTACCTCTTTGGGGTACTTTTTATCCACGTACCCCATGGGGTACTTATACCAGGTCCCGTGGTGGCCGGCTTCACGGCCTTTTGGGCGAGGTGGAGGAACCCCACGGTGACAACCCTATGCACCGCATCTATCACGTGTGTGCTGCTGCCAAGTCCTCCACGAAAGATGCCGTGAACACCCACGCGGGCAAGCGCTAAAGAACAGAAAATGACGGCCGTTGGGCGGAACCCTGGATGTGTCCAAATCTGGTTCAGGAAATACGAATAAGGCGCGTCTCGCGCGCGGATAGCGCAGCAGAGTTGTGCTGGATAGTTCCGGTGTAGTGTTCCTGATCTTGTTGCAGTACAGTGGTGCTGCACAGTTCTGGATTAATGCACTTACCGCAGCAACGTGTAGGCAGTAGGCGGTGCTAAGAGTAGTCTTTGTACGGCACCAGAGTCAGTTGTTTTCAACTACATTGAAACATGTTTTCCGTTGACTATGCTGTGATATTCATCTAATATTGCCAACAGATCTTATGAGGTACCAAGAATACATCTGCGCTTTCGTTACCCACGGTCGAGCCCTTTTTCCGTCCCTGTTTATTGTCACCCGCAGCATCCCTTCGACGTGCAGCGCTCTAATATGTTAATACCTATTGTACTGCAGGGTAAAACACACCAAAACAAGGTATTCCTCTAAGTAAGGCGGTACCGGCCCTACTGAGGTAATCTTACACCCTCAACAAGGCCGTAAACGCCCTATTCACGCGCAAGGCGGCTGCCCGCAACAAGGCGGTCATTGTGCTCTGGCACACCATGGCCTTATCGACCCCCACTGTAGTAGTAATTCATACTAACTACGTAGTGTTCGTCATCACCTGGCCATTTACTCCTGTGCGACTACTGCGTCCGCCAAAGTGTGTGCGTTCTTCACCTTAAACCGTTCTTACCACCCTTCGACATCAAGCAAAATCAGTGCCTGTGCCGATTCTTGAGTCGCAGAGATTTACAAGTTCTTTGGTCACGTACCTACGCCATAGAGACACTACGTCGCCACGTATGCAGTAACCACAGTGGAGGATGAAATGTCATGTCATCATACGGGATACGAAAGGCACGACATGCACATTTCATGAAATAGAGAAACGAAAGAACTAAAAGAAAAAAAGAAAAAAAAAAAGACAAATCGAGAGAGAACATGAAAAAAGAATAGAAATTAGAAAAAAAACAAACCGTCGTGCCCCCCAGCAGGCGATGTGGCAGACACTTGAAACGAACGAGCTGGAACAAGATGAAAAAGGAGACAACACCACTACTTGTGAACAGAGTAAGACTAAGAACCAAAGGAAAATAACAGGCAAACCAAAGCGCACAGAACCTCCAGGTAGCGGGAGCAGTTGGTGGTACGAGTAGCATAGCTAGCTTCTACCTGTTCGTCCGCTTGGTACCTTGCTACACTGTGTGTCGTCTCCATCCTGCGTTCGTCAACAATGCCCCCCCCCTCGGCGTCAAACAACATGAAACAAGCAAAGCAGGTTCGTCATCCACCCACGCCACACGAGTCCTTTAATGGGGCATAGAAATGGAAAAAATGGAGAGAGCAAGTCGGTGAAAAAAAGCACCAGGACGACAATTGCCTGTTGTAAGACTATGAACAACTCCAACTGCGACTTCACAAAGAAAAACGACAATCAAACTGAGAACAGAGCTCGAAGGCATTTCATCGAGGGCAATAGCAATATATGAATAGTAGAGAAACGAAAAAATATCAAGTAGGACCGAGGCGCTGGCAGGCTCTCGAACATCTACATTTTTCAGCGTCAGAGCTGAAAGCAGCAAACGTGCCCAGCTGTAAAACTTGAAAATAAGTACTACCAGGGCATGTAGGAGTGGCTGCTTCTGCCGTTGGTAGACTCCAAACCTGGATGTCCAGCCCACCACGTGGCAGTATGAGATTATTTTTAGTCGTTGCATTAGAGGACGGAGGTGGAAGAAGAGAGCGGAGCGGAGAGCGGCGTGCTTGAACTCTCCTCATGAGCACACGGCAGCATGCTAAATACCGCCTGCAAATATATAAGTAATTGTCTACAGCTTGTAACAGTCGCCGTTGGAATTATCCAAGCGAGCACCCACCATGGCTCTTGACAGCAGTAACAATCCCGAAGAGACGTTCAAAATATGCTAGAACCCAAGACGAGCCAACGACAGTCCCTCAGGAGGAAACTCGGCTACCGGACCAAAACCCCCTGTCTAACACATGTACTCCAAACCATTGCAATCCAAACAATCGCCACATTCCGAACGATGACCATGCCCAAAATCAAAATGCCAAGATGCATCTTTACCTCCATTCCCATCAAAGTAGAGATGGGTGGCAACCTGACTAATTATTCTTCGTATCACTCAAGCGTGGTACGACTCATGAATAATTTTCGTACATTTTCGCCCTCAAACGGCAGGTTCAACAACAACCTAAGGTGAAACTTCAAAGGTATCGCAGCAAGAGATTTTGTCAAAATATCGGCCTGCTGCCCTTCCAGCTACGAACGGAAAGTCGTTTTTGTTAGCACGAAGTATGCCTATGACAAAAGGAGAACGCACGCCGATGTACTTGCTCCGAACAGAACAAAAAAGGTTTTCCGCCAACTCTATGCCGCGTTGGTTATCCTCGAAAACCCGGACACACGACCCACTCAGCTGTGGACGAGTATATGACATCCCTGCGCCCATAAACACGGCTTCCTCACCCCTTCTCCCGAGGCGACATACTCTACTTCTGCTGTGGACAACGTTCACACCTCTGCGTGCTATTTTGCGCAACTCACCGCCTCATCCTCGAGAGCAATTACCCTCCCCGATACCGAGCGCATATCGTTCGACTTATCCGCTTAGTGAGCATCACTATACGCAGTACATTCAAATCTCGAGCCCCGTACAAAAGACAATCCCAAAAACCTGGTCTCGTGAAGGTATATGTCATAATCTTCAAACCTACGTCCTGGTGCTTCTCCGTAAGAGTTTGGGAGTGGCGCACCACAGCACGCACATCGTTCAAAACGTCCGGCCTCGCGATGGTCGACAACAACTTCAAGCTCTACACGGTCTCCCTGTACGGCCAGTCTCTTCCAGGTTCGCCTTTCGTCCTTCTTGCACCTAGTCCCACACCGAGGGTCGCAGAGATATCCGAAGATGAGTTTACGCCGAAATGATTCAACATGCCTTCAATAAACGCCTTGTGCGGAAACTCCAATGTCTCTAATTCTCAGTTGCGTTCGACAACACATTCAGTGTACTAAGTCCGATCGCCGAGGGTGTACGTGGGAAATTTCGTAAATAGCGCGGCGTGGAAATCATCATGTCTCCTCCGATCCTGTGATCACGATTTCATCTACATGAACGGCCACTATCAGTTCCACCTTGCCGTCTATAAGCATGCAAAACACACACGGGTGAGACCTACACTGCTGCTTATCGTACTTCACCGCGGTCTCTGCCGATAATCCGGTCCACTACCGTCCTCTCCGCTTTAGACAGTACAAGGTTAGGGAGACGATATTTGCTGGCATGTCACTACAGCCACCGGGGAGTTTCACGTGTACATTTCTCGGCGTGGAGTTCCACGAGAAGCTTGTGCGACGTCCAGATGATGAAAAATCTTAAAGCCATATTCAATGGCAACAAACGCCAGATATTTAACTGACGCTGACTAGGGAGTTGCTGCAAACCTTGGATTCAATGTACATCCCGCATCTCGCTAAAACACAAAGCGACACGGCTGGCCTTTGCCTTTACTATCTGGCCATCCTTGAACGTCTTGTAAGTGAAAAGCCACTTCAAACTTACAGGTTTACACCCTTGTGGAGGTGGGGGAGCTTCGCACGTACCGGCCGTTTTGTGACCATCCAACTCATTTTCCATGGTTTTGTGCCGTATCGCTTTGTATTGAAAAGACTCTACATCTGCGAAGGGCTGTGGGGGCGGTTCTAGATCTTCCGGGAAACCACTCGGCATGTACTTTAACTCCCCTTTAGTCTTCACAGCTCCTCCTGCCACCAAGGCTACTACGTCCTCCCTCGTACAGGATATACATTTGAGGATTCACCCACCTTTCGTCCACCACTCATACCCTGCAGCAAGTAGCACGTTTGCGACTCCATCGTTCATTCTTAGCTGGTGCACAGCAGGTTTACGTTCCAGGCGTTGGGTCTGGACCCGGATCCGGGCCGGCACGATCGGCGGGAGCCATCCCAGCTGCTGAGCTCATGTGCTGACCTCGCCAACAGAACCGCGGAAAGGCCCGGACTGTTTTCGTGGCCGATGTCCAAGGCTGATGCTGCGTCCAGGTCACTTTCGACCCTCCCTGCTGGGACAGTAGAGACGTCCACGTCGCGTCCTTGGAACGAACCCATTGTCTCGGTCGTTTCGGCCCTCCCTTTCGGGGTCAAGGGGGCGTCAACTGCACCCCTTCGAGACATCACCATCGTCTTGGCTGTCCCACCAATGCCCTCGCCGGCAGCAGGTGCCTTCTTTATGGGCTGCCGCGGAAATGTGTCCAGATTAAATCAATATCAAGTCGAGGTCTTTGAAGTGAGATAAACCGTCGTCCAGCACATTCATCACCCCCCTCGCTACCTGGATCCGACGTTCTCACGTGCTCTGCCTCGAACCCCTCCCTTTCCGCAGACAGGGAGTCAATCGCCCGTGGCAGGTACAGGTGGCGTAGGCAACACGCGTTACCAGGGGGCGTTTTGCGTGATTAGACAGTGGATGGCCTCGTAGGTACTTGGGCTGCGTCTCGAGAGTAGTTGGGTGCAGGTCCAAGGCAAAACCACTCTTGTGTATTCGCCTGCGACTTGGTTTCCCTCAACAATCTTGCGGTAGCCAGGCTTGAGAAAATGTAGCAGTTCTACCCGGAGGTAGCTACCATGCCACACACCATGAGGCGACTTGTTCTCTGGGTTTACCTATCGACACTGTGGGCTTTAAGGTGCCACATGCCCAGTGGGACGGGTCTCCTTACAGAAACGCAGTAGCCGGAAGTTGCGTGACAGGAAAAAGCTCCGGATCCTGGATTGAGCCCTCCACTTTGGTCGTCTCAATCAAACCAAGCGGTCGCCCTGCTACTCCATTAAAGTGGGGACTGCCGGCCGTCGGGAATCCCTGCTTGATCGCTCTTGATCTACACAGGACTCCAAACTTCCCCCCTCTGAATTCATCACCCTTATCTGATCCGACGATCACCACTTTAGAAAGGACATCATCTGCACGAGAATCCGAAAGGAACTGTTCGACAATTTCTGCGGCATTGGACTTGTCGCGAAAAACGTACACACACGTATACCGTGAAAACCGTGCCGCAGGATGAATGTATACGACTTACTCCGGGGAAACTCTACCACCCCAAGTTCACTCATACTTACAAAACCTCTTCCTAGCTTTTATCTTCTCGTGTATGTGGACTGCTTGATACCTTTCCGGAGACCGGTCGCCACCAGGCACACTCCGCACTCCCGCCGCTCTTCGTCGTGGACACCACCTTGATGCTCCATGGTCGTTTGGGGTAGTGTAAATATCCTGCCGCGCGAGTTCCTAGCGACAATTCTAATGTCTTATTACGCACGTAACAGTGCCAGGTATGTACAGCTTAAGGCCACGCCGGCACCCAAACTTCCTCCGGTTCCCGGGTTTCCAGTGACTCTAATCACATGAAGTTTTCTCGGAACAGAAAAATCGTCGCGATTTCAACACGCTGCGTTTAGAATTCGGCCTTTTCGTGTTTACCGGAGGGCGACGGTAACTTGAAAGAGGTGCATCACCGCAGTTTTTTTTTTCTCGAGACTGATACCCGGCGCGTTCTCCACAAAGCCTACACCTTCACTTAGAGGTGCTGCTACAGTTAGTTGTCGAAATCGATCCAGTTTTGGCGTGGACGAATTGAGAGAAGGACAACCCCCAACTGCACGTTTCACTTCACTTTCGAACGACCCCAGCTTTGGACAGGGAACTACCGGCCTGGAAATTGAGGGATGCTCCAGATGGGTGTGTGAGAGCCTCAGGTACGTATGCCAGACAGCAGTCGTAGGCAGCGAGGTATGACTCATGAGGTGCTTTCGTGAATTCGACGATGCGAGCGAGTAGCACCAAAGAAAATATATATATGCGCAAAGGTTTCAGTTCGCGCAAGGGAGCATAGCGCAATGCCTACATCACCCATCAAAAAAATTAAATGGTCAGTCTTCACTAAAAACTAAATGGATGATAAATCTCTTGAAGTTTGTCGTCGTCGAAGATGCTGAGGGAGAGTAAACTACGTTCGCATGATGGGTAGAAAGTTATTGGGCTAAACACAAAGGCGAAAAAGAACGTAAAAACTCAGGGTGTGTCTACGGTCACTTCTTCGGCAGTCGGAAACTAGGATTGAAAAGCCGGTTTCCGATCGGAGACGAAAATTTGTAGTGTTATGCATTCGAAAAAGCGCCGTAGTACTCCAAGATTTTTCCAGTATTATTTTCAATTGGACCAGACAATAAAAAAACTGAGATATTCGATCAACCTCGACAATCGGATTCATGCATCGGAAATGTCAGAAAGCCCTGCCGCGTACTCGTACGAGTATCCACACCCGCACAACAGCATGACATACACCACGATTGCTCACCACAACACCGGCCACGCTGGCTTGACTGCTGTCACTTCTGGTGCTGCTCGGCGCGAGTCCGGGTAAAACATCCGTATCTACGCCCGTCAGCGACACGTGACAGCACCCGATGGCCCCAGCAGGCGATGTCGACGACCTTTTGCCTACTGCTGCGCTGGCTGTGGCTGTGGCGACTCTCGAAGAAATTCAGCGCCACGATAGCCTCGAGGACGAGATGGAGGAGAACGCACCGCGTGTGAACCTCACACGCTGCTCGAGGAAAAAGCGAGACATCAGCCCGTATGTATGTGTGGTTGGGCGCAGCTGCTGGAAGATGAAGACCCCTCTGTTGCGAGTCAGGGAATCCCCCTAGTGAGGGGACCTCGGTTGCCTTAGGGGATCCCCTATTAGCTTAGGGGATCCCCCCTCATTTCAGGGGATCTCCACTAACCTTAGGGGATCCCCACCCATCTTAGGGGATCCCTATTCACCTTAGGGGGTCCCTACTTGCCCTAGGAGATCCCATCTTGCCGTAGGGGATCTCCAACGCCTATATCCCAAACGGGCTTAGGAGACCCCCAACAGGCTGTGTATTGTATGTGCACCGAACATATACGGATCGTATGTGATACAGCGTCTCTGTTCAGTTTCTATACTTGAAATTGTCGTGAGATTCGGGGGATCCCCTAACATCATGTAGGTGATATTCAAACATCACAGATGATTTTGGAGATACACCTGAATGTAATGTGGAGAAATTATGTTGTAAAACCTGGTTGTTGAAGTGTTCTAAACTCAAGGCGAAAGGGGATATCCCTTCAGGCTGTCGGGGATCCCGCAAGCCAATCAATAGGACCCCCTCATCACTATATTGAGGACTGGGATCCAATTCCACGATGAATACCATGTAGTTGTTATGGGGGATTCTCTAAGGCAAATGCGGATCGCGTAAGGCAAACCTCCCTCACATATTGAAAGGTGAGGCGCAAGGGATTCCCTAACTAGGGGGATCCCCCAACTCGAAAAAGGCGGATCCCCTAAGCTTGTTGGGGATCCCGCAAGGCATATAGGATCTCCTCACTTAAATAAGGGCTGGGACCCTAATTTCATGTCAAGTACCATGTTGATATTATGTAATGCACCTAGTTGCGAGTTGGGGATCCCATGAGACAAAAGTGATCACCTCATCGAGGGGATCTCCTAACTCGCAACAAGATCCCCTAAGCCAGTTGGATCCCGAAAGGCAAATAGGATTCCCTAATTATTATAAGGACTGCTGTTACCCTAATTTCATGCTTGCTTCTTGGTCACTTCACGGAATGCTGCAATGAGAACCTCGCAGAAAATGTAGGTTGTAATACCTGATCCCTACGAGCTGCCCACGTCTAGTACATCTGCCACTCATTCTTCCCTTTCTCCTGCTCCCTACGACACGAGCAACCAACCCACCATATCGATGCTCATTATTTTACGGACTGCTGAAACCAAAACCCAGTATCATATCTACGTTCGATCCACGTCGTTCTGATGGGGCTCCTGCCTAGACTCGTGCTCCACTTGTTGGTCTGTTGTACAAGGCGCTCGATCCACATCGACGGGCCTTGGGCGGTGGGGCACTGAGGGGCCCGCGGAGCCTCAGCGGCTCGGCCACCGTGAGGGGAAGCAGACCCTTCCACCTCTTGAGTCTCCATCATGCAGTGGCCGGAACAAACTTACTCAACAACAACAGGAAAGCAAACAAATAAAAACAGTGACAAACAACGCAAACCGACAAAAAAGCGGAAAGTCCTAAGCCGTCGACGCCACTTGTTAAGATCCAGGGTTGCGGGACACTTTGTATCCCTGGACAGGTCTGCCTTTTAAGTCGGTAAACATTGCACTCACATGTGTTGTTTGCTTATCAATAGAAGAAGAGCAGTTTTATTCCTTTCGTGCACGCGGAGACTGAGACCAAGCTCGTGCTCCTCTGGAAAACCCCTGGTTTTCCATCTAAGATACGCCTTCCAAGTACTACAAATACGTTCCCAGTGACTAAACCCAGGTAGTTACCGGGCTTTCAATCTCATACAAGACCATATCTTAACATACCCACGATCGACCAACGTACGAGCTGTCCGCCTCCAGTAACCTCGTCCGTTCATTCGTTATTCATTGCTACCTGTGCCTGTCTTCCCGACTACAGGAGCAACAAACTCACCCGAAAAGGTGACCTCTGATTCCACGCGCATTACTGCGGAGCAGTTTCGAACCGACTTCCGCATGCCCTATCCGTTTTTTCTCGGAGCTCAATCTATCTGCTGTTGAAAGTTGCACACTTAGTAATTACCCTGGTACGTCAAACGTCTCCAGAAAAACTCACAAAAACTGAATATTCGATCCGACGGACAATAGGAAGGTAGCTGCAAACAACAATCCAGTCGGACCAAATAACCAATCGGAAACCGGCTTTTTCTATCCTAGTTTCCGACTGTATAATAAGTGGCCTTAACAGAAACGAAATCCAAAATCGAAAATCGATGTGATGACAAACAAGGCGCTGATTGGTCCCTGGTCAAAACATATTCCCCTTCGTTTTTTAGGTTCCGAGAAAACGAACGATTTTATAATTTGATGTAAAAATAAAAAAGTTGACGGCTGGAAATCGAAACGGAAATCCACGTCGTCAACATATCACATCAAGACCGCCGTACACAGCATCCAACCCACAGCTAGCACGGCAACGCAGACCCCCCGTAAACAGCCAGCGGGCGAACCACAAGACAAGCTCCGACGTTCTCGGGCCTTTGTTTCCGGGCGTTCGAGTCTGGGCGACCATAGTTTAAGGAAGGTCAGTATGATACCCTCGAAAACGAGGTAAAAAATTCGTTCTCAGTATAATTCCAAGTTTGATATCGGGGCGCTAATGTTGGACGCGCCATCACCTCCTCCATGGGAGGCCAACGACCTCCCGGAATCGAATTGCCGTCGCGGATGCCTGCTTCTGTGGTGGATCCGTGTTACAAAGCGCTAGATTGCCGGCATGTGTGCACAGTAGTTGTTGTGAACGGCCTATTAATACTTAATATTAATAGTAGGTTGTGTTCTCTGTTGTTTTTCGCCTGGGTTTCTATTTTCACTTTTCGATGCTGTTTGGCCACCTCGGCAATTTTTCATCGAAATCGAAATGACTTCGATTTTCGATTGAGCTTTTCGATTCTGTTCAGACATAACCTCAGGATTATTGTATAGCTGCGTCAACTGTTCTATAACTACAAAATACAGATATTGGTTTCAAAATTTTATTTTCTGGTTTCAAGTCGTACGTATATGTCGCCGAAACGTATGTGATACGTCTATTAATGGCGTCCCCTTAGTCCGATAATATTTTCTGTATCGGTGTTTTTTTTTTTTTATTTTTTTTTTTTTCATCATCACTTTTACTTTCCAGCCCACTCGTAGGAGGTTTTACCCTCGACGATCTTCTGGACAAGCCGTGGTCACAGGTGTCGTCCCTTCTCCCCCCCGGTACGTGCCTTTAGTTTTTATCGCGCATAGGGTTCAGCATTCCCACTGCTCGTCGATTTTCATCGAATGTAGCTAACTCACGCTCTCGCGCTTTCCGCTAATCAATTTTTTATGCAAGAAAAAGTCCCTATGAGCATGCACTCGGTGAGACTTGAACTCACGAAACTGATCTTGATAGGCTCGCGGACCACCTACCAAGCCACCGGGGTCGGTGTACATCTCAGCAGATGTACAATTTGAATTCCTGTTACCCCGATGGGAGCGACTATGTATCGTTTACCCCGTAACACGTATTATCTCTCCTACGTACGTATGAATTAATGTACGTATAGGCGTTGCATGGCTGATGAATCACTGATGGATCTTCGTCATTTTTCAGCGCCATAAGTCCGGGGTAATACATAAAACAGCATCATGCAACATATTGTGGCGGCAATACGTTCAGGGTTGTATCTATTTATAAACTGAGTGTGTGTGTTCTTCACATTAAACCCGTTCTTTCTACCCGTTGACATCGAGCACTACCAGTATCCGTGCCGATTCTTCGATCCTATACTAGAGAAATACAAAAATTATGTGGTCACAGAACTACGCTACAGAGATAGTACACTCGGTTGTGACGTCATTGGTCTGCAGGAAACCATACGGTCCGGCAACACGAGATTTCGTGCAGCTGGATACCAAGTTTTTTGTTCAGGTCAGGAAAAAACAGCATCGAGACAAGGGTTGTGTGGGGTAGGTTTAGCAGTAAAAGACTCAATATGCCGTGCGTCTAAGTTCACTCAGCAGTTTATTGACGAACGACTTATGTCTATGCGCTTTGAGTTGGACGGTCGGTGCGATGCGGTTAATTTCGTCGTTGCGTACGCCCCAACTGATTGTACCAAAGACTCCAAGCAGAAAGGCATGTTCTGGCGAAAGTTGGAGGACCTGGTTGAGCAGATTCCTGCTAAAGAGTGTTTGTTTGTGCTTATAGATGCCAATGGGCGAACTGGGGGGAGGATAGAAGGGTGCGGTGATGATGAATGTAGGGTGCTCGGAGCATACGGACGAGATGTTCGTAGTGATAGCGGCAAACGGCTTTTGTCGTTCGCTACCAGTTGCAAGCGAGCGCTCACCAACACATTTTTCAGCACACGCAAGGGCGGAATATCGCATACATACAACGGCACCAGCCTGAATGATCGTAAGCGAATCGACTACATCCTAACTCGTCAAGTCCACCGACCTAGAGTACATAATGTTACAGTCGTCCCACAGCCGCCACCACCTGCTAAGGCTGATTCAGACCATAACATCGTGTACATCAAGGCCCGACTTAGTGGTCACTTTTCGTCTAACCGAAGATTGCTGAAACCCCCAAAACGCCGAGAATTCGACAGGCAGCTTTTCGTATCCGATGGAGAGCGTCGACACCGAATAGTCGAGAGGGTCGTTTCCACTCTTAATCAACCTACCCAGCCTCGTAACACGTCTGGCATGGTTGGGGTTTTCACCACAACTGTCATGAATGCTGTTGAGAAAGAGGTGCCACCTCCACCACGTCGCCACCACCGAAACGGTTGGTGTGAGACCCCCGAAACGGTGGCCGCTTTCAAAGTAGCGTGGACAGCGAGGGAGGATGCGAGACAGCTCTTGCGTGTCTACCCCCGAGATAGTACAGCGTGGAAGAAGTTGAGATCCGCCTGTGCGAATCTGCAGGAAGTGGTCGCCGCAGGCGTCAATGCGTATTTTGAAGAGTACCTCGCTGAAACCGAGAAATTCCTCGCGAGTTCCGATCAACGAGGGTTCTACAAGCACCTGAAGAGTCCGGTAGGGTTGCAAGGTACGAAAGCGAGGAGTGAACAGTTTATCATGGACGAAGATGGCACGCTGTTGCGGGATCAAGCGCGAATTCGTGAAAGATGGGCGGGGCACTACCACACAAACTATTGAACACGAAATCGCTGAAACTTGACCCCACGATCATCGACCTAGTGCCACCACGACCGCTGAAACTATCCCTTGGAAATGAACCATCCATTGACGAGATGATGGAAGCAGTGAAGGGTATGTCAAACTGGAAAGCCGTTGGACCAGATGGTTTCCCGGTCGAAGTACTGAAACTTGACCACCCCGCTTTCGTGCAGTATTTGCACAGTATCCTTGTTAACGTTTGGGTAACGGGAGAAGTCCCCCAGCAATGGAAAGCTGCGATCATAAAAACCCTTCATAAAAAGAAGGATAGAACTGATTGCAACAACTACAGAGGTATTTCGCTTGTTGCTCACGCAGGCAAGGTGTTGCTGAAAATCGTTGCGTCCCGTCTAAGCAGCTACTGCGAGACCGAGCATATACTCCCTGAAGAACAGTGCGGCTTCCGCCCCGCACGGTCAACAGTCGATGTGCTGTTTGTCGTGCGCCGGTTGCAGCAGCTCGGGCGGCAGAAGAAAATCCCCCTGTACATGTGCTTCATCGACTTGCAGAAAGCGTACGACTCTGTCGACCGAGAACTGTTGTGGGAGGAACTCACACGCCTTGGTATACCAACCAAGATGCTCACAATCATTCGCAATTTTCACGAAGGCATGCGGGCTCGCGTGCGTGCGGATGACGGTGAACACTCGGACTGGTTCAATGTAAGCCAGGGGCTGCGTGATGAACGTATTTTGGCCCACTCACACTATTGCTCTTTTTAGTTAGTTAAGTGTTCACCGGGATGCATAGTCCCCTTTTTCCTTCTCGTATCTTTCCCCTTGGACGTCCCTATTGGCTCATGCTCGGGGTAAGTATGTATGTGTCTGAGCTTTGGCTTCCCATTTTATTTATTTATTTGGGATTCTTCTCGTTTTCTTTTTCTTTTTCTTGTTCTTTTTCGGTTTGGTTTTTTCGTTGCTTCTCTTTCTTTATGTGTATTTTGGTTGCTGGGGTATGTATGTATGTTGTGTCGGCCGCACCTAGTGCGAAGGCATGGTATTGCGTAGGCTATTAATGCATTACGGTGTGTTATCTCTGTGTCGTAGTCTGTGACCACAGAGCTCGTATCTTTCTAGGGTGAAGAATCAGCACGGACACTGGGCTTGCTGGATGTCGACGAGTAGAAGAACGGTTTAATGTGAAGAACACACACACACACTGCTGTTACGCATGCAGTGAGCACGGTAGGCAACGCAACATGCCATATGTCATCGTACTATTACGGGGGTCCATAGTTAATAGGACCTATGGTATACATAAAAACCTATATATTTACCTATTTTTACTAACAAAATTTGGTCCCATTAACTCTGGACCCCCGTAGTAGATATGACAGGCACGACATACATATTCTATGAAAGGGAGAAAAACGGAATGAAATAAACAATACTTGAAACAAAAAAAACAAATCGAAAGAGAAATATGAAAAAAACAGAGGAACTGTCGTGCCTCCCCGCAGGGGATGTGGCAGATACTTGAAAATAACGAGCTAAAAATAAAAGCAAACGACTACTTTGTGCTTACAAGCAGAGTAAGACTAAGAACCAAGGGAATGCAACAATCAAACCAAAGCACAAAGAACCCTCCTGGTAGCCGCAGCAGTCTGTGGTACAAGTAGCATAGCCAGGTTCTGCCTGCTAGTCCGCCAGGGACCTTGCTACCCTGTCTGCCGCCTCCGTCCTGCGTTCGTCAGCTATGCCCCACCCCTCAGCGTCAGAGAAAACGAAGCAAGCAAAGCAGGCTTGTCATTCACTCACGTCACACGACTCCTTTCTCAAGGCTTATCAAAAATAGGAGAAAGAAGGACAAATAAATAAAAAAAGCATAAGCAAAAAATAGATATACCTGATTCTTTCGGGCCGTTAATAGGTACACTGCGCATTGTATCTCGGAAAAAGCTTCTTGGCGCCGCCTGATATTTGGCCTGCGTTCCATCGTACCTACTAACATCTGTGGTTTCCATTTAATTATTTCTCTTCCTTTCTTCGATTGATTAGCCATATTGGAGGAGTCGTGTGGCGTGGGTGGATGACGAGCCTGCTTTGCGTGTTTCGTGTTGTCTGACGCCAAGGGGCCAGGCATAGCTGACGAACGCTGGGCGGAGGCGGCAGACAGGGTAGCGAGGTACCAGGCGGACTAGCAGGGAGAACCTGGCTATACTACTCGTACCACAAACTGCTGCCGCTAACTGGAGGATGCTTTGTGCTTTGGTTTGCCTGTTATTTCCCCTTTGTTCTTAGTGTTGCTCTTTTTACAAGTGGTGGTGCTTTCCTTCTTTTTCCTCTTGTTTCCAGTTCGTTCTTTTCAAGCGTCTGCCACATCGCCCGCGGGGGGGGGCACGGCAGTTTGTTTCTTCTATATTTTTCTTGTTTCTTTTTCTCTTTCCGATTTGTCTTCTTTGTTTTTGTTTTTTTTTTCTTTGTGTCGTTTCGTTTCTCTTTTTCATGAAATGTGTATGTCGTGCCTGTCGTTTTTTTTTTTTTTTTTTTTCATCATCACTTTTACTTTCCAGCCCACTCGTAGGAGGTTTTACCCTCGACGATCTTCTGGACAAGCCGTGGTCACAGGTGTCGTCCCTTCTCCCCCCCGGTACATGCCTTTATTTTTTGTCGCGCATAGGGTTCAGCATTCCCACTGCTCGTCGATTTTCATCGAATGTAGCCAACTCACGCTTTCGCGCTTTCCGCTTATCAATTTTTTATGCAAGAAAAAGTCCCTATGAGCATGCACTCGGTGAGACTTGAACCCACGAAATTATTCTTGACAGGCACGCGGGCCGCCTACCAAGCCACCTGGGACGCCGGTTACGTATCCAGTATGATGACCTGACATTGCAATGCCCATAATGCGTGGCAACCATATATCTCTGTGGCGTAGCTTTGTGACCACATAACTTGTATCTCTTCTATCAAAAGCATTGAAGAATCGACACGGACACTGGTTGTGCTGGATGCCGACGGGTACAAAGAACGTTTTAATGTGGAGAACACAACACACACATTTTGTTGTATATCCATCCACCCCGGTGGCTTGGTAGGTGGTCCGCGTGCCTATCAAGATTAATGGGTTTAAGTCTCACCGAGTGCATGCTCGTAGGGGCTTTTTCTTGCATAAAAGAGATTGATTAGCGGAAAGCTCGAGAGCGTGAGTTAGCTACATTCGATGAAAATCGACGAGCAGTGGGAATGCTGAACCCTATGCGCGATAAAGAATAAAGACACGTACCGGGGGGGAGAAGGGAAGACACCTGTGACCACGGCTTGTCCAGAAGGTCGTCGAGGGTAAAACCTCTTACGAATTTGGCTGGAAAAGTGAAAGTGATGAGTAACAAAAAAACAAAACAAAACAAAAAAATATCCTTCGAAATGTCGTGTTATTATATTCTGCGACGTGGGGGGGGGGGGGGAGTCCCTGGCATGGTACGAGAGCCGCGACCCCGGCCTGCCTAATCGTACTGTCAGCACCCGGGAATCCCCCCCCCCAGCCGACTGGTCGGGGCTGTACCAAACGCCGTCTCGGACGACCGAGACCCGCAATGGTAGAAAACCTATCACACACCTCACACTCCTGGTGAGAGCCCCTAATCGCGACGAGATAATCACACATGATAATAAAAGTATAGTACGGTGTGGCCAGCACCCTGTGGCCGCTCCGTTCCACCCACCTTCCAAAGAAGAAAGGGGCGGGTGGGCGGGAGAAACCACAACAGTAGGCCTAACCCCTAGGCCTATCAATCGGCAGCGAGCAGTGCCGCGCTCTGCTTGTGCACCTATCACGAGAAGCTAGGAGGGGGCACGAGACGAGCGTGGCCGTTCATCCCTTCTCTCTGCCTCTGGGAAACTTCAGCTAATAGTTTTCGTCGGTAGATCCCATGACTATAAACATTTTATTCCGTCGGTTGTGAACAAAACATGCATCTCACGTGAACTAAGAGATGCTACGCTTTTTCGTATATCCTTCGAATTGTCATGTTGTTAATATTCTCTTGGACGTCGGCGAGGGGGTCCCGTGGCGTGTACTAGAGCCGCGACACCGGCCGCTGTCTCGTTGCCTTATCGTACTGCCAGTACCCGGGAGTTCCTATCCCTCAGCTGGCCGGGGCTCTAACAAGCGCAGTCTCGGACGACCGAGACCCCCAATGGTAGAAAACTATTGGCATACCCCAATACCGAGGTCGAGTCACTACTACGGTGTTCGGCCCCAAACAGAAGCCTGACCTGGCTGCCTCTGCCCTATCTTACCCGCCTCTGCTAGTTACGTGATACGATACTCACGTCCTCTGGGTTATTGCGGGTGTACGTCTTGGAAGACTCTGGAGACTTTCATCTACCTTCTTTCTGGATCACCCTCTGCGGCACTTCCCCCCTCGCCGCTAGAGTACTGGCTGCGCCGATACGTTTTGAATGGAGGCCGACTTCGCTGGAGTCGTCTCCTGCTTCCGTCACCACTTCGCGGAGTGTCCCGAGGGCCTCAGTGTGCCCCCATACTGTGACCTCATTACCGTACCGATACGACGACAGGGGGGCGCTCTCTGGCAACGTCGAATATCCCGACAACAACTCCACAATGAGAGCGACGGCACCGCCGCCTGCTCCTACCCCGGAACGCGCACCGAAAGCGTCGTCGCGTGTGCGCACGGTCACCGATCCTTGCTGAGCCTGGTCACCTTTATGGCCTCGAAATAGAGCCTCGATGCTGGTAGCCTGATGCCACTGCATCGAGTTTACCCGCCGCCCCCCCGCGAGTAACGCTATGTCCCCCCTCGTTAAGCAATGCACCGGGTGTGCTACTCCGGACGAAGAGGCGAATATTTCGTCAGACCTCGCCATGAAAAAATAGCCTAAAGCTAGCGACGAATATAGCACTCGGCCGCCCGGGCCCCACGACAAGGCCAGGCCCTGTCCTTCCAACAAAGTGTTCCGCGACACAGGGTGCCGAATTCCTTTCGGGGTACCGGCGGCAACGTGCGACCGTGTCACCCCTTTTCAAAGCGCGTTTAACAAGCAGTGACGACGTGAGCAAGTCCATCTGCGCATTCACGCGGTGAACGTGTAACACGGCTGATAGTTTACTGGCCATAGTACCAGCTTGATTGCCCTCCGACGCGCATCACGCTACGAACTCAAGCAACGCCTGAATCTCGTCCGAATTGGAGGCTGACGTGTCGAAATACGGAGCCTCCCTTATCAACCCCCGAGAAGCGATTCAAGACCGGAAACCTGACGTAAAAGCTCGGTGAGACGACGGCGCAACCGATAGGCGGATGAGCTGGCTGCCAGCACTCCTGAGCATAGAGCGACGCCCGCTGGTCCCAAGACCTGTCGGCGCCAAGCAACATCGGCCCGGGACGCGCCGAGGTTACCGTCGATCACCTCCGGCTTCCATCGTGACATACCGTCGGCAGTAGGGGTTTTCACGCCCGCGACATGTAAAGAGTCGAAACACCATCCGTTGTCTACCTCCATGCACCCTAAAAGACGTATGAGTGCCCCCGATCGGGGTTCCTTACCCCCCTTACACTTGGAGACCCAGTGCACAGCGGACGCGTTGTCTCCCGGCATCAGGATGACGTCCCGCGCGTAACTAGGCAGCACGTTCGCCTTGTTAACGAATATCCACCTTGTCACGATCATGCCCAGCGAGTCGAGAGCACTACTGTAATCGACAAATCGTTCCAACCACCAACCTTCTCGCGCAGGCGAGCGCGAACGTCGGCGTTAAGTTCGACACGCCACCACACGCCGGCCTCGGGAACGGGCCCCAAACAATAACCACAACAACAGGCCCAGCCCCTACGCCTATCTATCGGCAGCGAGCAGAGCGGTGCTCTGCTTGTGTTTCTATCACGAAAAACTAAGAGGGGGCACGGGACGAGTGTGGCCGTTCTTCTCTTGTCTCTGCCTCTGGGCAACTTCAGCTATTAGTTTCCGTCGGTAGAGCCCATGACTTTAAATAAACTATTCCGTCGGTTGTGAACAAAACATACATGGTACGTGAACTTAGAGATACCACGCATCCGAATGGAATTTCTTATATATATTCGTGAAGCTGAGCTTGTCTCGTGTTTTGGTGGTGACCTATTACCGGAGACCATAGTGAATAGGACCTGTAATACGGTTTATAAAATCTATGTATTTCACGATTTTAGTTTTTTTTAAAGGTTCTATTTACTATGGTCCCCCGCTATTAAATAGTGGCGGCACGCTTGTGTAGTATTGCACTACTCGAAGAGTCCACTAGTTAGTGTGTGAGTTGCCCTAATAATAGTTGTCGACTTATTGTACTTCCGCCGCCACGCCTTGTCATGCATCAACTCACACTAACCCTGACCCGTCACTCCGTGCACTCATTGTTTACCCATACAATCAAACCTGGGGCAATGGGGGTGTCGGCACCGCCGCCTCGCTAGACGTGCTCACTACAGATGATGACTCTAACGTTACTATATGCTCGACTATTAATAGTGGTATAGTATGCTGTCGTGTTTCTTGTCACTCAGTGGCAAGGGTCACTGCACAGTGATAAGGGTTACTGCACCCTGCCCATACAGCGGTAAAAACACAATGCAAATAGTTCAACCATGACGAAGCTTGGAGGCTTTTCAACGCCCGGGACTCCCTACGGTTTGGCTGCTCGCTGTCTCCCGCGCCGAGCCAGTAAGCTAAGACCCCCACGACGAAGACCCTCTTCTCGCCAATCCAGAGAAGCGGCCAACCACAGTTTCGCCGGCCCCAATTTATCCCGCTTTCGTCGTCGCGTATTCACTCACACACGTTTGCTATGGAATGTTGGTCTGGACCGCGCCTACGGTTGTGTAATTCAGACCCCTTGAACCGTATCCAAATACTCTGTACGCGCACATACCAAACATTATCCTACTCTGCACGGACGTATTCATGCATACACGTACCGCATAATGTGTATTATTGTATGTTTTTCAGTACAACGGTTTCGAAGCAGCAGGTTGCCTCACCGTATCCGCAACCGTATCCGCATTCAGAGCACACAGCCTTCCGAGGGAGGCCCGCGGTCACACGTCTGATATTTTTTTTCGTCAAGGGCTCATGTGTTTAATGACTGCATATGTATCGTGCGACGACACGATCGCAGTGCTGAGCAGCGACAACGAAGAGTATACCTGGACCTTGTACTCGTACTGAAAAAATACAATGCACACAACGCAGTTTATGCAAGCATGAACACGTTCGTGCAGACTAGGAAGAATTTTAGCATATACCTGGTACTTGTACAGGGTATTATTATAGCATACGGTAAAGGGGGCCCGAATAACACGACCGTTGGCGCCGTCCGGACCAACCTTCCACAGCAAACGTGGGGGAGTGAATACACGATGCATGGTGATGGCGAGCTAGATTGGGGCTGGGCAAATTGTGATTGGCCGCTTCTCTGTGTTGGCGAGAAGAGTGGCTTCGTGGTGGTAGTGGTGTTAGCTAGCTGCCTCGGCGCGAGAGACAGCGAGCAGCCCAATCATACGTAGGGAAGGCCGGGCGTTGCAAGGCTTCCGAGCTTTGTCATGGTGATACTATTTGCATTTTGTTTATATCAATGTATCTGCAGGGCGTAGTGACCCTAACCACTATTAATAGGAGCAAGACAGCATACCACCAGTCGAGCATTAGCGTATTATCTGCAATGAGTGCGGCGGTGCCCACACCACCACTGCCCCAGATATGATGGTATGGGGAAACGATGAGTGCACGTAGTAATGGATCAGGGCTGGCGTGAACTGCTGCATGATGAGGCGTGGCGGCGGGAGCAAAAGGCAATTCACACACTAAAAAAGGCCGTTTCCTATGCGGTTCTATTTTTGAGCTTCAGATTTTGACCCGATGGCATTTTCAGATGTGAACTTGGCAAATCGAAAGGGTCTTCCTATGCGGAAAAATCGGATTAATTGTGCGTGTAGAGATCCGACCAAACGCCGAGACCAACTGCTGTTACTGTCGTTGGCGCCACGAAAAGGCGCGCTAGGCGCGCTGCCCTGCGCGTAGGACCCAAGTGTCCGAGCCCACGCTGACTGCCTCTGGTCTGGCGGCGAAGAGACGTGGCGAGTGAGTCAACCTGTCTTGGTATTTTGTGTTTCATTTTGTGACTGACTGCTGCTGCTGCTGCTGCTGCTGCTGCTGCTGCTGCTGTACAGCAGTGTAGTCTACGAGTACGTATCCACGGAGAGGCGCGTGCCGAGTGCGCTTCTCTTGGTCTCTAGGCCCGAGCCCGCGCCAGCCGACTCTAGTCTGGCCACGGAGGGACGCGCCGTCCGCGCGTCGGGCACGAAGCAACGTCGCTATACAGCTGTATGACCGTCCAACTCATCGATCATTCTGCTGCTGTTTGCTGTCGTGGATAACATCTTGAATTTAATGAGCATGCCATTTTTCGATTTGAAAATCTGATGACCCAGGTCGTCGGATTTTGGCCCAAAATCCGACGACTTGGGTCATCGGATTCTCAAATCGATTTTTTCCCGGTCGGATTTTGCATATTTGGACTGCATAAGCAGGGTCATCCATTTTGAGATCGAAAAATACAGATCTGAAGCTCGAAATCGAACCGCATAGGAAACAGCCTAACTACTACGGGTGACCACAATAAATAGGACCAAATATTGTTTTAGTTAAAATAAAAAAGCAAGAATATATTATATATAGGTTCTTGTGTGTGCCGTAGGTCCCATATAATACGGACCCCCGTAACAGACTCTAGGCCTGTTAAGAACTAGGGCACCACAATAATAAGAACTTCACGAACAAATATAAGATGTTCGGATACGTGGATTGGTGTCAAGTAGAATGGGTCGGCCATCAAGTTTCTTAGGTGACCTGCGTTGTTTCCGGCGTCATCTGTGTACGTGCGTACGTGCTGTTTGCGCAGTCCTTTGGGCGTTTGTGTTGACAGGCACGGTCAGCTGGTAGAATGTCCCGGCGGCTGGTGTAGACGACTGCCTATTGTTTCAGTAGCGAAAACGTGGTCGTTCGAGCCAGTTACAGGTAACACAATTGTAATTGAAGCCACACTTAGGTGACACGGAAGTTGAATAGCTGATAATCGGGGCACCTTGCCCTTTTGAGCTATTCGTAGGTGCGATCATGAGCAGGGCGAATATCAGGCGGAGCGGGGAAGCCTTCTCGGGGATGTAATGCGCAGTGTACCTATGAGTGGCCCTAAAGGCGTATTTATACCTATTTTTGGGTAATGCCCAGATATTAAGCACAGAGGATCAAGTGCGAAAAGAAAAAGTATAACAAAGTAAAGGCAGACCATGTTCGAACCAGCTGCAGCACCAGATGGCGGCACGAGTAGCATAGGCACGTTCTACTTCCTAATCGGTCTGGTGCCTTGCTACCCTGTCTGTCATCTCATTCCTACTTTCGTCCACCGCAGTTTCCTTTCTACTCTCCCTGTTTCCCCCCCCCCCCCTCGCCACATTCCCTTGGTCGGGTTTCTTTCCACTTCTCCTGTTACCCCCTCTCCCCCCATTTCCTTGGACTCCACCCACAGCAGATGCGCGGCGCTACCTGTACTCAGCTGTGCATCATCCTCGTGCCACCTCACCATGAACCGTTCGACCGCTTCGTGGACCCCCGGTACCACTTCCCTGCCTTTTTCGCTGCAGTAGACCACAGTGCGGTCTCTACTCCAAACACTGAGCGGGAAAATTCCGTTGACTATTCGGGGGCTCGGAACTCCCTATCTAAGGTCTTCGACTAAGCATTTATGCCAAGTCTTGAACCGTCCGCCAGGTCTCGGGTTCTCCCCACTAGCCATCGTCCCGAACATTACCCGAGTGGGTTATCGCTCGTTGCTTTGCCGTGCCACGGCCCCCGCAGAAGAAGACCCACCGTTTACCTGTGATCGTTTCTTTGCCCTCGCAACGTGGCATATTGAGGGCCTTCGCGTACGAGAGGGTGGCCTGGTCAGTACAAAGTCGGCGCTAAGAGCCAATGGCCCGCAAAAAGACTTGGTGGTGCGCCATTCGAAGACTGGCAATATGCTCCGCTCAAAGTGTCTACGTCACACACCCGCACAGCAGCGTCTGAATCACCTCGGCCTTCAGCAATCAGACTTTCAGGCTAAGGAGGGCGATCGTCATATCATACTACTCCGGGCCGGACCGTTTGAGGCGTGCCCGCGTGACACGGATCCGTCGGTCGATTTCGAGCGATAAGTCAGCGTTTTCGTGGATAATGCCGCCTAGGTATAAGAACTGGGACTTCTGTTTATACCTTTGGCCTGCTAGTTCGACGACGAGCGGTGGTGCAAGGGTTGGTTGGTCTGGTATTCGAGTAGCAGCACCTACTTAGTACTGTAGCACTGCACACAAGATGATACCCTCTGACCGTAGCAGCATGTAATGCTGCAGCACGGAAGGGAGCAACAGCACTTGTACGGAGTACGAGTACACCACACGAATGAGATGACGTGTATCTAAGCGTTCAGTCTTGTTTCTCCGATACGGGTACGATGTTTACCACAGCACGCAGTACGTCAATATCGAAGAGCCATCTACAGGTTTCTCGCAGTGCGTCCATCTCGCAGAGCAATCTACGAAAGGTGCGTCTGTGTTTTTCATATTGAACCGTTATTTCTACCCGTCGTTATCTATTACGGGGGTCCATAGTTAATACGACCTATGTTGTACATAAAAACCTATATATTTACCTATTTTTACTAACAAAATTTGGTCCCGTTAACTATGGACCCCCGTGATAGCACAAACAGTCGATGTCTGTGACGGTTCTTTAATCTTGGAGAGATACGAGCTCTGTGGTCTCAAAAGTACGACACACAGCATTGCTGGACTTGCAGTAACGCACTGATGCAGTAGAAATATATCATAAGGATTAGTATAGTGACGTCAGTTGTTATTGTGTTTGTTTTCTCTTACCCGCTCGTCGACACAGTATAATAGCGTAGGCCGTGGCTAAATACAAAGGTACTGAACGAAACCCTATCTATGTTTTTTAGGAGAATCCGAAAACCTCACACACGCGCGAGGAACTCGGGGGGGGGGCTGATATTACTGCACAGCATAGAAAAATCTGGCCGCACGCACCCATGGTCTTACCTGGAGCTGGCAATTAAACTAAATTGGCGCGAAGCGCCATAAACGAGGGAGCAAAGCGACCAAAGATTTGCTTCGATGATGGGCGATTTTTCTTGTAGCGGTGGGCACAGGCCTCGTCTGTCTGTAAAAGTTGCGTTTTTGTAATACCGATTGCGAGAGCTGTACCTGACCGATTTCCACATAATCGACATGTACGGAAACGAACGATCGTATCCTAACGCGAGGAACTTGTTTCGCTGCACAAATCGTCTCGAGTTGGTCACTGTCGAAGTGCTGGTATGGTCTTTATGATGTTTTGGGTGCGAAACTATTTCGTTTGTAGTTCAACTTCGTTTTCTGTGATCGCACACGGCCTACGGCACGTAACAGATATACTGGCGTTCTCTATCTACTGGTATTGGCCGACAAGACGAGTACTAAAGCTTTTGGGTCTGTTTAAACTTGTCCACAACAAAGATGCTGGGTACGTTTACCTTTGATGTTCTCCATTTATTATATGCACTTCTTTCTTCTCGCTTTTCCTCTCGATGTTTTCACTAGGTCAGGCGATGTCTTTCTGCAGCGACCGCTTCAGTTTACCTATGATAATTCCACGAGCACTTATTTACCGTGAGTAAGCAGCTAGCCTGACCGGGTGAAGTCAATAATAATTAACTACGTGCAGGTGGAAGAACGTGCCCATGGGAAGCCATCATCGGGTTTACAGGTGTGTGCATCGTATATTCTCTTGCACCTAAATCGAGTAGTTTCTCAAACAAACGTTTTTCCATTACGCTTGTGACTCCTCGTGGGGGGCAACACGCAGAAACAGTCTTCGTCGCTCTCTGCTCCTACAGCCCCCTAATACATATAAACCCAACAAGTTCTTCGCATATATATTAAACGCATTCCGCTCTCAGAAGCTGTGCACCGCCCGTAAGTGTCGGATATAGTTTGCGAGGACAGCTTCTACATTTCTTGCGGAATAATCAAGACACGTGAACCATAAGTTGATTAACAGAATGCTCAAAACAAGAATACACAACCATCCTCGTAACATCACGGAGTAAAACGTCGCCTACAAGCGGTGGCAGAATCTATCCCTGAAGCATATTGAGACAGTGCACATGCTGCACGCATCGTGCGTTACAAGGTTTAATCTGAACAGTATTATTTGGGCCGCCCGCAATCCACGTGCGCCATCATCGTGGGTTAGAATTGCATCCCGCCTGACACATTTCGTCTCTGGCGTATAAACTCGCACTCCCCACTGAATTTCCAATTTTCGTTCGTCTCCTTCGGACGCTTGAAAGTCCCGGGAAAGGTCGTCGGGTGCACAGCACTTGATACACCTTCCCCCTTCGTGCTGCTGCCAAAATTGATCACGATCGTGTTTCTATGCTCCTACTGGCATCTCATACCCCCTGGCAAACCCGCGAAAATCTGCATGAAATTAACGACAGCACAGCTACCCTCTGCACCCCCCTGATCTCGAGGAGTTTGATGTTCTGCATACTAGATGCTCAAACCGAAGGTCATCAGCGATTCAAGCAAAGCGTTTGCCACGAGTGGTACTTGCGGGGCCTCCACTACCGACGAAAGCGCGGTAGTTAGTCTTGATGGGTGCACCTCTTGTGCAAACAGCCCTCGGCGGTTCCCTGGTGTTAATGTGACCGTGATGCCTGCGTTACCACCCGTGACACGTCAAACGTGGGAAGGACGTGTCAAGTAGCCCAAATGCCTCAATAAAGGTACTGGAAGTGTACAGGCCCTCAATCAAGCATCCGAGACTTTAAAACACGAAACCGGGCTGGGTTTCACTTGCTGTTTCAACAGTACGCCTCGAGGTGGCCAGCCTTGTTGCTCAAACTGGGGAAAACGGCGTTCTTTACCGCTTCCATATCCGCGACGACATCGTTCTCCTTCAGTTTCGCACCAGTGCAGTTATCCTCCGGCACGTGTGAACATAGCGACAAACGTCCCGTTCCAGTGTTATGTCTACATCGTGTTGGCGCCCGCCCTACTGGCGGAGGGGCTGTTCCCCTACAGCGAAGGTTTATGGCAAAGGGTCGCCTCCGCGAAGTCTTCTGCACGGAATTTTGACAACAAATTTTCGCAAATCTTAAAACACGCAAACTACCGCCGGCGCCGTGGCAAAGTAGGATCCGGAATCGCATGGAAACCTCTAGATGCATGCACAGTCCGGCCGACGGTGGTGGCAGGGCAAACAAGAGTCACGGTATTTAACTCGGCACTCAGTACAACAGAGCCTACACCCATATCGCTGGTACTGCTGAAACGTAAACGGCACGACCTGCCGTACCCTACCTACTTGTTTGGCACTGCACGACAAGGCACAACGGTAAGCTTATAGCTCACAGAGGTGGTGTGCAGCGTCAGTCACCACGAACAAGAAGGTAGAGGTTGAGGCAAAACCAAACGGCTAATTTACCCTCAAAACGTGATACAAAGTGCGGGAAAACGGCGACGAAAAGAAGTACCGGTGACTACTACTTAGTCCCAGTGCTGCTCACCTGAATCGAGATTACTCCCTGCCCTCTTTATGGAAAACGCCGGCGTTCGCGTTGACACCAATGAGCCCTTGCTCTCCGTCGCCGTTCGGGATACACCTATCGTGCACGCCTGCCCCCCCCCCCCCTCGCCCCCGCTTCCACACCTGCGACGACTATTGTGGGTTCAGCACTGAGCGCTGCGGCACCGTGGAATGTTTCACCCAGGAAGTGAGTCCGGCGGCGAGGTGAGTTTCCTCTGCCCCATATCCGTCGCACGTAGCTCACTCGCCGTGCCGGGCAGTTGTAGTGTCCTTTCCTGTCTAAAAAGACGAGCACGTATGCAGTTGGCGGTTTCACCACGGCGTGCAGTTCCGGACTTGGGTGTTGCCCTGGGGTTTGCGCGTACAACCCTCACCAGCCTCACCCGGCCGGCCTGTCGTTGCGCCGACTCTCATGCACGACTATTGCATACTACTGGTTGGTTTGTAGTCTTCCGTCAGCGAATTGACTCCCTCAGCACGCAACGCCTGTGCTGTTCATCCTGCCCTCTCTACACCGTCGCCGCCGCTGCAAGGGCATCGCTTTCAGCTGCGTGCAAGACAATCGCACGACCAACACGACGTGTATGTTGCAAGTATGCGACACCACTTTAGCATATTTTATTTTCTTATGTCGGGTCAGCTCCTATTTCTTTTCATGTGAGACGGGGTGTGTCCTACTCAACTTCCAGTATAAATAATGCCACATCCTTATCTTTGTCAAAAACTCGAGCCTGAAGCTATAAACTCCTGTCGCGTACTGTAGTTGTTTTCTCTGATGTCAGCATGCCGCCTGGTGTTGCACTCTTTCTAGAGTGAAAGAGAGGCGCGAATGCCAAGAAAAAAAAGAACACAAGGGTGTTACATCGTCAGTGCCAGCAGTACTGCCAGTGCCACCACCCCTTCGCATTGCTCTTGACATGATTTCAAAAGCCACTCATCGTTCGACTAGTCATACCAAAACGCAACGCGCGAAAATGGTACCGATCACTGCTCCTGTCAGTGCTGCTGCTGTAGGTACATACAAAACCAGTGTGGGCCAAATACTTACGATATGTGTTGGATTGACCGCTGTGCAAGTCTAAACCGGTCCACAGCCCGGAGCGTGTAGCGATGAGGCCAAAAGGTGCCTCGCAGGCAGTTCTTCTTAATTCAAGCTTATTAATACTACGGCTGTAGTTTTACAGGGCTGTAGCTCTACATCCCACTCTGAATGGAAATATATGGATTTTTTCGTATCCATATTAATGTGTGCACGCTACCTATATTGTCCGTTCAGAACGGTATCGGGTGACATATTCGAGCTGTATATCAGTACCAGGCATGGCTACAACAACACGCAGCTGCTGCTGCTGCTGCTGTGGGGGGGGAGGTGCGAGTACAGAGAAATAGGCGAAGCTTGTAGGGTGCAGGCAATAGGGGTCAATCCTGCCCAAGTAGTAGTGCACCAAGGGGTAGAGTCCGTACAGCAGTAGACGCACCTTGTACCAGGTACGTACTGCCGTACCTGGTACCTGGTAGGCCGGAGGAAAAGTCTACAGCAGCAGTGCAGCAGTGCTCGACGTACGTGCATACTCTGCGTTCATCGCCACTCTCGTACAACAAGATGACACTACAGTAACAGGCACCTGGTGTTTAGACGCCTCCTTCGTTGGATCGGTCCTGGAGGCAAGCTGATGGCGCTCCGTTGGAGCAGTCTCCCACCCGGCGATCATGTTTCGCCTGCCGTAGCAAGCTCTCATACTGCGACCGCCAAGGGCCATCTCCACCGTCATCTCAGCTGATTATATTGATTGTGCTCAGAAGCACGACAGAGACGTTAACATCGAATATTAGGGAGTTCCATATATTGATATGGGGAGAGGGATATTTAGTCGGATATTCGGGGGGATAAACGGGAGGTTTGGACAATAACCTGCTTGCGATGCATGTGCTGTCTCTCGACAGCTCGGATATAATATAGTATAAAAGGAGTTCCGTGTTACTGTCTAGAGACAACCACGCGTTCCCGTGCCAGCTGCGCCTATACCTTTAGGGATCAATCAACACACTAGTGAGTCCGGTGATTGACGCCGGCGTCCTACGCGGTATCCCCCCAAACCTGAAAAAAGCCCATTTTTTGTTGTGTGTTGTTACACATTCGATAGATTGACGTATTTTCAACTGCCGGGTTACTATTTTGGCGAGTACCGAAACATACGATGAGGATCTCAAAATACAAATAAAGGCGAAAAGTAGAAAGTAATCAACTAACTGCTGTTGTTGTAAAAGACCTACGATGTAGCCAAGGCCAACCTAGAGAGGTGGGAACCTGCGTCGGCATTCCTAGTTTCGAGGATGTGCCCAGTCAAGAAACCAGCGTGGAGGGTGAGAAGATTATGCAAGAGATAAGGAAAAACATAGAGGTCCTGGAAAGGACGATGGAGGAGCAGAGACTGCGAGCCGAGAGGGACCGCAGGGAGCAGGAACGGAAGGGGGGGGCTGTGGGGGGACGAGAGGAGAAAGAACTGCTAGAAGACAGCAAGCAGCGTCGACTGTGCCGACACCTGGCCTGGAGGCCCAATCAGGCATGTCATTGCCTTCTTTGTATCGCCCAAGTTTGTCCTGGTCGAGACCCCCGAAGTTCGATAATGTAGAGGCTCACTTTAGCGTGTGGCGTAGCAAGTGTTTGACATACCTATCATCGCTTGAGTGCTAGCATGTACTCAGTAGCACAGCAAACCCAGTTATGGTAGGCGACATGAGGGTTTCGCCGGAGGAACTAGCCTCCAGACATTCCCCCCAGGAGATTAGGGACGCGCGATTGATATATGGATTGATTATGGAGGCCATGATAGGATACGATTTGGCACAATTTAGGATGCAGAAGGCAATGTCTCCGAGTGGTGCTTGGAAAGAGTTGGAGGACTACTGCATGCCTAAGACGATAGCTGCAACACATAGATTGAGGAGATAATTTGATACCATCCTGATGGCTGAGGACGAGAACCCCTTGCTGTTCCTAGGAAGGGTGGACAAGGCAGCAGATGAGCTTGCGATGTTGGGATGTGTGAAGAGTGCCGAGGAAGTGAACCGTCACATAGTTACCAACCTCTCATCTTTGTAGACAATTCAAAGCAAGTCAATTCTTTCCCGCCCTTCCATCCCCCGTTCCGAGATCGGTGATCTCATCCGTGGCGCGTATGCAAACGACAAGGTAGAGAAGGAGATGGTTTTTAGGGCGTTGGGCGTGCAGGGAGTGGCAGATCAGCATGCCTTGTACGCCTGAGGTGCGCAGCCTGCCGGTGGCGGAGGTGCGGGTCGAGGAGGGGGAAGGAGGAACAGAAGAGGCGGGAGGTTCAAAGATGGGCAGCAGCAGCAGCGGCAGCAGCAGCAGCAGCAGCAGCAGCGGCAGCATCAGCAACAGCAGCAGTAGCCCCAGCAGCAGCAGCAGCTCCAGCAACAGTATCAGCAGCAGCAGCAGTATCAGCAGCATCAGCCCCAGCAGCAGCAGCAGCATCAACGGCAGCAGCAGCAGCCCCAGCAACAGCAGCAGCAGCACCGTCCCCATCAGCAACGTGGCAGCCGGGGAGGAGCTTCGTCGGGGGGGAAAACCGGCCCCAAATGGCGTTGGGATGCCGTGGCCTGCAGGTACCGTTGGGATGACTCAGGCCCAGACCCCTTCGGTACGGGTGGAGTAGTCCCCCCCATTGGTTGGGTACCTACCGACCCATCACCAGAGACGCGATGCCCCCGCCGCCCGTAGCGACTCCGGCAGGCTGGGGTTCTCCACCGAACAACACGCAATGGAGGCGCAAGGGGCCCTGCTACCGGTGCGGCAGACCAGGCCACCACGCCGCGGAACGCCAGGTAGCTCCCGCGCAAATGAAGGTCGCAATCCCGGGTGCCGCTTCTCCTCAATCCGCCCAACAAACATACTACGGAGGTGGCTGGCTGCAGACGCCCTACGGCAGTGGTGGGTATACCTCGGCCGGAGCTTCCCCACCACAACTCTCCTTCAGCACTTCCTCCTCCCCTGGCCCAGCGAACAACGGCAACCCTACGCCTACCTTCGATCCGCACCTCCTCACCGCGCCGTTTGCGCACCAAGGCAAGGCGACTGATTTGTTTTGGGTTAATGGGAGAGAAGAGTGGGTAGCGTATTCGGGAGCAACCTTTCATGTGACTGGCAACGCTTTTGGTATGGTAGCTGTACTCCCCCTCCCCCTGGTAAGAGCAGTTTGGTGGTCGGTGACATGGGGTCACTAAGGATTGAGTACTTCGGCCAGATTTCTATTGTGATGCACAGCTCTAATGGTGACGTTCAAGTTAGGCTGATGGACGTAGCATACGTACCCGGTGTTCGCTTCATGCAGTAATGTTGAAATGCCCGGTGACACTTGATGCTCAGGGAGCTCACACGTCGAATGGGCAGCAATCCTTCGTGCGGAGGGACGGGGGTTCTTACGTAGACGCCACGCGGATTGCAGAGATCCCGATTGCGGCCGCTGTTTTGGCTCCTGGAAAAACAAGGAGGATTGATATTAACGACCTTCACGTTGCCCTTGCCCACTCCCACGGTGACACTCTCCGTGAGACGGCACGCCAGATGGGCGTTAAGGTTTTTGGGGAGTTGGTTCCGTGTGCTGGGTGTTCTGAGGCGAAAGGGAGGAGGATGGTGGTGCCGTGGACGACCGAGTGCCGTTCACCAGGACTCCGGAGTGTCTATTCGTGGATCTATCGGGACAACAGCCTACGTCTGCTGGCAGTGACCAGTACTTCATGATGATCGTCGACTACTACTCATGACTGGGGTGGCCGTATTTCTTGAAGCGGAAGTCCGACGTCCCGAAGGTCTTCGCTGGTTTCCTGGCCGACATCAACGCAAAGGGTGTGCGGTCCATCGTGGAGTGCCTTCGCTCGGACAACGGCACCGAGTTCATCAAGGCGGAGGTCGTGGAGTTGCTCAACCTTCACGGCATCCGCCGCGAGTACACGCCCGTCGATTATCCGAGTCATGACGGGTTGGTCGAGCGACGGATCTCCATGACGCAGGAGCTTGCAATGGCGTCCAGCCTGGAGGCCACCCGCCTGTTCGGCGATGCAAGGATGCCGCAGCCCCTCTGGGCTGGGTCATACGTGTACGCAAGCGATGTGATCAACATGACGGCGAGGGTAAGGGACAAGACGAAAATGCACTCGCCGTACCGTACGTTCTACGGGAGACCACCGTTTGCGCGGTTGCTCCTGTTTCTGAAGCCGGGCTTCCACCACGTCAAGAGGGCCCTGAAGACCGAGCCGAAGGCGGAGGCTTGCTTCTGCCTCAACGGTGGCAACCACCAGGCAGCTGACTGCACCAAGATCCTGCTAGTGTTTTGCCGGAGGTATTTTTCCCGTGACGTCAATTGGGAACACCCGAGGAAACCGTTTGTGGGGTTACTGCCTTCGGAGGAGGGGAGCTCCCCACCGCCGCCGTCGCCGTCGCCATCGCCGCCGGGTGCGCCGGAGCCTCTGAGGGGCCCCGACGTATGGGTCGAGCCACTGTCCTCATCTCCACTGCTGCCGCCGCAACTGCCATCATCACCGCCGCTACCGCCGTCACCGTCACCGTCGCTGCCGCCGTCATCGTCACCGCCGCCACTACAGCCACAGTCACCGTCGCCGCCGTCGCCGCCGCAGCAGTCACCGCAGCCACAGCTTTCGCAGCGTGCTGCCCGGGCACTGGGTTCGTATATCCCGGACCCGGAAGATGGCGATGTGCTGAGGCGGCGGACAAGGGGGGAGACTGCACGACACCAAGAGGGTGGTGGTGGTGTGCAGGGTGATCGGGCCAGGGGGGAAGCTGGGCAACTCCCGGAAGGTGGAGATGTGCTGAGGGGCGGGCAAGAGGGGAGACGGCGCGGAACCGAGAGGCCATGGGGCATGGGCTGCTGTCTTTGATGGCAGCCCAGGAAGGTATAGGCCATGCACTTTTCCTCCAAGCCCCACCGCGCGAGAACCCCCCCCTTCCCACACGCCCGGCGAGCGATCTTTCGACGCCGAACTCGTATGCTGAAGCGTGTGCGGACGAGTATTCGGCAATCTGGAGACAGGCGATGGACAAGGAGTACCATGGGCTGGCGGACGCGGGGACGTTTGGAGCGACGTAGCAACCAGAGGGGCTCAACGTCACCTCGGCGAAGTGGGTGTTCGCCTGGAAGTCCAACGAGCATGGTGACGTAGTGCGGGCGAAAGCAAGGCTGGTGGCACGAGGTTTCAAGCAGCGTGAGGGTATTGATTTCTTTGAGACGTTTGCTCCGACGCCTGCAGCGTCTTGTTTCCGTTTGTTGTGTGCTATTGCGTGCGAGTTGGGTTTGGATTAGTGTCATTTTGATGCTGAGCAGGCGTTCGTGCAGTCGAGTTTGGATGGGGCTGTATTCATGCGACTACCCCCTGGCTGCGGCGAAATGTCTGATAAGGTAGCCAGGTTGAATCGCCGTCTCTACGGCTTGAAGCAAGCGTCGAGGTCGTGGCACAACCACCTTCTCACTCGCATGAAGAGTCTAGGATTTGAGCAGAGCCCCCCTGATGCGTGTGTCAGGAGGTTGGTCGAGTCGGGCATTGTCTCCGTTGTAACGGTAGTTCATGTGGATGATATTTTTGCTGTAGGACTCAAGGCTAGATGCGATCAGTTCTGTAAAGACCTGAACAACCTTGTGCCGATCAACAATCTGGGCGAGTTGCGGTGGTATGCTGGTTGTTGTTTTTCGAGGGATTGGGATGCTGGTACTTTAACGATTTCGCAGCAGGCGTCAACTGAAAATACCGCGGCAAGGTATGGTGTTAGTTCTGGGAGGTTTAACCCGCTTTTGACTGGCGTAAAGCTCCAGGAGTTTGACGAGAATGAACCCGTCGATGATTGGCCTTTCCGCCAGTTGGTGGGGTGCTTGATGTGGCTTGCGAACCAAACACGACCGGATATTGCGAACGCGGTCAGGGCGATAGCAAGGTACACGGATAGGCCGAGGGAAGTACACTGGAGGACAGCAGTCGGTATTATAGAGTATGTATTTTCTACGAGTGATTGGCATTACGTTCCAGAAGGGCAGCGGGCTTGAGCTGGTAACGTTAGCAGGTGCAGACTATGCCAACAAAGCCACTGACAGGAGGTCAGTTTCCGGTGGGGCTATCATGTGTGCTGGGGCGTGTGTGTGCTGGTCTTCTATAATAGGACGCAGAAATGCGTCACACTCTCAACCACTGAGGCCGAATATGTAACACTGGCAGACACTATCAGGGAGGCAATGTTCATGCGCTATGTATGGAGTTTATTTTTCCGGAGTTTGGCGAGAGATGCATTACGGTTTTCGAGGATAACGAGGGGACAAGGCACTTGGCACAAAATCCAGTGTGCACGTCGAATTCGAAGCACATCGACATACGACACCACTTTTTGCGGGAGCTTATTTTTAAATGGGAGTTTGTTATTACCCATGTAGAGTAGGAGGAACAACATGCAGACTTCTTGACAAAGCCGCTCAACAACACGGTGTTTCGTTACCACCGGGATTTTCTGATGACTATTTGACGCGGTTTTTCCAAGGTAGAAGGCTTTATGTTATTTTAGAGTGAAGGATTTGTCTGAACTACGTATACATCCGAAGATGCTGCCGTTTTTCCCTAGCAAATTCCGAGGATGATACCTTTTTGTACCTGGTGATAGATTTCGAGAGTTTTTGGTGTTTTCGAGTAGTTTCAACGTCAACTAAAATTCAAGTGAAGAAATGTATGCTATCTCGCATTGCCGTCGCGATCTGTGTATCTATGGCGGGAGTAGGGGACAAGGGGAGACTCTTGTCCGGGGGAACGCGGTTCCTTGCGATCTCTGGCATTTATTTTCTTGGCTTAATTTTGATTTTGATGAGTATGACTACTGTGGAGATATTTTATGTGATTTGCATTATTTATTCCTCATGAAATAGAGGGAGAGGTTTTGGATAAGGTTGAAGAGAGACTATATATAAAGCGCCTGGGGGCGTGTGCGGCCCATAGTAGATGTTCTCTGAGTCGGAGGGTTTGGATCGTATTTTGGAAATTGAGAGTTTGATTTTTGGTTCTAAGTGAAATTAAGTTTGTGAATTTTATATGAGTTGGTCATAATATTGAGATGTTTCCACCCAGCGGAGTCGTACATTGTAGTTACAGGGCCGGGGGGGATATTAAAGTATGGTGGTGTATATGAGCGGGGGGGATATTTGATTGTGCTCAGAAACACCACGGAGACGTTACATATAATATTAGGGAGTTCCATATATTGATGTGGGATTATAGGAGAGGTATATTTAGTCGGATATTCGGGGGGATAAACGGGAGGTTTATTCCCGCAACCTGTTGGATAATAACCAGCATACGATGCATGTGCTGTCTCTCGACAGCTCGGATATAATATAAGAGGAGTTTCGTGTTACTGTCTGGAGTCAACCACGCGTTCCCGTGCCAGCTGCCCCTATACCTTTAGGGATCAATCAACAGATTTCCCATCCTGGGAAGGTGAAACAACTCGATCACCAGTAGCTTACCCAGCCCTGTTGTACCTTTGTGCTGCTGAAAGCATGGAATTCGGTTCCTACATCCCTCTGGCCGCGCTACAACACTACAGGTGAGACGGGAGTTGGCCACTTTCGGTATATATGCGGTGCAAACAGAGCGTGGATGACGGACGGGACGATGGGTTCCACCGCCACAAACTCCTCGTAATGCTCTCGATTGGTCACATCCCTCCGGTACTATGGGGTGTACTGCTGTGGGAACACCCTCCACAGCTTTTTTTTGTATTGCTGTTATTGGTCAAGAAAAAAAAAGGAACGCTGATTGGTCTGTACATTGGGGCTCTATCTAAGACGGAAAAACGTGGACAAACTTAAGACAGCCCCGTGTGCGTGTGCTCTTTGCATTCAAGGGGAGTATTATCGAGGTACGAGAAAATATGTGTTTTGTATGTACGGGACAAATTGACCAATTAGATCAACACAGGTCGTTGTACCCGTAAGTCCCAAAGTGCACCTGAGACCAACTCTGCTGTAGCAGTTGAATCGCAAGCGAGAGGACGCAGCGACGCAGGGTCGTCAAGACAGGTCCAAGGTGCGGTAAATACTGATATAGCTTCTAAGAATCGCTGTGGACCTGGTGGGAGCGGCTGGTCTATTAATACGTAGTCGCTGCTCGGAGCTGTTATTTCGGCCTTTCTTTGCATTCGGGTTTCATTCGTTGTTCTTTCTACCCGTCGACATCCAGCACAAGACGCGTTCTACGATAATAGAGGTTCACCCTGAATTTTCAGAGGGTCCTTCCTCACTTGAGCTCCATACGTCATCCGAAAACTGACATCCACAAAATAAAATGCGTTCCGATGAATAATCCCATGGTCCGAATACACAATTACGTCATTTTTCGAAACAAGACTGGCATTCCGACGATTTTGGGCTAATAAATCTCGTCATTCAGAAAGCGTTTTAGCGGGAAAGTGCTAACCTCCATCATCATCGTAGAACGCGTCACAA
The DNA here is from genome assembly GCA_031763025.1 of Macrocystis pyrifera. Classification (NCBI taxonomy): domain Eukaryota; class Phaeophyceae; order Laminariales; family Laminariaceae; genus Macrocystis; species Macrocystis pyrifera. The sequence goes on along the minus strand of JASSKH010000020.1, from coordinate 9,769,894 downwards.
CCAGTGTCCGTGCCGAGTCTGAAATCCTAGAAGAGTGACAAGTTATATAGCGTGCCAAAACTGCGCGGCACAGAAACTTTATTGATAATAAGCAGAAAGCAGAGTAGACAACGCAATGCCATGCCATTATACTTGATAAAATAGGCACGACATATACATTATACCCAAGATAGATACAAAAAGGAAAAAAACAACAACAGATGAACAAATCCGAAAGAAGAAGGGAGAGGACAAAAAAAAAAAAAAAACTGTTGTGCCTTCCCTGGGGAGATATGGCAGACACTTAAAACGAACGAGCTAAAGAAACAGCTAGGCCCTGGCATGCCTGAAATAATGCCTGAAAGGCATTTTCTGAAACAACGTGCCTGAACGCCCTTTTCGTGCCTATCTTGCCTATCTTCTGCGAGGCAAAGCAAGGCATGTGTCAAAACGACGAAAAGGCACTAAAATATAACGCCGTTAGGTGGGAACTCCCAAAATTAGGGGAACGGGGGCTATTTTTACATATATGTACGGTCAGTTCAGTATAATGTTATCTTATATTTTGCTTATGTGACTACTAAGTAATTTCTGTAAGTCTTTTTTAGAACACTACACATTGTCGAATGGCAAGCATAACAATAATAAATGAATCCATACTAATTCTAAATATTTATATTTTCGTGGCAGTTCTGTGATGTTTGCCCATCACGGACGCCGTCGTCCGAGACGCGGCAAAAAGCCTAACGGGCGTCGCGTATGCTCTCAAGACGGAGGAGGTGCGTGCCCTGGTCTTGACGTCCATGGAGGACTTGCGCGAGAACCCGTACGAGCGCTTCTGTGACCACGAGAAGGCCAAGTTCAGGAAGCTCCTTCAGATGTACAAGGCTGCGCGTGCGTGTGATCTGCGCTCGCACCATCTCGCTATACGCCGATGCGCACGCAGTGGAGTAAAAGGGGTTGCTTGGCTTCGAGTTCGTGACCCTCGAGCTTTTGCTCGAGCTCAAGGCGGAACTTGTCGTCTGCTTCCTTCTCGTCAAGAATCTTCCCGACCTCAGCATCTCTACCAGGGACTTCTGGCTCGCCCACAAGCAGCAGCTCCCCACGTGGTTCGGTCTGGTCCATAGACTCTGGCTTATCCAGCCGTCATCGGGAATTGTGGTCGGCAATAATGATGGAGCGCGCGTTCTCGGGAATGAACAACATCTTTGGCGCGCAGCAGACGACGGTACTGAACGATCTGTTCGAGCTGTCCGTCATGTGGTGCCACAACCGTGGAATTCGCCGCGGCGCCAGAAAGGACGCTGCGGACGGGGGTAATTCGGGTGGTTGTGCTGCGGGTGGGGGTGCTAGTGCTAGCTCGGCCTTGGAGAATGACAACAGGTCGGGAAGTAGCTGCAGCGAGGACAGCAACTCCGACGGCGATGAAAGGGGAACCGACGACGGATAAAATGCTCCGTAGGTTGCGGTAGAGGGGTCAACAGTCACCACCAATCGTAGTGTGCCGTGGAGTGATTGATCATTGGTTGGCGTAGGACATCACTCTTGCTTGGCATTTTCTGATACAGACTCTGCGCCCCCCCGGCGAACATCCGGTACCATGTTGCCGTCACGATGTAAACTAGGCAACGGCCTTTCGGGGTTGCGGGTGGTGCTTGCTTGTGTTTTTTCGTGTCCGATGGTTCGACCGATGATATCGTTGAAGGGTGATGTGGCAGAACTCAACGATGGGGCCTGAGAATTTGCTCGCACACTCATGCACAAGTTGGATTTCAAGTTGTTGGTTTGTTTCCATGAACAGTGCGAATCAAACCTCGTTTTGTTTTATACCAGGTATATGTTTTCAGAGAGCGTGTGCTGTTCCATGTTTACGGCGGTATGTACGCGAAAAACACAAAACGTTATTATTGTGGTCAATATTGCTACAACAGTAGGTAATACGCATAATCATACCTCAGTCCTCCCATCTGCTGTAACAGCAGTTGTATGTCTATTATTTCATTTTGTTGCTCCCAAACTAAAATCAAGTATATGCGTAGTGCCTCAGTGTGTCCACAAAAACAAAGGCGTGCCGTTCCGAAGGGAAAAAGCACACTAATTCCAAGTAGGTCGTCAAGTGGGTCGTCTCCAACAACGTAAGTGCAGTTCTAAACGTGATACAGGCATGTGTTGGGCGAGATAGGCATTTTTGCCCAGAAATCATTAACTACTTGAAATTAGTGTGGGGTGTGCCTTGGGGGGGCTACATCAGATTTAAGGCACGTCTAAGGCATTTTCAGGCATTTGCCTGAAATAGATAGGCACGTTTCAGGCACGTTTAGGGCTTTCAGGCATTTTGCCTTACATGATGCCTACCAGGTATCTAAAAAAAAATCGCCTGCGGCGTGCCTATCTCCGCTTGGCTGAACGCCTTTTTGACTTGCCTTAAAGGCCAGGGCCTAGAAACAGTACCACTACGTACAACATACAAATACCGCAGCAAGAACCAAGGGAAATCACAGGCAAACCGAAGAACGAGGCAGTCTCCAGGTAGACGCAGCAGTTTGTCGTACGAGTAGCATAGCCATGTTCTCCCTGCTATTAAATGGCGGTCTGGTACCTTCCCACCCTTCTTACCGTCGCCGTCCTGCGTTCGTCATCCGTGCAAGTCGGGTTATCTCTATATCGTGGACGCCGATACGAAATTACGACTACCATCCCACTGATGTACGGTATACGGCTCCACCGCTGGGCTGTGACGATCGTTCCTACCGCTACGAAACCCAAATTATGTAAAACCCGGTTGAAAGGCCCACAAGCAACCTGAAACTAGCGCAATCGGTGGAACAACCGGGAAGTGTCGTGCTTCCCAGCCGAGTGTTGATTATTATGATTATTTTTGGAATCTTCCTATGGGCTCCAGCACTTTTGTGTGACCACGGACTCCTTACTTTGAGCGGTTTAATGTTGTGATCACAGGAACAAGTCCCGAGAGGCAAATAAAGGCAAGAAAACGCTGCTGACACACCGGCCCACTTGCAACCAGTTCATTCAGCACAACAAGACTTCACTCGGTGAGTTAAGATCTGAAAAAGTATTCTGGTGTAGAGGTGTGTTTGCGGGCGGTGTTGACGTTTTGCGTCTCGTAGCCCTCTCTCTGGACCTTGTTTTTGGGTTGCTGGCGGGGGTGTGCTGTTCACGTTTTTGAACCGTTAGTCGCTTCTCCCAGTGGACGTCCCGCGCACCCGGTGTCCGTGCCGATTTTGTTCAATCCTATAGAAATTCAAGCTCTCTGGCCACCAAACTCTGTGGTCACTAAAAGTAGACTTCGCCATCGAGCCGGACGGAGCTGTTTGTTGGCATTGGCAACTGGGGGCCATCACCCGCTCTCAGCCGTCTTATAAACCTGTTATGTTTTTTGGGGATGTGTACCTGCCCTTACTTCCGTCTTTGTTGTCGTTCCGAGTGAGTACTAAAAACATGGTATATCTACTCATCTTGCAATTTCGCATGGAATGAATGGAATGTATGGGTACACTACAACTTTCAACAAATGCAGCAACTACCGACCCTTTGTATCGGTAGCTGTTGGACACACCGGTCGAGAGCAACACGTAGTGCCTCGGCGAATCTGCTTTGTACGTTTCGTGCTTTTCACTTTCCCTCTATACAGCAGAGCAACGCACATATAGTACAACAACAGTGTTTTGGGTATACCTCTGTACGAGAAAGCGCTAGATGTGTACGGGGCAGCGCAAGCAGCAGGAGCTCTCGATTTCCCTGCTTGTCGTCCTTCCGTTTTTCTAGCGTGGCCTTGTAACCTTTTATATGCGTTCTATCCTATTGGTAGTCATCGCTATCAGTGTACCGCGAGCTTCTGGTCGTGAGTCAGACCCGAGGTAACAGCAGTGTTAAGTCTCTCCGCGCGCTCCTCCTCGGAAAAGCAGGTTTTCCCAACTGGCAGCCGTCGTGTGGCGCGCAAGGCAACGGTCACCCACACCTCCATAGATAAAAATATCCCTGAAGTCTGCAGGGGGACCAACATCGCTGCACACCCGGCTATTAATAGATAGGTGCACTTGCATTTTGGTTGCTGGCGTATGTATGTATGTTGTGTCGGCCGCACCTAGTGCGAAGGCATGGTATTGCGTAGGGTATTAATGCATTACGGTGAGTTATCTCTGTGTCGTAGTCTGCGACCACAGAGCTCGTATCTTTCTAGGGTGAAGAATCAGCACGGACATCGGGCTTGCTGGATGTCGACGAGTAGAAGAAAGGTTTAATGTGAAGAACACACACACTTGCATAAGCACACAACACAGGTAGCATAAAACGGAGTTATATTATGTGGACCTTCCAGCATCCCAGCAGGTATCGATATCGCATGCATTCCTACTTATCAGAGTAAGTATTAGACCGGCTAGGATCTCCTATTATTAGAATGACCCAGACGCCAGACGCCATAGACTGCCTTTACGATGACATTGATAATTGATAGTCGATAATGTTGAACTTTGTTTTGTAATAAGAGATGTATTGCCCTCACGGTAAATTGTTTCCATATTCTCCTGTCTTTTTATGACGGCAGCCGTCGATGACACCGATAACCAAAACAAATAAACATCAGCACTCACTGGCAGTTTCAATACGTCGATGATCAGAGAAAATCGGCATTCATTCATTTGCGAGTCGCCTCGTCGCCAAATATTTCTTTACATCCTTGGTTTCCACCAGTGCAGTGTACGTCTGCCAGGGCGTATTTTCAGTATTTTGTGATAGATATCGTCAATGGACTTGTACCAATACACCAGTTTCAGATCATAGTTTAGGTGAAGTTTTGACTGTGAGGGAAATTAAACTACACAGACAGTTATTAATAGTTACTCGAACTGCCGCGTTTTCCCCCCCGGCGGGCGCGACGACACCATGTAATTGTTCGTCTATCATTCCTCTGAGTCTTTGATTTTCACTGGCGTGTTTTCCCTCTCTTGCCATTTATGTATGTTTCTGGATTGCTAGTGTATGAATGTTGTTTTACAGCAGTATTCGTAGTCAGTGAGATGGGGCATGACATTGAGTTGTCTACTCTCTTGTTGCTGCATTGCAGATTTACTATCTCTGTCCCTTGGTTGTGTGAACACAGAGTTTGTATGTACGACTATATCCCTAAGATGAAATCAGCACAGACGCCGCTAGCTGTTGTGTGTGGATGTGCTCGACGTCGACGAGTTGAAAGACGGGCAGATGATATCAAAAACACCTACAAACACATGCCGAAGAGGGAGGAGACAACGCTTGCAATCGTGCTGAGATGCTACAACATACACCCGCCTGGTAATTCAGATACATTGACCGAGAGAAGTATTAAAGGTTGAAAAGGAAAGAGAACTCAGAAACAAAGACATGTAGTACTTTTGAATTAAACAACCAAGAAAGTAGATGCGTCAAGTGGTGCACTTGTAAAGTACACAGGGATGTCGACTGCTCCAAAGAGCACCCGTCTTCTATATAATATCAGCTCTTCTTCTTGCTCCGGCTGTGTGTCCAATACGCTTGAGACGAAGGGAGACAACAGAGTAAGAGGTGGATCCTTCTGCACGAACGCTGGACTCTACTCTTCTCGTTACACTTACAAATAATATACTTCGAGTTACCTGGTATGTGTATATATATGATCTACGGAGGCATTCTACGAGGTACATTCTCATTTCGAGTACCTGACCTGTCCAGTACGAGCGCCTTTCCCATACGAGACTGGTTAGCACGCCATTTTTTTCTCATACGTACATATCTCTCTTGTAGTGAAATACGGGTACTCAGTTATATTTCCGAATATCGGGAATACCATCACATTAGCCCACCCTGAATAGTAGCGAATGCAGATGACACGGCGATCAAAATATATATGTCAAAAGAAATATCTATAGACATCGAGAAGGGCGGTCAAAGATGCGGCTAGTCGAAACAAATCAAAAAAGAGAGGAACTAGACGTACTCCACACCGTCGGTCTACGCCAAATGCCAAGTGGAGCACTTGCATGTACACAGGGATTTCGATTGTTGCGACGGGGACTCGTCTTCTAGATGTCAGCTTTTCTTTTTTTTGCTCGTGTCTCTGATATGCTCGAGACGCAGGGAGACAAACAGAGCAAGGGAAGTAGGTCCGTTAGCACGGACGCAGGACCCAACTCTTCTCGTTAAACAAATATATCCCTTGACAAAAGACCTAAAGAGACAATCTACGCGTAAGGTTCCCATTGCGAGTATCTAACACGTTGGATATGAATGCAATTCTCATACTATTATAGACTGCTTTCCATACCATCTATTTCCATGGGCACGAATATCTCTTATATTTCTGTACGGGTACTTATTCTCTTGACGAAGATTGGGAAAACCATGACAATACGTACTGTATTGTCTACTCTGCTAATCTCACAAGAAGTGTGCATCAATGCGTCGTGGTGTTGTGACCACGGATCTTGCATATCTCTATGATCGAAGAATCGGAACGGACACTGGGTGTACTGGTTCGGAGAAAAGACAGCGAAATTTGAAAACACACATCGGAAACATTCCATGCCCCCCCGTGGGCGGTTGTTAGAAGAGGTTGAGAAAAAAAAGCAGGTACACTTGGTTATTCATGGATCAAGAACAGGCACGAACCAAACAAAAGCAAAGAACATACGCGCCTTGAGCTTTCGGATTGGCCAGCCTCACTTCGTTGTACCTGTCGTGGCTTGAAACTGGCCAGGTTCACCTGGATTTGTCTCCTTTGTCTAGTTTTCAGCTGTTTTGGCTTGTGCGTGGGAGAAGGGTGCCAGATGGGATCGTATCCGGGCGGGATGAGGTCCGGGTGGGATCAGGAAGCAGAGTGTGCTGACTTTGGGTATTGACGACTTTACACCGTTCGACGATCCCCGACTGTTCATGGTTCGCGCTTCGCGCTTACGGCGTCCAACGGCTCCTTGGCTAACTCTGTTACTATGCACCTTGTGGGTGGGAACAGGGTGGCAAATATGGGATACCACCAGGAACAGATCTCACTCAGACCTGGTCCCGTCGTCCGGATATGATCCCACGTTTGCCACCCTGCTGATCCCACCCACAAGGTGCATAACACCACAATTAGCCCGGGACCCACCGAAAGCCGTCAGCGCGAAGCGCGAGTAGTACACGGTCAGAAATCGTCGAACGGTAAAAACTCATCAAAGGCAAAATACCAAATTGGCACACTCGGATTTCCTCGTGCCACCCGGACCTGATCTCACCCGCGGACAGATACTATTCCAATTGGCACCCTGCTTCCACCCACAATGTGCAAAAGCATATACCGCATATATGTAGCCTTCCGCAGGATCCGATGGAAGCCATAAGCTCGAACCGTGTACCGTAAAACATGCATTAATAATTGTCGGATGAAAGGTGGTAAAAGATCGTCAAAATTATGGCGTGGGGTGTGTGTGTGTTCTTCACATTAAACCGTTATTCTATTCGTCGACATCCAGCAAGCCCAGTGTCCGTGCTGATTCTTCACGCTCGAAAGATACGAGCTCTGTGGTCACAGACTACGCACGACACAGAGATAATACACCGTAATGCATTAATAGCCTACGCAATACCATGCCTTCGCACTAGGTGCGGCCTACACAACATACATACATACGCCAGCAACCAAAATACACCATAAAGAAAGAGAAGCAACAAAGAAACCAAACCGAAAAAGAAAAAGAAAAAAGAAAATACACAGCAGTATATGCATGATTGTAGCAGACCAAGTATTGGATTTTTTACGATTTCAACCTTCTATTCATGACACATATGGGAGGCTATTTAGTAGATAGCAGGTTATTTCGTAGATTCCCTTTGTTCGCCACCAGAGGGACATTCCTTCTTTATCTTGGAAAAAAACGTGAACAGACGAAGAATACAAGTGAGAATAGTGAAGAAACCCCCCAAAAAATATTAAACACCCCGAAGTTTCAAGAAAGCGGAATTGTCCAACACCGTATCAAAAGTTTTGATATGCGTCAACTGCTGCCGCTATCTGGAGGGTACTTTGTGATTTGGTTTGTCTGTTATTTTCCCTTGGTTCTTAGTCTCACTCTGTTCATGAGTGCGAGAAGAGTGGTTATCTTTTTTTTTTTTAAGCGCGCTTTTTTTCCGATTGTCTTCCACATCCCCTGCTGCGGGGAGGCACGACAGTTTTGTTCTTTCTTTCCCTTAGTTCATCGATGATTGTTATGTATGTCGTGCCTGTCATATCCAGTGGTTGATGTTGTTTTCACAATAACTCGTCGCCGCAGCAGCAGTAGTACAATGTACTATGTGGTCGCAGGATAGGCTCCAGTAACTCTGGAGTGGGAGAAAATACCTCGATAGAAATGAAAAAAACATGCAAAAAAATAATACAACTGATACTGCACTATATCTACACCTCGGACAAAAAAAAGTGAGGTCCGCCCACGTAGGTATCAGGTACATCCGGTACGTACGCTGTTTAAAGTCGCCATAGAAACCGAGAAGACCGGATACTACCCAGGAAATAATAGAAAGTATGAAAAAAACAACTCGACGTCGACAAATCAAAAGCGAGCAGAGAAGAAGTCAAAAATCAAAAATAGAAGAAAAACAATCAATTCAAGCAAGAAAGCAAGTATGATGATATGACATTCCAATGTCTACTGCTGTGCTTACTTCATACCAGGTACGTAGCAATGTAGTATATATTTGGCGTTGTTTGTGACCACAGGATTACTTGTATCTCTCTAGGATTGAAGAATCAGCACGGACACTGGTTGTGCTGGATGTCGACGGCTATAAATAACGGTTCAGTGTGAACAACACTGTTGTGAAGTTGGGGTGCAGTTATATAAGCTGGAAAGGGGCACAGGGATGTCGGTGCAGGGTACATCACCCGGCTTGTGGTACACGAACATCTTATAAATGGTTCTCCAGTGGGGAGAGAACCCGAGTGAGCGATAGTGGGTTTCGCCAGGAACACAACTCAGCCCAGACGTTGACCAAAGTGCAAAGCTAACTTGTACGCAGATACCGTCTATCGGGACGTTGTCATGCAGAAGATTCCAACTGTAGCAGAATGTTCTAAACCGGGACGTTGTTGTACAGAAGGTCCCCAGAACTCGAACACAGTGTCCTGCGGGCAAAGGGAATGTCTGAAATGCTTTACTTTGACTACTATTTTTCTTGCGTTGATCCTGTGTGATTTTCATTGTTTTTCTTTCTCTACCTTTCTTCGATTGGTAAGCCTTTTGGAAGGAGTCGTGTGGCGTGGTGGGTGGATGACGAGCCTGCTTTGCTTGTTTCGTATTGTCTGACGCCGAGGAGCCGGGCATAGTTGACGAACGCTGGATGGAGGCGGCAGGCAGGGTAGTAAGGTACCATGCGTAAAAGGGAGAACCTGGCTGTGCTACTCGTAACATGAACTGAGGCTGCTTCCTGGAGGATGCTTTGTGCTTTGATTTGCCTTTTATTTTCCCTTGGTTCTTAGTCTTACTTTGTCTACGACGAGTAGTGGTGTTTTTCATACATATATATATATTTTTTTCGAGCTCGTTTTTTTCAAGTGTCTGCACATCTTTTGCGCGGGGCGCACGACGGTTTGTGTCTTAAATTTTTGTCCTTGTTTCTTTTCCATCTCGATTTGTCTTTGTTGTTTTTTGTTTTTTTGCAATTTTTTTTGTTCGTTCCGTCTCGTTTCTCTATTTCATGGAATGTGTGTCTCGTGCCTGTCGTATCCAGTATGATGGCAAGGCATTGCATTGCCCGTTGCTGTGCTGCATGCATGATGCGTGGCAACGTAGTCTGTGGCGTATCGTTTGTGACCACATATCTCGTAACAAATCTAGGATTGAATAATCGGCACGGACGCTGGTTGTGCTGGGTGTCGACGGGTAGAAAGAACGGTTAAAAAAACAAAATGTGAAGAAAACAACAACTGAATATTCCCTAATAGCGATGTATAACCACGTCCCCGGTGGCTTGGTAGGTGGTCCGCGAGCCTGTCAAGATCAATTTCGTGGGTTCGAGTCTCACCGAGTGCATGCTCGTAGGGGCTGTTTCTTGCATTAAAGAGATTGATTAGCGGAAAGCGCGAGAGCGTGAGTTAGCTACATTCGATGAAAATCGACGAGCAGTGGGAATGCTGAGCCCTATGCGCGATAAAAAATAAAGGCACGTACCGGGGGGGAGAAGGGAAGACACCTGTGACCACGGCTTGTCCAGAAGGTCGTCGAGGGTAACACCTCTTAAGAATTAGGCTGGAAAGTGAAAGTGATGAGTAAAAAATATATATATATATATATCGTCGAGGGTAAAACCTCCTACGAGTGGGCTGGAAAGTGAAAGTGATGAAAATAAAATAAAATAAAATAACATATATGCCAGGGTATATAAGATTGGCCTGCAGATATATTCCTACGATTCCACATACAACCTTACGCTATTCGTCCAAAGTTATGTCTGGTATCTGTCATCAGATATTAAGCAACCATACAAGGATCGGCATGTACGAGTACATACGCCGGCGTCCTGGGTGGCTTGTAGGTGGTCCGCGTGCCTAACAAGATCAATTTCATGGGTTCAAATCTCACCGAGTGCAAGCTCGTAGGGACTTTTTCTTGCATGAAAAATTGATGAGCGGAAAGCGCGAAAGCGTGAGTTGCTACATTCGATGAAAGTCGACGAGCAGTGGGAATGCTGAACCCTATGCGAGACAAAAATAAAAGGCACGTACCGGGGGGGAGAGGGGACGACACCTGTGACCACGGCTTCTCGATAAGATCGTCGAGGGTAAAACTTCCTACGAGTGGGCTGGAAATTTAAATTGATGATGAAAAAAAAAAAATATATATATATATATATATATGTATCTATATACGCGTTCCTCATGCGATGTGCTTCTCCATCACAACACACATACGTGTACACATGATTGTTCTTGAATCTTCTGTCACCCCCGCGTACAATAAACTTACTATAAAATTCTTGTCGTTTTCCGTCCAATAATGTTGTGACGATGAAACCGACGAAAATACACACCACCAGATATGCACTCCCCCTGTATTAATACGTGTTTTTTTTTTTTCCTTTTCTTTTTCAAATTTTTCGCGATCTGTTTGCTTTATCCCGAATGTTTAGGGAAAATTAAGCACCTACCAAAACAAACAAGGTTTGTGAGATAAAATGGCGCCAGTCTGGACCCTCGTTGCTGCTTTGGCTACCGTCGTCGTCGCCGCAAGCGGCCAGGCACTTCCTTCCGGTGAGTTTGCACGACTGAATGAGGTAAGGCAACCCCTGGCTTTACTATGATGATATAATGTATAATATGATGACAGCTAGTCGCCGCCGTATTTCCGACAAGATGCAGACGCGTTTGTATGCCATTGGTTCAAACAAGATCAGCTGTGAGTACGACTGATTGAGAAGGTTGAAACTTGTTTTGCTTCTACACCAGTTCTTTTTTTATATATTTGTTTTGGTCTGTCTCACAGTCTGTGACCACGGAATCAGTATCTCTCTAGGCTGGAGAATAAGGAATCAGGACGAACACTGGGTGTACTGATGAAGCTGGGTAAAAAGGACCTGTTTACTGTTTAATGTGAAGACAACAACAACCGAAAGTATGTACGTCAATTCGGTTGAAATCGGAGACCTCGTTTTCCAAATAAATCTCCTGAGTTTCTCGATTTGTAATTTCTGTATATCTCAAGACACAGTTTTTCTGCCACATATCGTTTTTGTTTAGCTCATGAATCTGCGATTTCATTGCTTGGTTACTTGTAGTAGTTGGACGTTATCCACACTCAACCTATTGCATATTACACACACCTGATATAAAATAGAAATACCATCTTCTGCCGCTGTAGTAGTGTAAAACCGACCGTACTTCAACCCCCCAGAGGGAGAGCGAGCGGGGTTTATTTCGACTGGCCCATCTCCCACACAGTGGAAGACCCCTGATCGTCCACATCCACGAGTAGTACCCCGTATCAAATAGGTAAACGGTCTTCTTCCTTTCTTTGTATCTCATCCCGTCCTATTATAGCTTCTTCTGTCATCTCAGTTCAACCACCCGTCTTGAACTTTATTGTCCTCCTAACCATCTCCCCTCCGTTCCGACATGCCAAGGATTCAACACTTTAGTCTTCTTCGCAAACCCCAGATTCCCTCGGTTCAGTGTTCTACCATGTTATGCGCGATGTGTTTTTCTGGGGGTTATTATAAATGAGTGCTGGACCTTGTCCGCGCTTAATTTAACCTCGTATATACAACACACTCGATATAGACTGCCAACCTAGGCTGTACTATAAACCTACGTTTCCCCCGCCTGAAAACAGCAGTACCATAGTGGACACACCTTGATAGTAGATCTTCCTGGGGTAGCTTATTAGGCACTCTGATTGGCTCGGGGCATGTTTTACGCGGCTTAATCAACTTTCGAGTCTTTCCCAACCACAGCATCCCGAGTCATCCCGAGTCAACCTAGAGTCTTCCCAAGTTCAGCATCCACGCCGGCCGAGCCAAAGTCTTAACAAGCACAGCATCCCAGCACTGACCTCTGGCATAGGGTTAGGGTTAGGGATAGGGTTCGGGTTGGAGGGTCGGCTTCAGGCGACCAACACAAAACCCCCATAAAGATCTGTCAAGGTCTCTCCACCCCTCAGTGTTTCCATTTCACATGTACTACGAAGTCATCATACATGTTTTACGTTTCGTATCACGTATTTGTTGTTTTCTACCTGTATCCCCGCCCCATTTAGTCCACGGCCCTGACTGAATTCCTCCGGCCATTATGTACAGCAGTAGCGGCTAAACCTCTTGAAACATCATCCTCATCTCTTGTCGTTATTGCTTACACCATAGAGAATTCGCCTTTCCACCTCCCTTGACTTTGGATTTCGATTGTCGCCACCCCTCCTTCTGCAAGACTTTGTCTCGTTGCTCCACCGATCTGTCTCGAATGCAGCCTATACTCTCCTGGTACCTACCCTCTATTTCCCACTCAATCTCTCAGTGACACTGTGACCTGGTTACGAGTCCACATTCTTCATCCACTCTCGTTCGCGTACCTAGCAAGAGGACTTAAGTCCAAGCTAGGGTATAGCAGTATTACTTTGAGCACCACCTCGAAGCCGCCGGCCTTACCCTCAAACAAATACCAGGTATGAAACAGACGGTGGCGTGCTTTCCAAACTTGTGTCACTCGGACCAACCACCGTTTTCTTGCATGAAACCCTATTTCCTTTCCCCTCTCTCATATACGGTACCAGGTATATATTATCATCACACCAATAATAATGGTATTTTCACCCGATCAGGGCACTGCTGTCACATGTCAGGCGCTTGCAACTGGCTGTGCAATACAGCGTGAAACAAATCTCCCCCAGTGCTTTGTACACCAACCTCGTTGTATGTTTTTTGTCGTGGTATGCAAACATCTCTGACGCACGGCCAACAACTAAAAACGAGACCGCAATTGGTTATTACGAGGGACCATAGTAAATGGGACCTACGGTACACTCAACAACCTTTACATTTACAATTTTTACTAACAATGTTTGGGCCTATTTACTATGGTCCCACGTAAGAATAGCATCATCGATGTCACTTTTCCTCGTTCAACTTGCCCAACTTATATCTAGTGCTTGTCCACAACCATGCACGAGTAGAACTCCGTACTACAGCAGTGGGTCGTCTTCCCAGTTCAACCAACGGCACCTTTCGGGCCCTCATATCTATCCCCACTGTATCAAACTGGCCAACGATTCAACACCTCTCCACAAAACCCAGATTTCCTCGGTTCATTCTTCCACTTTGTAACAAGATGGAAAAAGTATGAAACGATCAGCATTGTTGAAGTATTTTGAACAAAAACTCTCGAGAAAATCAGGGAGTGAACAATTCCTTCACGAGAAACAAAGAACAAATATGGAAAATTGGGAACGCTGGAAAAACAAGGACAAAAACGTTCGTTCGATGAGTCGGCCCTTCGGTATGGACGCGGATGATGTGGGGGCGTAACATTGACGAGGAAGGGGTAGGATTAGGGTAAACCAGCATTTATTTCACAAGGGAGGTACAGCAGTAGCGGCTAGTACGAACCCCTTAAGATTCAAAGTGGAATGTTAAGTGTAAGGCGGTATGGACCTAGGGACCGACCACTGCTAGCAGGTTGATGCCTTTGGCTCTGTTCTGGTCACTCACACGAAGTCCTTGACGATGTTATAAGCTCTTCTTGTATTAGTTGCCGTTTGCCTCGCACAAAGGCTTCTGAACGAAGGGGCGAGGTGCTCATCAGAGAACCAGGCGACAACGCCTGCCAGGTATGACGAGGAGACGATTGCTACAAACCATAACACCGAAACAGGAGACAGGGGATATACGGCCGCAACAAGGGGGAGGGGATACCATAACACTAGCCCACACTGAAGGGCCGTATATGGAGATTCATAGAAAACTCAGGCAAAAACAAAACCAATCCGGAGAATTCGGAGAATGGATCGAAGATGCGGCATTTTACAACCCACTCCCACACCTCTAACTTGTAAGGCGGTATCCGATTACATGTGGACATTTCGACCATTTGTTAAGATTCACCGAAGAGAAACGAGTATACTAGAAGTACGAGTACTCCTCTTTATTTACATTTTTCGTTTTTAGTCATCACCATCGCCTTCCAGCTTAGAAACTAGTTTTTGGTTTTACCCTCAGCGATCTTCTTCTATGCTTCGGTTCTACAGCAACTGTAGTTTAATATTTCTGCAGTAACATGTTCGATTTAAGTCAGAATAAAACAACCACGTATACTGCTGTAAAAGGTGTACAATTCCTTGTCATGGGACAGCATGTATGTTGATTTCGCATCAATAGCATTATTAAAGAGGGAACGCGAAGGTGTGCGTGCGGAACTCTTCCGAGTTCGTGCAAAAACACCGTGAAAAATGCATCTCGTAGTGCGTCTTTGTTTGGATCTACCCGCGAAAATGGATAGCGTGTTTTAAACGCGTAGATAGATGACGCGTGCTGCGATTGACAAGGTCATTGTAACATATTTCCCAAACTATTTCTCGCTGACGGGGTGCCGTTACATAGTGTTTAAAACAGTTGATGGAGTGAGGAGTGTGACAGACGCTTCAAAACGCCGTGCTCTTAGCTGCATCAGGCTGCGTTGATTCCCATTTTACCATCTTTCTTACAGTATAGGCCCGCCGATAAGAATGTGCCCAACAAAAACATATTGCCCACTCTTTGGAGAACGCTAAGAAAATTGGGTCAGGAGAAGCGGCTCGGTGTTGAACTCCGCAATAGATCCCATACAATCGCCACTGCTCAATCAAGATTGGATGAAGATGGCGCTCGGAAAACAAGCTCAGGCTTGCCCATAGTAGGTGCTTCTTGTTGGCGGGCGCATACTGCTGTGCTTTATTCTAACAAAGTTATTTTCGTGAGGTTATTTTTGCTGCTCGGTGAGGCGCGTCCGCGCCAAAACCTTAAGCTTCGTGGGAGGGGCGCGTGCTGTGGTGCGGTTTTGGGTTTCCGGGAAGATCGAATCCTTTCTCTCGAGTCTTTGCGCTAGTATTTACGATAGCTATATATACTATGCGTAGCAGCAGGACTGTTCACAGCAGTAGTAGTATGCTGGTTGGTATCTGGCACCTTGGAGTCTGATCAGGTAAGTACACCAGTTGCTTGGACACGGTCGTCTCACAACTACTTTTTTGTTTCTGGCCTCAACTTTAGACCGTTGTGAAAAATTGTTCAATCCAAACGGCGTTTTTTTTTCACACATTAAAAAAACAAAAAGCTAAATGAGTTGTGGTCCCTACATATCCCTTGTAGCACTGCAGTCCGGTCGTGGGGGCGAACTACTCACAAAATGTGTGGCCTGTCCCCAAAACGCCCGGTTACTCAAACCTCTCTTTTTCTATTTTCTTGTACACTGCTATCGAGAAACTATACGTAGAGCTACAGTAGGCCAATGTATAGGGCTGGGCACAGGCACAGTGTAAGTGGTAAAAGCTACTGATTGACTCGGCCAGTACATTCGCCAGCAGATTTACTTTTCGGACGCCCACCAAACACACCATGCTGCTGTACCTTATAACGGGACCCACCAGATGTGTCTGAGTACTGTACGAGAGAAGATGATCGTCACAGGATCGCCGACACCCGCAGTGTTTCCCGGCGAACAATGCGGTTTCGATCCCTGAACTTCGTGAGAAAATAACCCAAATGCGCATGTGTTGGGCCTGCGGCGGCGCCTCTAGTGAGCTACAGCCATTACACTGCTGCAATCCAGTTCATACGGTTGAGTCAGCCAGCGCCCAGCCTTACTGTGATAGGATTGGTCACCGCGTTGCCCTTCTGGCGCTTCTCTAAAACATTTTTTTCCCGTATATGAGGCCTGTTGAGTTCTTCTGCTTTTATACAAGTGAGAAGCGGCAGACGACGCGGGGTGTATCACCTACTTTAACCTCCGTGAGAGGGTGGTAACGAGAGAGCGCGAAACAGATGAGTATGTTCCAACCCTGGGGCACGCTTGAGAAGGAGGAGTAACGCCAGTTTTTTAACACAGTATGGATCAACAAGAAATATTTTCGTGTGAGCAAGCATTAGAATTTCAAGGTGAAGGCATCCGTATTTACGTTGAGCTTTGACGATCCCAAATAAGGTAGGGCAGGGCTCGTCGCTGAGCACATTTTCTTAATCAACTTCTCTTGAGTATCCCTATAGAAGTAAACTTCTATGTTCCTATTAGGCTCCTTTTATATGGGCCTATACTCTGCAAGTCACCCCTGACGGGTCGTGCTTGTGCACACGAACATATATGAGAAGGGCTCTCGTAGGATTTTTGATGGTGCATTGCGTTAACTTTGTTGATTTCAGTACAGCATCTGCCCTGCTCGCGCCTGTCTGGGTAGCTCGGCGTGTTGGTGCCAATTCACTCAGCCAGAGCCCCTCGCTAATGCCAAGCCTGCTGCCATCTTGTCACTCCGGTTCTCCTCGTGTGTTTCGTGTATTGCAGTGGGAACAGCGACGGCCACTGGAGGCAGCCTTCGCGGGGGAGGTCGTCGACTCCAGGTATGAGACGGTTTGAAATGTGGAGGAGATGGTTATTTCACATGTCGGAAAGGCTATCGATTCCCCCCCCAGATATTTCAAGACAGATCTATCACTCCTCGTTTTGCAGATAGCCTACTAGCTCATGCCGTCGGATGGCACTTGTATAACCTGCGTGGCACAGCACATGTTTCCTGTTTTTAGATAGACGCGTTCAACGATAGAGGTAGCACATTTCCGGAAAAATGCTATCTGAAGGACGGGGGTTCTTCAACCCAAAATTGTCGGACTACCAATCTTGTTTCGAAAAATGACGATTTCTTATACTTGGGCCATGGGAATATCCATCGGGATGAAATTTGATTTTCGCTGACATCAGTTTTCGGGTGAGGTATGGAGCTCCTTGAGGTCAAGTGAGGAGCTGCAGAAAAAATAGGGTGAAGCTCTATCGTAGAA
The DNA here is from genome assembly GCA_031763025.1 of Macrocystis pyrifera. Taxonomy (NCBI): domain Eukaryota; class Phaeophyceae; order Laminariales; family Laminariaceae; genus Macrocystis; species Macrocystis pyrifera. Next base: position 9,752,398 of record JASSKH010000020.1, on the reverse strand, counting down.
CGCCTCGATAAGTAGTATGCACACCCTGTACAACCTTCTGCGACAGCGGGTGGGGAACGAGACCATGTAGTGTAGATCGTTATATGTCCGAAGCGTGAAATAGATCATTTCGCTTGACCTTTAACCCCATTCGTGGCATCGGGGGTGCGTGCTGTGCCTCGTGACCCTTTCTTCGTGAGGGGGGCAAGTGTACGGTCTTGGTCGGTGTGATTAAGCAAGAACACTACGCTAGTGTCGCCCTGATGTAGAGAAGCTTTAAATGACGCAAGCTTGATGTTTCTACAACTTTTCGGTGTCGCCCATACACGAAACAAGGAGTGTATCGCAAGTTCAAGACCCCTTAGGGTCGATCTGGAGCAAACATTTTAATCCCAACAGACTTACCCCTTGACACTGTGATAAAGAGACGTGTATTGGTCAATGTGATTGCCCCAAAGCTAGACTGTGCAGGCTGAGAAGCATCGGAGGGGAACGCTAGGCTGAGAGACACGACGGAAACTTTAGCGACGAAAACAGCTTTAATTTCCAAATACTACACGCGTTCTACAGCATCAAGAGCAGCACTGGGAGTACCTACTTGGGACCAGATGCGTGACTAATTTGAATGGCATATACAGTGAAGAGCATGCAAAGTACCGGTGTCCCCTGTAACTTGGTACGTTGTCCGCGTGCCTACTAAGATATATTTCGTGGTTTCAAGTCTCACCGAGTGCATTCTCGTAAGGACGTTTTCTTGCATACTGATTGATTAGCGAAAAGCCCGAATACGTGAGATTGTCTCAGTTGATGAAAATCGACGAGCATTAGGAATGATGAACCCTACGCGCGATAAGTATTAAGGCACGTACCGGGGAGGGGAGAAAGGAGGACACCTGGGACCATGTCTTGTTCAGAAGGAGACCCTTACGGATAAACCCAAACGCATCGAGTTGAGCTGGAAAGTGAGAGTCAAAAGAAAGACGTTGTGAGCCATAGCCGACAGACCTATATGGGAGGAAGTAAAGAAAGGGCGGGCTGGAGTAAGGTTGGATAGCGTAGTCGAAAAGCATAAAATGATTTAGCAGGTGATCGAAACCAGATGGTGTGTATAGGTGAATGTGGGAGATAGAAGGAAAAGTAAAAATAGGATATAACTACAAAAAAGGCTGGCGCTGAGAAGCAAGGTAGAATATAACACAACGTATTTATTGAGGGAAGAAATGGAAACTAAAAGACCGGAAGCCCACTGTAATTCGTGGAAACATCGAAACCGTAATTTCGTGTAGGGGACTTTGACCTGTCAGAAAAGTCGTATATCAACAACCTGGAGGAGGAACTCCATTCGCAGATGTGCCCGTGTCGCAAAGCAACCGAAGGTAGAACTTCCATAGTGAGCGTGAAATGTACGCGGAGGAACCGGACGTGAATGAGGCGGAGATGAGCAATATAGAACAATGGAGAAAAGAACGAAGCTTCGTACACTAAATACCATGTATATAGTAGGAGATAAAGGGTCAGCGAAATTGTTCGTACGGGAATAGCATTGGCAACACGTTAGCATGTAATATTTAAATGTTATGCGGGTCAAACTTTTGAGGGTGTCTCTATTAGGAGTAGAAACGGTGCTACGTCTCAACACGGATGCGTGGTCAATGGACAAATCACGAAGTGAAGCAGGAAATGAGTCCCGCCCCCCTCGACCCCCCAACCTTTCCTCTCTGGCGCCCACTATTTGCTCATTGCGCGGCAGGAGGGGATGTGCAACTTCATCGGTTGCCCGGCCGGTTACACCCCGATTCCCGACGCCATGAACGTGGAGTGCAACGATGACCCGTGCGAACCTTCCCAGTGCTGCGAGGCGTTCTGCTCGTACCACCCTTGCCCCGCGAACTACATCCCCATTACCAACGCTGCCACAGCCATGTGCCCGGTCACCGGGTGTACCGACGATCTGTGCTGCAGTAAGTTCGTGTTCGCGCAATTCGGTCTTTCCCCAGTCGATGGTCTCGATCGAGACATTGCCGTAGACAGGCGAACCCTCTAGAAACTGTCGTCATTAACACCTTCGGTTCTCGGTATCGTGATACGTTCTATGCGAGAGGAGCACAATATCAACCGCAGGCGCAAAACCAAGTGCATATCATGGTTTTTTGCGTGTTGTAATCCGAAAAATTGCAGCATGAGCTTCAACGTGAACAGACCCTCAAGGAAAATCCAGCAAAAGGAACAACTTGAAGCTTAAAGAATAGTACTTGAACAAGGGGTAGGCAGCTGGTTATAGCAGACCTCCCGCAAACCTTATAATTTCCAACCAGATCCAGATCGACCAAATACTCGCAGAACGTTAAACTACCAGTTCGGGTCGGTCAATGCCCAAGCACTTCCTTGTCGGCTCGCGCTGCGGAAGACGGGTGTCGCCTATGGCTTTGTCAGGTTTCCTACCTGATGAGCTCGGCACCCCCGTCGAACAGCCGACGTGAAAACCGGAACGTTGAATGCCTCTAGTAATAGACAGATCACCAACGTAGGCAATATAACTCGTTTGAGGCAACGCAACCGTGACATCGCCCTGAGTAACGTGTCTTCCTCCTTGCTACCGCTTTGTCCATACACTCGATCTTGTTATTCGTTTCGCAGTGGACGGCAACGTCATGGACATGGAAGAGACCCCCACCGATACCACCACCCTAACCTCTACCATGACCGGCGCAACCGATGACTGCTGAGACCACGGCCGTCGTTGGGCCGTCGGATAACATCCGGTGGGTACGTACATCTGTGCGTTTCCCATAGTATAGATGTGTGTGAATAGGGGTGTTAGGGCGGGTTCAGGCGGGTATACCTGCTTATTACGTCTCACCGCTAACAGGCACAACCATCTGGCCCAGTAGTAGTATCAACAGCAGCAGCAGCAGCAGCAGCAGCAGCAGCAGCAGCAGCAGCAACAGCAACAGTCTTCGCCTCCACGAGCTACACCACCCACTCACCCACCCACCCACCCATTCCCACCCCACCTCAGGAGGGAACAACCACTCTTCTTCCGCTTCAGCCTGTTCAACGCTCTCCAACGCGTCGGCCCATATAGTTTCGTGCCTCGATTGGAGTCGGACGCTCATTGGCGCCTACTCGCGGGGGGCGACGCCACGTAGAAAATGCGTGTGGGGAGGACCTGGGTGCTGTCGGGAATTAGAGTCGGATCCGTTTTGCTCCGGTGGGGAAACGATGGGTGACCTGACGACGCGAGGGGGTTTCGCCGTTGCCTTGAATGGGCCTATATTTCCACGTTGTATGCGTTTAAAACGAAGGTAATCCTAAATAAGGCTACGTACAGTAGTACCGGGACCCTGGTTCAAAGCTGGGGTACTGGCGCACGGTAGGTGACGTTTTATTTGCGAGAACATGTGTGTTCCAGTACCACAACAGCTCCCAAGTATTGGGTTTCCCCGGGGAAACAGAGGTTGCGTTTTTTAGGAGGAACGTCTGTGAGAAGGGCGGTAGTGTACAAGGGCCGAGTCAGGCCCGGAGGTTTATCTCGACAAGTAGCGAAAGTAGCACCTACTGGGCCTAAACGAGTACCAGTACAAGCGCATCGACGTTTGAGCGCCAGCCCTGCCAAGCAACATGCAGTGTTTGTTCGCTTGGATTCGAGATTGGCAAATAAGGCGGCATGTTCGTTGAACCGCATTCGTTTGCCGTCGGTTATGCTGTAGATGTCGAAGATTGGCAACTGATTTTGCTCGTTGCTTGGTGAGCTTTGGCTTGGTGGTAACGGGCACAACTTCGATATCGATGTGTCGTCCCCCTAGGTCTTCTGCTTGGTTTCAACGGATATATCGCCGAGGTGGATATTCGGTATGATCGTGGAAATCTTCTTTTTTTTGTGTCAGAAACCTACACCAACGATATCGAGATATCCTCCAATGATAAGTACCATACGGAGTGAAAAGAACCTTGCAACGGCGTACATCACAGACATCCATGTACATGTTGGATTATACGTGCTTGGCGGGTGCTGTGGCTTTTTAATCTGGTACAGTTTGCGTGTCATTACATATACCCCCTTCACCTTGTATTGCCTATTTTCACGCGTCGTATGGCCTGTCACCACGTGCAATAACTCGTTTTCTCTCGAGGGTGGCCATGCGGGGATGGTGATCGCCTTCGAATACAGAAAGCGCGGTATAGTATCAAGACCACCAACACCGCACTCTACCTCCCACCAATCGTCCTGGCCGAAACCTGCTTGCATCTGGATACGTTGTACGTTGAACACTGTGGCTATCTCGTGTCGAGACGTTCGGTCGCCCCCAAAACATCAGCCTGTAGATTAGTCCTTTCTATTAAGTACTGCAGTTAGATTTTACCTTCACTTTCACTCCGGCGAGCGGATCTGTGCTTCACTCGACAGTGAACTTCAAGGTGGTTTGTTGGAACCACGTCGGCCGAAGCAAGACACACGAGGGGTCAACTGCGGTACGGGGTACCCGCGAAGCTAGACATCGGCGGGTCAGGTTGGCGTTTAATATTGGTGGTGGTCGCGGTGGTATCACCTCCTGCTGCTTTTTCTCCAGCCCCATTGTTTCTTGTTTCTGAAGGTTGAAGTTGTGGTCTGCACGGGCGACGGACGGGAATCAAATTAAACACGTGATACAGCGTTTTAACCCCGGCTCCCTGAAAAACATAAGGCGGACAGTGAAATTTGGAAATGATCACTTTGGCCCGGAACAAACGACTTCATGGCCGTGCATATCGTCAACGCAGAATGCTAAAATGCTTAACCCTCAAATACTAAGTAGTACAGTCGCCCAACAGAGTAGTAAGTAGTACAGTCGCCCAACAGAGTGCCTCTGACCGGCTGAAAACAAAGGGCCTATTAATAGTACAACTGACCCCCCGCGATTGTATCCTTGAGGTCGTGTTTGTCGTTACATCCGCGTAGGATTGTGCGCGATGTACGTGCAATTCAACAGCGTGGGTTTCCTGAGCAATGCCTACGGTGGCGGTCGGCTCATGGATGCACACACTATATCGAGATTGTCTCGTTATCTGAAGATCTGCTAGTCACTCTCTTTTGGATCCTGTTAGATCCGCTGAAAAACAAATAAGGATCTAGCCAAAGGGTAAGTGTGTCCAGCTTCAAACGTTCGCTTTCGAAGTTGGTTGTTGAACGAGGCATCTAGGAATCTCAGCAAGACTACGCAAGTGGAGAGCGTTAGCAAGTCTGGGCGTATAGTGGGCATTCAGCCATAATTCGCGTCTGACATATCAGGTCGTACTATTCCAATCTTCGTACAAAGCTCGGCCCCGTACATAGTAAAACCGGTTTCGTTCTTAAGTGCCGTGTTCCAGAAAAGGCTTGGAGACGTCCTGCTGCAACTTTCACCGCATCTGAACCGATCCGTTGTCAAGCCTTGCGTGCTGGGGGCGTTTGAAATATATCCGATGAAGGGGCCAGAGGTCGGCCGGTTGCACGATGGGGACGGTCGTAGTCTTGACCTTATATCATGGTACCGGGTAAGTGATTTCCGTTTGTATATCGGCTTGGTTGTGTATTAATACGCGACCGATGTAGGTAGGGTGGCGAATGTTTCGGGGTCAGGTCTGCCCTGAGGTTTTGGCTTTGTCTCCGGACTTTAGTGTTCAAAACCATCGGCGGCGCCGTAAAGTAAAAATTGTACGCATCTCAAATCGATCAACCGACGGCGGAGTGGTTGTGATGGCGTTCGTTTCTGAGAACGAAGCATCGAAGCAAGATAGGCATTCGAACCAAGCCGATTGTCGTCACATCCACAGCCTTCCTTCTAAATCGAAAGGAAACAAGCGCTCTCTAGATGAATAGTTCTGGCGGTAGGCCGTTCTCCGCAAGGCGTTTTTCCAACTATAATATGCATGTACGAGTATGTTAAAAAACAATAAGTGTTACCTTTCCCTCTGGTGCAAATACGTACTACAGTATGTCGAATACGTTACAACATTATTCAACTACAACCAAAAAATATTAAAATGTACGGGTTTGCACCTGCAGTCCACGCGGATTGTCAAATTCAGCTTTCGAGAGATGCGATGAACTCTCAAGTGGGTAGCCTCAACGCAGGTGACCGCTACCCGTACGATAGCACACGCTATGTTACATATGTGTGGTATGTGTGTAGCCTTTACATCAATCGGTTCTTTCCATCCCAAATCAAACTTGTCCCGCCCAATGTCCGCCCGGGTTCTTTATTTGTAGATGAATAATTATAGAAATCATGGTAGCGCACAAGTTTGGCTGCTATTATATATAATCCACGGAGTGTGAAAACATGGATGACAAAGGTATCGAGGTAGTGCGCAAATGGTAGGGCATGAAAAGTATACTCACAGCATTGTCAGATTATCTTGAGAGGAAATATCCCGTGAGGTATTGCGGAGATTCGGGGGGGTTTCGTGTCTGAGTGGATCTACGATCGGGATACCATCTTTACCCCTGAATTGTGTTTTAGGCCGCATGTGTCTGTGACGTACGCTGTGGCTTGCTACTTCTTCTTGTAATCTACTTCCTTTCCCGACTCCGTGTCGACGACTCCGTGTCGAGGACTCCGTGTCCAGGACTCCGCGTCCTTCAATCCAAACTACTAAACCGGGGTTAATCAGCCACCGTACAAAAGGGGGTCCGTCCACCCAGGGGCTAACACGCCACCGCCACCGCTGCTATCAAGTCCAGCTTCAATACATTTCATATCATCAACAGGGCTCCTCAGCCACGACAAGGGTACGGGTTGTTTATAGGGTTTATTTCGTCTTTCTTTTCCGCCGAGCATCGGGCTATCCCCCTCGGCAACAACAACAAGGGCGCCCGGAGCACAGGGGCTACTCAACACGCTAGCGTTGGTACGAGTCGTCCACGCTTCTGTGCAAAAGGGCTGTGAGGATGAGGTTCTTCCCGTTTAGGATTCCTTATCTGGGGACTTGGATTACGCCGGTCATCGATGGAGACATGGCGATGGGAGGAGGAGGAGGAGCAGCAGCATCTCCTCAGGATTCTGGTCAGGATGAGGCTGATCAGCGAGGGGTGGCCTCAGAGGAAAGGAGGGAGGATGCACGACAGGACCTGCCGAGTCCAGAGGACATCCGGCGGCTGACAATCCTGGCGGATCTGATACGTCAAGGGGTTGGGCAACAGAGCGGGCCCGCCCACCCTTCAGGCATGTCTACAACTGTAGAAGTACGAACTAAACTTGAGATTAGAGAGTGGACTGGTATGGTAGGAAAAGGAGAAAGCCTTCACACTAAGTTTAGGGTGTTTGAGAGTTCATTTCGTGCATATCTGGCAGCTGAGAAATTGTCTGACGTTCTTGGGTACGAGGACATTCCCGTAGGGTTGCCTGACGTGGATTTGGAAATGCTCAAATTGAACAGAGGTGCAGAAAGAGTGGAGAAGTCTTTGAGAGTATGGAACTTGCTGCTGACAAAAATCACCGACGGTCCGACTCAAAACCGAATCGTCGCGTCTGGGAGCCCTCAGCAAGGATGGAGGATTTTTGTGTCACAGTACAGAGAAGGATATGACATGGAGGGAGAGCGTTTAGAGAGGGAATGGAACGAGTTGTGGCAGGGCGATGGTGAAGATGTCTTGGAATACCTTCGTCGTGGGGAGACTATCGTGATGAACATGAACTCCCGCTTGGGCCCTAGTGGCCACGGTAAAAAGCCTGAAGATGTTGTATGTCGTCATATCGCCCGACGTCTAAACACCTCTTTTACCCGCGCTCGGGAATCCCTTATTTTTTTTCCGAATCTCTCGAGGAAACACCTGGAGTTTACCTTGACACAGGCCCAGCACGAGCGTCGGCAGTCCGGGGGAGAGGGACACCGAAGTGAGGAGACGAGGCACGCGCTCTACACTGGCGGCATGGGTCGGAGTGGACCATCCTACGGCAGGGGCCAGGATGATGGTGGAGCACGCGCTGCAGGATGGAACGGTGGAGGAGCACGCGCTGCAGGATGGAACGGTGGAGGAGCACGCGCTGCAGGATGGAACGGTGGAGGAGCAGGCGCTGCCGGATGGAACGGTGGCGGAGCAGGCGAGCGAGGCCCTCACCAACAGTCACCGATGTTCTGCAGACGACACGGCCCGAACGACTCCCACAACACCGCGGACTGCGTGGCCCTTCGACGGGAGTTCGAGGAATTCTTGGCCTTCCGCGAGCAGAGAGGAGCCCAGGGATTTGCGCATGAAGGCCGACAGACGGGGCGGGAAATTGACGGAATTCGCCGCCCGGACTTCGTGCAAGATCGACCCAGGGAGCAGCCACAACGTTCAGACGGGAATTGGGGTCGAGGCCTCCCGCCAAGGCAGGCACCTGGTCGTGGACGCGGGCCTGCAGGGTACACGGGTCGCCAACCGGGGGGGAGAGGTTTCGCGGACGGGCGTCCTTCCTCCTCCGGCGGCAGGGGGGCGAGCAGAGCACCGAATTTCCGCCCTAATTTTCCACCTCGCTCTGCCACCCACAACGGGCCCCCGCGTTACGCGAACTACGCTGGGCACAACGACGGCTACGGGTACAACGCTACTGCGGACGAGCGCTGGGCTGCTTCGGAATGGCAATCCTACGAGGAGCAGCAGTACTCCCCCGAGACGCAAGAGTACGGCCTCGCAGCTCAAGCGAGCGGCTCTCGGGAAGGCTACGGAGACGTAAGCGGAGGATACGGCTCAGGCTATTTCTCCGGCGGCGGGGGAGTTTACCCGCCGCAGCCCGCCGTTCATGGCGATGGCACATACGGCTCTTACGCAGGATACTCTCCAGCTGGACCAGACGCCTTTCAGCCGATGCGGTATCTGGAACCGAACGGCGCGTCACAGCAGCAGCAACAGCAGCAGCAGCAGCAGCAGCAGCAGCAGCAACAGCAGCAACAGCAATACGGAGTTCAGCAGCCCGCCAGCGCCGCCTCATTCTCTCTCACTTCGTCGTCTCCCTCTTCCGGATCGCCGTCGTCTCAAGGGCCTCTTCGTAGCTGTGTGGCATTGAATGTGTCTCGAGGCAAGTTTGATTTGGTGTCCGATTTGGTGTCTGATTCGGCGTCTGACTTGATTGATTTCGGTGTGGAATCTCCTGCTTCTGAGTGCAAGTCTGGTGTGACTAAGGAGAGTGAAACTGTGCTTGTGAGTGCGCATGTGACGGAATCTGCTGTGAGTGCTGCTTTGCTGTGCGAACCCCAATCCTCGCTCACTCCCTCCCCTCCCGGAAGTGAGAAATGGACGTCTGATTCTGGATCCACGTCGTACGTAACGAACGACAAGACTCTCATGTACGATTTGCGTGACGTTGAGCCAAACCGCGAGTTCATCCAGATTGGAAACAAAGGCATGATTCCCGTGGTAGGGGTAGGAAGCATCAACTTGCGATTCCACATGTATGATGAAGACGGATTCGTGAAGGATTTTGACGTGCAATTGAAGGAAGTTTTGTATGCACCACAGATCGGCTTCAACCTTTTTTCCGCGTGGAAAGCTTCTCACCGCCAGGTCGTTACCCTCGATCCCACGGGTACCCACCTCATGGAAGGGCAACTCAACTTTGCACGTGGTAAATCGAGCGATTTCTTGTATGCCACACGTTTGCCCAACGACCCAAGCAGGCAGGTGATCAGTGTTCCCCGATTGTTTCCGACTCCGTCTTGCCCGCCTGCATCAGATGACGTACGTGATGTTGCGAATTCGTTTTTCGACTTGTCTTTGTGTGCAGAAACGCATCCCGACATGCACCTCGGTCGGGAAGTCGAGGGAGTTCTGAGTGACGTGAGGCCTGACGGTGGTTGTGATGAGAGTTCCAGTTGGTGTTTCTCGCCTGAAGTGATCTCAGAGAGTGAAGCAGAAATGGACGCGCGACAGTTTGACAGAATAGAGCATGAGCAGGCGAATGCTGTTTTGGGTCCCGGTTCGAATCCGTTCTTTGTGGGAAACCGCACGTCACACATCGACGTTAACGACTTCCACCGTGCGAATGGCCACCTTTCCGAATTTCTGTTGCGAGAGACCGCCCGCCAACAGGGTATCACTCTCACAGGTGTGATGCAGCCGTGTGGGGATTGCATGGCAGCGAAGGGGAGGAACACACCCGTGAAAAAAAGGGCGGGCTCGCGGGCGGAGGAGCCGAACGACCTCGTGCACCTCGACTTCTGCGGGCCGTACAGCGCTTCCCTCGGCGGCAATTGCTACATGCTGTACGCCGTGGATAGCGCGACGCGGTTTTCCAAGTCGTACGCTTTGCGGCGGCGATCGGAGGGTCTCGTGGTGTTCAAGCGTCTCATCGTGGATCTCGCTCGCATCGCCAAGCGCCCCGTCCGCTGCATTCGCGTGGACAACGACGCCGTCTGGACCAGCGTCGCTTTCCGCGATTTCTGCGCGAGCGCGGGCATCGCCGTCGAGTTTTCTCCCGCCCGGCGTCCAGCAGTACAACGGAGTGGCCGAAAGCGCGATCTGGCGGGCGAACAAGGCGGGGATGGCTGCGCGGCGCTGTGCCGCCCGTCTTCTCGGGCCTGGGGGTTTCTCGAACATCCCCGGCCTCGACGAGCGCGGCGACAAGCTGTGGGCCGAGTCTGCAAAATGGGCGACGGAGGCGTTCAACCAGTCGGGGACGACCGCAAACGAGGGCCGCCGGTCGCCGCAGGAGCTGTTCACCGGGAAGAAGGGGCCTTTCCGTGTCCTGCCGTTTTTCCAGCGAGGATACATGCGCGTCGAGCGGCGGAACAAGATGGAGGACCAGGCCGTCGTCTGCCACTACCTGAACGGAGGCGACAACCACGCGGACTGCTGCGTCAAGGTCGTGAAGGCGCGCACGGGGCATGTTTGCTACACGAGCAACGTATCGTGGGCGTCGCTGCCGTCGTCGGGGGGGGGGAATTCACGTGGAGTCGGTGTCCCTCTCTCCCCTTCCGCGCCTGCGCCGCCCCCGCACCCAGGTTTCCAGATCCAGTTCGTGCCGCCGCAAGGGCCTGCCGCTCCGCCGCCGTTCAGGGCCGCCGCGCCGTCGCCGTTGTCCGTGGAGCCGCCCAGGTTCGGAGCCATGCCGCTGCCCAGAGGAGCTTCGCCGTCTTCTGCGCCGGCCGCGTCATCGCCGGCGCCGTCGCCGCAGCAAGCATCGGGAGCGCCGTCGTCCGGCTCGCACCCGCTTCCGGCATGGTCTCCGTCCCCGATCCATGGAGCTTCTTCGCTTGGTGGTTCATCATCATCTGAGCCGACGCCGGCGGCGTCGTCGCGGCAAACAGCGCCCGCCGCCGGCAGCTGCCGCGAGATTTCCGCCTCTCACTCCGCATGCTATGAGACAGGTCGGGGGTGAAGGGGATCGTCGGATTCAAGGGCGCACTCGGCTGCAAGCACGGGCGATCGCGGAGCAGAGGATGCTTTCCCCGATGGTGGATGGGGCCGTAAACTCGCCGCTGCCGGAGTCTTCGCCGGGAGATGGGCACCGTTTGGGTCTTGCTTCTCAGGTCGGGCCGAACGTGATGGCGGCGTGGGAGAGGACTGCCTGTGCGACGAGGGAGCATATCGATGCGGTCATTCGTGACGAGGTTCCGCCTCTTCAGCGTCCCGAAATGCCCACTTGACACGCGAGTGACCTTCACGTGCCGAAAAGTTACAGGGATGCCGTGCAGGGTGATCATTCGGTGCAGTTTTCAGATGCCATGCAGAGAGAAATTCACGGGTTGGCTGAAGGACAGGTTTTCGAGCCTGTGCCGGAGCAACAGCAGATAGACAATTGTATCGGGTCGAAATGGGTGTTTGACTGGAAGGTTGATGCGTTCGGTTGGCCTGTGAAAGCGAAGGCGAGACTTGTTGCCAGAGGTGATATGCAGAGAGAATTCTTGGATTTTGGGGAACTGTATGCACCTACTGTAGATGTGTCGTGTGTTCGTTTGCTGGCAGCCTTGGCGTGTGAGCTTGACTTGGGGTTGTTTCACCTGGATGTTGATCAGGCTTTCGTCCGAGCGGAACTCGAGGAAGAGGTGTTCATGCGTTTACCGCAGGGATGTGGTGCGTTGTCGGGGAAGATCGTGAATTTGGGCAAGAGTCTTTACGGGTTGAGGCAGGCATCCAGGCAGTGGTTTGCGAAGTTGAAGAAATGTCTTTTGCGTCTGAGTTTCGAACAGTGCCTGGCAGATCCATGTGTGTTTCGTCTGATTGAGGAAGGAAAAGTCGTTTTGCTCTTGGTGGTTCACGTCGACGACATTTTTGCAGTGGGAGAACAGGCAAGGTGTGATCAGTTCAAGGAAGACCTGAACAAATTGGTTCCAGTGAAGAACTTGGGGGATTTGACGTGGTATTCCGGGTGCTATTACGAGAGAGACAGGGAGCCAGGAAGATTGACGATTTCCAGAAGACATACGTCGACAACCTGGCAGGAGAATACGGTGTTACGTGGGGGAAAAGTACGCCGTTGAGCACGACGTACAGACTTTGGGAGTTTGATGTAGATGAGCCGGAGGTGAACGAACCTTTTCGACAATTGGTCGGATCGCTTCTGTGGGTCGCTCGGTTGACCAGACCCGATCTTTTGAACGCAGTACGGGCAGTAGCGAGGTATTGCAGTTCGCCGAAACTGATTCACTGGAATGCGGCGCTCAATATCCTGGGGTATGCAGTGAGGACGAGCCATTTTGGTATTTCATTTCAGAGAGGTACTGTCGAGGGGCTGAACTTGGTTGCATTTGCAGACGCTGACTACGCAAGCAAGGCAGCAGACAGGAGGTCGGTGTCAGGAGGAGTGATTCTGTGTGCGGGGGGGGCCGGTCAGCTGTATCTCGAAGACGCAGAATTGTGTGACAACATCTACGACGCAGGCAGAGTATGTGAGCATGGCTATGGTTGCGCACGATATTTTGTTTCTGAGGCAGGTATGGCGGTTCATGTTGCCGAAGGCTGGTATGCCGTGCATTCCTTTGTTTGAGGATAACGAGGGGGCGATTCAGATCGCGAAGCATCCGATTTCGAATTCGAACTCGAAGCACATTGACGTGCGGCACCACTTTCTGAGGGAGCTAGTGGAGAGGAAGGAATTGGAAATTATTCACGTAGCTTCGAGGTACCAGCACGCAGACTTTCTCACGAAGCCGTTGCCTGAGAGAGAGTTTGAGTTCCACCGGAATTTTGTGATGAATTTGAGGTGATTTTTCGGATGACAGTTTTTGTTTTCAGATGGAGGATTAAGTGTTCGTGATTTTATGGAGTTTGTCGGGTTCACCGTTTTCACTTGGTGACACCGCATGTTTTTTCTGGTTCTGTTGGAGCGCAGTTTGTGGAGGATAACATGAAATTACCGTTTTACAAGGGTGGTTTCCACTGCGCAATCTATATTTTTTAGTTTTGATACCTTGACGTGAAATTGGCGTTTTACCATGCGATTTCACGAAATTGGATATTTGAAGAAATGAAGAATTGCCGTTTTACCCTGGCGATTTTGAAAAGGGACTACATTTTAGGATTGATGAAACCTCGCAGAATTGCCGTTTTACATTGACGATTTGGGTAGGTTTCGAAAACAATGTTTGAATCGTTGGAGTTATTTTCTCTGTTCGAAATATTTTTGAATTCCAGGATGCGAGGATGGTTTGATTTTCTTGGAATTTATTTTTGGTATTGATTGAGGAATGATTTGAATGATAGTGAGAACGTTGTTTTCTGTATTGAATGAGTACAAGTATGATTTCCGGTATGACAATTTGACGAAGAGTTGAAGATTCGGGTCGAAATCATGACAATGTCGCGAGCAGGGGGGCTGAAAAGTATACTCACAGCATTGTCAGATTATCTTGAGAGGAAATATCCCGTGAGGTATTGCGGAGATTCGGGGGGGTTTCGTGTCTGAGTGGATCTACGATCGGGATACCATCTTTACCCCTGAATTGTGTTTTAGGCCGCATGTGTCTGTGACGTACGCTGTGGCTTGCTACTTCTTCTTGTAATCTACTTCCTTTCCCGACTCCGTGTCGACGACTCCGTGTCGAGGACTCCGTGTCCAGGACTCCGCGTCCTTCAATCCAAACTACTAAACCGGGGTTAATCAGCCACCGTACAAAAGGGGGTCCGTCCACCCAGGGGCTAACACGCCACCGCCACCGCTGCTATCAAGTCCAGCTTCAATACATTTCATATCATCAACAGGGCTCCTCAGCCACGACAAGGGTACGGGTTGTTTATAGGGTTTATTTCGTCTTTCTTTTCCGCCGAGCATCGGGCTATCCCCCTCGGCAACAACAACAAGGGCGCCCGGAGCACAGGGGCTACTCAACAGGGCAAACGTGTCGCATCCGAAAGAGCGCCACACACGTTAACCCCCTACTGTGCCGTTCAAGGGTATTCCCGATCTGCTTCCTCTCGTTGAACATACACATATATACATACCTGGTCGCCAAAAAAAGGCTGCACCCGTGCTTCGGATAAGGAAGTATACGTCAGTGGAAACCTTTAGTGCGTTTATTAACTAAGTAAGAGAGTGACGCCGCTCATGCATGTTCCCATATATGATACCCACAGAATCAAGGGGCATGCAAAGCTTTGCAGGAAGAAAGTAAATGCTAGGAAAGTTGAAGACATTCAGTTCTCCACAACATTTCTCAGTCTCAGTCCCCAGAAAATCGCCAGTCGCCGTTTTCTCGTCCTCGGGTTTGGTGTTGCTCACGTATTATTAGTCTGTCCTATTACAGGGTCCATAGTTAACGGGACCAAATTTTGTTAGTAAAAATATGCAAATATATGGTTTTTTATGTACACCATAGGTCCTGTTAACTATGGACCCCCGTAATAGTAATCGTTCCTTATTGGATTCTAATAGTATTTGTAATTTTATCAGCGTCTACTTTATTTTCAGCATGCTCCAAGTTCCTGATATTTTTCCCTCAGTCCCATTTCCCACCGTATTGTTTTTTAGGAGTTTCGAGATCATTCCTCCCTGTCTCGTTTCTGATATTTATTTGTGAGAGTCGGCTCTCAGGCTCATTTTTTTTACGTGGTTCGTTTCATCAATCGCATTTGACATACCGTACAGCAGTGCCTGATACTCATTGCTCCGCCTTAATTTCCAGTCCCCATCGATGCTCATTCTGATAATCATTGTGACGTCCATTTATCGCTCGCAATTCCCTATTCGGTCTCTATTAAGACACTGGTTCGTATTTATTCGGAACTGCTCAATAGGATACAGCAGCCACAATATATTGAGCTTCAACGGCCGTATTGTCTGCACACTGCTGCCGCCACTCGTATGCAGCCGCGACGCCTTTCGAGCAGTAGGAGTTAAATGAATGTTGCATTTTGCAATGGTCCTTGCCTGGAAACGTCTCACTGCGACAAAACAAACATCCCCCATGAACATACAGCCAGGCCTCTCTCTTCCGTTGCAGTGTATCCGCGTTTTTACATCGAACTCGCGACAATTATCGCTTGCCGCCACATAGTGATGCACGAAAGGCCATCTCAAGTATGCTTCATTTTTTCGAGTATCCTGGGAATATTGAGACAAAATCCATTTCTAGTACGAGGAGTACTTGACGAGTCGCAGTGCAATATTACTACTCAAATGTCTGAAAAGCAGTGCTGACAGTAATCTCGCAGGGTTCAATCCCAATCTACCGCCAGTGCTCTGACAGTATTAGATCGAATTACTCCCCATGCTTGCAGCAAGATGTGCGCTACTACCGTAATGGCCGAAGCATTGCCACCAGTTTTGCAGTATTTTCCAACCCGGAGCCACGCAACACTACTATGGTCACGGGCAGTATTTGTAGTATCGAGCCTCAAAATACTGTCATTACCTACAGCATGAGCGGGGTGAAACCCTCATATACTGCCTGTGTACTCAGCGTACATCTCCGACATAGTGTTTTTAGCCTGACGTGCACGCCGACTTGTGAAGTCGCCTCGTTTGTCCTTAATAATCAATGCGCTTGTGGCGATCAACGAAAGATGTCAAGATGATAGCTCCAACTAGATTTGTCGTCGCTGCAAGGGGAAACAGCTAAAGACGAGGTGTATTGCCCCGAATGTGCAGCCACCAAGGTTCCAGTTGTTCTGAACAGCTTAGATGGGTCTGGAGGACTACCTACCAAAAACCGAATTCCTCATACGTTTGAACAAGGATCTCGTGTAGCGCTTTGCGACTGTATACATGAACCAGACGTTAAACCAAGGGATGTGGTTTGTGCCTGATCGGCCCGGTTTTCTAGTGGTTACTCTTTTTACAGTAATAGTAGCCGAACTTCAGAACGACATAGAACAGAATATATATTCAATTTGAATCACGATTGATACGTGCCCAAACTGGTGGTGCGATCCTAGTGGGGATGAAATCGAATACTGCTAGAGTTGATGCTATGGGTTGGAGTCCCTATGTAAATTTTTGTTCACAACTGATGTCCTGTCGGGAGCGCCTAACATCGTGTGGGTAGGCAAAGGTCGAGGGCAACAAATGCTGAACCCTTCTTGCTGTAAGCATGTCAAGCACGTACTGTAAAAGAGGGGGAGGGGATACTATCCGACCCCGGTGTTCGATTGAATCGTTTCAGCTGCGACGGCTACAAGCTGTAGAGAAATGCGTCTATCGCCGCAGCCTAACCCTAATGAATATTGCTGTGTTTTGGAAGAGCGCTCGAGCCTCTCGTTTACTCTCCGCTCTCTCTCTCTTTATCTCCCTTTTCTCTGTCTTTCAGTACCACGACTACGAATAGCCTCATCAGACCACGTGGCGATCAGAGCATCCAGGCTTGAGCCCTACGAACGCGATGGTGACTTGAATGTTTGAGGTCCGGAACCAGAAGTCAAGGATACCTTTGAAGGGGTCAGCGCACGTAGAGCGTGATTAGTTGAGTGAATGACAATAGCTGCGGCGCGAAGTCAGGCTGATGTTGGAGCAAAGACAGGTACCGGCGATGTACGCCATGAGGAGCCTGACAGCCGAAAATGATGAGGAAAACCGACCGGTCGCAGTCCGGCGGCTGTTGGAGCAGTGCTGCTGTAGGAAACAGGTCAGCAGAGGCAGGAAACATAGCTACAGGGAAAATCCCACCATAGGCGGTACCCATTGCTGTATGAGAAACTACAGGGGGGGTCAAGACGAGTTCGTGTGATGGTGCTTCCCTCAATTTCGTAGTGACGGTGCGCGGGTAACGTGTTTTTCTTGTCGAGGTTAACCAAGCGAGGGGCCAGCCAGGCTAGGCAGGGAGGCGGGAGAGAGGTATGCGTACCTCGATGGTGAGTTCGATAGTGAGCCGGTCGCGACTGCCAGTGGCGATGACTACGGCGCAAAGCCGCCGTGGGTAGCACCTTCGTGAGAACGTGCTTTAAGTGTGGCAAGAAGGGCCATTCGGTTGTGCACTGAACGGTGAAGCTGTGCAGCACATTGCTGATGCACACACCACGTCGAAAGGCTGTCGTGGCGGTGGCGAGCGAACGTGGAGCGGAGAACGACGACGGTGAGTACGGTTCAGGTTTCAGGTTTCAAGGCCAAAGAGACAGACGAGCACAGCAATGGTAGACTGGGCAAAATGGAGGAGGGGAGTTAGCTTGGTAGGGTAGGAGAAAACACCTGGATTAGCGATATTGAAGTACGTACTCACATAAAGCCCTCACTTTTATAACGCACTAAGCAGATCGCATGCCCGACTATCAAGACTGGTACGACACGCTGCTCGTCTGCGACGGCTTAACTCGATTAATCTCAGAGCCTGGTGATGTCAACTTTGTTTCTCGATCCGGAAACGATCTCGCGCAAGTGCTGACAACTATCGTTGCGCAAGTGCCAGACCCCCACGACCTTGAAGTTTCCTCGGCCACCTCGTCAGACCTGCCACACTTTCGAAGCGCGCCTCACGGGGGTTGTGGTCAGACCAAATACGGGTTGTACGATACAGGTAGCACATTTTCGCTGAACAGCTTTCTGAATATCGGGGCTGCTCAACCCAAGATTGCCGGAATAACAATCTTGTTTCGACAAATGATGTTTTTGCATATTTGCATTATGTAATTATTCATCGGGATGCAAGTTGATATTTGATGAAGTCTGTTTTAGGGTGAAGCATGGAGCTCTTCAGGTGAGGAGCCTCGGAAAACGTAGGGTGAACCTCTATCGTAGAACGCCTCTAAAGCCAGAGCGTTCAGTCGTGTTTCCGTTGAGTGAGACCCTGTACAGGATTTACGGCTACTGGGTCGACCGCAGTGGTAAGATAATCTCCTCTGCTTAATTCGCCCTGGGGAAACCGCCCACCAAGTCTGTGATGAAGATCAATGACGTCCACTACGCTGCTGGGCTCTCTCACGAGGTCCTACCCGGTAAGACCGTGGAGCAGCAAGAAATCATCCTCGACGGAGAGCTGCTAAAGTGCAGGGAGTGCGCCATGGTCAAGGATGCTCGCGAGAGCACCAAGGGGTCCACTCATACTCAAAGAAGATTGAAACCGCCGCAGGTCTTCGTGGATTTGAAGTAAACCTAAGGTGGTAGAGTCTCGCGGGCGGTAGCGATACACTCTAACCGTAAGTGACGACTTTAAACGGCATGCATGGGTGTATTTAGAGCACCGGACGTCAAACGCCCTGGATGTGTTCCAGAAATTCCTCGCGGATTCTCGTGCAGACAAGGGTCCTTCTAAGGTGGTAGTCGTCCGATTTTGTAGTAGTGGCAAATTCCTTGGGGCGTTTGGAGACGTGGGTATACCACGAGGTGTCAAGCAGTACTCGACACTGTCACCGACAATCCCGAATTCAACAGGTTAGTAGGGCGTGCGCTATGGTTGATCGAGACTGCCGCAATGGCGGCCCGAACTCGGCCTTCTGATTTTATTGGCGCGCGACAACAGGCGACCGCATCGTTGCGGGCGGAAGCGTCCTACTGGGCATGCGATGCTTTGGGCCGCACAGCAACGACAACTAACCCGTAGAAAAAGTCGCCGCATGAGTTGCGGCGTGGTAGCCCGCCCCCAGTAGTACGTCTACCTTCCCTCAAGCCTGGCTGCTGCAAGATGAAGCGAGAGAACAAGTCACAGGCAAACGCACGGGCGTATATCTATCTCGGCCCTGCATCCATCTACTCTAGAGACTCAGTACAAGTGCCGATAATACACCGTGTTTCCGGGCGCTCGACTAACAGCCACTGCATCTATGTGGGCGGACGCATCCCGCTGGACGTGCCATGCTTCGTGCCGCACCTTAACGACAGCTAGCCCTGAGCGTGCGTCGTCGCATGATATGTGACACGATAGCCTGCCTTCGGTAGCGCTTTTACCTCATTATAGCCTGGCTACTGCTATAAGGAGATCAAGTAGCAGGCTGAAGGGCAGGAGTGTGTTTTACCTTGGCCCTGAACCCAACCACCCCGGGGACTCAAAGTGCTGACGAGACACCGTTATGTGCTAATTACGCGGAAGGTTACCTGGCAGCGCGTGTAGCCTGGACCACCTGTACCTACTCAAGCGAATGATGCCCTGTCTAAGGCAGGGCACGTGAGCACGTTGGACGAAAGCGTTGGGGCGCTGGTGGATTAGCTGAATGACGATCTGGGTCATCTGAACCACCTCGGCGTGAGGGGTGAGTTTGGTCTGGACGCTATTTTGCAGGAACACGCACAGCAGGCACCTGTCGCGGGCCATGCGGATGACGGGACAATCGAAACGGTATATTTCTCTCGAACTTGAACGCCTGACGCCTCCCCGGCACGGGTAGGGGGGGGGGGGGGGGGGGGGGCGTTGAGACGATCGGTTCAAGGGTCTCTTCTTGACCACGATAGCGAGGAGTGAAACAGTCGAGACGACGGGTTCGTCTGCAGGGGATGCGGTAGACACCTTCTCAGTGTCGACAAGGAGGGCCGAGGGCGACCCGGGCGCAATATCAGCCTCCGACATCAACCAAGGGTACGGTAAGGACCCTACCGTGATCCTGTTGGGGAGGGAAGCACACAAGACCAGCAGAGGGGACGGCTGCCCGCGGCAATACAAGGCCAGACCCGAGGTCAAAGGCAATGGCTGGAGGATGAACCTGCTGAACGCCGCCCAAGATTGAACGTTAAGCTTGCCGGCGCGCTACTCGGGGCAGCGTACGAGTATACGGAGTCTGGGAGTATCCTGAATAGGGCATCTTAACCAACGGAGGAGGTATGGGCCTTGACGGTTGTAGGTCCTGCTGTGGACAACAAAGGAGGTTTGAGTGTGCATGCCGAGTGTCTGCCCGAACGACTTTAAGCCGGCTCCACAATCCGTAGCAGATGTAAGGCGTCTTCACCACAAAGCGGCATGGCACGAGGCCATGAAGATACACTTGGACGGTCACCAAACGATCGGTAAATGCCAAGCCGTGACCCCACCGCAAGGGCGGAAACATGTAGGTGCGAATGGAATGTTTATCTGTAAGACGGACACGAATGGTCTGATAGTATAGTCAATGGCCAGACGTGTGACTAAAGGGGTAAGCTAAGTAGAGGGTGTAGATACCTGTCGAACGTTTGCACTAATGCCCTCGTCAGCGTCGGCTCAACGTTTGGCGGGAGTCGCACATGAATCCGATCGAAAACATGCGCATTAGGAAATCGCAGAAGAGCTTATTCACATTAGACGTGACGCCGAGATGTAAGCGAAATTTCGCGGTGGGTGTGTTAACATGTCAAGAAATTTCGTCCGCCTAAACAGATCCCTTTATTGCCTTAACCCGTTTAGAACCGCAGTCCCGATTTGGGGACAAATCAGTCAAATTCCAAGTAGTTTGTCCCGAAAACGAGACTGCGGTTCTACAAGGGTTGAGCGGACGGCAGTGTGCCGAATTCGGTAAATATCGCCGTAGAATACGGCATGGAGCAGTGTAGGACTGATCCGTGTGTTTTTTGCATGTTTATCAGTGGCAATATATAACGGATTGTCGCCGGCCATGTAGATGATATTTTGATTGCCGGGTCGAATAAGATATGCGGAGACGTCCATCACGCGTTAGTCACGAGTTCCCCACGAAGAACCTGACCGAACAGACTTGGTACACAGGTGGCGTTTTTAAACGCGACGTGGAATTGGGGATTCAAGGGGAATGCGCAGGATGCACTCAAGGAGAGCGTTTCCAATCGCTTTGGCGTTGACCCATCCTCTGGCATCCCCGCGACCCCCGGTGTTAACCCGACGTTGGTGCAGATGAGGAGGGTGAACGTGGAAAAGACTGGCCAACAAAGGGAGGCCGTGCTCAGTTTGGCGTGGCTCTCGATCAGGACGAGGTCGGCCATTTCGAGCGCTGTGCCCGCTGTTGCGCGCCACTCTCACAATTCTACTGAGAGGAACTGTAAGAGGGTTTTATCGGTAGCATATCGTAGCGGGACCAGAATTCGAAGCGCCGACGTTTGCGAGGGGCTCGGAGTTGGATTCGACTGCGTATAGCGATGGGGAGTATGAGGATAACGACAAGGACATGCGCTCTGCATCGGGAACGGGAATTGCCCCAGGGGGTACGGCCGTCAGTTGGGCAAGAAGTACGCAGAGGAGTGTTACGTTGTCCACGGCAGAGGCAGACTACGTGGCCCTAGGTGAAACGGTCAAGACAGCTTTGTTTAGGGGGCATGTGTCCGTGTTTGCACCCAGGGGTGCTTTGCGTTGGCTGAGAACCCTCTTAGTTCTGCTCGGACTAAGATTGTCGAGACTTGCTTTGATTCGTTGGGGAGCCACGTCTTGGGAAGGAGATAAATATCCAGTCAGTATCTTCGAAGAACAGAACGCGGTGAAGAAATTTCTTGCTTCGGCCCATTTAGGTCCCACCGTCGGTCCTAATTGAATCTACCGTTGCAGTGAAAGTCGGAGAACTTCGATACTCCTTGCCTCGTACTATGGTTGAGTGATGCGAGGAATAGTTTGTCAGGTAGCAACCCCGCGCTACGTTTGAGGGGTATGGGCAAGCAGGGCACCACTTGGCATTTTGATATCCGGCCACGGTCGTCGTTTGAAATCTGTCCGTTGTTTCAGTTGCAAAGGTTTGGAGTATATGTGTTGTACCGGGAGCTTTGACCCGGTCGCCTGAACTCGTCCTACGGGACTATCGTTGGGTGATCATAAGCCCTTGCATGCACTGAATGCCCTATCGGTCTCGTCACTGCTGTAATGACCCGGGGAGAGTTTCGCTTTGATCGTACCAGTAGCATCGAAATTTTCAGACGTTGTAGAGGTTTGCATGTGCTTTGGTCTGCGGTGTTAGCAACTTTGCCTTACACTCCTGGAAAAAGGGCTCGAATACTCTACTGCTCAGATTTTTTTTCTCTCTCGTCGTGCCCTTTAATACACCGACTCCAAAACGTATCATCAGACCGCGTGGCTGTCGGGTACTCAGGCTTGGACTCTACTAACAGGCAAAAGCGTATACAGCTCTGTAGTACTGTTGTATACCACGGTATGGTACACCAGTAGATGCCGTGCCGTGGGGCCGTATTTCGGTTGCTTACGCACGTATGTGTGGTCGTTTGCGGGTTCCGCTCATGTCTGCATTGTCTTCGTAATTTAGAGTACAGAAGCGTCGCACTTCGTCTCCGCACGGATTTACAATATTTGACTTGTGCGCCGTATGCCGTAGGGGTTGCCATGGTACCATCCATGGCATACCATGGCCTCCCCACGGCATCCCACGACATGACATAGGACACCATGCCATGTGTGGTACCATGGCCAACCTCGCGGCACACCCTCGGCACGCCGTGACCACCCCCACCTCATGCCGTAGAAACACCCACACACGTCACATTGCACCCCTCACGTCGTCGTAACACGTCACGGGCTGTGCCGCGGGGGTAGACCTAGGAGTTACCATGGTACGCCGTGGGGGATGCCGTCGGAAGGGAACGGGGGGGTGGGGGCGGGCCCATTTGTCGCTTGCCTTACTGTAGTCATTTCACCATGGACCACGGATCCCTTTCGAGACGGATGCCGTGGGAGGGAGAGATGTATTGTAGTGCGCCATGGGCGTCGTCGTACGGTTTGCCGCGGTTTGCCGCGGACCTGTCATGGCAGGCGTGTCGTGGTTTGCCATGGTAAGTGCCGCGGCATTTGATGGCAAATCACGTCATATCGCGGTATGCCCTGGGTATTCCGTGAAGGGCAATAGCAGACCAAGGCATGCCATACTTTGCCCCGACTACCACGGAGCGCCATGGCCGCGGCCATGGCCACGCTACGACACGCCGAGGAAAAGGCAAAGTGTATCCAGCTTTCCCGATACAGCGGGTGACACCGCTATTCAGGCCTTCCAAAAGGGGCCATATCGCAATGGCGAGGGTACCTTGAATTACAATTCCATTTTTCTCGGTCCTCTGGACCGCTATGTCGGGACCCCGACTGCAGCTGGTTGAGCAGAAATAATGGTAATGTGACGTTACCACCCGCACTGGTCATGGATTAACTTTGGTAATTCTGCTCGTGGCACTATACTCACCTGTGCACATATTTATGAGTATGTACGTACCTGGTAAATGGTAACATGGCTGATAGCTACTGTACGTAGTGGAGAGAGTGGAGAAGGCCTGTTACTGCGGTGACCGTATGTGGCCCCGGATCTTGGATACGCCCATTGGTAATAGGCGGGAGAGAGAGAAGGAGGGCGAAAATCAAGTAAGGAATGGAGCCAAAGAAACGAGATAAAGAGTAGACATCAATCAAGATGCCCCTCCCCCCGCCCTTGATAAACCTGGACATGTTGGTGTTGTTGATTAAGTTTCATGTAGTTTCGTGGTTGTTGATTCTTTGTTTTTCTTTTGGGGTTGTAAATGTTTCGTTCCACTTGGTACCGGTCGTCTCCGTGATCCACTGTAGTGGTCAGCCTCGACATTTACTACACAACCTGTAAAAATCATTGGTATTTGAGTTCGAATCCTACCATGGTGAGCGTTTGATCAAATTTCCAAACCTAGCAAGGAACCAATTGCTGAGAGCGTCTTCGTCGCGTGGGCGGGCGCGATTCGACGCGAGTCAACGATTGAAGGGTCAGAGTCTTATCGAGATAAAAATGCAACAAGGCTCGAACAGTAAGAGCAGGGGGGAGGGCGGATAGGATTCGAGGATGTCACCCCGGATCTTATAGCTACTACAACAAGGATGGAGACAGAAAGAAGGACGAATACAACCTATAGGATAGAAAAAAAAAAAAAACGCTTGCTTGTGACATGGTTGGTAAGACGTTAATTAACACCTCGTGTATTGTCCGCCCCCCCCCACCGCCGCCTTCCGTCTCGAAAGAGATTCGTGGTCAATATGCATAAAGCAAGTGACAAATGAATAATCACCCCCTCCCCGCCTAACACCCACCACACAAGGGTTTGTCACTGACGCGCATCGGATAACAATAGATCACCACAAGGTGTCTGTGAGTAGTGTTTATTTTCCCATTTCCTGATGTCTGCGGATGTAGAGTCTCACATGGACGTGAGCAG
Source organism: Macrocystis pyrifera (assembly GCA_031763025.1). Taxonomy (NCBI): domain Eukaryota; class Phaeophyceae; order Laminariales; family Laminariaceae; genus Macrocystis; species Macrocystis pyrifera. The sequence goes on along the minus strand of JASSKH010000020.1, from coordinate 9,728,015 downwards.
ACCCTAGGGCAATAATTTAGGTGCGTTTCGAACTCATGTAAGCTTGGCTGGTTTGGTTTTGAATAAATTGCTTCTTGCGTTTCCATTTCTCGCCCGAAGCTCGGGGTATTCTTTTTTCTGCTCTTTGTGTTTCTTTGCGGTATTTTCACTCACGTAATCAGACTACAGTACGTTTCGAACGGTGATGATATGATCTAAGCGCCCACACACCTTCACCTCTTTCGTCTACCGCCACAAACAAACGCCGAGAATTCTGAAGGTCAAGTGTGTAGCGACTGGACGAGTGGGCGTGTAATTCAGACAATCCGTTGAAGCAAAAATAATGTCCTACCACCCAATATAGTTGGATCCAGTCGGATCTGACGTGTGCTTTGGTAAGGATCCACTCACGGGGGCTGCGTATCGGCCTTTAGCTACCTACCGGGTACTGGTTTGAAACTCGGTTGTTGGATGATGGGTATATCTCCGCACGTGGATGGACTCAGCATCATGTCCAGAAAATGTATACTGCTGTGGTACCCGTACTCAAGCACAAGTCTGTAATCTCGCGTCGGATTGTTCACTATTTCCTTCCGACACTCAGCACGTGTTTCGTGACGTCCGGTGTTTCAGTGCCGTCCTCTAGAAAAAGTAAGAAGTTGTCCTGCTGCAAGTTGCATCTCGTCTCAAACGATATGTGTTAAGTCTTTCATGTTCCGGGTGTTTGCTCAGTATCTCAAGAAAAGACCTGAGGTCCCCCGGTTGGACGATGGCGCGCACGAGCAGAGTAATATTGGTAGCTCGGCGTTTTCGTGTATGAACACGTGGCTACTGCTGTAGGAAGGGTGGAGAATGGTGCGGTTTCCTTTCTGCCTAAATGTTTTGTCATTACCGCCGAGGCTAAGCGTCAACAAATATCATTGGCACCAGCAAGTGAAAATGGTAACAGGTACGTTTATAGACACTGACCAACCAACGTCGGCGCGGAAGTTAACGGCCTCGTCTGAGACGTTTTTTGGTTGAAGATTGTATCGAGCGAATATTCTGGCATTGAAACCAGACCGACTACAACCAAACCATCATATCGACCGAACGGACGCCCTAGGTTTGGCCCGGGCGCTTAGGGATTTTCCTTGAGGAGTACTCCTTACGGAAGTATGAAAACGACTGAAACCGAATCTTGCCCTCTTCTGTTAACTTTTTTTTTTTGTCTGATGTGGAAACGGCCACTCGATAAGTCACACAAACAAGAAACTGGCCGGGGCGGCCCCTTTAGCGGTCACCCTTTGTCAACGTCCAAAGTAGGGAAGTTTACAGAGCTCTTCCATGTGAAAGTCCCCAACGATTTAACGGCTATACGTCTACCGTAGCACGCGTTCTGAACCATACTGTAGTAGTGGCTGCCTTAAATAGGCATTCTAAGCAGCATCATTCAACGCGCCCAACATCCTCCCTGATCCTCCGTTCTCTGGAGAGATAGGGCTGGTTCCAGGTTTGTTGCAAACTCCTCCATGTGAACACGACAGCATTCATTGCAGATTCCCCAACATGGCACTCAAGAAAGGGCTTCTTGACCCTCCTTCTCATTGACCAGAGCTAGTGAGCCCTCTGCCGACTGCAACACCGTTCACCTGAAAATGGCTCAATAGGCGTACGTATATTTACATTTTTTTATTTTTTCCCGGTGCGAAGAAACACAAGTCATGCGATAATAATTACTGCTCCAAGCACTCCTGCTCCAGAGATTTACTCGAATGCCAACACAAGCAGGCAAGTCGGTATCGAATCGGGCAAAGCACAGGGGTTTGAAATTGAAATGCGACCCCCCTACGGAAGTAGAAATACCAATCGTGGGTATGCCCGCAAGAATAAGTTTTTGAACAACGCCTCCTGCTCCAGAGCAGCACTCGTGGGCCAACACCAGCAGGCAAAGTCGATATCGAAGTGGCAAGGCGCAGGGTGTGGGCGAGGAAAGGCGCCCCTCGTAGGGAGGTATCCGTAACGACTGCGAGGCCGCCGAGAGACCGAAGGGACAACGGCTGCAAGAAAGACTTAATTTCCAAGAGCGAGTGAATCAGAGTACAGAGTGTTAGTAGAACCGCGATGGCTCGTTTTTCCCGAATGGCGGAAGCAAATATACCCTTCTCGCTTTCTCGCCGCCTCAGCATGAGCAAAGCTCCGACGAGACCAAGGCCAGCGCATTTTTGGGTTATTTTTCGGCGATGGCGCGCGGTCGCGAATGTGCACGCGGGAAAAGGCCCAGCGGGGACCGAGCAACCCGATCGAAGAAGCCACATGGCGAGAAAGCGAGGGCGGGGCCTAAAGGCCGGACGCCCGTTGATCCCGGTCTCACGCTTAGACGATACGACACATGTTCGACATTCCCCCTCTTGTGTCAGCCTTGCACGAACAATGTTATATCTGCATGTCGACTAAGGGCATGATAGCAGTGTACCAACTGACACAAACCGAGAATCTGCTCACGTGACATGTCGATATATTATGGTTGTACTAAACGAAAGAGTTCAATCCCAAGAGATGACACATCGATATCCATAGTGTACCTGCCGACACGGCAGAAAGCTACGTCGCAGCAAGCCACAACCAACTGTTCGCAATCACAAAGCATGAATTGCATCTACACGAAGCTGTGTCGCCAAAAACGCCACACTATTTGCCACCAATCCCGCAAGAAACCAACGAAAACCAAGAGCTTTCGGCAAGAATGGAGCTATGAAATCGATGCGCATATACCCATTTTCCTCGAAGCATTCAATGCCGTTGGTCTCTCCGCAGAAGATTAGATGGAAGGCCAGAATGGTTCCCCTGTACTACACAATGCTTGCTCTCAGATGAACGGTCCCCACGACAAACGCTACATCCGATTCCCCAGGAGAGCTACGGAGCTGAGAGCTGGTGTCTGAAATTCGTGTGGAATACACCTTTTCTGAAAAAACACATCCATATACAGAATACATATATAGCCCGTGCCATTGCCACAGCCTGACATGTGAAGGGCCAGTACTACAGTACCGTACATAAGTAGCCTCGTATTAACGACCTCGTTTGCAACGTATGCATGCGGACGGCATAGCACGCGAAAAACTCAACTATTCCAGCCACAGGTGAAATAATAATAAAACATCGCGTCTTCCGGTAGAAAGCCATTGTTCTCCGACGCAAAAACGGTCCTACTCTACATCCAAGTAGGTTCTTCCCTCTGACAAATCGGCCAAGATTTTTCGTGTCCACACGCATTAGCTACGAAGCGATTTTTCCCACAAACAAAAACGATGAACGAGACGCCGAAAGAAAATATTCGGCGAATCCTACGCCCAACGCATGATCTCGATTTTTATTGGCGCCTCCGGCGAAAACCGCACGGATTTTGTTTTCCCTCTGCGGTGCAACATGTCCATACACGATGTTTTGGTTTGGCCTGCGGCGAAAACCGCTGGCAATAGGTTGTTGGCTTCTGGCGAACAAGGGCGCCGCGCTTCAAAACCGTGTTGCGCCAAGCCACACCAGGCCCCCTCCACCTCCACCTTGCTGTGGTGCGCTACTCCCTTCCGGGAGAAACGTGTGCGCCCCCGCAACATTTCACCACCTAATTCCGCCCATGGTCTCGCCGTCGTCGTCCTCGAAAAAGAAGTCCATGGACCCCCCGACGGGCATGTCCATGTCCACTGTGCCGTCCACTGTGGGGAAAAAAAAAAAAAAATCGGAGGGATAAGACACAAATGTGGCGGCAACGGGTAAAGAGAAGGGATTTTTCAGGAGACGGGTCACCACGAGTTGCGTCACTGCTAAAGGTTTGTCGCCTACTCTGCTTATCTCACCCTTAGGGCGTCCAGTCTCACCACTCGGGAAGTCAGACCGGCGACACTGGAGTACGGAAACGTTCAACCAGGCAACGATCTCGTGATCGTTGCATCGCCGGCAACATGGTGAGAGATGCAACTGTTTGGGTCATTTATGACTTGCCTGCATCAACCGCTCACGATTTTTTCCGAAACACTGGGTACGCACACGACGATGATAGCCTGTCGTGATATGAGTTGAACCGTGCTGCTTCAACGTGAACCGTGCTGCTTCAACGTCAAACGCCAGCTTGACTGCATGCCGGGCGATATCGAAGCAAAAAAGGACGTTCAAGGGCCGTGCTTCCGTACGGGGTGCATTTTTGCAAGCGAGCCGTGAAACGTGGCTCGAGTGGCACTCTTCTAACAACGGTCCATCATTATCGAACACGATTGTTTTGCGGGATGCCCTCTTTTTCTCGCAAAAAACAGATGGAAAACGGGAAATAGTTACTAGACGAGAAATTCAAAAGTGGGCTCGAGACAGCAAAGCTTACAAAACGCAGAAAAACCGTAATGTTCAAAACCAAACCGGAAAACAGACGACAATTCGAAGTAAAGAACGAAACACTGTACGATAATAAGTGAGTCAGACATCCAACAGTAGTGGGCGACAGCCTGGAAAGCGTGAAATAAAATCCGGAAAAATAGAAAGCTTCAAGTATATCCGGAAAATGCAAAATGTTTAGAATAAAACCTAAACCACAACTACCGTAGAGGTTGAGAAAATGTAAAACACAACACTCTTCGATAATAACTGCCATCATACACGCGTGTTCACCAAAACCTGAGTTGTGACTCAAGACAACTTCCAGTCGCGTCAAAGCACGCGGCAGGTGTTGAAATGTTTTTGGAAGTAAAGGGTTTCAAGTTGATTTTCGTTTAGCGTTCAAGGATTTCCAATTTTATACATGTGTGCCCAGCAAGGAGCTCAAACGTCAAGTCATACAAAACCGCCTTCACGAATCTACCAGGTATGCATGATGCTGACGATATCAATGAGCAGCGAGCCTTAACCCAACACAGAAAAACCTTCACTGCTGTCGTACACCGTTTCGGATGCGAATTTAAATCAACGTGATCCGAAAGCAAGGTAGCGCTCTCCGCCTCTACCAAGAGAGTCGCAAGTCAACAGAGTGGACTGAGAGATGCACAACACGAGAAACAGAGTTCCACATTGGAGCCCAGTTCTTTCCCCACTGACGGGAGAGCGCCTAAACTCAAGGGCGATACATAACCCAACCCAATATCGTCGTATCTCATCGTGTAGCAATTTTTTTCGTTAACCGTTTTGATACTGCGGTCATCGTTTAAGAGCGAAGAAGTTGTATTCCAAGTGTTCGTCCCCTACACGGGACTGCGGTCCTAGATGGGTTATAACCCCCTTTGGAACGACGAGAAAAAAACAACTATTGCGTTCTCAACCATTTACGACCAGCGTGAGCGCCGAGCAGTATTACGGGTGTGATCATTTTCCGCCCGGGCCGAACGATTCCCTGGAGGTGTCGGATACCAACTTTATTCGCCTCCCCAATCAGGCAGCGACCGTTTTTTGAATCGTCACTATTTAGTCGTCAATTTTCCTCTCAAATCCCAACGGGTAAAGTAGATATCCTCAACGTTGTGTTATATAACCGGTTGTTTAATCCGGGTGGGGTTTTGGAGGCGTTGACAACACTCACGGAGGCACCGCGTAGGTTTTTTTTAACCTTTACAGCATTCAAAGGAGTATGGTGGAGTATGCGTGTGATGAACAGAACAAGCACAAGTTTCCGGTAAGATAGATGTTGTACCCGTACCTGTACTTTGGATTACACAAAATTTGTCCGGTATCGGATGTGCGTATCATACGGTAGTATACGCCTATGTTTAACCTAGTTTCCGGGTTTCCAGGCCGGGTGGTATATGATGCTGTACCCGTACCCCGGGTGCTGTGCAACGGGCGTATAGAACCCAAGACAAGACTCGTGTATGAATATCGATGTCGCACGGAATACGCAGAGGTTCCGGGTACCGGTATGAATGTCGTGGGGAACATACAGGAAGTTGCGCGTTTAAGTTATACCTCACACCTACCCCGGCTATGGTCCTGGACGTACCGTACGAAACGCAGCCTTGGATTTAGCCGAATACCAAGGCCGGGGTAACGTGTGTCAGGCTCATATTGCAACGTTTTTCACGTCGCTCAGAATGCGACCTTACAGTGGACATTCTGCTGTAGGTCCTACAGTAACCCGCCGCTATGATATGTTACGTGGTCAATGCGTCGTTACGCGCCCGATAGGTCACACGGGTCTGATCATCTCCGGTAAAAGCTAATCTTCCATTGGTGCATATCACTCTGTCCCAACAAATAGAGACCAACAAACAGAGGCCGTTCGTAGACTACTACTGTAGTATTCAAGACAAACTGTCTTTAGCATCTGGGATACAGCGATGTTGTTATGCAAGGTCTGTAGAGTAATGATCCAACCCTAGTAGCTCCAAGATTAGGCTGGTGATACGGATCCCAACCGGCAGCATTAATATGATACCAACCAAGGATCCATCTGCCCTGAACCATCTTGGCCACCGAGTAGGAGTTGATGATCTGCCATAGATGTGTAACATTTCTCATCGGAGTTGGCTGTTGGACGTTGAACCTAGCTTTTGCCTGAAGGGAGCGGAGTCTCAGAATTATTACGGGGGTTCATAGTTAATAGGACCTATGGTACACATAAAAACCTATATATTTACCTATTTTTACTAACAATATTTGGTCCTATTTACTATGGTCCTCCGTAATAGTAGAAGCGCCAATAGCTACGAGATGACAACGGGGTTTCCGCGATAGTTCCAACACCAACGTTTTGGTTCGTACTGAAATTAGAGGAAATATGTACATATATTTCTTTGAATTGGGGGACACCAAATGGGTTCGGTTATAACAATGTTTGAAACACAAAACACATTAACCGACAGGTCAAATAGGCGACTCAGGTGTTGCTCCGTTTGCAAACCAACTCCAGACAGCTTACGACTCAATCCAGTATTGCTCAAGTGATAAAGCATACTCTTTTGCGACAAATTCCAATTTTTCCCACGTCGATTCATTTTTCGTTGGTTGGGATAACCAACCCAACCAAATTATTTAGCAAGACACCCTATCAAGTATTGGCAATACCATACGCAACAACATGGTAGTACCTACCGCTCAGCGCGAATAATATACACGCTTAGTACACGCGATCGAGGTATCATACACAGCTTGCTAAGGTGAGTTTCGGTTAAGTCATCGATCTCACAGCTGCTTTTTTTCAAATTCATGAATAAATATCGAGTGGGATCTTGGGTGTTTGTTTTGTCGCAGGCCATGCTACCAGACGCTGAAATACCCAGTTTTCACGCGAGTTGGCTTGTTTCCCGTTTCATCTGTTCTTCCTTTGGTAACGTAAGAAAATGAACGCGTTCATTTTGGTCGGAGCCTATTTCTTACATCGTCCGACAATGGCTTTCAGATAATAAACATGAAAAATGCTTGGTTGACATGAGGTCTGCGGATGGTAGTGCTTCGTACGCAACCAAGTATATTCTCTTGAAGGCCATCGATATGCGGATAAGAAAATCGAGAAATCAAGGACAGTAACTTACCGCAGCACAGTCCGTCGGTGCACCCGGAGACCGGGCATATGATCATGTCAGCAGCCATGATAGGGATGAAGTTGTTGGGGCAAGGGTGGAAGGAGCAGAACGCCATGCAACACTGGGAAGGCTGGCATGGGTCGTCTGCGCACTCCACGTTCATGGCGTCGGGAATCGGGATATAGCCGGCTGGGCAGCCGATGAAGTTGCACATCCCCTCCTGCGACGAGATGGAGAAAATATTAGAGGCCAGGGGGGAGGGCGAAGGGAAAGGGGTGCGGAGTTCAGTGGTTTGATTCGGCGTTATAGCGAGTTTTAAGTTGGTTTAGCACGTCTATTCGTCGAACCTTTGCATCAAATATTCAACACGACGTATGTACGATGAGAGCGCGGTACACCTAGGTTTGTCCATGTGCTACGCGCTACATCTAGGTTTGCTCATGTCCAGCTATATAGCTGAACCTTTGCCAGCAAGGGTTGTCAGAGTGCCGTCCGAGCGGCTGATGGAGTTGGAAGGCAGCGCCTGCCACGGTATTGTGTTAACACCTAGGCGCCGATGGGTCGCCGGGGGCATCATATTTCGTTTTTCGGGGAAGGTTCAATGTGCTCGTACTTTGAGCGGCACCGATGTGGACGTGCCGTTGAGACACGGTGAGGGGCATGAAGTGGGGAGTAATTGCACGGAAGGGTTCTTTTTTCCGCACTGCTGGGGTTTGAGAGGCGGGGACGACGGAGGGAAAAAGGGGCGGTTTCACACACCATTTTGCAATGCCATAGAAGGGATACCACATTTGGTGACAATACTTTGATACAAGTTGAGCTCCTCAGGTGGGCAGTTATCGCTTCCAGCAACAAGATACTTGTGAGCGATATCCAACGGCTACACGTGATGGTGTAGACGTGAATTCGTCAGGTATCGGTTGGAGAAATATAACGTGGGCATGGGAGCATTTGAGCGCAAGCTGCACAAGCATTCACACAATTTTCGAACATCCATGTGGGACGCCTTCTCAAGTCAGAGAAGCGTCCAAAGAAGTTCTTGCCGCCATCATTGTTTCATCACTATGTACTGCCGAGCACGTAGTTTTAGGACTACGTGGCGGAACGAAAAAAGTGGTCACGTCAATGCTTTTGGTGCCAGGTTGAGCTCATGCGACCACCTCTAAAAGGGTTTCCTGCATCCGGGAACTCCTTGAGCGTGATGAGGTTTCGAAGTACAGCAGTAGCACGTACCGTTATACATATAGAAGTGACTACGAACTTGTAATTTACACGGCGCCAAACACAAATGGACCCCTTTTCGAACGTGCCAGGAGAGCACTAGCCTACGACCGACGGCGAGGTGTACACGTGCAGAAATGAGTGAAACCAGCACCGGTGATAATTCAGATTTTCAGGTTGACCAAGCACATGACCGTCTTACCGTTAAACCGGCACACAAATATTGGGGACACTTACAAACCTCTTTCCGAGGGAGTTCTTTGCTACGGCAGGTCAGCCTCGATATTTTGGAGTTGCACTATTATTTTGCCATGTGCTTTACCCCTACAAAACCAGGTTCGACAATGTATACACTACTGTCTCCGAAAAATGACCGTTTTTTTGTCGATATAAACCAACCATCTTTGAAAATCAGAACCTCGTGGTACATCCCTGTACGTCAAAAGCCTGACGAATCTCGTTGGAAATGTACAACTACAACTATTAAGAACTGTACCTCGTAGGTATCTAACGCATAAAACAGTCAAATTCACCTCTCGTCCTGAAACATGTCAAAAATATATTTTCCGTGGCGGCGGTAGGGGTGGATTAAATTGATAAGCTAATGACTGCAGCGAGTGGGGTAGCGGATTTCGAGTCGTCGTTGCAGGGTTTCTGAGCGCGAGAAACGTTTCGCACGTCCGGCAGATCACGATGTGAACGACCTGCTGCTGACTGCATATTATTAATGCCAGAGATTAAACTGCCGCTTCGGCACAGATCACGAGGTACAGTAGCATCACACGGAGCTTAAACCGCCGCTGCTGTAACATCATGCACAGGATCCGTTCTGCCGTATCGACCGTAGTGCATGTCTTGACACACGAAAATTGTTCTACTGTACTCGTAAATCACCCAGGTTAAACGCCCCCGCTCGGCTATATGATCTACAATAAATAGATTATCTCTAAGTCAGGGCTAGAAGACATAACTCGTGAACCGAGAATCGATTATGTGTGTTGAGATGTGCAATGTGAGGGCTCACACAAGCCAACCGCCTCGCGGCACACGGCTCGCAATACCACGCCGTACAAAAACGATGAGGGTCTGGACGTAATCTGTTCAGCAAGAGTGAATATTCTGGACGTTGTCGACCCAAACAGACTCTGCGACTCGAGCACATCACTGTTCACAATTCAAGTACGCTGCTTGCTCGTCTTTTGGGCAACACCGAACTACTCTATCGCGCCCCGCGTACGTAGCAACTTGATACAGGTCAGGCCAACTAAATCACGGTATTACGGGGGATCATACACAGTACATGGGACAAAAAATCGTTAGTAAAAATAGGTAAATATTTAGGTTTTTGTGTGTGCTACCAGGTATTTACTATGGTCCTCCGTAATAGTAGAGCAGTACTTCTTCTATTAATAGTGAGTGCATTATTGTACCAGCAGGCGTCGGCGTAACCCTCCGCACGTGAAAACTGAACTATCACGGGGGTCCATAGTTAACGGGATCAAATTTTGTTAGTAAAAATAGGCAAATATACTGGTTTTTATGTACAACCATAGCTCCTGTTAACTATGGAACCCCGTAAATATATGTTGTCTCGAATTGGGAAATAGTACTCAGTTGTATCGTGCGTAGGGTACGTATGTATAGAAAACATCATACGAGAGCCCGGGTGTCGGGGGGGTACGTGCATCAAGTAGCTTCGGGATGGAAGTTTTGTCCTTTATCGTGTCATACCTGGAGCTGGCGGGCTGCTCCGCGAAGGCTGTGCAAGCCGCCGCCCGTCGCCGTTGCCACTGCAAGACATAGGACGCGAGAAAAGACAAAAAAACGACATGGCCGTGGGTTTGGAATTAGCGATTTAATACCCTACTGTTAGGTGTGTTTCAAGAGCACCATCGCGCGAGCTGTCAGCGTACACACAGGCGACGCGTGCGGAGTGCATACTAGAAATTAAACCTACTCTGGTAATGAGGCGCCATCTCGAAAACACCTGCAGTACGTAGTCAGATCTGCGATGCATCATCCTGGGCGAAAAAGGATTATTCTGTGTTGTGCTTAACCAACACGAACGATCATCTACGTATGTATGTACACGGTCGTACGTATCTGTGACGTTTGGGCTCACACATTCGATTCCAGGGCGCGTCCGAACAGAATCGAGAAATCGAAAATCGAAACTCACAGCTTACGGGCTTTTTTGTGTTACAAAAAATGATGAAATATGCCCGTGAGTTAGACTGATTAGAGTTGGGTATAAATAGTTGATACTCAACTTTGCATATTTACTGAGTTTCATAAATTATGAAATACGTCAGCTGTGAGTTCGACTGATTAAATAGTTGATACTCAACTTTGCAAGCTGCGTAATACGCCTCGTCTATACCGAATTTTACAAGTATTGTGATAAATCGAGCGCGCGTATTCTATATGGCGGGCGTCCCCGGTGGCTTAGTAGGTGGTCCGCGTGCCTCAATTTCGTGGGTTCAAGTCCCACCGAGTGCATGCTCATAGGGACTTTTTCTTGCATAAAAAATTGATAAGCGGAAAGCGCGAAAGCGTGAGTTGGCTACATTCGATGAAAATCGACGAGCAGTGGGAATGCTGAACCCTATGCGCGACCAAAAATAAAGGCACGTACCGGGGGGGAGAAGAGACGACACCTGCGACCACGGCTTGTCCAGAAGATCGTCGAGGGTAAAACCTCCTACGAGTGGGCTGGGAAGTAAAAGTGATGCATAAAAAAATATATACGTATATATGAATTGCTACAACACAAAGATGTCGGTTGACGGTCAAGTGTCAAGCTGCCAAGGCTGTCTGTCAAGGCGTTTCTCGTTGTCAAGCCAAAACATCCGCTATCCCTGGTACATAACGCCTCCAGAAGTTATGTGGAAACCCCTTTTTTTTTTAAAGCACACGCAGCGCCTGACGGATCGGCTGGCACGCTGGTACCTGGTACGGCTGCTATCATGGACGGCAAAAGATGATTTCTGATCAAACATAATACTAGTACTTGTGTAAAATAAAATATCCAGTAGTTCACAAGTAGTTCACAGCAGTAAGCACACATCAGACATCACATATACATGCACACACATACATACTACATACATACATAAATATATATACTCCCACACATAACGTTTGAGCGCGGTGTACACACGTACAAACACTGAAACGAAATCTACGAAAACACCCCAGTTTTCAGTGATTTTGTAAGGTTTTTCCCAAAACCGGGGATTTTCTGATTATGTCCCCTGTTTTATCTTGTCAAGGCTGTCTGTCAAGATGTTTGGTGGATTGTTGTCTGTCAAGGGGTCCGACGGCTGTCAACCGACATCTTTGTACAAAAGTGATATTTGTTGATAAAAAAAACGTGAGAATAAACTTCGTGCTGATTGGTCCCCGGCTCCAGACATGTGTCTGTTCGATTTTTTTGTTCCGAGAAATGAACGATCTAAAAGACCTAACTAAAAAGGTTGACGCCTGGAAATCGAAAAGCGAATCGGAAACACGAACAGCAACAATTGAGCACATCCTACCTCGTCACAATACAATGGAATATATAAGAGGCGTATTACGCAGCTTGCAAAATTGAGTATCAACTATTGAATCAGTCGAACTCACAGTTGACGTATTTCAAAATTTATAAAAAATATCATATGAGGACCACCGCACACAGCATCTCACTCACAGCTAGCACGGCAAACAGCCGCACAGACCCCCCGGTAAACAGCCAGCAGGCGAACCACAACAATAACCCCGACGTTCTCGGGTCTTGTTTCCGGCCGTTCGAGCCGAAGCGGACAGAGTTTGGTTTGAGGAAAAATCAGGTGATGTCCTCCAGAACGAGGTCGGGAGTCCGTTTGACGTCGAAAAATCTGCGCGTGACTGTGTCTAGTCCAACAGAAAGGGCTTCTCGTGGCTGCAGGTGCCACCACTGCTACTGATGTACGACATCTAACGCAGAGCCTCTCTAGCCGTGAAACAGCAGCATAATCAGCAATAGTAGCAGGACACGCGAGGTCAGAAGCAGCGTCACTGTACGCTCGGCTAGTACATCTAGCCCTTGAACCGTTTGTACACGTACTCGATTTTGACGTGTTTCCAGGTTCCACGTACTTAGGGTCGTTCCTCACGACCCGAAAAAAACACAATTCGTGACTTTTCGGCATGCCAAAAGATCACGATCCGTGACATATCAGTTCTAGCAAAAAAAAGCCCGAAAACGTCACGTTTCCTGATACTTTCAAATAGCGGAAATTCCGATATTTCAAACCCAACGATATTTGGGGGTGGAGCCAACTCTCGCGAGTGGGGCACGGCCAGGCCGGGCTGGGCCGTCCGCGCCTGGCCCAGCCCGTGATATATTCGAATCGCGGGCCGAAGCCTGACCCAGCCAGCGACATTTCAATTTCACCGACCCTCGGCCAAGCTCGGTTCGCGAGATTCCATCTCGCAGGGCGTCTGCCCGGCCTGGCGTGTATCATCCTCAGGTCATTTTCGCGTTTGTCTTTCAGCTGTGCCTGCTCCTCGTCGAAATCTCGAGGCCAACACCTCTTCGTTAGCGCGCGCCAAGCGGTGTCTTTTGGTAGACGCCTGTTGTCCACGAGGGGCGTACGAAGCAGAGTCTGCCATGCCGCTATACCGAGCTTCGAATACCGTTGGTGCGCGGGGGTTGCGTAGTGCCTTGACCATGCGTATTTTGAGACACGACAGATGTCATGAATCGTGATTTTGTTAGTTCAGGGAAAAACTAAGGCAAATTGGCGTCATGAATTGTGCTCTTTTATGGACAAAAATCTCACGAATCGTGTTTGTTTTGGTTCGTTAGGAGTGGCCCTTATCCATTCACATTGTTTTCCCAACATGACGTTTACTCATATTCTCCTTCGCCATGTCTTAAGCCTTGTGTGCTTCGCCTCCCGCCGTTACTGCTTCAGCCTGTCCTGACTATTTTATCGATTGGGAGCCGATACAACCCCCACACCAGCAACGGGAGCAGCCGCAGCAGCAGCGATCGCGGGGCCCGACTCCACCAAGGGCTCGGCTCCAGATGCACCTTCAGGATCCACACAGCCCAAGGCCTAGCCATCAGTGGTTGAGACGGCTTCGTCCATCGTGCTCACGGTCTCCATCCCTGTCTCCCTCTCTCCCCCTCTTCAGCTGTTCTCCGTGCGCTCTCTGCTCTTTAAGCTGTGAATTTTGATGGTTTTCCGCTGTTCAATAAGGCTTTAATGAAGGAAGTAGTCCAAGCACTGGCACCCTGGCAACCCCTTCAGCCAGTAGAGGATTACTGGGAGTACATGCTGGACTATGGCCCAGCCCTACAAATATTGTACTGTTGTTCAAGGGTAGGCTAAAAAACATCATGGACCCACACTACCGCCCGCCCCCTCCCCTTGGCCGGCCAAGAAACTATATTTACCTGGCATTTGGTTTTCCCAAACAGAAATATACGTATATGGGTAAATTTCGAAGCCTTACCAACCCTGTGACATCGATACGAAACCGTACTCTCGTGCACTCTCGTTGTTTCGTTATCTAATTCCTCTTGTCGACTTCTTGCTACGAGCTGACACCTCTTGCATCGTGCGTGCATCAACTGCTCTCACCCCTTCGTTCAAGATCCTTTTTTTCACAATGCGCCCACACCATTTACCTCAACATCGCTGACAACCATACTCGCAAGAAACTGTTGACCGTCCAAGTCCTTGCTCAGCAGCTTCGCAGCTGTCGCGTGCTCGGTGTCGACCTTGGAGTACATCCATTCCCGATGGTCAGGACAAAATATGCACTTGAGAGGCGCATTTGTACACGATGAACTCGAGCAAGGGGTTTGTTGTGTACCTGCACTACTCACGTGGCCTAGACTGCCGGACTGATCAGTCTAATATCAAGTGATATATAGGGAGTAGTGTTGCGTCGTTTTTTATGTAGTTTTAGTTTACCGTGAGAATTGCTCACCCCGACCCCCCCCCCCCTGGCGGGCCCAAAATGAAAGAAATCAAGTGTGGGCTCAGCAGGAAAAAATTTGAAACCATGGCCCAGCCATGTCCCTACACACGTTGCCGCACCTAGATCGACCAACTGTGAACGAGTTGACACCACACCAGCGCGAGAAGGTTTCGTTTGTATTTGTGCGTGCACAGGGCCCGTCAGGACTGGAATTGGTGACGTGTGCGTGGAGCGCGGTCGACAAACGTAGCCGAAAAAAATATTGGATCATGATGACGCACAGATAAACCCCAAACAAGGCACCCTACCCTCGTATACGACTCGATACGAAAAGTTTTTTTTTCCCCATGGAAAACCAAAGAAAAGGCTCACGCTTCGCGCTCGCGGGCCTCATTATAACCTAAAGTACGAAACAACGAACAAAAACTTGAACGCCACACTGGCAACATTTGCTTTTCTTGTATGTGCGTGAGTGTGCACAAGACCAGTACGGGACACCGCTATTGGAAGACCCGGTCACTCCGTTCTCCCTCGAGGGAGAAGGGGGGGGTCGGGATCCTCTCGCTGCATGTAGAATCGTCAGCCCTATATCAGGCCCACGCGCTATGCGTGCTCAAGAGAAATGCTACCCGCTGCAGGATACGCACGCACTCAAGGGGTATCTCTCTTGAAGATGTCCTTCAACGAATTAGGACGCATTTCGACTGCAGGCGCGTATGAAAACATACGTTTTTCCTGGTTTTTCATCCAGGATCGAAGCATCAACAGACCGCTTGCGAAGACGAGCGTCGACGGAATACTCGATCTCACAGCGGTTATTAATAAATATGAATAAAACCCCGTTCATGTTATATACCATTCATGTACGATCCTGCTCATGTGTAACGGCGTTTGTCTTTTCAAGCAGTAGTACCTTATGTAGTTGGACAAGAGGCGAAAGGCACTCGAAATGGCCCAGTCTACTGCTGTAAGAAAAATCAACAAAAAGGCAAGCACACCAACCGTTATCAAGCAAACATGACCTTCAGGTGCGACCTCAGCTGCGTACCAGGTAGGTACAACCACACCAGATGTGAATGAAATTTCATCTCCGTTCCGACTATACACAAATTTGCCATACCGTGAATTATTACATGCAGTTTGCGGCCCCAAAAGGGTCCTGTCTTGTACGAATTGAAATGTATGGCGTTCGGGATTAAAATTGAGGTTCAAAGCTGCGAGACCGAGGCCTTATAATTAAAAGTCGAAACTCTTTCTTGTAAAAATGTATGTATTAACGCTATCATTTCGTATTCTTTCATCATTACTATTATTACCAACATTAATGTTGCTATTATCAGATTTTTTAATAATATTATTATAATATTTAATTACACTTCTTGCGTATTTTTTGTTTCCTCTGACGAACGTGTATGTCGTGCCTGTCGTATCCAATATGATGGAATGGCGTTGCGTGTCTACTCTGTCTATGCCTTGTGTCTCTTTTCCAAGATTGAAGACTTGGCACGGACACTGGTTGTGCTGGATTTCCAACAGTAGTAGAACGGAACCCGTTTAGTACTGCAGTCCCGTTTTGGGGACAAACTACTTGGAATTTGACTAGTTTGTCCCCAAACCGGGACTGCGGTTCTAAAGGGGCAAAACAAACATTCGCACGTCACAGCGGTTTCGAATTTCGTGCCCGGTTAGGGCGCTTCTTATAGAACAACGAATTGGCGTTCGCTCGCATCAATAAAATAATTCTCTCGTACTCTTCGTGGATCATCCGGCAATGTTCTGAGGCGCGTCGTTCAATCACTGGCAAACGACGGGTGTTCGGTTTGCAGCAGTCCAGGACCCCTACACTCGTATCATAGTACGAGACACGGGAGCGGGGACACAGGCTGGAGTTGTCTATTGGCAGAGAAAGGTGTTTTCCAGACGAAAATCAATTCGGGTTGAAGAACATCTGTTGGTTTCTCTTTTCTTTCAACATCAGCCTGGCTTTTTGGGTAGCCTGCCAACTATCGGGTGTCCTCTGCTTTTAATACCAGTCGTTTCGTGAAGTTATGGGCGTTTGAATGTGCCGCTCAAAATCCCAGTCTCCCATACATCTACGTACGATCAGAGGCCAATAAGGTAACAAAAAAAACTAGAGCAAGTCGAGTCCCACACGACTAGTAAAAATACAAAAAAATACGACATACCCACGCCATCTGACTAAAAAATGGAAAACCTACAAACCACAAAAGACACGCTTCTTACCGCAAATTGTCCGTGACAACAACAGCGTCTGACGAAGACGAGTCCTCACAACGTAAACCAAACAGGGTTTGCCGCAATGTGTACCATGCCAACTCACCGGGAGACAGAGCTTGCCCGCTCGTGGCGACGACAGCAGCCAGAGCAGCGACGAAGGTCAACATTGGCGCCATGTTTCAATCTTCAAAAAGAAAGCCTGCCTGCCTGCTCGATCGAGGTTTCGTCGTGAAGAACACGGCAGAATTGGGAGGGACGAAAACATTGCAACGAAAGAAATCGTTTGGATAAAATACATTTGTGCCACATGTGTCTCAGACGGATCATCCGAAATGAAAGGGAGCCGACGAGCGGTTGTTGCGCACATATATGCCGAATGAGCGCTAAATACCTTCAGCATTCTCGCCGGTGGGAACTAATCCGAGGGAGCAATATACCGTTGACCACGATTTATCTAGGAAGCCACTCACGGTAAGCGCTCCCACCTTTTAAGTTGAGCTGGGATGAAAAATATGATAAAAGGTTGTGTGGGTGGAAACTGGAGAGTAAACGCGGCGACTCGAAGAACATGATGTTGAAAAGGGGAAAATGATCAACACTCTACTGCTGTTGAGAATAAAGTGCAAAACGTTTTTCACTTCTGGAGTACTTGACAACTGATTTATATTTTTCCACATCAATTTCTGGGAAGGGGAAGAGGAAACAAGAGTCGTCAACGTAGATATCCACTGATAGCATGTTGTGTACGTCTTTGATAGTGCACTTCACATTTAGTTCAGCCAGGGGTTGACTTTCGTATATACGTGAACGAATATTGCACAGCAGTACGACCAACATGATACCCTTTCTGGTGTTTGTATTATTATTGTGGTCCTACTGAGAGTTTTTTTGTCCAACAGTTTTTTTTGTCCAACGAAAACGACGCGTAAAAATGAGTATCAGCGGTCCTTGGGAATTATCCCACGAGTATAGTTCTCGATGGCATCCGGGTCCCACTGCTACAAGGCTAAGAATGGGTAGGCGATCTGCTACCCTTCTACCAATAGCCCAACGGACTAAGGCCTTAACGTATGGCCTTGTCGGCAGGACATGCATCGTTGGTCGCGAGTTTGAATCTCACGTCCACCACATTAAATCGCAGAGTGAATTTCCTGTTGCATGCCAAGAATCTGAAAAAATAATTCTGGATCCCTAAAAGTTGGAACCGCGTGTTGGTGGCACGTCGACCCGTATGTCCGCTCCGTTCGAGGGGGGGAGAGTGTTAGAAGGCTTAGATTGGGTTGGGGATTGGTTAACCATTTACCAGTAGCCCAATGGACGAAACCTTAACACCAACCTAAGAACAGTTGCCGAATATTAGTGTTACGGGGGGTCCATAGTTAACTGGACCAAATTTTTGTTAGTAAAAATAGGTAAATATTTGAGTGTTTGTGTATACTATAGGTCCTATTAACTATGTACCCCCGTAATACGAGAACTACTACTATTGCGGGGGTCCACAGTTATAACAGGACCTGTGCTATACTTAAAAACGTATATAGTTGACTATCTTTACTAACAATATTTGGTCCTGTTAACTATGTTCCCCCGTAATAGTAAAATTCCCTTGGAATATCCTGATGTATCATTCCCATCCAAACGGTTGCTGTGGGGCTGTCTTTTCTCCGTGGTTGTCCCTATCTTTGCAGCAAAATCCTGCACAAGTATGAATTAACAAAATACCAGGCGAACAAAAAATGCTCGAGATATACTCGGAACTTTGCGCTAATATTCCTACATGTCCCATGTGTGATCGGATGCTAACTTTACCGGAAATGACATGTTTACCTGAACTATCCCCGAGTGTCCCACGTGCGCGTCATCACCGAACGGGAGCAGCACGCACGTACACACATGTTTACAAGAGCTGTCTATGGGTAAGGCGAGAGGTACGTGCAGCAGTAGCGATCGAACTGGTTTCGGGTGCTCGGTATTTCCTGCGCTGTCCTGGTCTCGTCTTGTTGATGAGTGTCTTTGTGGCATATTCATGGCGATTTTTCAGTTTGGAGCGGTCGACCAAGGGACCGGACATCTCTTCACACGATCGTGCAGTATGGCATAGGTCGAGAACGTTTCGGATTCGGAAAAAGGATGAAGCCTCTCGCCAATATATTCATGGCTGCCAGTGACGATTCGGGTCTGATCAAAAGCAATTAAGCATATACCTGGTACCAGTATATACAAAGGTTTGGGGGTACTAGGTTTTCGGTTTTCGCTCAAAGCTTTCGGTTTTCGCTCAGTTTGGATTTGTTCATGATTTGCTTAAAATACGTTGTACTGAGTGCTTACAGCGTACATCGAGGTTGCGAAGGTATACATATATATATACAAGGTTCCCCTGCGGGAGGTGCCGTATTAATAGGGGAGTGGCGCAAGAGCGAAATAATTATACTCGTATGAAACCTTGCACACTTTTTCAGAAGTAGCACCTGCACCCACCCATCATTTTAACGTGAAGAACACACACAGCATATTTTGAGGACAGACAATATTATACTGCTGATCGCGGAATTAGTGTGGCATCATTAATTACTACAATAATAATATATAACAGGGTATATCGGTAAGTTGAGGTATATTGATCCAGCTGACTCGCGGCGATTAATTCGTAAGTACATAAACGTTGCGCGAGGTCGAGGTTGCGCCATAATACTTTGTGACCGGCTGAGTAATAGAAGGTGCAGCACATACATGCTTACATACATACTGGTACTACAATATATATATGTTCCCCCAAAATAAATGTTTCCTCGTGCTCAGGGTATAATATCAAGGGTGCACATTTAAATGCTCGAGAACAAATCGTAGTCCGAGTACTGAGAGTATTGGAATACAGGGGGCAAAACTATACTGCGAGTACTGAGAAGGCCCAAATACTGAGAGTAATGAGAGTGTGAGCAGTACCGAACCCCGAGAATACAGGTTGCTTAAAGTATGTACCCGCAGTAGTATCGAAACACGACATAATAAACACTTGGGGTAAAGGCAATATATGCGCACAGTATACAGAACCTCGAGATACTGAGAGCATTCGCAGTCATGCATAATATTATATCGAAATACTGGCAGACTGCTTTGAGTGCTCAAGTTGTCTCCAGCGAAAGTAGTAAGTATACTGGGCATATATTGAGGGTATTTCATTACTGCGAGTACTGAGTCTCGCAGAAGAAGCAGCAGTACGATCGAACACTACCAATGGACGAAATACTGCTATAGACTAGTACTTACTGGTATACTTGTAGTACCCGCGGTACATAACCCCGAGATACTTGACGCACAACAGGCGGTATCCATGCCAGCAGCAGTAGCGAACCCCGCATTAGTGCGAGCCCGAAGAAAGTATACGCAGTAGTATCTACAGAACCTCAAAATACTGCGAGTACTCGCAGTATCTCGAGTACAAAAACCCCGAAATACTGCGAGTGTACGAAGTACCTACGGTAATAGCAGCAGTATTTTCTCGAACATATCTTGCTTTACTCCCAAGTATTCGGCGTAGCTGTGAAATGTTGAGGTATGAACGCACGCCACACGCAAGCGCGCCGCCCAAACTCTTTAATTTGGCTAAAACACACAAGTAACATGTATGTACTTTATCAATTTACGAGTATACGTTCAGAAAAGCAAGGTGTGGAAGAATGTATTATTATTACTGTGGTACTCTGTTGTAGTTCTGGTACAAAAATAGTCAAAATGATGGTGCGAGTCGAACCTCTGAAATGAAAATGTTATCCAGCAAGTGCAGTTTAAACCTATACGCTAGAACAGCGCTCGTACAACTGGCATGTCGTGTTTTTTACGCAATCTCAAACACTTTGCACGATCTCCTACAGCAGCAGAGTAGCTTGTACAGGTACGACTGCATATTCAGCAGTACTGCTGTAAAATGCAACGCGAGGAAACGTACGTGTACTGATCCCCTTTCAGCTGGCTCTAGGATCTATCGATCAGCAATGTAGGACACAGGCTGCTGCTGCTGGGCAGCAGGGTTGGTTGTGGTGCTGTAGGAAGCTGGAGGTAAGCACGCTCTGTGCACTGCTGTGGGTATTGTTCTCTAGGCGGTGGTCCGTGCTCCGTGCAACAACCCCAAAAAAATGTATTTATGGGACATTTTTATACGTCATCCTGGGTACATACGGATAAAAAAATCAAGGGTGTGTTCGGTACGGTACTACCGAGGCCTACCGGCGGTAAAATACCGCCGGTATACCTGTACCGAGAGGATTCGGTACGTTCGGTCTGGAGTTCTATACCGTACCGACAATTTCGGTACGTTCGGTCTGGAGTTCTATACCCTACCGAACATTTCGGTACGTTCGGCACGATGTCCGTACCCTTACCGGCGGTATCGGTATGATACACCGTACCGATACCGAGAAGCTCGGTATGTTCGGTACGATGCCCATACCGGTACCGAGAATTTCGGTACGTTCGGTACCATGTCCATACCCTTACCGAGAACCTCGGTACGTTCGGTACCATGTCCATATCGTACCGGCGGTATCGGTATGACACAACGTACCGACACCGAGCTTATACCCTACCGAGAGTACCGATCCCGGGCTAATCGGGAAGTTAGGCTCGGGACAACCCGGTGCCGGTACAGTACCGCCACACACATAGCACGCAGCAGCACAGCAGCACAGCAGCGTACCCTGCCTCTTCGGTACAGCGGCCCTCATGAGCACCACAACACCCCCCCCCAGCAACAACGACAATGATGACCCCGCCGCTGGCGACCAAAGCTCATCATCGCCAGCGCCGGCGCCAGCTCCTCCGGAGGCAGACGTTGTCGAGGCAGAGGTCGTGGACGTTCAGGCAAGACAAATAATACCCGGTGTGGTAAGGCGCCCATCGAACTCTGGAAACGAATGTGATGACAAAACAAAAAAAAAAAAAAAACTGTCGCAGACACACACATTCTTGATGGGCAATACCATGGTACTGCTGTGGAGCGACGCTCGGTTTGACAAATACCGCTGGTATCTGCGGTACGGTACCGGTATGGAGGTCTATACCGTACCGAGAATTTCGGTACGTTCGGTATGGAGTTCTAAATCGTACCGAGAATTTCGGTACGTTCGGTCTGGAGTTCTATACCCTACCGAAAACTTCGGTACGTTCGGCACGATGTCCGTACCCTTACCGGCGGTATCGGTATGATACACCGTACCGATACCGAGAAGCTCGGTATGTTCGGTACGATGCCCATACCGGTACCGAGAATTTCGGTACGTTCGGTACCATGTCCATACCCTTACCGAGAATTTCGGTACGTTCGGTACCATGTCCATACCGGTACCGAGCGTACCCGTACCGTACCGAACACACCCTTGAAAAAAATATATGGCTGACGATGGAATGCGGACGACAGGCTCCGACAGACACAACCAACCACAGCAACACTGCGCATATGGGCGTGTCGAACACGCACGGCGTGTGGGCGGCAGCGTTAGAACGATGGGATCTGTGCATGTTGTCTGTTGTGTTCCTGGTATATGCCTGAGCTGTGTGTGCTCACAGCTCTCATGAAAGCCGGGGGGAGAAAACAGAGAGCCTGACAATGTACCGATATACGTACGTACAAAATAAGGCCTCTTTACCGAAACCAGGGAAATCGTCTTATCCACTCCCGCCGGAAAAAAAAACTTTAAGCGCCTGCCACGCGCTTCAGAGTGCACGGATCGCGCCGAGACCTAGACCAATGTGTCCGGCAGGGCTTCCCGTGTCCGTGTACTTATTGTTTTGCCTAAAAGTGCTCGTGCGAAGAGAAAAGTTGGCAAAAGTACGAAAATTTGACAAATATACGTGTACATATATATTTTTTTCATCACTTTTACTTTCCAGCCCACTCGTAGGAGGTTTTACGCTCGACGATCTTCTGGACAAGCCGTGGTCACAGGTGTCGTCCCTTCCCCCCGGTACGTGCCTTTAGTTTTTATCGCGCATAGGGTTCAGCATTCCCACTGCTCGTCGATTTTCGTCGAATGTACAGCTAACTCACGCTCTCGCGCTTTCCGCTAGTCAATTTTTTATGCAACAAAGAGTCCCTATAAGCATGCACTCGGTGAGACTCGAACTCACAAAATTGATCTTGATAGGCTCGCGGACCACCTACCAAGCCACCGGGGACGTATTGGGTGCAACTGATAACGCCTACCACAGCTACATTGGCCGATTCGCGTCCAGTGAAATCCCAGGGTGGACGCTCTCTAGCAACCAAGAGTGAATTCAGATGCACTGTCCCTGGGAATAATCCCCGTGCGTGCGTGGTGATCGGCTCCCGTACAGTCTAACGAACCCCGGGTGTATATATGTCCATCACCGAAAATCTATATTCCCACCCGTCGACATCAACAGCAGTAGCACCCACCCCGTGTCCGAGCCGACCTTTCCTCCTACATACACCACATGAATAAAAGATAATTTGCCACAAACCACGACACAAATGAACAGATGCATTAGAGTGCAATCCGGCAGGCAGAGAGAGTAGAGTGGAGTAGACAATTTAATGCCGCGGTAATACAACGCCAAAAAACATTCCCAAGGTCAGGACTCGTCCTCCATGAATACCACTACCAATACGATGTACCACGCAGGGAAACATTATAGGGAAGATCATAAACAATAACGGCACTCGGCGAATGTGAGAACCACATCAATCAGTAATACATATTAGGTAATACACGAAACCTTCACCCCAGGCGTTCGATCTCCCTTGCATCTCTCAAACAGTTCTCACCCCGTCTACTCGTGCGTGTGCATTGAAACCTCATGCCGAAATTGGGTCGACGTGTAGGTTGCGACCGTACACATAAATCCGTCAACGGCTTCATCTCAAATGTCGCTACGCTCACAGACGAAAGGAAATGAACGTGGGCAAAAAATGTGTTGGCTACGACTATCGTTTTGAAAGTTTCGATAAATCTATCTGGTATCTGGCATCAAACATCAAGTCTGTTGTTTTCCCTTGGTTCTTAGTTCCAGCTCTGTACGTACACGTAGTGGTGATCTTTGATCTCTTTTCAAGCTCTTTCTTTTGAAGTGTCCGCCACTTCCCCTGCCACAACGCTGTACGTGTATGTTTTTCGTTTTTTTCTTCATTTCTCGATTAGTTGTCTGTGTTTTCGTTTCTGTCACAGAATATGTAGTATGTCGTGCCTGTATATCCAGTATCATATCGTCGTGACATGGAATTGCATTGCCTATATACTGCTGCTGTTGTGCTACTTCTGCAAACGGAACAATGCAGCACTGCTTGTCTCCACGTATTGTAATAGGGAGATCGAAGAATCGGCGGACGCTGGTTGCGGCGGATGTAGAACAATAGACAGAACGACTTGATGTCAAGGAACACCGAGAGGTTACTACCATGGTAGTTACGAATTTCACGCTGAATTTCAGATGGTATATTTCAACAAGTTTAGAATTTACAGCGAATTTACAGGAAAACAACTCAGCTCGGCAAGTACACCCATCTGAATCCAATACGGCGTCCCCGGTGGCTTGGTAGGTGGTCCGCGTGCCTATCAAGATCAATTTCGTGGGTTCAAGTCTCGCCGAGCGCATTCTCGTAGGGGCTTTTTCTTGCATAAAAGGGATTGGTTAGCGGAAAGCGCGAGAGCGTGAGTTAGCTACATTCGATGAAAATCGACGAGCAGTGGGAATGCTGAACCCTATGCGCGATAAAAACTAAAGGCACGTACCGGGGGGGAGAAGGGAAGACACCTGTGACCACGGCTTGTCCAGAAGGTCGTCGAGGGTAAAACCTCTTACGAATTAGGCTGGAAAGTGAAAGTGATGAGTAAAAAAAAATATATATATATATATATACATATGTGACGGTTTGTCTCCTGGAATGATAAACGAGATTAACCACAATGTGCCGCTGTAACAAGCGATCCTTGTACAAGCTGTCGCGTATTTTAAGTACGATGCGTATATACGATTTATTTATTTTTTATTTATTTTTCATCACTTTTACTTTCCAGCCCACTCGTAGGAGGTTTTACCCTCGACGATCTTCTGGACAAGCGGTGGTCACAGGTGTCGTCCCTTCTCCCCCCCGGTACGTGCCTTTAGTTTTTATCGCGCACAGGGTTCAGCATTCCCACTGCTCGTCGATTTTCATCGAATGTACAGCTAACTCACGCTCTCGCGCTTTCCGCTAATCATTTTTACGCAAGAAAAAGTCCCTATGAGCATGCACTCGGTGAGACTCGAACTCACGAAATTGATCTTGATAGGCTCGCGGACCACCTACCAAGCCACCGGGGACGATACCCCGATCTGGCGTTTGGGTCTGGTGAATACGACTTCTTTCCGAAATTTCGTCCCCGCGTCGGCCTGGTAAGTAGTGAGTCACAACCCTCTCAATGCTGCCCTCGCACCTAGATGGTGAGAACCCGATGCGATACCTCATCTGGAGCAGCAGTGGTACATGAGTTACAGCACTTGAGAATGTATACGCTTTGCGATGGCCGAGGCGGGAGTTTTTGGGAAAAAACAGGAAACCATCCACGAATAAGAACCGGTTTTGCTTTCAAGCGGAGCTCACGCTCAGTGTCAAATCACATACGAATTAATAGTAGATGTCTTTACTTTTAACCGGGAGGTGAGTGTACTCTTTGCATTAACTCGTTGTATCTACTCGTCCACATCTAGCACACCCGGTGTCCGTGCCGACCCATCACAACACACACTCTATTTATTCGTAGCGACCATCATGCATCCATCTATATGTTAAATAGAGGGATCAGCGAACTGCCGCGGTATTGGAGCTGGTATAATATTTATACAGACAACAGAGGGAGGTGAGCTGATGGATGTGTCGTCTGGTGCTACTCCGGCTGCTACGGCTGGCCCGAAGGTGTTGCCCTGGACACCCCCGGTTCGATGACAACATCAAAATAAAGGCGCGCGTGGCTTGTTGCCTCTACTATTAGTACCTGGTACCTGGCATCGTATAGACTATGTTACTTGGTGTCAATAGTGTTGTCATGTCCAAATGCGTACAGACCGATAGGGTGTAATTATTGCAGGTATGACACCCACGAACGCCGCACAACCAAGACCAGCACATAAGAATGACCCGCGACCTTGCCGTGTGCACGCGCACAAGAGATAGATGGCGTGACGAAAGAGTATACCTAATCGCGCTGTCTGCTGTGTCTGCTCTTATTTTTCTACTCGTCGGAATCCGCAACACTCGATGTCTGTGTGCTGGTTTTTCGCTGGCGAAAAAATACACTATTAATACGAACTCTGTACACGCGGACAAACACGAGAGGGGAAATATTGCTGTTTTGTTCATCGTATTGGAGTAGGGAGAGTAGACATACAACAGCAGTAGTATTATTAGTGCAATCGTATTGCAACACGGGGAGTATAAAACGCAATGCCACCATCGTTCGATTGCGGCACTGGACGCCACAAAAGCATTTCCACATATTACACACACGCGCAAGCAGCACTAAATGCGTTGTTCATGTCGACCACCAACAAAACTCACCGGGAATAGGGAACTCTTGTGTGGACGAAGGAACAACTGACGGCGAATGGATTCGATGTGACGTGTTCGCTCAAAGGAGTTGTTTGCTAGCATGGGTTTACGTAGGCCTACACCGCTTGGGAAGCAGGGGATGGGCGACCGATTGTGTAAATTTCGGGAAGTTTCGGGGCCGTTAACCATTTCATTTTCTAGTCAGTGAAGCATGTGCTATGTCTAATTTATTATCAAAAAAAAAAAAAAAATACAGGAGTCGTGCCCAACCCTGCAGCCCACAGCGAGCGGTGCCGCATAACTGATAAGTCTACTGCTATACATCTTCGCAGTATCGTATATACATAATAGAAAATGCGTTGCGTTGTGATCCCATGAACAACGTACACAGGCGGCTTGTTTTTTGTTTTTTATACCACTCTCGAGACTCTCGCTAAACACGAGGATCGTTCGTTCATCAATATTGTGTCGAAAAACTCCCTACTATGAAGGAGAAACAGTATTACGGGGGTACATAGTTAATAGGACCTATGGTGTACATAAAAACCTATATATTTACCTATTTTTCCGAACAAAATTTGGTCCCGTTAACTATGGACCCCCGTAATAGTAAGTAGGACCAAATATGGTTATGTAAAAATATGTAAATATAAAGGTTTTTATGTAATCAATAGGTCCTTCGTCCCCGGTGGCTTGGTAGGTGGTCCGCGTGCCTGTCAAGATCAATTTCGTGGGGGGTTCATGTCCCACCGAGTGCATGTTCATAGGGACTTTTTCTTGCATAAAAAATTGACAAGCGGAAAGCGCGAAAGCGTGAGTTGGCTACATTCGATGAAAATCGACGAGCAGTGGGAATGTTGAACCCTATGCGCGACAAAAAATAAAGGCACGTACCGGGGGGGAGAAGGGACGACACCTGTGACCACGGCTTGTCCAGAAGATCGTCGAGGGTAAAACCTCCGACGAGTGAGCTGGAAAGTAAAAGTGATGATTAAAAATAAAAAAAAATTAACTATGGTTCCCGGCAATAGTAAATAGCAACATATCAATATATAATATATGTATTGTTAGGAAAAACATCCAAATATAGGTTTTTGGGAAACGTATGATATATATTTTATATATTCTGAACGTGGAAGTATGGTACTTATTTTCACCAAACCTCCGCCATGAAGTTGTTGAAAAAAAGCCGTACAGCAGTACGAGGATAAACTTTTTTTTTTTTTTTTTTTTCATCACTTTTACTTTCCAGCCCACTCGTAGGAGGTTTAACCCTCGACGATCTTCTGGACAAGCCGTGGTCACAGGTGTCGTCCCTTCTCCCCCCCGGTACGTGCCTTTAGTTTTTATCGCGCATAGGGTTCAGCATTCCCACTGCTCGTCGATTTTCATCGAATGTAGCCAACTCACGCTTTCGCGCTTTCCGCTTATCAATTTTTTTATGCAAGAAAAAGTCCCTATGAGCATGCACTCGGTGAGACTCGAACTCACGAAATTGATCTTGACAGGCTCGCGGACCACCTACCAAGCTACCGGGGACGCCGGCCATTAAACTGCATACCTGTGGAGGGTGTTTCTTGTTTTTGTTTGTCCACAGCAGCAGTTGTTCTTCGGTTTGCTTCTTTTATTTTCTTTGTTCTGTAATCTGTTTGTATGTTGTTCTTATTATTATGCTTGCCTTCTGACAAAATATCGTGGATGCCGTTCCTATATAAACCAAATATCCCTCCATAAATCAGTAGTATCCCTCATACACTTCTCTTCCTGTCGTTTCCAAATTCCCATTCCCCACAACATTTCATTTTAGCTACCAGTCAGTATGATAAAGCATAGTCCGGCGTCCCCGGTGGCTTGGTAGGTGGTCCGCGAGCCTATCAAGATCAATTTCGTGAGTTCGAGTCTCACCGAGTGCATGCTCGTAGGGGCTTTTTCTTGCATAAAAGGGATTGGTTAGCGGAAAGCGCGAGAGTGTGAGTTAGCTGTACATTCGATGAAAATCGACGAGCAGTGGGAATGCTGAACCCTATGCGCGATAAAAACTAAAGGCACGTACCGGGGGGTAAAAGGGACGACACCTGTGACCACGGCTTGTCCAGAAGATCGTCAAAAGGGTAAAACCTCCTACGAGTGGGCTGGAAAGTAAAAGTGATGATTTAAAAAAATAAAAATAAAAAAAAAATAACATATTCTATTCCTCATCGACGTTCCATCCCCATACAGCATATCTTTCGATGTGGCGGATTGTCCCTGTTGCTCGTTTTGGGACACACTCTTAATTTTTCGTTCTATCACGGGGGTCCATAGTATATAGGACCAAATATTGTTATTACGGGGGTCTATAGTTAACAGGACCTATGGCATACATAAAAACCTTCGTATTTAGGTATTTTTACTTACAATATTTGGTCCTGTTAACTATGGACCCTCGTAATAGTAAAAACGGGTAAATATATATATATATATATATATAGGTTTTTGTGTGCACCATATAGATAGGTCCTATTTACTACGGTCCCCGGTTATAAGAGGAGGTTCTATCCTCCTCAGCGTTCTTGACAAGCCGTGATCACAAGGAGCGGCCGTCCCTTGTCCCCCACAGAACGTTCCTTCATTTCTGTCGCGTGTAGGTCTCAGCATTCCAACGGCTCGTCGATGTTCATCGAATGTTGCCAACTCACGCTCTCGCCCTTCGCGCTAGTCAATATTTATACAGGAATATGTACGCCTGTATGTGCTCGGTGGGACTCGAACCCACAGAGTCGATCTTGCTCCTGCTGTGTATAATATCGTACTATCATTTTACTAGGCACGCGGAAAACCCACTGCTTGCTGTTGTGCAGAACACACAATACAACAAGCGACCAGAGACGCCGACCATGTTTTCTTCATATTTTTCCCATGTCTTCTTCCTTCCTGCCCTCCTCGTGAAAGAACTCTCAAGACTTGTTTCGGGGGTGAATTACGAGGCTGCTTTGTTGAGTACCAGGTATGGTATTCCGCATCCTCTCCGAGCGTGTGGGGCATGGTTGACGAAAGCAGGGAGGGGACCGCAGGCAGGGTAGCGAGGTACCAGACCGGCATTTCTGAGAGTGTAGGAAGAACCCTTCTGTCTGTGCTACTTGTAGGAAGCGGTTCGCTTTTGCCTGGATGGTTATTTTCAGGGCTTATCACAGCATAGTTGTTGTTTTTCTTCACATTAAACCGTTCTTTCTACCCGTCGACATCCAGCACAACCAGTGTCCGTGCCGATTCCTCAATCCTATTACGGGGATCCATAGTTAATGGGACCGAATTTGGTTAGGAAAAATATTTAAATATATAGTTTTTTTTGTATACCATAGGTCCTATTAACTATGGACCCCCGTAATAGAGAGACACAAGTTCGGTGGTCACAAAGCTACGCCACAGAGATACTACGTTGCCACGTATGTATCTGGTATGCAATGCAATGCCATGTCATCATACTGCCTACGGCGACAGGCACGACATACACATTCCATGACACAGAGAAACGAAACGAAACAAAGAGAAAACGAAAACAAAAAAAAAAGCCAATTCGAAAGAGAAAAAGAAACAAGAAAAATAAACAAATATATACCTGGTATATGTACATCTTTTTTTTTTTTTTAATTATTTTTTTTTTACTCATCACTTTCACTTTCCAGCCTAATTCGTAAGAGGTGTTACCCTCGACGACCTTCTGGACAAGCCGTGGTCACAGGTGTCTTCCCTTCTC
Source organism: Macrocystis pyrifera (assembly GCA_031763025.1). Classification (NCBI taxonomy): domain Eukaryota; class Phaeophyceae; order Laminariales; family Laminariaceae; genus Macrocystis; species Macrocystis pyrifera. The sequence goes on along the minus strand of JASSKH010000020.1, from coordinate 9,697,864 downwards.
CCCCCCGGTACGTGCCTTTATTTTTTATCGCGCATAGGGTTCAGCATTCCCACTGCTCGTCGATTTTCATCGAATGTAGCTAACTCACGCTCTCGCGCTTTCCGCTAATCAATCTCTTTAATGCAAGAAACAGCCCCTACGAGCACATGCACTCGGTGAGACTCGAACCCACGAAATTGATCTTGACAGGCACGCGGACCACCTACCAAGCCACCGGGGACGCCGGCTATAGCAACACACCATCGTGCCCCGCCCACAGGGAATCTGGCAGACACTTGCTTGAAAAGGAGCTAGAAAAAAAGGAAAAAGAAGCAAACACCACTAATTAATACTACTAGTGGTCAACAGAGTAAGACTAAGGGAAAATAAAAGGCAAACCAAACAATGCACAAGGCATGCTCCTAGTAGCGGCAGCAGTTTATGGTACGAGTAGCACGGCCAGGGTCTCCCTGCTGGCCCGCCTGGTGCCTTGCTACCCTGTCTGCCACCTTCGTCCAGCGTTCGTCAACCATGCCCGGGCCCTGGGCGTCAAACAATATGAAACAAGCAAAGCAGGCTCGTCATCCCCCCACGCCACACGACTCCCTCAATAAAGCTTCTCAATCGGCGAACAAAAAGGAAGAGAAAGAAAATAGAATGAAAATCACATAGGGTCAGCGCAAAAGAAGAAAATAAAATGAAACAAAAATAAACAAAAACAACAGGAAGACAAAGGAGGACCATGTTCGAACTAGCTGCACCAGTTGGTGGTACGAGTAGTATAGGCATGTTCTACTTCTTAGTCTGCCCGGTACCTGGCTACCCTATCTGCCATCTCCTACTTCCTACTTTTCTCCACTACAGTTTCCCTTCTACTCCTGTTGCCCCCCCTCTCCGCATTCCCTTGGTCGGGTTTTCTGCTATTATTATTCCTTCCTCTTGTTGCCCCTCCTCCCCCCATTCCCTTGGACACCACCCACCACGGCGGATGCGCGCGCTGCCTACTCAGCTCAGCCTCAGCCTCGTGCCACCTCACCATGAACCGTTCGGCTGCATCTAGGATCCCCCGGTACCACTTCCCCACCTTTTTTGCAACAACAGTGGGCCACAGCGCGGTCTCAACTCCAAACACCAAGGGAGCAAGTTCCGTTGACTCTTCGTGACTTCGGATCGTTACGGGACGGGAAGAGACATATATTTCTGTTTCGCGGGGGGGGAAGTGAAAACGGAACGGGACCGGACCGATCGGTAAAATGAGGACTTGAAAAATTGGTGGGACGGGACAGGACGGGACAGCGGAGGAGGTAAAATTTATCGACGGGACGGGACGAGGCGGTAAAGTGCACTACATGTTTTTTCACGATGGGACGGGACGACGGTCGATGTTTTTCCTCAACGGGACGGAACGAAAAAACAGAATTCCCTGGCGGGGCGGGACGACGGTAAAAATTGTGAAACTCGAAATTTTATACTTTCTTCGTAATTCGTGGTGGGAATAGACAATGGAACACCACCAGCGGTGTGTCTTGCACGGGAAGAAGTAACTTGTGTCGGCGGGAGGGGATTCTATGTGACAACGAGGCAGTTTATGATGGCAAGACGGGGCGGGACGGTAATTTCCGACGGGAGAGATTTTATGGACGATACTTACTTGACGGTAAAGAACGACAAGAGAAGTTATTACGCTGGGAGTGGACGGTAAATTGACTACGGTCGAGCAACTTCTCGGCGGATTTTTTTTTTAGGCGCATAGTAATGGGACGACGAAATCATGTTGACGGCGGTATTACCGCACCGTTACGCCCCGTGTAACCGTTACCGCCGTTATCGTCCTGTAAAAGTACCGCGATAAGCCTTTTTTTTCGTTTTTTTTTTTGTTATGCCACGGTTTGCTTGCTATTTCCCTTCGTTCTTATTGCAATAATATATATACCTGGTATTGTACTAAAGTGTTTGCGATAGAGGTAAAAAAAAAAACTTCACTTCCGCTAAAAAAAGTGAATTTCCTTCCCTTCCTGATTTCGGTGTGTTTGGGAGGGAGGTAAACCAAATCCTTCAGGCGACGCCTACGAAAATAAGAACGGAAGTGGGGAGGTGAGGCAACGCGGCAAACAAACAAAAAAAGAAGAACGGAAAAAAAGAAACAGCGACAGCCCAGCAAAGTTTCGGCGGCAGAGTTGACCGCCAAGCCACCATTGCCATCCCACAACTACAAGCCGCAGCACAGCAAGCAGCAGCTAGCTGGCGACAGCCGCAGCTAGGGGCAGCTTGAGCAACAAAAATAAACAGCATCAGCACCAGCACCAGCACCAACCAGCTTCCGTTTTGGGATTGCTCTTGCTGCTGCTGCTGCTGCTGCTGCTGCCCTCGGCCTACGCACGCCACAGCGCCGGCGCGCTCCGCTCCGCCGCCACCGCCGCCGCCGCCGCCGCGACTGCGGATGCCGCTGCTGCTGCTGTTGTTGTTGCTGCTGCAGCCGCAGTATGGTATAATCGAAATGATACACGAGCTGGCATGCTGTCGCGCTCTGTACGAGCACGAGTACTCGTACGAGTGAGTACGCGGGTCCTTTTTTGGGACGACGCATCCTCCACGTCGTCACCAAGCGGGCGAAAGCGTGTACCGTAGCAGCGGCGGCGGCCCGCTGGCACAATCCAACGCCGCTCGTGTGCGCTACACCCAAGCTACACCTCTTGAGCCTACAGCGGTAGTCGTGATGCGTACGGCAAGCAGCATGGTGGCATGGAAGATGCTCGGTGTTTGATCCTTCGAGATTTGAGTTGCGTTCTGCGTCGGGATAGTGCTCGGTGCGTGTAGGCCAATGAAACAGAGAGCCTAAGGTTCCCGTAACTTTCGCTGAAATCCTTACTTCGCTAAAGTACTTTTCGGCCGTTTTTTTTTATTTACATCAAAAATTTACCTCGGGAGACTTTTTAGAGAAGTAAGAGTAAAAAAAATAAAAAAATCACAAACACTCCAATACTCTGTTCGCAGTTGGTGGAGTATGCTTACTAATTTTTCGTGCCACATCTCCTTCGGGGGGGGCACGACCCTTTCTTCTTTCAATTTCTTTTTTTTCCTCTGTCTCATATAACGTGTAGTATGTCGTATCTGTTGTTGTGTGTATATCTATTCTGCTACTACTGCTAACAATACTCACTCGTATCAGAATGTACAAGCAGTATTATTAATTGTGGTATATCTGTTTCGTTGTTTTGTGACCGCAGCTGCGCAGAGCTTGTATCTCTCTTTGGGACTCTGACTGAAGAATCGGCACGGACACTGATTGAAACTAATATACTACAAGTAAGTACCTGGTATGTATATGTTTACGTTTTCTCCGCATTCTTTGTGCAAACGGACGGGTAGAAAGAATGGTTTAATATGAAGAAAACACGCATGATACATACTACTTATGATACCCGGCCTTATATTCTTGAACCAATTACGTACGATCCACATTAGTTTTTGTCTAATATTTAATGATAGTACTTTTAGCACTGCAATCCCGTTTCGGGGACAAACTAGAATTTGACTGGTTTGTCCCTACACAGGTGACCTTGAGAGCGTACTCTGGTGGACCTTAACGAAAACATCTTGAGCCACAAATAAATCTCAAGGTCGATCATTGCCCAACGTGAACATTCACCACGTCCCCGGATTGTCGAATGTACGCGTCACAATGTACTCAGGTTCGGAAACGTACCAGGTCAAGGTGCTGTGTTTTTTGTTACACGGCTGACAGCACAACAAAAATCGAAATCGAATCGAGAAACAAACCACAAAAATGAAAAAAAAAAAAACGACAAAAACACAGCAAAATCATCATGAAATCCGGGTAAAAAAACGAAACACGAAAAAATACCAAAATTGATGGCGAAAAATGATATCTACACAAAACAAAAGTATAATGAAATTGGAGAAGACAACATAGACTATACAGCAGGTTTGTTTGCAGTGCATGCGCCCACAACATGTTACACCAACTCACGACAAGTTATGTTGTATGGTCAACAATCCAATGTGATGTTTTTTCCTGAATATATATAATATTTGCTTGTCTCCCTCGCTGTTTTGCACTGCAGCACAAAACCGACACCACATGCGACACGTGCTCTACACGCAAAAGTCACCCAAAACGTACGTTAAAACTAAGCAAAACATGTGAAAAATCGGCACATACACCACGTTCGGGGAAGAAGAATGTTTTGTACTATTATTCTTACTTTTAAAAAGAATTCCGCGTCTATTCTGCAATAAACGAAAAGTCGCCAAAAATAACACTACAAATATTATGATAAACAATTGCGATCGACGCAAACTCACCTATCTCTTGTACAATGCAAACATCATTACTGCAGATACGTACCTGGTGGACGGCAATTCGCAGTTTAACTGCACCCATTGTCAACTCCGTGCCCCTCTTCCCAATCCTTCTTCTCAAGCATGCCAACGATTCAGTGCCCCTCCGCAAAAGCTCCAAATTTCCTTCGTTCAATATTCCATGTTATATTTCGTCAATATATCATACATATAACAAAACATTATGTATATACAAACAACAAGCAGTATACAATTAATCGAAAAGTGTGTCATTGGTGTCGGAGAAAAAAAAAACTCAAACAATCGTTGCAAGAACATCCACAAACCTAACGACACCGTCATCACATGTAACTAAAAGTTCACGACAGGACGTCTCACAATCGAGGTGCATTTGTTACGTTACGTAAGCGTTGCGGTATACGTTTTTCCTGTCGCCGCAACGTGCTAAGGTTGTGGTTTCGCCACAACGTCCCGCAACGTACCCAAGAGTGGCCACCTGTGTACTGTAAGTCTGGACCGCAACACTAAATTTAAGGGTTAGATTCGTATACTGCTGTTTTGTTGATAATCTGTACAGCAATCAATACGTATTGTAGCTGCACATCGCAGACAGCAGTACATACAATAAATAGAATTAAATGATACCTTGACCAGGTACCAGGTGTGTGGTGCTGTCTTGCGGTTTCCAGCTCCATGCTGATGAACCCACGATACACAGCAGTTTATTCTCACTTCTACTTCTACCATGTCGACGCGCACAGAAAGAACTACTGTTTAGAGCCGTTTGTAGTAAGGCTGAATCTTATGGAAGCCGAAACTGGAAAACAGAACTGACATGGCATGCACTTCGGTTTTTCGTATGGCCCAGATTCGTACATACACTTGCATCTTTTCCTATCTTCGGTGGTTTTGTGGAAGTATGCCGGGGTTTCGTTTGCGTTGGGAAGACGTTGGAGGGAGGAGTCACTGCAGTGTGTGGGACACAACAGCAGTACAGATGTGCACCCGCGTGTAGTGTGTATCTTGTTAGGTACCCGCCCATTAACATGGGACTTGCTTTCGCAAAATCAAGACTCCTGCACTTGCCTGGTAGCACGCACTGCTGTAAATAATAAGTGTTTTTACGTCGTCCGCATCGAAGAAAGGCACAATAATGGGCAGACCCATATGGGTGAAAGGGTGAAGGAGGCTTCGATTACGGTGGGAGTGTTGTCGCTTATTTTTCTTCAGGCCCCTGTGTCCAACTTTTCGCGGAAAACTGGGGGGCCATCGCGTCGGCTGAGAACCTTCTTTCCTCGGAGAACAAGCATACCGCCGCGCGCTTTAACTTTGTTAGAGAACGAATTCGTGCGAACAAGATCGACATTCAGCTCGTACTGCTGTAGCTGCGAAATAGCAACACACGCGGGGGTGAAGAAATATTTTGCTGCGACCTCTTTTATGCCTCCCACCGTAGAGGTTCTGGTTGACTCTGTCTTGTGAGTAAAAATCACGATCGATCATCATTACTCGATGCGTACAATGTTTGAGTGATGTGAGGAATTATTTATCAGGTTGCCACCATGCACCAAGGCATTCGGGCTCGCGCGTGCTTGCGGGTGACGACAAGCACTCGGAATGGTTAGATGTCACGCAGGGGCTGCGGCAAGCCTGTTCGTTTGTAAAGACACATACAAATCTCGTATCAGGTACCGGTATACACTATTTTCGAATCTACACAAAAAGCCATATAAAAGAATATCTAGACATTACAACAACAGAAGTAGCAAAAACAGCAGCAGCAAGAATAGCAGCATTATTCGCACTTAGAACCATACCATTAAAACAACAAAAAAGTAACAAAAACAGCAGCAGCAAGAACAGCAGCAGCTCATCTCCGGAAGAATTATTCACACTTAGAACCATACCTTCCTAAAAATCAATAACACTCAATCTATAACTACTTGTGAAATGAAAAGGTTTCAACATGTTGCAACATCATATCAATATCCCGTGTTCGGGTTATATAGTATCAGTGCGCAGAATGATAATTTAAAATTGTCCTGTTGACCCCGGGAGCATCCAGGGGAGCCGCTGACCTATATCTTTGACAAGGAATCACATACCAGGTTTAGAAATCGCGCGTTCGGTTTATCACAATACTTGTAAAATTCGGTTAAAATGGAATTATACACCCTGGACAATAGACAATAGCCCAATAGTCTATTACTAGCTTCCTATTGCAATGGACTGTCTATTGTGGTGCCTAATTCCAGTTAATTGAAAGGCGTCGAGCTCTATTGTCCAGACAATTTCTATTAAGTGACCCCTGCCTGACCCTATTGCCCAGACAATTTCACTTTATAGATAGTCTCCGTAATCAATGGTCCGGACAATTCCAATTAATGGACCTTCTCCTAAATAAATTGTCCGGCCAATTCCAATTGACAGACTGTCTCCTGAATCAATTGTCCCGACAATTCCAATTGATAGTCGGCCCCCCGAAATAGTTGTCCGGACAATTTCAATTAGTAGATTGACGCCAAAAGTATTTGTCCCGACAACTCGAATTAATAGACAGTCTCCCAGATCAATTGTCCGGACAATTTCAATTGGCAGACTGCTTTCTATATCAATTGTCCGGGCAATTCCTATTAATAGACGGTATACAAAATCAACTATTCCGACAATTTCGATTAATACGAATTCTCCAAAACTACTTCAGACAAGGCCATCATTGGTGGGCAGTCTCTTAAATTAACTGCCCGTAGATTTCAAAACAACAGTGCATACGGATTACTTTGTTTCGTGAATCTTTTTTATTTTTTACATCTGAGCATATGGGCTAAGCGGTATCAAAACTTCCTACTCGCGAACATAAAATACAAAGCTAAGGTGGAGGTGCCCCGCCCTTTTCTGCTTATGCCTTGGACAATAGACCTTTCAATAGACTATTGACCCTACAGCAGAGTCATGAAGTTGTCTATTAATTGGAATTGTCCGGGCAAATTATGTCATAGACTGTCTAGCAATTGAAATTATTTAGACAATTGATCTTGGATACTGTCTAACAATTGGATTTATTCGGACAATTGATATCGGGCACTGTTCGACAATTGGAATTGTCCGGACAAATAATTTTGAAGACTCTCTATCAATTGAAGTTGCCCTGACGTTTGATTTTAGAGACTGTCTATTAATTGGAATTTTCTGAACAATTGATGTTTGGTGCTTTTCAAAAATTGGAGTTGTCCAGACAAATGAGCTCGGAGACTGCCTATCAATTGAAATTGTGCTGGCAAATGATTTCACAGGCTGTCTATTAATTGGAATTGTTTCAACGATTGATTTCGGGTGATTTACATGAATTGGACTTGTCGGGGCAACTGCTTTGAGATACCGTCTATTAATTGGAATTGTCCGGACAAACGGATTCGGAAGCGAACTACTAATTGGAATTGTCATGATTATCGAGTTTAAGAGGGCTCTGTTAGTTGAAAGCTGGCAGCTGCTTGTAGAACTAAATTTGATTTGGTCAGTACACAACAGTACCACCATGCTCGTATTGCCTCTACAACAGGATGGGGAACTTCCCTCAATACGCAATCATTTGAAAGGTCCTTTATTGTGCCATATTACGAGTAGTACCAATTCAATGGGTAGTGTCTATCATAATACAATAACTACTGCTGTAGGTATATATACGGCCATGACATTTATCGAGCAATTGATTTCTTGCGCGGCATCTGAAATGAATTGTGCGGACAGTTCCAACTACTTTCCAGTCGCCGAAGTCCGTTTGGACAATTCCATTTAATTGACAGCACCCGAAATCATTTGTGCGGACAATTTAAGTTAATAAGCAGCAGCCGAAATCAAATGTTCAGACAAATCCAATTAATGGACAGCTCCCGAAATCAATTGTCTGAACAATTTCAGTTAGTGGACAACACCAGAAATCAATTGTCTGGACAATTCCAATTATTGGATAGCACCCGAAATCAATTTTGTGAATAATTCCAATTAATTGGCAGTCTCAGCGACCAACTGTTTGGACAATTCCAATTCATAGACAACTCTCGAAACCTATTGCTCACACAATTCCAACTAGTAGATGGTATTCGAAATCAATTGCTTGGACAATTCCAATTCATAGACAATCGCCGAAAACAATTAATTGTCTGGCCAATTTCAATTACTGGGCAATCGCCGAAATCAATTGTATTGACAAATTCAATTAATAGACAGTCACCAAAAACAATGGTCAAGACAAATCCAATTAGCACCCATCCTCCTGAATCAATTGTAGACACAATAGACTATTGAAACAGTAATTGTCCAGGGTGACATTTAGACGAGGCGTATCACGCAGCTTGCACAGTTGAGTATCAACTATTTAATCAGTCGAACTCACAGCCAGTCGAACTCACAGCTGACGTATTTCAAAAACTATATAAAAAAAAAGGATAAACCACTGATGATGAGCTACTCAGTCAGCGCTGACTGAGTAGCTCAGTGGTCTATCCTTTATATCGAACAAAGACTGAGTGATATCGTCGTTATGATACCCTTCAACGTGTTTGTCGCTGCTGCGTTGTTACACGTCGTATTGGTACGCTTGAGCAAAGACGAAGCCATCCCAGGGGATTTGGTTCGGCTCAATGATACCGGAGTAGTCGGAAAAGAGGAGCCGGAGCCGTGGCATGCGTGCGAAGGACTGCATGCGGCATGTTGTACGCCAATGACGCAGGAACTGTCTCGAGCCTCAAGGACACGCGAAATTGATGGCAGTCATCGTGACTGCCTTCCAAGCAGCAGCCCTCACGATATCCGAAATGAAGTAGTGAGCATACACTGCGACACTGGTATATACTTCTATGACATCTGAATACTGGATACACACGCTACAGGTACGACACACGACACACGCTCTATCAAAGAGAGAGGGAAATGAAACAGAAGAAACAAATATTAATGATACGACTGCCTTCGAAGCAGCAGGCCTCACGATATCCGAAACGATGTAGTAAGGAGACATTGCTGCGACACTGCTATATACTTCTACGACATCTGAATACTGGATATACACGCTACAGGTAGGTACGACACACGACACACGCTCTATCAAAGAGAGAGGGACATAAAACAGAAGAAACAAAAATTAATGATACAGATCGATAGAGAAAAAGGAATAACCACTATTATAGATATACTTATAGATATCTCAACTTCTGGGCGTGCTCGGTTGGTACATCCCTGGCCTCTCAGAGCTCCCACTTGGGAATCGCCTCCGTTTATTACTTGCCGGACCGTTCCAGCGAGTCTTTGTTTTCTCCATTTTTCTCGTCGTACTTTCAGTCCTTCTTTCCTTTTTTCCTCTTTCGTTTCGTGTGCGTGCGTGTACTCCGAGCACGGTAGCGCGGGCGAACCCGGCACCGTCGCGGGTGTCAGCCAATGTTGGCGAGTAGAGGGGGAGTTGCAAGGAGCGCGGTCGCCGCTTTCGTGCCTAGGCGTCGCGTGTGCTTCGAAACACGAGGGATGCATCAATAGGCTCTGTCTGGCCTCCATTTGTGATTTTGGATAGAGTACGTACGAGTATTTAAGGTCGGGATTGTAAGATAATATTCAAGCGGTGCTTATTTTTGCGACCGGGCTGAGAGTCACAAGAGGGAGGTACCCCGAATGAGCACCAACATTGTCGAGCTTGCGTCGAGGTTCACGGTGAGCACCGGGCTTCACGCGAGGCGGGCGACGGGGCTCACTGTGGAAAAGAGGGAGGGAAGCTTTACCCGGACTGAATCGGTGGCGACATGGTCGCGAGAGGGGCGGGCGGCGTACGAGGCTGAGAGAAGCTCTACATAAGATTTTTTCTTTTTTTCTTTTTTTTTTTTTTTTTTCTTTTTTTTTTTGACTGGTGTAAGGTGTTCCACTCAAGTAATAAATTATTACACGAAAGGGGACGGGGATTGTTTTTCTTTTAGAAATTTCCGGTTTCATTTTCATTGTTTTTGCTGTGTTGCTGTGCCGTAATGTGCTTTATCTTTAGTACATACGACGAGTACACAGACACAGAGCATATCGAAAGAAGTACCCTACCTGGGGTATGTACATATGTACGACGTGTGAGCGAGCGTAGCGGAAAACCGCCCACGACGCGTCCGAGCTGTTTTCTGCTGAAGCATGGCGGCGGGACTCTTGGCATTATCAAGTCGCCAGTTTGCAGCTAACTACAGGGGCCATACAAAAAACAATATTCAATCATGGAGACCAGTCCGCTTCGCATAATTTGATCTACTTTTCCTTCCTGAGCGAGCGTAGCGGGCGGCGTAGGCCGCCCGCGGAGCGAAGCGCCTTGTAACTACTTATGGGAAAGGGGTCTCAGAACCGGCTTTTTTTGCCGAAAACCCGCCATTTACTCGACGGGACTGTCAAAAACACCGGTAGACTCCTCAGGATGCCGCCGTCAGTTTTCCGAGAGCTTTGTCGAACACTTTTCCGTTTCTTCTCCAGAGTCCTATTGGACTGTTCGTCCATATTTCCAGTTGTGAGGGCATCGCGATTTTTCATCTAAATCCTCGAAGATCCACTATTTCTGGCCCCAGTTCTGACCAACAGCCACATATTATATATTTCTGCACCCTCCAGATAAAAAAGTGATTGGTGGCTGCTTAAAAAAAATAAATTAGGACTCTTGAAAAACGGGAAAATGTTCCTGAAACCTAGCCAAAAACTAAGGGGAGCATTTTGAGGATCCATCGGTGTTTTCGGCGTTCCCGCCGAGTAAAACGCGTTTATTCGGCCTAAAACACCCGTTCTGAGAGCTCAGAAGAAATAATGTCCCATGATAGTTGGTCTATTAAGAACTAAAAAAGAACTAAAGGTCGTCCTTCTCAGCAGGGCATGTGTTACTTTCAAAAACGAGCCAGATACCACCAGTAGCACCACGCACCACTTGCTTATATTTATTGGACAAGAATCAATAAATAAAGGAAAAATCAGGCAGACCAAGAGGCACAGCACTACTATCCGAAGTCGCCGATTGCGATGGTTTGGAAACTACTGACAGTAACTAGGTGTCGTTGTTTGTTCTTAGGTCCTACCTCCTCCGAGTATATTTTAAAAAATTATATATACAATTCACACCATGCATATCTTAATTTCCTTTCGGTCTTTTCACCGCTGTAAAGAGCCAGGCAATATATTTGGATCGTTCATTGCAGAGTAGCGACGGTTTTCAAAAAGTGTACAAATTTGCGTCTGTGTGCGTGTGTACGTACATTGGATGACGTTGTTAAGAGTTTTGCAGCGGAAGAGAACTCGGGCGCTCTGCTACAATGTAATAGTTATTGTCTCTCACACCCTCCTCGTGTCCTGAAACAAAGAAAAAAAGATGGCGTCATGAATCGTGTTTTTTTTGGCATGAGCGTCACGACAATAAAATCAAGACAAAAATCTCACGACGAATCGTGATTTTTTTTGTTACAGTAGTTATCGTAAGAAACCCCCCCAAATACAACATCTGACTCTTCTTAAAATATTATCAATATTAATACCACATCAGACCGCGTCCTGGTAGGGCATTCAGGCTTGAAACCTTACGAACTTAAAAACATTAAAACACACACATATATATGTCATCATGTCCTAGACAGCAGCTATATCCAATAGTCTATTTTATACTGCAGCATGTTGTATACCATGGTATGGCAACCCAGAAGGAGGTGCTGTGCCGCGGGGTTGTAAACGTATTATTATTGTGCTCGTTTGCGGGTTCGACTCATGTATGTTTGTTTGCATTAATTGCCTTTGTGAATCGGAATACAGCAGAGTGACATCTTTGTGCACAGCACTGCTACGGCCGTGCAATATACGCAGCAACAACAACTGTTGTAGTATGTACTGGTATACAGGAGTATCGCCGGGCAATGACAAAACCACTGGCCGGTACACAGAGGGATGCACATTATTCAGTTTGAATTGCCCTGAATAGATTGCATTCTTTTAGAAAATCTCGATTCTAAATTGGCGGTTTTGACGGCCGATCTTTTAATCTAGATTGAGAATCGAAGATTGGTTGATTCAATCTTTCAATCTCAACTATTCGGATACCGCCCAAAAAGTGCATTACCATATCACTGGAAACCCCTTTTGAACGCATATCCCCGCCCATTTGCCCTGCTGTACACCCCACACAAACCACGGATGTGCGCCGGCCCATCATGCAGATATATACTAGATGTATGTTTACATGCCTCATTGCTGTACCGATCTCGCTTGTTGTATTTTACATATGTGGGGTGTGGGGAGTGGGGTCCACCTCATAATTTGGTAAATGGGTGGAAGCTTCCACTCGACCTCCAAAACTTCCATTTGGAAGTCAAAAACTTCCAAAACTTTCATTTTGGAAGTTAAAATAAAGTTGTGGAAGTCAAAAACTTCCAAAACTACTATTTTGGAAGTTAAAATGAAGTTGTGGAAGTCAAAATGGAAGGTTTCGAGTTGCCGGCGAAGCTTCCCTTTTGACTTCCAAAACTTCTACTTGTATTTCCACAACTTCCATTTGGAAGTTAGAAACTCCCATTTGGAAGTTGTTGGAAGTTAGGAAACCCCATTTGAAAGTCGAAAAGTTCCATTTGGAAGTCAAAAACTTCGCTTGGGGTAAGAAAACAAAATCCGTTTGGAAGTCAAAATGGAGGTTTTGGAAGTTGAATGTAGAATGGAATTCGCGTGGTAGGCTGATATCCGACTTCCAACACTTATATTTCGACTTCTAAATTTCCATTTTCACTTCCAAATGGAAGTAATTAGGCCAAAGTCCCACTTGCTAATGGGTCCCGGGGAGTGGATAGGAGTGTCTGCAGACGTAGATGGGAGTTTTCCATGGTAAACGAGGCAAACACATTTCTTGGGAGTTTAACGGAAGTGGATGAAAGCACGTGGAAGTACGTGAAGGTATGTTGAATTTAAGCTTGCATATGAGAGTGTAGGGAAGCTTCGGCGGACGCTGATATGAATTTCAGTGTAAGTAGCGGTTACACGTAAATTTAGAAGTTGGACAACTGGAAGGGGATGTAAGTGAGTGGGATTAGGTGGAAAGTAAGCTAGAAATTTGGAGTGGATGGAAGCGTCTGCGGACGTACGTGGAATTTTCCATTGAAATGGAAGCTAAATGGAAGATAAATATGTTAGTAAGCTGTAGCCATTGGCAGTTTAATGGAAGTGCGTGGGAAATACGTACAAATAGGTGGAAGTCGCGCTTGAATATGGGGGGAGTGGCAACAAGATTATGCGTGCTCAGATACGAGTTTCGTTGAAATTATATGTAAAATGGAAGTTTTGAAAGCCAAGCGAAAGTTGTGGAAGTTGAATGGAAGCGGATGCGAGTAGATGGAAGTAAGTTCTGGTTGAGGATGGAAGTGGGCAGAAGATTCTGCGGACGCCGATGGAAGTTTCCTTGAAAGTAGAAGTCAAATGGAACTTCTAGACGTGCAGGGGAAGTGATGGACAGTAGGTGAAAGTATATCGAGGTGACTAGAAGCTTACGTGGAAAATGGACGAACTTCTATCGGGCATGGCAGCAGAAGCTTCCACTTTGTTTCCTCTGGCTTCCACTTTAGAAACTTACACTGGCTTGCACTTGCTTCCAAAGGCGAAACTTCCATGGACTAAATGGAAGTTTCTATTCGACTTTCAAAACTTCCATATTGACTTTCACAACTTCCATTCGGAAGTAAAAACTTCCATTTTGACTTTCACAACTTCCATATGAAGTAAAAAATTCCATTTTGACTTTCACATCTCCCACACCTATGAATATACCTGGTATATATATGTACGTACCCGATCATGGTGAAAGGGTTGACATGTACCGTAGATATAGTAAGGACGTTGGATCAAAGCCTGCTGTCGTACTGCTGCTGTATGTGACCCCGGATCTTACTTACGATTACTAATGTAGTAAGTGGTGGCAATGAGGCGCGACCTCAATAGTACCTGCAGCAGTCATATCTGCGATCAGGGTTCTACACTACTTGACCTTGTCGTGGGTATGCCGTGGCATTGCGATGATACCGCCCATGGCATACCACAACATCACCACGGCATCCCATGGTGTGGCATAAGATTCCATGGCACGCCATGGGGGTTGCCATGACATGCCATAGGTAGTACCATGGCCACCCCCGCGACTACCGCCACGGTACTAATGGCAACCCCCACGGCATCCCAATGTCCACGGCACCTAGGTTAGGGTTAGGGGTAGGGTTAGGGCTAGGGTTAGGGTCCCATGGTATGCCGTGGAGGTCCGTGGAAGGTTCCGTGGTATGCCGTGGAAGATGCTGTGGAAGGTTTTGCCGCAGGTGGTGCCGTGGCATGCCACGGCATGTCGCGAAAAAAGACAATAATGTACATACCTCTCTGCGATGCATCATGTTGGGCGAACACGGATTATTATGTTTGTTATAGCTCAAGAATTATCGGATTAGTTATTTTCTACTGCAGGCAAGGGACGTTCGCCGACGTTAGAAAAAGACCTGCCAGTGTGTGGCAACCCGGCACCAAACCCCTGGACCCGTCTTGGGGTGCTCCTTGATTTTACCCACTACCAAACCCCACGAAGATTAATGAGACCGGCTAACCCGCAGCTTACTTCCCCTTCGGGCCTAAGAAACATCTCACACCAACACTCCGAACGTACATAATTACCTCCTGCAACTACGTACAGCTGAACAATCAAGCTGCCTTGTTGCAACCCGGTTGCCTCCCTCTCGTGAACGATATGACGGGTGGGTGGGAAAGTCGATGGATCAAATTGGTCTCGCTGTCTTCTACTACGCGAAGGTTGTGATATCACGGAACCACCAGCTGCGACAGAGAAAGCCAACTCTCTCTATCGTCCGCTCCGAGGTGCTCGTGGCTCGTTCCCTCTGCTGTCTTACGGCGACTGGAGACTGGACGCGTGCGTCGCAAACATGTACGTCGGCTTAATTTCAAACTATTACGTGTTACTCGATTTCACAAACGCCAGTTTCCTACGGAAACCTATATTTTTATATTGCTCAAGAATTCTCGGCCTTGCTGTTTTCTACTGCAGCAAGGCAAGTTCGCCGACGATCTAAACAGGCCTGCCAGTGATGTGGCAACCGACCACCAAACACCTGGACCCGTCGTGGGGTCCCCGTTATGTTTACCTATCTCGAACCCCCATGAAGATTAATGAGACCGGCTAACCCGCAGCTTATGCCTCGCGTCTTCCCCTGCGGGGGAAAGTAACATATCACACCATAAGGCCAACCTGATCATTACTCGAACGCCCTGTGCTACTCGTACCATAGCCCGTTCTCCGATGTACCCAGATTGCGCGAGAATGACGGAGACAGATTCTGCCCCTTACCCCGCCTTCCGGACGTACGTCATGAACGCTCGCGTCCTCTATCTGCGTGCGCGTTGAAATTACAGCTCTGGTGCCCCCTGCTCAGCCCACTGGGCTGCACCCCCGATTCTTCCCGAGTGCGGCATGCACCTAACCGTCAAGGGTGGCCATTCCGAAAGCAGCGGGTAAACGACGAGGAGGTCCAGCAGCACCTCGAAAGCGTTTTATCTACACACGTCCGAGTGATCGTGCACCCCGCCGCTCTTCTGGTCGGTCTTCGACGCCACGAACCGCACCTGTAGGAGTCCGCCATCGATCTGCTTTTTATCGCGACCTGCACACCCTCTCGAAAGAAGGTGAGACAGTTCACGTCAGACAAAACTCGGGATGCCCTTTTCCGTTCGCGTATGCCTACACCTCTGACGCGCGACACAGCAGGAAGTACGACAACGCAAGACCATACCACATGACGTTCCCCTCGTTTACCATAGTCGTGATACTTGCCTACCGTGGGCTAAAATGGTCCCGGTCAGTGGAAACCTAATCTGCACGGGTTTCTACACAGCACCACGCTCGTGGTCAATCCCCTTGCCCACGGCAACTATCATGCAGTGCGAGATGGGGAGTTCCCACCGTCCATACATCTTGTGGAAACACTTGATAGCGGCAAGATGCCCCCTCACGGTGGACTGCTGGTTGTTGTGCACGTAGCACCGACTCACCATGAATTCCATCAACTCCGAAAGCACGAGGTTAGAGTTGCCGGGACTACGTTGCAGCCAGGGCTACTTGCCCTGCGCTGCCTTTTCCGCACTCCAGACCTCCCACTTACTTGGGTAATTTGTCTGGGTACTTTCTCATGGTGTGCGAGTTCATGGTGAATCCCAGGGCATCAACCTTGTAATCCCAATCTGTACTCGTTTTTGGCGCTAGGATCGGCGTGGCGCCTGCCCCGCCCGGCCCGACCAAACGTACGTGATTGGAGGCTAGTGAGACCAAGGCGAGTAACGCGGACGAGTCTACGTCTGGATGCCAAACCTTGACTAGCGGGTAGTCGTCCTCGTATACGGTAACGAAGAAAGGGCCAACTCCCTCCCCTCACGATTCACACGATGTTTTGCGTCTGTGGGCACGGTCGTTGGGTTTCCTTCTTCCGACCGGTCTACTCCCTTCACGTGAGAGATCATGTATGTTCCTTATTTCAGTATGTGGGCCGACGCCACCGTGGTGATACAGTGAACGTGTTCAGCGGCTGCCGACATCACGGCCCAGAAACCCGGGGACCCTGACCAACCGAGCTTCAAACGGAACCCGATGACCACCAACTCCCCTACCGTGCAGCAGAAATTGTGAACCTCGTCGGGGTTTGTTCTAACATTGCAAAAGGCATAAGACACATCGGCCTTGCTCATCAAATACGCTTGGTCGGGTATTTCGTTCGCCGACTGACTAATTTAATTTGGGAAGCGCCTCTGCGCACAAGCACGGAGGCACTCTGTCCGAGTCAGTGTCTGCGTTCAATCCTCCCTTCCCTTTTGCGGTTCTGCCTTTCGAAAGAGAAGTGTATCTGAACCTTGTGTGTGACGACTGCTCCCAGCGGTGACACCCGTAGGTTTTGGATTTCGAGCGCGGCTGCTTTTTGTATAACGAGGCCTCCCTGGCCTCTTATGTCTTCACAATGCTCGTGCCGAATCACTGACATTTGCCCGACGGCGCTGCGGTGGTTATCATGCGCTAGGGCGCGCTCCAGACCCCGTCTGTGGGGTACTGCCTGCACCGGGACCCCTCTAGTAACTATCGTGATCACTTTTCAATGGCACCAAAGCCTTTGTTCCACCGAAATACCGCTGTATTTGCGTGGCGTCTACCAGTGGGACCATCAGAGACCTTCCCAGCGCCCTGGCAAAGTCGCCCACGATGCCGCCGTAGTGTCTCGTCAGGTCCGTGCAAATGTCGGCAAGCTTGTACAGCAGTTCGTGTTTGACGCGTGCATCGAGGTTTTCTTTACCAAGGTTGGCTTTTTTCTGTATGTCAGTTCCGTTCTATGAGCTCGGTCTGCTGTCGACGAAGCGAATCCTCATCAGAAAGCCGAGAGCGGGGGGGGGGGGGGGGGTACTCATTTGTTGCTTGCCTCAGTCATTTGACCATTGACCACGCATCCCTTTCGAGACGGAGCACCGTTCCGACTCCTAATAGAGACACCTCCAACAGTTGGGCGCTCATTACGTTGTTTCCATAAATTACATAGAAACGGGTTGCTAATCTTATCCCCTTCGTGCCTGGCCGCCTGTGGCCACAACCTGCGTCCTAAGATAGCCATCGCTTTCTCGCTGCTATTGAGTATATCGAACCCCTCCATGTCACATTCATCTGTTTCCTTCGGTTCCTCTTTTAACACACCCCGTTCCTCCTTCTATATTTCACATTCTTCTACTATGTGAGTTCTACTCTATTGCTTTGCCACGCGGAAATATCTGTGCATCTAGTTTCTCCTCCTCCCGGCTAATTGTGTACCTCTTTCTTCTTTGTGGCAGGTCCAGGTCCCCTACACGAAAGCGCAGTCTCAGTGTTTTCGCGAAGTCCATTGGACCATGCAATTACGATGTTATTACTACTCTTTAAGCCAATCTCCCGTATATCTCAGAGTGTTTTTTCCGCGTCCACCTTCTTTTTTAGCGCTAGTCTTTCCCTTCCTTCTGTCCTTTCTTCTACTTCTGCCTTGTATCTCCCAAACTTCCCGGCGGACATCATCTTCTTAGTTTGCCCCTATATCCTGCCATACGTTCTCAACTACGCCATCCCACCTTATTCCAGGTCGCCCTTTTGTTACTTTCTCCAATACAGCTCTATCAACTATGACTGGCAACCTCTTCTCTGGCATGTTCCTTATTTTCTACTTCCAGTTCGACGTTCTCATGTCTCTATTTGTCTTGAGTAGGTGCATTCCCAGTTCTCCTCTTGATACAAATTTTCTACTCGTACTTTAGCTGCTTGGGATCTTTTTAGCTGCTGTCATTAGTACTGCTTCCAACTGTTATACGAGTTTCGCGTTCCCTTCCGATCCTTCTCCTACGTAGTCGAGCTTTGATACTATCACATTCATCAAGATATATCTCTTGATCCTAGTGTCAAGGTGACCTCCGATAGGCAGAGGCAGGGAGGGATTCAGCCCTGGGGAACTTAGCCCTCATACACAGACGGCGATTGAATGGGCCTTCCGCGATTCCGCGCTGGCAACATGTGCGGAAGGGGGAAACGATCCCTGGAGGGCCGAGCACTCGTACTCGAAGAACTGCCGACGGGGAACTGGATACCCCGTCGGAAATGAAAAAAGGAACCCAGCTCACGATACACGAAAGAAACCCCCCAAACTGCATGAGCCTCTCGCGATGTCGGCACGGCCGACACTCGGGCACCTGCGGGCTGTGACCTGTTGTCCCGTCCAAACGGGAATGAAACGGGGGTGGACCCAGCGCTCGGACACCAACCCACCACAGCTGTATGCGCCTCGCGCGATTTCGGCCAAGTCGACGCTCGCGGGAGCGGGAACCTAACCCTGGGGAACCTAGCCTTCGCACTCGAGCCGCTATGGGACGAGAACTGTTGTCCCGTCTGAAAGGGAAAGAGGGGAACCCGGCCCTCGGAAACAAAACACACCTACAGCTGAATGGGCCCCGCGCGATGTCGGCACGGCCGACACTCGTGGGAGGGGGAACCCAGTCCTGGGAAACCTGGCCGTCGTACTCGAGTAGCTGCGGGCTTTGAACTGTTTTCCCGTCTGAAAAGGAAAGAGAGAACCCAGCCCTCGGAAACGAACTCACCAAAGCTGACGCCGTCTCGTGCGATGTCGGCACAGCCGACGCTTACAGGAGGGAGAACCTCGCCCTGAAGAAACTAGCCCCTACACTCTAGCAGCTACGCGGTGTGAACTGTTGTCCCGTCTAAAATAGAAAACGAGGAAACTCAGCCCTCGGAAATAAGCACATCTAGGCTGAATGAGTCTCTCACAACCTAATCCTGGGGCACATAGCCCTCGCACTCGAGCGACTGCCGGCTGTGAACTATTGTCCGGTCTGAACGGAGGAGGGAGGGGAGGGGACCCAGCCTTCGGAAACGAAAACAAAAGCACCCGAGCTGCATGAGCCTCTCGCGATATCGGCACAACCAACGCTCGCGGGAGGGGGAACCTAGCGAATGGGAACCTAGCGCTCGCATTCAAGCAGCTGCAGGCTGTGAAACTTTTATTCTGTTGACAAGACAGGGGACCTATGCCCGGGGAACCTGACCCTTGTACGCTGGCGACGGCTGTATGAGCTTTCCGCGGTTCGGTACGGCCGATACGCACGGGGGGGGAACCGAGACCATGGGGGGCCCAGCCCTTGCCCTCGAGAAGCTGTAGATTATGCACGGGTGTCATGTCTAAGAGGCAAAAAAAGGGAAACCTGGCCTTCGCGGTTACGCGCACACACGTGTTCACCCTGCTACCTCCACGAAACAACACGTCCGAGTGCTCGATCGAGGTGAGGGTGGGGGAGCAACTATTTGGCATGGAGGGTGCGTGGATCGACCTACCCGGATCTGGGTCGCACCGACACTGCAGTACGAACCCGCCGGCGCTTCAGTCCTCCTTTTCCTACCACCGGCCCGTTCTTGGAACGCAATCATTTTCCGCGCCGCGCAATTCGTGTTCACACCACGCTGTTTTGTGTCAGACACTCGCCGTGAAACATGGCCGGCGCAACCGATCCAGGTGTGGGATCGCGATGAAGTCCCACGCACCTCCAGGCGTCAACGAGAACCTAGCTTGATCCTCCTGGCCCCTCCTCCTCCATGGTCGGCCCTGCCTGGCGGTAGAGCCGTATTGTCAATTGCTGCCCCCGCCCCTGTCCGCTCCGGCACCCGAAATGGCCGCATAATTCCCGCCCCTAATGTAACTCCTGCTGGACCGCGCGACGCTCGGCGGCCGTCCCTCGCCCCCCCCCGGCAACGCCGCTTCTCCCGGTGCCGGGGGCCTGCGGCGTCTTGGGCGGAGGGGGAGGGGCAAGGGGAAGAGAAGGCGGGAGAAACGTGTTTTGCGCGCACCTGGCCTGATGGAGAGACCTGTAGATGATCGGACGGACAGGTGGGCCTGGGGCAGGTGTCGCCGCTCCACGCGTAGCGACACGCGTTGGTGGGCAGGTCACACAGGGCGGCGGGCCTGGACTTGGAGGGTCCTCCTCGCCTCCTCGTAGCCCGTCCCGCCCTTCGCTATAGTCGCCTTCCGTCCGTTGCCGCCGGGGGGGGTCTTACTCCTCCCTGCCCCATCCACTCTTTGCGGTCGCGCGGTTGCGGGACCACACCTCCGAACGCATGACCAGGCTGTTCGCGCTGCCTTCCTCCTCGAGCGCCCGTAGGTGTATGAAGGCGAGAGGCTGGAAGACGAGACCGCTGCCTGGCGGAGATGGCATGAGGGGGTGCTACCTCCGCACGGCTGCTGCGTCAACGGCGAGCTTGTACATGGCGTTCTTGAGGTCCTCGATGATGGCCTGTATCCGCGCGTTTCGCACCGGAGCGTTCTACGGGGCAAAAACCAGGCGGTGAAACTGAATATACGCCCGGCGTTCTCCCTCGACCTTGCTGCGCACATTCCGCACGCTCCTGACGGTGGGCAAGCACATTACCGGAGCGTCCGCCATTCGTACTCGAAGAAGGCCATGAATGCGGCGATGAAGGTGATGAAGTGGGCCTCTACTGACATACCCGTTGGGGCCTCCCCCGCTGGCGCGGGTGGGCTACAGTGTTGCACCAAGAAGCCCGACAAAGAGTGCAGGTGTTTCACCGCGTCGTGCGATGCCCCAGCGACCGTCGTCAAGACGTAAAACACGAGGCCGTGGGACATCTTCTCGGAACCACGCGCCACGTAAACTGTTTGTCTTTCCCAAGACCGCCACAGGTCCGCCGTGACTTGACGTGGGCGTCGACCGCCGTGCTGAGCGCGGCCTGTTCACTGGGCCCTTGCGGCGGGGGGAGGCGTTGAGCTGCGATCAACCCACCCCTTCCCGAGAGAAGCTGCCCTCCCGCGAGAAGGCCCCCCGCGGATTGGAGGCCTGGGTGGGTAAGGTGGGGGACCAGCTGTGGCTGCTGCAGCTGTGACGCTGATGGGCTTGTACTTGCTCGATGCGGGAGATACGACCGCGAGAGGGTCCTGCCCCCGCCGTTGTGGCCTGAAGATTCTGCAGGACGGCGTCAAAGCCCGCGGGAGGGGCTGGGTCGGGTTGGGCCGCGCCCTCTGCGTTGTTTCTCGAGACCACCCCAGGACCGCGGACGCCCCCAGCCGCGAGCTTGTCGGGGGGCGGGACGACGAGAGCCTTACCTGCTGGCAGGGCGATCTCGTCCCCTCCCCCGGTGGTTGAGCCGCCGCCGGCATCGATGAAGCCCCCGTCCGAGTCAACGTTGTCGCCCTTGGGCGCGCCGCAATGTTGCAGTCAAGGAACGTCGATCAATCAAATTAGTCTCCATATCTTCTACACGCGAAGGTTGTAATACCACGGTACCACCAGCTGCGACAAAAAGAGCCAGTTCGTTTCTTCGTTCGCTCCAACGTGCTCGTAGCGCGTTGCCGCCGCTGTCTTACGCCGACCTGAGACTGGACGCATGCGTCGCAAACTTGTACGTCGGCAGAATTTTGAACTATTCCGTTACTCGAATTGAACCCGACTCACAAACGCCAGTTTCCTGTAGCATTCTGGCTCTCTACCGTGGATCGTAAGTATTCGATTGGACGAGGACTCCTGCGCCGGGTAGGAGGTCCCGTCCGGTATTTCCCCCCGCGCTGAGTAAAGTGGCGAATCACAACCTCTGCGCGGGGAGTACCTTTAATTGATCTGGGCATACAAGCCCAAGAATACTAACCCTACTGCCGGGTGGGTGGGATGGTCTCACGAAATGGCGCGACCAACTCCACTCCCGAGGTTTCGGGAGCGAAAGGAAGAAGTGATCTCGCTCCGGTACAAAGTCCGAGACATTTCGATATAATCAATGGTTCCATTATTTGCGCCAAATTTGAGTCCATGGATTGGATCTCCATTTTACTGTAGTACTCTGGCTCTCTACCGTGGATCAATTAATTCAAGTTATGGATTGGATGAAGCCTCCTGCGCGGGCCTATGGTCTCGCCCATACTTCGTTGCGCCTCCTTTCTGATTGCTTTTGCTTTGTTGACCGCTGGTCCGGGGCAGGACGGTCTCACCCAAACTTTTATCCCCCGAACTCAGTCCTTACCCGCACACGCCGCAAAGTCCTTTCTGAACTCCGGCGACAACGGTAGCTCGCTAGCGTCCGCGTAGCTCTGGCCACGTTTTTTCTTGCTACCCCGCACTTGTCCGCTCGAGGTAGCCCCGATGTAGTACTTCGCAACTGACTCTGTCTTCCAGCCACCAATTTTCATGATCTCGCCCACAGCAGTCCCGGCGAGGGATTTGCTGAGTGAGCCTCCCACTCGAAAGGAGTGCATCGTGAAGTGGTTCGGCAGGTCTGCCATTCGCAGATAGCTTTGCAGGTTCGCCGTCATACGGGCCGCAGATAGAGAGAGACGGCCCCGGCCACCTTCTGCCGTAGCAACGGGGACGAGGTGTCTAGTGCTTAAGTCCCACCCAATCCGCTGTGCGGCCGAGATGTACGCCGTAACCGCCCGAAAGGCAAATATCGCCTAGCAGCGCCGGTCCGCTAACACTACCACGGCCTCACTAGAGGCCGCAGCGTCTCGCCCAACTGAAAGTTGAAGATCCAACCCTTAGAAGCTGGGAGTCTCAAGACGTGCGAACCCATGGTAAAGGAAATATCGTAACCCCTACGCATGGAATAGAAAGCCAAAGAATACAAGGCGATATCTCGATTCAGCGGAATACGCTCAGCCAGAGAGCTGGCCACCTGAGCGCGCAACCGCATGTCGCTTAGCAGATCTATGAGTGTGTGTTCCAGCATCGGCGCGGCCTGATTGATTTGAATTCGGACCTGCTTCTGTTCCTCAGATACGAAGGTAAGGTACGAATCTACCAACGGACTCAAGCACGGATTTCCCACCCGGCGGACGGGGTCCCATTCCTCTCCCTGCTCGCTTCCTTTGATCGACAGTTTTAGCTTCGACGCAAAACCTTTTCGAAAAGACCCGGCCGCGTACCGTTTAGCACACGAAGATCCCGTCCGGCACGTATCGTCGCCCGCGTGGCCCACACCGGGGCAAGACGCTTCATGCATTATCTTGGTGCCTTTCCCTTGCGTGTGCAAAGAAGCAGAGGAAAATAAAAACATACTTGCTTTTTCGGACTTGCCCGGGGCGCCCCTCCATCGCCGCCAGTACTTGGTGTCGACGTGCTTGCATCTCATCAACATCCACAACCACAGACACCCGCTCCGGATACCGCGGGGCCGGCAATGATCGAGCCGGCTGAGCGCCGCACTTTCAGCAGAAATTAAACTGTGCAACGTTTTCTTCAGGACACGTAGAGCAAAACGCAAACCAAACCAAGTCCCTGGCCGTTGCCGCCCGACCGTGAGGTGGCCCACCCTGAAGGTGGCTCCCGCCAGTGCGGTTCTGTTTGAAAGAGGACACCAAAGAAAGGGGGAACGTAAGCCTCGGTGAGCGCTCGAAAACGCCCGAAACAGCGAAATATATGCACGCTACTATGTAATGGCTGCTCGTCCCTGCGCGATAGTAGCTGAATAGTGGACACCCGTCACCCTTTGGTACGGAAGTCTAAAGCGTATGCTATAATCCTCCAGCGAGGGTACCGCCAATTCTTGAATCCACCATCTGGGCTGGACCACTGAAAGCGCCCTTCCGCAGCCACCGCGGCCACCTCGATCGATCTATCTGCGGCTAGCTGCACCAAAGGGAACCAATAAGCCTTAACATCCGGCAAAAGGACCACCACTGCGCCGGCCTCTCATTCCGCCAAGTGTTGCACAATGTCCCCTGCCATGATCGGGGCTGAGAAAAAAAACTCGAAGGCCGGGACACTGGTACCCGGAACGAGGGAAACGTCGTGCGCGAACATGTCGATCCCCGCCGAACCCGCACAGTCGTACTGAGAGAAAAAGGGCAGTGCCTCCCCAGTCAATGGGGAGCACAGCACCGACGCCGTGCATGCCATGAGGACGACGTTAAAAGGGCCCATAGGGTCCCAGACCGCTTGGAACGACGCCGGCGCTATGCGGATGATGGCGTCTCGTGACGGCCGGGAAGTGGCATCTGCGACCTCGTGTTCCGCCGTCGGGATCCACTTCAACGATGGCATGAATCCATACTCCACTTGCAACTCGAACAACCGCACCAGTAGCGCGTGCGTGTCGCGGTTCTTCGCGCGCCCACGGTTAAAGGCACCCACCACTGATTGGTTGTCCACGTCTATGAGTACCTGCGCTCGCCGCAACACCTCTGGGTGTCGCATGCAGAATTGCCGCGGGAGATGGTAGAGGGCACATATCTCCTTCTGTATGATAAGCTTTGACAATCAATCCGGTGGGAACACCCCCGCCCGCGGGGAAGGTGCCCGAGGCTGTGTTCACATCCCCCCCCCATGAGATAGACGATGCATCCGACGATCCTTTCGTCAAGGCCGCCACGAAGTGTCACGCCCGCTGCCACGGCCCCTCTTGCGAGGTAGCCGACAATTTAAGCCACAGCTGGAACTCGCTTAGAAGGTCGGTCCTAGAATCTTGCGTAAGGTCGAACATTCACAGAGCGGACTTCTCCAGCTCCGCGAGCACAGCGAACATAGCATACGTCCGCAGCGATGCCGGCCGAATCACCACCGACATGCTCATGCACTTGCCCGCGATACGCTGCAGCGCACGGAAGGACAGACTTCCCGCGTCCAGAGCTGCTCGCAGCAGCTGCTGCAGTATCTAGTTTATCTCGTGGATCCCGGAAGGTGGTGGTGTCCGAGTCGCACAACATCCCTAGATATTGCTGCAGCCTAGTCGGCCGGTAGTCGCACGTCTTGGCCGACAGGAACTGACCACACAGGAACGACACCAGCATCGCCTCGTGTGTGCCTCCCCCGGCTGCCAGCCATTGCTCCCGCGCCGTCTGCCGGTAGGAGGTGCAGAAATTACTCGACCACGAGTCGTCGAGGTACGCTAACGCCGGGATCTCTTTGGAATGAAGGTAGGATGCTTTCGCCTCGCTAAGGGTATGGTAGCAACATGGATTTAGCTGAATCCGAAAGGCAAGACACACCAGCAATAATCAATGCCACCGTACGAGACGCCAAAGAGCGGCCAAGCAGAGGGGCGCAATAGGATGTGGTGAAAGGCAGATGCGTCATCCAGCGAAGTCATATAACAACCCTTCGAAGCGACGCTGGCCACCCGCGCCACGGTATTCATCGAAAAATTGACCTTCTTGCACCGCTTATTTAATGGTCTCGTGTCGTAAATAAGGCGCGGTTTTGTCTCCTCAACCGACAATGCCATGACTAAGCGGGGCCGCTGCGACCCCCCGGGGGCTCGAACGTCCGCCCATTTGACAACACATCCCCGATCCACGAGGGCTCGTACCTCGTCTTCCACAAACCTGGTGAACCGTGGCGGGATACGGTTGTGGAACACCGCTCCGGGAAAACGGGCAAAGTCATACGTGCAGGCGCTCGACGGACCCCGATATTCTCTCAGGGGAAGATCGTGAAGATCCACTCGGTCGCGTAAGTACGCCACCAGCGTGTCTCGAAGCGGGTGCTCGTCGAGGATGATGTCGTGCCAGAATCCTACATGCCGGCGCACGAACCCCGGCTCGAATTGGTTCCCATCCCCGCCTGCATTCCATACCGGAGCATCACACGGCATACGCCGTAGGAGACACTGCAAGGGGTCATGAGTGACGTCCGCCACGGACGGCCACACTCCCGAGGTGTGAAGGGCTCCCGTGCGCGCTCACTCGCGTTCGTCGGTATCCAAGGGCGGCGTGGGGAGAAGCACGGGCCGCACGTGTTCGTGGCGTTGATCGAGGCGACGGAGCCAACCGTCGGCGACCACCTACAGCGCGCCGTGGGGGCAAGGAGGTGAGAATACCCATATATGTACGGAGTATCACAGGGTGCAAAAGGAAACCGTGCGAAACGCGCGTGTATCCTTAATGGAAGTCATCAGATCAACGAGGGGCAGAGCTCTGCCACCCTGGTACGGAGTAAGTGAATCTTTGCCAGCACGCGTCGTATACGGAATGTTGTATCGCTCCATAAGCAGCCCCGCGAAGACACGCGTGACAACATTGGTGAGGTTATCGATTCAACGAGAAGCAGAATTCTGCCCCCCTTGGTACAAAGTAAGTAAATCTTTGTAAGCAAGCGTCGAAGCGAAACTGTGTATCCAGGCGGGTCGTCGAGAAAACATGACGATTGCACAGACACCAGCAACGCAACTCCGTGCGTATCTACATGGATGTTCATACAGTAACAGAAAGTGTGGATAACGAGTTGCGTTTGTGTCTGAGTACAGTCGAGCAAAACAAACTAAAATAAATAAATAAACAAAATACATATATATAACCATATACATATATGAAAAACCCAAACCCGTGGCGTTGGAGTATCGAGAGCGAATGTGAGACCCCCAAAGGTGCGCTGTCATACATGAGCGAGAATACAGCAATATCGAGCGGGAGGGAGGGGGCATCACAGTACCAGACCCCGGAGGACCATACCCTCCCCTCCCCCGTCAAACCGAGAGAATACTGCAATATCACGAGGGGGAGAGGTGGCACAAGAGAATACAGCAGTATCGAGGGGAGTGAGGGGGCACAACAGTACCAGACACCGTAAGATCGTACCCTCCCCCCCACCGTCAGACCGAGGACGTACAGCAGTATCAAGCGGGCAAGAGGGGGCACAACAGTACCCGACCCCATAGGACCATACCCTTCCCCCCCCCCCCCGTCAGAACGAGAAACCTTAGCAGCATCAAGCGGGATGGAGGGGGCACAGCAGTACCAGACCCCGTAGGACCACACCCTCCACGTTAACGTCAAAACGGGAGAATGCAGCAGTATCAAGAGGGAGGGAGGGGGCACAACAGTACCCGACCCCGTAGGACCACACCCTCTACTCCCCCGTCAAGCGGAAGAAAACAGCAGTATCGAGAGGGAGAGAGGGGGCACAACCGTACCCGACCCCGTAGGATCATACCCTCCACTCCACCGTCAAGACGCAAAATAAAGCCGTATCCAGAAGGAGGGATGGGGCACAACAGTACCAGACCCCGCAGGACCATACCCTCCTCGTTAACGTCAAAACGGGAGAATGCTGCAGTATCAAGAGAAAGGGAGGAGGCACACCAGTATCGGACCCCGTAGGACCATACCCTCTACTCCCTCGTCAAAGCGGGAGAAAACATCAATCTCGAGAGAGAGGAAGGGGGCACAACAGTACCCGACTACTCCCTGGTCAAAGCGGGAATAAACAGCAATATCGAGAGGGAGGGAGGGAACACAACAGTACCCGACCCCGTAGGTCCCTACCCTCCACGTTAACGTCAAAATGAGAGAATGCAGCAGTATAAAGAGGGAGGGAGGGGGCACAACAGTACCCGACCCCGTAGAACCACACCCTCTACTCCCCCGTCAAAGCGGGAGAAAACAGCAGTATAGAGAGGGAGGGAGGGGGCACAACCGTACCCGACCTCGTAGGACATACCCTCCACTACACCGTCAAGACGCGAAATAAAGCCGTATCCAGAAGGAGGGAGGGGCACAACAGTACCAGACCCCGTAGGACCATACCCTCTCCTCCCCCGTCAGAAGGAGAAAATCCAGCAGCAACAAGCGGGCGGGAGGGGGCACAACAGTACCAGACCCCGTAGGGCCATACCCTCCACTATATCGTCAAGACGGATGAATGCTGCAGTATCAAGAGGGAGGGAGGGGGCACAACAGTACCAGACCCCGTAGGACCATACCCTCTACTCCACCGTCAAAGCGGGAGAAATCAGCAGAATCAAGAAGGAGGGAGGGGGCATAACAGTACCCGACCCCGTAGGACCATACCCTCCACTCCACCGTCAAGACGCCAAATAAAGCTGTATCAAGAAGGAGGGAGGGGGCACAACAGTACCCGACCCCGTAGGACCATACCCTTATCTCCCCCGTCAGAACGAGAAAATCCAGCAGCATCAAGCGGGAGGGAGGAGGCACATCAGCACCAGATCCCGTAGGACCATACCCTCCTCTGAACGTCCAAGCGGGAGAATGCATCCGTATCAAGAGGGAGGGAGGAGGCACAACAGTACCAGACCCCGTCAGACCATACCCTCTACTCCCTCGTCAATCGGGAGAAAAAAACAGCAGAATCGAGAAGGAGGGGGGGGGGGGGGGCACAACAGTATCCGACCCAAGATCACACCCTCCTCGCCACCGTCCAACGAGAGAATACAGTAGCACAAAGAGCATATAGCAGTGGTGGCGGGGCACAATAGGACCCTCCCCTGCTCTCCCCGTCAAAGCCAAATCGCGGCCTCGTACTGTAGTGAATACAAGCGGGAAAATGCAAATGTATCCTGTACTCAGTACGAGCGGGAGAGTGCCGCAGTATCGAGGGAGACCCTTGGCTCCACCGTCCAACGAGAAAATACAGCAGTACAACGAAAGAATACAGCCTTGACGAGAGGGAGTGAGGGGCACCACAATACCCGACCAGGATCACACCCTCCTCGCAATCGTCAAACGAGAAAATACAGCAGTAAAAAGAGTATACAGCAGTATCGAGGGGGAGTGGGGGGGCACAACCGTTCCCCCCCCTTCCCCTCCCCCGTCAAAACCAAATCGTGGCCTCGTACTGTACTCAGGACAAGCGGGAAAATGCGGAAGTATCCTGTACTCAGTACGAGCGGGAGAGTGCAGCAGTATCGAGGGAGAGCCGTGAGTGAAAAGACACCCCCGGACCCGGCACCTCGCCATCCGCCCCTCGACTCCACGGACCACAGTACGAGCACATACCACCATCTCGGGTAACTCGAGTACCCTCCGCATACGCACGTCAATTGGCAGGGAGTGAAAGGTGAAGGGGCATAACGGGATCGTAGCATAATACGCTCTACCCCACACAATCTTCGATACCAATCCGTGTCCCCACGTACTCAATCTCCGATACCACTTTGTCTTTGTCGGCCTGCACTCGTTTATTGTTGTTGATCTACGGCCACGGCCAGCGGGGACAGCGGCGCCAGACCAACCCAACCTCGTATACGCGAGAAAGCGGCAAACACACTCGTACCTCAGGGGGGTACGTGGATGTAGAGAGGCCGATCAGCTCCTGATTATCCTTGCTCCTTGGTTCCGTAGGATGAAACTGCGGGGGGCCGCTCGGACCAGCTCCTCCCGCCGCAGACAAGCTCGCTCCAGCCGAGGCACCCCCAGCGATCGCCCCACCGGCGATTTTGACCGCCTCAAACGGGGCCGCACGTTCCATCCTCCCCGCAGCCTCCGCTCCGACTCCCAGCTGAAGGCCTACACGTTCCTCGTCTGCTCCGTTGAGCAGAACACAGTGCTCCGACTCCAGGAGGATACCTGAGGACCGGAGCAGGTCGACGACGTGTCCCACCAATAGCCTGGTGGCTTCCGCCTCACGGTACGCACGTGAGGTTCCGGCCCGAGCGGAGGTGGCTAACCTTTCCGCGGCCTCCAGTACTTGGGGCCATGTGTCAGAGCCCGGACGGGGGGGCACCTTGGAAACCAAACTGCCGAGCGCGCACGCAACCTCGTGCCGCGAACCCGCCGCAGAGGGTCGATGTTGAACGCGTGGTTCGCGGCATCCTCCAATACTCTCAAGACTTCCGCGACCGATTCGTAAAGCTTACGAGGTTTCGGGAGCGAAAGGAAGAAGTGACCTCGCTTCTATGCAAATTCCAAGACATTTCGATAAATTCAATGGTTCCACTATTAGTGCCAATTTTTTGTCCATGGACTGGATCTCCATCTACGAAACCTACATTATTGTGCTGAACCAACACGAACGAACATCTACGTACGTACGCGGTCGTGTGTATCCGTGACCCTTGGGCTCAAGGCGTGTCCAAACGGAATCGAAAAGAGAAATCGAAAATTGATATGGCGCTGATTCGTCCCCGGCCCAAACATGTTTCCGCGCGTTTTGTAGGTTCCGAGAAAATAAACGATTTTACAACCCAACGCCAAACCCAAACGTTGACGGCTGGAAATCGAAAACAAATCGAAACAGGAACAGTAACAATTCAGCGCCTACTTGGCAGCGCAGTCGCGTCAAAGTCACAGGCCCGCCGTACACAGCATCCAACCCACGGCTAGCAGAGCAACACAGCCGCACAGACCCCCCCGTAAACAGCCAGCAGGCGAACCACAACACCAGCCCCGACGTTCTCGGGCATATGTTTCTCGGCGTTCGAGCTAAAGCATATATAGTTTGAGGAAAGGTCGGGATGAGGCCGTCCAGAATGAAGTCCGAAGTTCGTTTGAAGACGAACGATCTGCACCTGACATGTTTAGTGCAACAGAAAGAGTTTCTCGTAGCTGCAGGTGCCAACACTACTACTGATGTACGACATCTACAGCAGAGCTTCTCCAGCACCAAAACAGCAGCAGCGGCACCAGCAGTAGCAGTAGGATACACGAGGCCAGGGTCAGCGTCGCTGTACGCTCGGCATGTCAGTCTAACCCTTGGACCCTTTCTTTGTACTTGTACCTGGTACTCAATTTTGCAACGTGTTTCCTGGTTCCGAACTCGCACTTCCGCATAACTTGAAGACGAAAAATCTGCACCTGACATGTTTTCCCCAACAGAGAGTGCTTCTCGTATCAGGTGCCACCACTACTACTGATGTTCGACATCTACAGCAGAGCTTCTGCAGCAACAAAACAGCAGCAGCAACAGCAGTAGGACACACGAGGACAGGGTCAGCGTCGCTGTACGCTCGCCTTGACACACAGCGTGTCTGCTCGGGCAGTTTCTAGACTGACAGCGCGAATCCTTGCAGACTACTGTGCAGGGGTATCAACGAAAATTCTTAACGGGTTTTGAGCCATTGTTCTCCAGCGCGGTGGGCGCACCGGGAACCTTCGTGGGCTCGGAGCAGGAGCAGCAGCTGGGGATTTTACACAAAGCTCCTCAGCTTTATTTTGATTTCTCAGCGATACGACGACACAACTCGGACGTGCGGTTCAGCGGCCCAATACAGACTCGGGCGGGTGTTTGTTATAGTTGGCAACACCGCGACCGAGACTCGGGATCGTCTAAATCTACCCTATTTTATCTGCACAGACTCGGGCGAGATTGTCCGCTGGTTTGCCTGCAAGTTTGTGTATTTGCTTGTCTGTTTAGGCCTTTTTGTTCCTTCGTTTTTTCCAGTGCAGCGATCGAGACTTCGATTCGTCTTTAATCTACTGTATCGTGCACCTCGAAGAAACAGTTCCGCTTTAGTGTCGAGGGGTCGCCAAGGAGAGCACGGCGTCCAATATCACCCAGGAGGTCAGCAAGAATTGCCCCGTCTTTGCCGGCAAGAACAAGGAGTCGTCTCAAGAGTACAAGAGCAAGCTGTGCGTCTGCCTGTATTTCTACAGCATAGCCGTATTCGAAGCGTTTCAAGGCAAAGCCCAGCCATCAGCTACTCTGATAAGCACTGACTCCGCTACGCTTAAGGTCGCTGAGCACAATCTGCTACAGGCGAACCAAGATATCTGGAGTGTTCTACTTCTCACCACATCTGGCTCCGCCAGCAACACCGTCAAGACGTCCGAGGGGAAGAAGGTAGGAGATGGAGCGGGGCATGGACACCTGGCATGGAAGGCTCTGGCTAAAACGTACAATGGCCACACTAAAGAAGCCAGAAGGGCGTTCCACAAAACCCTCGTGAACACGAAGATGGAGCCCGGCCAGGATCCGGAAGACTTATTTTTCGGTTTTGGGCGAATGCCGTGACCTCCACGAGGAAACGGGACAGACAGTACACGACGAGAGGTACGAGAACATCATTCACCAAGCCCTTCAGCCCGAGTACGAGAGGGTGCGAAGCGTCAGCTACGAGACGGAATTTTGGACTGGACGACATTTGGCCCATGGTACACACTATGCACGTGGACAACCTGTCGCGCTCCACCCTAAGCTGATCGCAGGCCGCGGCATTGCCACACACGTGGTAGGGCACACCAGTAGTGACGTGCAGTGCAACTACTGCAATGGATTCGGACACGTCGCGCAGGACTGCACAGTCCTGAAAAAGAAGCACCGGCGTGGACCCATTCCGGGGGGTCAGCAAAGTCAACGCAGACAGTACCTGCCTCGCCACGGAAAGGAAGGATTAGGATATGTGAAGAGAGGGGGAGATATAAATCAGTGGTGCTCTTTCCACACGAGCACTACGCATAACGATACAGACTGCCGCACCCAGCATGGTGTCGGCAGTGGAAACGCCGGTAACGCCAACTATGCCGCTAACTACATCAACCATCCGCTCTCATTCACCGCAGTGGAAGCGCCGACGGAGGACGGAGCGTTTTGGCCATTTGGCCCCACGGATGAATCAGTCGACACCAGTGGGTTGTTCGGATCTTTCGGCGGCGTCCGCGGAGAAAAGACTGGTGACTCGCTCTTCGTGGTCGAAAACGAACCGGCCCATCAACTGGGATCCCAAGCGCATATCGTCAAGGGTTTGACGGCTATGACCCGTGCTCTAGTGATGGTGGTTATTCTCCACTGTCTTTGGCTCTCGTTCGTCAACTTCCTTTATCCCCAAATTGTCAAGAACACCAATGGACAGCCCGACGTCTTCGGGAGCGTCAACAGTACGGAAGATGGGTCGGCTCTCACGATCGGTACCACCGCGAGGCGCAGACACGCTAAAGCAACGACCCCGTAAATATGCAGGTGGACAGTGGCGCGTCAGGACATTATTTCGACGACGCCATCATCCCCACATTTCGGGACAGAATGGGGACAGAATGGAAGAGCTAAAGGTGTTGGCCGAGCCACGAACAATCACAGCCACCCGCGGGGGGGGGGGGGGGGGGATGGCACTGCGCAGGGAGTGCTTCGGGGCCACTTTATCGATGACAAAGGAGTGCGAAGGTTAATTAAGCTTTCTTGTCTGATTGTGTCTGGCCTAGGACGTAACCTGTTATCTGCCAAGCAAGCTACGCGTAAAAGGTTTGGTGTCTATATCTTGACAAGGCCAACTCAAGGCTGGAAACCCACAGTCAAATATCTATTCGATCTAAGATCTGGGGCACGACAATTATTATTTCGCATTTGACCTCACCGGCGGTGGTAACGGCCCGGACCTGGCAATGCAGGCTGCGGCAAACGCCAACTCGTGGCATCGACAACTAGGACACCCCAACGGCACGAGCTTGAACCTTCTTAAAACTATTGCTAGCAACGGGGTGAGTTTCAACTGGCCTGTGCCAGACAGTGATGTGTGCGCCATGGGCAAGAGTCACCAGCTGGCTCATCGCAAGACCGCCGATCACAAAACTCGCTTTCCAACTCGTTTTCGCAAACCGGATGAGACCTTTAACCTCAGAGACCCTCGGCGGCTTCAAATACATCATAAATTTTTCCGACGAGTACTCCAAATGAACGGAGATTTATTCGCTGGCGTCCAAGCACTACACTCTCAACTCATTTCAAGTATTCGTACAATATGCAGTGGTTCCAAGTGGTCTTCGCTTCGAGCGATTGAGGGCAAACAGAGGAGGTGAATTCATCAGCAAGGAGTTCCAGGACTACGGCCTTCAGACGAGGGTGTCGCTCGAGTACGTCAGCACCAATACGTCGCAGCAAACTGGCATGTCCGATCGCGTTGGAAGAACTCTTGCAGCCATCGTGAGGTGTATGCTTCCCGACAGCGGGCTGTCAAGTGTTTCTGTGGGGAGACGTGACGTTCACGGCGGCGTTTCTGGGCAACAGGGCGCCGCACTCTGAAACCGGCATGCAGTCTCCGTACAAAATGCTACACGGAACGGAGCCGGATCTGAGACTTGTTCGAGTCATCGGCGCCTGGACCTTCGTGCATATAGAGACCTACCTCAAAACGCCTGAACTCATGGCGGTGGAAGGACGATTGGTTGCGGACAGCAACAACACCCAGATCTACCTAGTGTAGAATCCGGCCATCCGGCACATGATGAGGAGCCGGAACGTCATCTTCATCGAGACACCATCGATCCTTTTCTGCCACCGTTAGAAGAACTTTCGTAGCAGATTAATGAGCCAAGCAACGGCATGGACGACCACAACTACCGCACAGACGATGACTTTTTACGCGATCTTCGCCATTACAACTCGGTGTTGCAATCGCTTCCCAGTGCGTCTGCTGACCATGTCGCTGTCGGCGGGTTTTCAAACAACTCACCGGTGGTTGAGCGCTTAGAACGGATCAACGAGATCACTAGGAGGGACGCACCGGACGGAGGAGCTGCAGGACCACCGCAAGGAGGGGCGATGCCTGGGTGAGAGCCTAGGGACGGCGTTTCGCAGGGGGTTGTTCTCAACCCACAGGAGCAGGCGATGTCACCCGCGGGAACGTCCATGGGAACACCACTGGCTGGATCACAGCCGCTTCAACAGCGGGGACATTCGCGTTAAGAAGCGATTCTTGCGGTTACGCCCGCCGGCACTGCAACACAATTGTTTGCGAGGCGTATCGTTCACAACCGTTCAGATCCTGTTCACTTAGAGGCGATCGCCACCGGGCCCGTGCTGTCTGAGCTCCGTGGGCTGAAGCTCTTACAAAGGAAACCCTGCCGGATATCGCGCATGTGACGTACGGAGCAGATTTAGCCGTTGAATACGCCTACGCCGAGACGACCATTCAAAGCTGTTCGGCCGGGGAGAATGCGGAAATAACCCCAAGAATCTTTGAACAGGCCATGACTCTACCGGCGAAAGCGCAGTGGAAAGCGGCCTCGGACAAAGAACTGGCAAGCCTGAAGAAGAGCAATGTCTACACCCTCCTGCCGGCGACCTTTGTCCCCGCGGGACACAAGATTATCGGAAGTGGATGGGTTTACAAGGTCAAAGAGGACAACTCACACATAGGACGCGTTGTTGTACTAGGGTGGGGGCAATTGCTGGGGCATCGATTTCAGCAGAACGTTTGCCCCCGTCTGCAGGCTCCAGAGCATCCGTATGGCGCTGGCAATAGCGACTGAGTACAATCTGGAGTGTTGGCAACTGAACTACAACATCGCCTTTCTAAACGCCGATGTCACAGACGAAGTGTACATCAGGATGGCACGCGAATACAAGCAATTCGACCAAAACAAAGTCCCGCTGTTAATGAGGCTGCTGAAATGTCTACTCGGCCTCCGCTAGAACCCGAGTAATTGGTGGAACACGATCGACAAACATCTGGTGGACATTGGCTTCAAACGTCTCAAGCCGGACCCGTGCGTCTACACCTACTCGGCGGCCGGTATCGCTTGTATCCTAGCTCTGTATGTCGACGACGTTTGTTTGCTCGGAAACGGCATCCTGATACTGATGCGGATCAAGCAGACGCTCATAAGTTGTTTCTCATTGACGGACATCGGAGACGTGTCACTCGTGCTCAGAATGGGTGTGACCATGAGAAGGGGACGGCGACCTTCACCCTGGATAATGTACCAAGTCCCTGCTGGAGCGGTACGGTATGGCAAGCTCCAATTCAACGGACAGGCCTGGTGTGGGGAACGAGCTGTCGCTAGACCAGTCGGAGGCGAGGCTTCCACGTAAGGAGGAAAAACAGCTTTGCCAGGCCATCACGGACAGCGTGATGTACCTTGGACAGGTGACTCTCTACGACATGTTATACGCTGTCGATCAACTGGCAAGGGCGATGAACAAACCGTCGAAAGCCCACATGGCGGCAGCCAAACACCTACTTCGCTACCTGGCCGGAACCGTAGATTTCGCCATCTCGTACATGCAAGGTGGGTTCAAGTAAACTGCATTCTCCGACGCAAACCAGGGCAACAATCCGGGTAACGGCAAGCCGATGTTCTCGAATGCTGTCTTCCTTGCGAATGCCCAAATTATCTTCAAGGTAGGACTGCAGAAACTGACAGCGAAATCCACTATGGGGGCAGAACTCGTGGCCGCAGCGTTAGCTATGAAGAAATCGGTGTTTTACTCTAACATAATAAAGGAACTGGGATTCAGCACGCGCTTCGACAGCGTACTCCTATTACGGGGGTCCATAGTTAACGGGACCAAATTTTGTTAGTAAAAATAGGAAAATATATAGGTTTTTATGAACACCATAGCTCCTGTTAACTATGTATCCCCGTAATAGATATTGACAACACTTCGGCTCTGGACGTCGCTGGAAGCCGGACCTACTGTTCGCGAGTTAAGCACGTGGTTCTACGGTACTTCTTCATCCAGGAAACAGTCAAGGAGGGTAGAATGACCGTCAAATATGTAAAACAGAGGACCAGCTTGCTGACATTGTCATGAAGCATCTCAGCAAGCGAAGGCAGCCGTGCCTCCTGACGTTGATCAGCAAATTCAGGGCCTGAAAGTGAGAAAATGCAGAAGGTAAACCCCTAGGGGTTCCTTTTTCCGCGGGAGTGGGGGAGTTACACTGCACAAGCCCTCAGATTTTGTTTTCATTACCAGTGTTCTAGCGAAGAAATAGCGTTGCTTCCCACACGTACTGGGGGTCGCTAGCCATGATCGGTACTTTAGTAATGGTTCTGTAGCTTCCAACAAGTGCTGGTGATCGTCAGCCATGGTCGGCGCTTTTGTGTTGTATCTATCGCCCCCAACAAGTTCCGGTGATCGTTAACCATGATCAGGACTTTAATGATGTTATTTTCCCCTGAGATATTCACCGTTTATGCATTGCGACTTGCATTGAGTGGGAGTGTTAAGAATAAGCAAAGTGCACATAGCCTATTGAGTCTATGCGTCGTAAGTTGCGGTTCAACAAATTTACCCACATTATTAGTAAGGGGATATTTAAATAACCTTTCGGCAGTTCGTGTAGTCGACGAGTTGCAGCAACAAACCATCGATAGACGCTACTGTAAGAGGCCGTCGACATTGAGGAGCTGAAGTGTTTGCACAACCCCCATGTGGGATTTGCTCGTACCCAAGTCTGATTGGACTGACAGCGTGACTTATGTAACGGCAAATTGACCAACGGAAATATGCGGTGGGATTTTTGTTTTCTCGCATGGGTTGCATAAACATATATTTGGATGATTTTCCAGGGTCACGGGGGAAAGGGATGAGAGACCCCTTGACCTCACAACTCGACTACAACTTATATTGGGACTTCCAACACCATATCGTCTTTTGCTCCCGCGCCTTACGGCAAGGTCGAGTGGCGCAATACACAGCGCACGAGTTGTCCACTTACGCTAGCGTTGACACGCAAAATCACGGTGGCTCGGGCGCAGAGTATGCCATGGATTATCCTCGTCCTCATCGCTGTCTGTGGAATATCGACAAGCGATTGAAGACGTCGTCATGAAGGCGAAACGTGAAGGTTTGCAGGAAGGCATGGAAAAAGAGCACGCAGCGGCAAGGGAGCATGCGACCGCGACCAAAGAGGAAGAAGAAGGCAGGAAGTAGGGTGCGCAAGCCCAGGACAAGGAGTCCATGAGCAACAAGAGTCCATCCCAAGCCAACCCACTAAAGGTCCCGGCAGCAACCCTCCCACATCACGCTACTTCTGCCACACAGGCAGGCACTCCCATATCAGCCATACTAGTAGCCTCGTAAGGCCACCACAGTTTGACGGTATTGTTTAAGCAGCGAGAGGGGAGACAGAAAAACGACATGGTGTTTGAGAAGCAGATGAATGCTTATTTTTGGGAGATGGACTGCCCAGAGGCAGTGGAGACTGCTAGAAATATTGGAGTAGGTCTGAAAGCATCGATTCAAGAGGCATTGATTGCAGAGTTTGGGGGAGAGATGGTGGAAAAGGCAAGCAGGGCTTAGGGCCTTCTTCCTCGACAGATAACATGCCCCGCAGTTGCACCTCTGGTAGCTGCGGCAGGTAGTCCTAGTAAGGCGTGGTCTGTTTTCAAGGGGCATTGCCAGCCTCAGGCAGCCCTAGACCAGGCCAGACTGACTCATGCTTGGTATGGCATTCGCATGAAGAATGGGGAAATCCCAATGAGCACGTTTCCAGGGGCTGTGTGTTCAGGAGCAGATTTTGTGCTCACGGAATGATCTGTCTCGATGTTCACGCAAACCAGATTTTTGCGCGTAACCATTCCCCTGTTTTCTTAGTGCCAAAGAGCACTCTGCGCACCAACGCAGAGTTTACATACCAAGTCCTTGAAGACGTGGTGCTCAGCGCGTACGGGGAAGTAGAGATATCGAGGGAGCAGGAGCTGAGGAACAAAACAGGACACGCTATGGTTGTTGCCGATGTGATTGGGTGCAATGAAGGTATTCAACATGGCGGAAGAGGCGGACGAGACGGGCGGTGGAAGAACAGGAGGAACGACAACAGAGGTGGACAGCAGCAGCCGCCGCAGCAGCATCATCAACAGCCGTACCAGCAGCAACAGCAGCCGCAGCAGCGGCACCATCAGCACCAGTGCGCAATCGATAGAGGAGGTCGCGGTTGGAGCGGAGCGCCACGGCAGTGGGGCATTGGAGGCAGAGGGCCCAGCGGCAGGGGCAGCATACGAAGGTATGGGGGCGGTCGTGCGCAAACGCTTGGGGGTACGGGTAGACGTTTGCCATTGTACCCCGCTCCCCCCGGCGGCTACGACTATTCCCGGTACCCCCGTCCAACCGGAAATCAGCCGCCGGTGCAGGGGGTTGACCCCAGGAGTCGGCAGCAGCCGTGGGAGCACGTATACGGTCAAGAAATTATGCACCATCGCCGCCGCCACCGCCTACCACGACGCCCCGTATGCTCATCATCCTTATGCTACCGCCGCTGCCGGGGATGGCAGCAACTACAACGACGACCACGGGCATTACTATGAGGAAGAACACTCGCCGCAGTACCACCCACCGCCTTCGCAGCCGTATCAGCCACCGCGTTCGCAGCAGTACCAGCCACGACCTTCGCCGCAGTACCAGCCACCGCCTTCGCAGCAGTACCAGCCACCGCCTCCGCAGCAGTACCAACCATCGCCACCGCCGCCACAGCACCTTCAGCATCCTCTGAGCCTTGTCCCGCCCTCTCCCTGGGCCTCTCCTCCCGGAGCATCAACATCTCCCCCGAGCGTCCTACATCTTTTGATGGCAGGTTCAGTGTCAAAAGACGAGTTTGATTCCAGTGTTGGTAGCGTAGGAGCAGCTGGGCTGGCGCTTGCGGGTCAGACTGAGGATGAGACTGTTGAAGGACGTGGCAGAAATCCACCCGGTAGTGAGATGTGGGTTTCCGATCACGGGACCACTAACCACGTTACCAGTGACCCTCGGTTCATGCACGACTGGGTGGAGATTTCCCCTGGGAAGGAGAAGGTTCTGATTGGTGATGGAGATGAGATGAATGTGATAGGAATAGGTAGCCTCAACCTGAAAATGCGCTATAAGACAAACTATAACGTAAAGTTGACGGGAGTGCATGTGACAGAGGGTATCGAGCTCAACCTGTTTCCCTTCCAAGAGCGGGAGATAATCACCATGGACGAGGATGGTGTGCACTTGTTCAATAGCCATCGGACCTTTGGCCGAGATTCGGTCGGATCGTGTTTGTACGCGACTCGCATGGACCCGACAGACCCGAACCCCACTGCAAGACTTACTGCTGTGCCTGCCTTGTGTGGTGTTCTAGCCCCCCGCTTGGTAAGCCCGGCCATAATGTATTGTCTGGTGTTTCACTTCTCCCCCGTTGCCCCCCCTCCCCTCTTCAATGTAGACAGGGCAGGGCCCTCGGCATCTGACTCCCACCCTCTTTCCCACCGTAGTGTAGAAGGGGTAGTGACTACAGATGATGGTTTCCCGTCCGCCTTTAACGGCGTAGTACCTCAGAATTCAAGTGTCCAGCCCACCGTTAGCGGTATAGTGCCTGTGCCCCCCCCCCCCCCCCCCCCGCCCGGCTCCAGGCGAAGCAGATGTAGGATTGGCACTAGGAGTAGGGGACGGAGTGATGAGGAATAGACCCCTTGTCGCCGCCCCCGAGATGGAGGAGACAGGCATGAACGTGTTCACCGAAACTCGCCTCATGGACGGTCAGGATGACACTGTGTCTACCGATCTTTTTCCCAACCCCCTTCATGCTGCGACAGCGCAATCCCTTGCAGAGTCGGATCGGACGGACCTTGAGGTTAGGCACGTAGGTATGATTGCTGCATCTCTACTTGCTCCGTGTAGGTGCGCATTTACTCTTTGGAAACGTGACAGGTTTAATGATATTTACCACTTTCGCGTCTGTCCCGGCCACTTCAACGAACGTCTGTTGAAGGAAACGGCCGGACAGCACGGTGTTACCCTGGCCGGGCAGCCGTGTGGTGGATGTTTGGAGGCGAAGGGATTGCGGGTAGGGGTGCCGCGGAGGACGACATCGCGCGCGGGGAGGCCTATGGAGACTGTGCACATCGACCTCGCCGGCCCCTACGAGGCGTCCATGGGCGGATCCCATTATCTAATCATGTTCGTCGACAGCGCTTCGCGGTAGATTCGGCCGTACGGGACGAGCAGCAAGTCGGAGACCACCGCGTACGTCAAGGCGTTCCTCGCCGACACCAACGCTATGGGACGACCTCTCTTCTTTCGCACGGACAACGGTGTGGAATTCGCCGGCCGCAGCTTCGTCGAGCCCTGCGACGCTGTTGGGATTCGACGTGAGTGCACGGCCCCGGGAAAGCTGCAATAGAACGCGGTTATCGAAAGAGCGATCTGGCTAGTAATGAAAGGTGGCTATGCGGCTCGCCGCGAGATTCGATGGCTCTTCCCGAGCGTCGGCATCGCCCGGATCCCCCATGTCGGGGCCGATGGCAACCGCCTTTGGCTAGACGCTGTTATTTGGGCTTTGGACTGTTTCAACCGCTCCACGACCAAGACCAAAACCGGGGGGCGGTCACCGTACGAGGTCTTCCACTCGCGACTGCCGGACCTGCAGGTGGTGCCGTTCTTCCAAGAAGGCATGATGCGGGTGGATCGCAGCACTAAATCCGACGTCCAGTCAGTCCACGCTACTTCCGAAACAACGCATAGAACCATCCGTCATCCGCTGTGAACGTCATCAAGGCCTCAACGGGGGCCATCTGCTACACAAACGACGTGGTGTAGACGGTCCCCCGTGCACCCGCTATGCTTGTGCCGGCGCCGCCGGACGCGGGGGAGTCAGAGTACGCGGCCCCGCTGGCAACACCGGTGTTCAGCATCACCCACGAGCCACCGTCACCGCCGCTTCAGTCGCCGTCACCTCCGCTTCAGTCGCCGTCACCATCACTTCAGTCGCCGCCACCGCTACTACAGTAGTAGCCACCGCCGCTCCAGCCGCCGTCGGAGCCGCAACAGATATCCGGCCGTACCCGTTCGAAGACGGTTCAGTTCTCGGCCACACCGGACGTTCAGCGCTCAATAAGGCCAGAGGATCCACCCCCGCCGTCGCCAATGAACCTCGATCGAGGCCTCCACCGTAGCGTCGGAATCCAGTCGATGATGGACCAGATGGCGCTGTTGTCGATATTCGATAGGCGTGAGGCCGTCGACGCAAGTCGGCGCAAAGGATCCGACGAGTGTTGGGGGCGCGGGCAGCTGTCATCTCCGGTTAGAAAACGCGAGGAAACATCGCCGACAGGGGAGGCCGGAGATGTGCCGTGTGCGTTCGTGACGCGGCTTGCCACTCGAGAGGACATCGACAATACCCTGAGGGACCAGCGGCCGCCCTACAAGCCTTCGGATTTGCCGCAATGCCATGCCTCTGATCTCAAGGTCCCACTGAGTCACAAGGAGGCCATGAGGTCGGAGTACGCATATCTTTGGGAGAACTCGACGGGGCGGACGTTTTACGGATAGCTGGATTCGGGGACGTTTGCGCCAAAAACGAAACCAGTGGACAAATACATCAACGAAATATGGTTGTTTGACTGGAACGCTGATGAGTACGGTTGGCCCACAAAAACTAAGGCGAGACTTGTAGAGCAGGGGGGTGAGCGGAGAGTTAACATTGATTTCGGGGAGTTGTTTGCGCCTACTGTCTTTGTTGCGAGTGTTCGGTTGCTGACAGCGATGGCGTGCGAGCTGGATCTTGACTTGTGGCGTTTTGACATTGACCAGGCTTTCATGTAATCTGACCTACAGGAAGACGTATGCATGTGTTTGCCTCAGGGTTTCGGTAGACTGTCGGGGAAGATAGTAAACCTGAACAAGCGTTTGTACGGTTTGACGCAGGCTTCAAGTCAATGGCATGCACACCTTACTAAGTGCTCGTTAACGTTAGGGTGTTCACAGTGCCTGGCAGATGCATGCGTGTTCCGTTTGAAGGATTCGGGGAGAGTAGTGATGACTATAGTAGTGCATGTGGATAATGTTTTTGCGGTAGGGGAGAGGGAAAGGTGTGACCAGGTTGGCAGGGAAATGGACCAAATGGTTCCGGTTAAGACCTTAGGAGAGTTGCGTGGGTATTCGGGGTGTTTTTACGAGAGGGATTGGGAGAAGGGGGTGCTGAAGATTTCACAGCAGACATTCGCTGTAAAATTGGCGGGTAAGTACAGGATGGAGTTTGGTAAGAGTGGTCCGCTTCCTGTTGGCACGAAACTTGCAGAATTCGACATAAATGAAGCACCAGGAACTTGGCCGTTTCGCGCGTTGGTAGGCTCACTCATGTGGCAATCGATCCAGACTCGGCCAGACATCTCCAATGCTGTCAGAGCAGTGGCAAGGTTCTGCGCTTCACCAAAGATAGTGCACAGGAGGGCAGCACTTGGTATTGTGGGGTATGTGAGACGGACCAGTTCCTTCGGGATTTCTTTTCAGGGAGGTACAACAGGGGGACTGAGCTTGCAGGCGTTTGCAGACTCGGACTACGCACGCAAGGCGGCTGACAAAAAGTCAGTTTCAGGAGGGTCGGTGATGTGTGGGGTTTGCTATGTGTCTTGGTTTTCTAGGACTCAGAAGTGCGTCACACTCTCCACTACGGAGGCAGAGTACGTGGCGTTTGCTGGCGTGATAAGAACGTGTTATGGTTGAGGCAGGTTTGGCGTTTCCTGTTGCCTGAGGTGAGAATTCCCTGCATATCGGTGTTCGAGGACGATCAGGGTGCTGTGCAGCTTACGCAGTTCATCTTCCTAAGCTTTTTATGCCCGTTAGTGGGCTTTTTCAAGAGTCATCCATTCTTGACATCCTCGACACGCAG
The DNA here is from genome assembly GCA_031763025.1 of Macrocystis pyrifera. Taxonomy (NCBI): domain Eukaryota; class Phaeophyceae; order Laminariales; family Laminariaceae; genus Macrocystis; species Macrocystis pyrifera. Next base: position 9,653,958 of record JASSKH010000020.1, on the reverse strand, counting down.
CGTGGCTGCTAGGTCAGGTTGAAGACTGACCGCGCCAACCTTTGCAGCCTGCTGTGCAGTGGTATCACCGAAATTTATTATCGACGTAGAGAAAAACTAAACGAAGACAGTACGCGTAAATGGAGTGGATATTTTTTGTTTGTAATCTTGATGATATGGTCAGGAATACTATAATTATTAGCTGGAATATTGCTCCTCCCTACCCCCCGCGCTCCGTCTCGAAAGTGAGTGGTGGTTACAAAATGACTCAAGTAAAGAAAAAACCTGGGTACCTTCCCTCCCCCGGCTCCGGCGCATGCACCAACCATGCAAGGTGTTGGCGTTGGTGCGCATCGCTCAACCATTAAGTAGTGGGGGTAGATGTTGTTTGCTTTCTCGTTTCCTGTTGTTTCCGGAAATATAGCCGTAGTTGGAGGTGACAGACCGGATGGCCAGCTTGCAGCTGCTTTTCGAGCCTATCTTGGCGTCGGTATCGAGTCCTATTATGACCTCCCTTACTTTCTGGTAATTTTGTTGCTCTGTTTTGGAAGGAATTCCTTGTTGCGTTTGCATATCTTGTCTGAGGCTCGGGGTATTCTTCCATCTGCTCCTTGTTTTTATGTACGGCATTTCCCTTGCGTAATCGAATTTGTTTTCGAACTATCTTACGATCAAAGCACACACACATCGTCACCTCTCTTTCGTCCACCATACCAAACAACTCTGGCATTTTTCTCAAGGGCAAGTCCGTGGTGACGAAACAAGTGGGCGTGCAACTCAGGCAATCTGTGACTTTGTTTCTGAACTGAAATCCCATCTCCCATTGTGTGGTTGCATCCAGCTGGATCCGATGTGAATGATTTGGAAAACTCTTGTGACGGGGCTTGTGTATCCCGCCTTCAACGACCTATTTGTTTTCAATCGTTTTTTTTTTCTATGATGTATCGATCTCCGGAAGTGGATGGACTCAGCAGAAAAGTCACAGAAATATACATACTTCTGTGGTGATCATACCGCATAACGCGTCTGTTTTCTCGGGACGGAAAGTTCAATCTTTTCTTGCAATACCTAGCCCTTTCTTGCTAACATCCGACTTTTCGCTCGAAGGTACGGCGTTCAGAAAAAAGGGTGGAAAAGGTTCTGCTGCAACTTACATATCATCTCACACGATCGGTGTCAAGCCTTTCCCGCTGCGGGTGTGTGCTATGTTTCCGTAGAAGAGACTTGGGGTCCGCCGGTCGCACGATAACGCGCATGAGTAAAATAAACCATAAAATGCGTTTAGCTTGTATATCGGCTTGTTCATGTGCTAACACATGACGTTTGCTGTAGGAAGGGTGAAGAAAAGTTACGACGTCCATTCTATTGTTAATATGAGGTTTTAATGTTACCGCCGAAATTCAATGTTAAGTCAAATCGATGGCACCAGAAACTAGAAATGGTACAATTAGAAAATGACCAACAGACTACTATGGAGATGTTTTCACCACCTTCGTCTCTGGAGCGTTTTTTGGGTTGAAGAATGCGTCGCGGTATGATCTGGCACTGGAACCAAACCGATTGCAACGTAAACTTGTCGTGGATATCGAACGGATGGACTTCCTAAGCTTTGGTCGGGCGCTACGACCGATTTCCGTACGGCGCGTTTCATACTCAATTGTGTGCACGACAGTCAGTGAAGCTTCCCCATTTTTGCGTAGAATATATATACTTGTATATACCTGGTATGTGTCAACTTTTAATCGTTTGATCAACACAACTACAAGAAAATGGCCGGGGTCGCTCCATTAGCGATCACGGTTTGCCGGCGTCAGAGGAAGCCGGGAGGTATGCAGATCTCTTCCAAGTGAAGAGCCCTACCATATTTGAAGCTAAATTCCTACGGTATGTCTTACGCGCACTGTAACCTTCAACGCATCTTCCACTATGGGCATCCAACTTCCATTGGCATCCCAAACGATTTTCAGCGAGCCCAAACATCCGCCCTGATTCTCCCCTTTCCCAGAGAGAAACTATTAGTAATGCAAGTGCCATTTATCGTCGCAAACTCCACGACGCGAAAGACAATGACATTGAAGTGTATGTATGCAAATCACGAGACGCAAGTAGCGTTTTTAGAATGAGTACGAACACCACACGCAAACCCCACTCTGTACCAATTTTTCAATACTATTTTCTCCGCCTGTTTCTCTCGATGCACAGGACCTACTTTGATTTCGTGCCTGGGATGTCTGCACAACTTTAAAGCTGTCCTCGTTCTAGGGTTATGTAGGGTTACATAAGACCTAATCCCCACTTTTCGCCCAAACGAAATCGAGCGACGGGGTTGTCGAGACAACATGACCCGAGTTGTCAACAAAACGTATGGACAAATTCCGAAATCGGCTTCGGGGGAAGTGTGTAAGGTTACAGACCATTTTATCTGTACACACGCGCGCACTCAGTAAGAATCCTGTAACGAACGGTTCTATAAATAGGCTGTTTCATACCTGGGCAAGAGCCCATCTGTAGGTAGAGGTTGGGGCAGTTTTAAGTAGGAACAGTCGAAGCCAAACAAAGGCGACGCCCGGCTTGAGTAGCGTACCTGAAACCCTTCAGCCAACAACGGACACGGCCCGGCGCTGGTCAACCATAAAAAATGTCACTCAGGAAAGTCTTCATGGCCCTCCTTCTGTTTGATCAGCGCCGGCGAGTCCTTTCCTGAACGCAACACATCACACTTATAAATAGCTCAAGGGGCTTAGGCTACCTCTTTATGGATTGATTCTTGGGAAGAAATGCACGTCTGTATTGTACAAGTAAGAAAAAATATTGTTTTCATTTAGACTCCTGCTCCATGGGAGTACTCGTAAGCTAGCACCAGTAGGCAAGTCGGTATCGAAGCAGGCAAGGCGGAGGATGTGTAAGAGGGAAAATTCGACCCGTGTGGGAAGGTAGTCGAGATAGAGAAGCGGTAGCGACCGCGAGGTCGCCGAGAGACCCAAGAGGCAACAGCAGTACGACAGCGGTAGCCACGAGGCCGCCGACAGACTGAAGAGATGATAGCAACATAAAGATACTAACGACTGTGAGGCCGTCGAGGCATCGAAGGGGTAACAACAGTCCGAAACAGATATATTTTCCAGGAGCGAATAAACCGGCGCGATGAAACCGCCATGACTGGCCTTCCCGAGTTGAAGAAAGACAGTATTAGCATCTCGTTGCTCGAGGTTTCAGCAATCAGCCAGTTCCGACTACACACAAGCGCATTTCAGGATAGCTGTACTCGGCGACGGCCCGCGACCCCCCGAAAGCGCGCGCGGGGGAGCAGGCCCGGCGGAGACCCGGTAATGTGACCCACGAAGCGAGCTGGTGAGAATGCGAGGGTGGGTCTAAAGACCGGATGCCCATGGATCCCGGGTCCCTGTCTCACGCTGAGACATCAGAGAAAACGTTCGAGATTCCCACGTCTGTTCAAGCTTTCTGTGAAAAGTGCTACATGTATCTGCATCTCAACTATTTTTTTTCGATATCGGAAGTTTTGCAACTGACACAAAGCGTCAAATCTGCGCCCGTGACATATCAATTGTGGTTTTGGCATGATATCTCCCAACACAAGAGTATCCGATCTCAAGAGATCACCCATAGATATCGGTATTGTACCTTCTGACACAAAGCCGAAGGGAAGCAAGCCTCAAGCTACTCTTCGATGTCGGCAGCATGAACTGCCGCTGCACGGAGCAGAATCGCCGAAAATTCGGCGCAATTTGCCATCAATTCCGAAGCGAACTAGAAACCAGAAAGCGGTTTGTCTAGTTTGAAGCTATAAAATCGATGTGCTTGTACCCATATCCTTCGTGGAAAATAGTACCGCTGGTCTCTATGCAGAAGATTCACCAACGGCCAGAATGGGTCCTTAGTACTACACAATCCCTACTCTCACATGAAAGGTCTCCACGAGAAACGCTGCATCCGATTATCCGGGAGGGTTACACCTCTTCAAGCTTATGTCTGAAATTCTTATGGAATACACCATTTCTGAAAAAAATCATACCTTTTCAATGAATATACCAAGTATATATGGCCGAGCCATTGCCCGGTCTTCCACGTCTGGAGGGCGGTACTACAGCACCGTATATTTTTAGCCGCGTTCGGACAAACTCGTTGCTCACGCATGCACGCAGACTATGTTGCACGAAGAAACTGAGCGAATAGACGCAACGGCGAAAACAACAATCGCCACGTCGGCAGGTAGAAAACCGTTTTCGCCCCACCGCAAAAATGATACTCTAATAATTCCACGCAAGGTCTTCTCCTCATTATTAAAAGAGCCAAGGTTTTTTCGTCCTAGCAAATGGGCCACGCAGCGACGTATCCACAAATGCAAGATAAGAGACGCCCAGAAAAACAGAATCGGCAAAACCTACCGCCACTACAAGCTTGAAAATGTGTTTTGCGCCTGCGGCGACAACCGCGCCTTGACAATTTTCGCCCGCAGTAAAACGGACCGACATACAACGTTTTGGTTCAGCCTACGGCAAAACCCGCTCGCATCGGTTTTTCTATCTTCGAAGAACAGAGGCGAGGCGCTTAAAAATCGTGGTTCGCCAAGCCGCACATGGTTCCCTCGGCCTTGATGTGGTGGGCTACACCCAGTATGGAAAAACGTGTGCGCCGGCGCATTATTTCACCACCTAAGTCCTCCAAAGGTGTCGTCGAAGCTGTCGCCGTCGAAGTCTTCGTCCTGGAGGAAGTCGAAGGAGAATGTCATGATGTCCACTGCGGAAACAAAAATAAAGTAGGAGAGAGACAAGACATAAAGTGGTAGAAAGGGGTACGAAAAATGATTGTACAGGGCACGATCTCTAGGGGTTGCGGCGATGCTGGCAGTTGGCGCCTCTGTGCCAGTATTTTGTTTCACACCCCCTCGTGGCATCTACGGTACTACTCAACACATCCGACCGGTAACAAGTGTTTCGAAAAGGTTCATTGGCGGAACTGCCCCTTGACTTGACCCCTGATACGACATAGAGATAGCACTGCTGTTAGGTAAAAAAATGTTCTGATTGACGGACCTCCTTAGCTTAGGAACTACCCAATATCGCTTGAATGTTACTTGTGTTCAACAGTAGTTTTTGTCGTGTTCCTGGGCCCTGGGGTTGTGCTCATCTTGAAATATGTTCAATCAACCTGGTCGGGAAAGAGAGCTCGAGTGAAGGGCCTCAGAAAAAAGGAACTACCCCGACCCTAGCAGGCGTCACTGTTGCCTCGGTGTTGAGTTAGTGGCCTACTTTGCTACCCATAGGGGACAGGTTTCTGGTATTGACCCTCCGAGGCGTCCACTTACCACCGATAAGGGACGAGCCTGGTATATATTTGTACATCTATAAATATATAGATGTGTGTGTATCATGTACGGAAGGTCAGACTGAGGGAGTAGCGCTACTAATAGCTGAAGGCGAGAGCTTCAAGAAAAGCCGATTTGCAAGCAAACACCGTCCGGCGTGCCGAGGCATAAGACAATGGGCACAACCCGACACTACTGAATGCGTATCCGTGATGTCGGGCATTGCCAGACTGACAAGTCACCGGAGCCAACGGCATCGACTGGGCCATTCGAGGGAAATGTACCTGTTTTGTCCTGCAGTAGACCCTGGATGCTATCAACCACTTACGGTTTGTCCAAAACCTTACGTGCGAACACAATGATGATACACTGTCGTGATATCAGTTGCATCGTGCTGGAAACTCGCGTCAAACTTCACGCCGGGTGATATCGCAACAACAGCGTAGGCTAGATGGCCGTGCTTTCGAAGGGGGTGCACTTTCGAGAATGAGCCCGAATAACTGTCACGAACGGGACTTTTAGAATGATAGCCAGTACTATCCAAGACGTTTTTTCCCGGTTGTCTCTTTTTCCATCCAAGAAAAGAAACGAAATCGAGAAAAACAGGAACTACTTCAACAAGAAAATTCAACAGTGGGTGGAAAATAATCGTTGTCAAGGGAGAACACTTTGAACGATATAAAAAATACATACAGTTTAAACAAAAAAACCAAATAGAAAAATACCTTAGTACCCGGTTAAAACAAAACGAAACGGAGCCCCCGGTTTTACTGCAATCATCTACCTCTCTTGGCGTAGGCACTCGTGACCTATGTTGTTACTTCAACAATAGCAAAATCGATGAAATGCATTCGAGCGTTGTTCTCAGTTTGATTGTCCTTTTTTTGTGTCCAGAGCTGGAAACAAATGTGCATGAAAAAATATTGAACAAAAAAACACTCTTCGATAAGAACCGCTACTGAATGATCGTGTCTCTATCTAACGTTGGGGTTTGGACTCAAGACAACTTCGAGTCGCGAGAATAAACGCGGCAGGTGTCGGAACAATTTGGGAGTGACGAGGTCCTGGCTCATGTTTTGTTTGGCGTTCGAGGATTGACAGCCAAGCATTCGTGCCCAGCAAAGACCGCCGCTTTTTTTGTCCTACTCATTTGCCTTCACGAACCTACCGGATGCGCACGACGTTGATGATGTCACAATACGCAGCGAGAGCCTTAGACCAACCTAAGAGCCTTAAATGTTGTCGTCGTACACTGTGTCGTAACTTGGTCGGAAAACCAAACAGCGTTCGCGAGTATCGCCCTTTTTCGACCCTGACCCAGACGGTCGCGAGTCAACGGAACGGGGTTGACTACTGAGAGCCGCGCAAAGGGTAAAAAGGTACCACATTGGAGCCCGAATTTGTTTCTACGGATAGGCAAGGAGCTATACATACCCAACACAGTCGGGTCCGTAGACCAAGTACCAGGGGTGTATTTGCAATCGGTATTCCCTAAAAATTATGCTCTGTAGTGTTCGCGTGTTTCCGGCAGGGTCATGGAGGTGCTTGGAAGCTTTGCAGAACTCACACACGTATAGCTCATGTGTGTGGTGTCGTACAGAACTCATAGTATGCGTGTTGTATACCCGTACCCGTACGCTGGTACTTTAGAAACTGTCGGGCACCGGGTATATAATGTATACGCCGGTATTTACCCACTCCTCCCTGGCATTAGCCTGACTCGAACGCCGGATACGGGTATGAAATGTTGTACCCCTACCCCGGGTTTTGTGCAACGGGCGTACACATCCTTGAAGAAGTTCCGAGTACGACTTCGGATGTCGCACAGAACTCATGACGTGAAAGGGTACGGATGTCGTACTGAACGTACAGAAATTCCAGGAACATGTGATACCTGAAAAAACATGCCTGCTATAGTTGTGCACGTACTCTACATGATCTAACCATGGATACAGCTGGATATGCCTATATTAGACCGTGGTAATATGCATCGGGCTTAGATTTGACCGTCTTTCGCCTCGGACAGATCACGTCCTACGTAGATCACTCGCAACAGGCTCCTAAAGTTAATCCAATACTTCCAGGAAGTTCTAGGGCGTGAGGATATGCATCGGGCTTGGTTTTTACAACCTTTCACGAGTCGGATAGATCGCGGTATTTCCGTCGCGACATAGTATCCAAGGTCTGTGCGTATAGTACAGATATAACGCCAGAGACATGCCCTCGAATAGGCCCGCTATACGGCCCCACTCCGCAACTTACGGGTTTTACCGACCCGGGATCTCTACCCGTCAGAGGCGTGCGAGGGTTTTGAGCCCCAGATAAATGTGGTTCTTCCCACTACCATCAAAGCAAGCGTCGAAGAAGCGGCAGTGTGGCAGCGTTACGACAATACGTTGTCTTCGATAAGTCGGTTGGGTTCAGCGACGAAAAACCAGTGGAACCTACAAACAAGAGGAGCTGGCTGGTTGGACAGGCGAACGAGTAGTCGCGCCGTTTTGATATCCGACGGACACGCGTTGCCCAACCTAAGAATGCCAACTACCTTACAGTCTCCGCCAGCGAACATGACATCTTTTTTGTGGTCTTGGGAAAGGACTCTTTAGACGATGATCACAACACTTCTGTTGACCCGTGGTTTGTTCGAGAAGGCACCCAACCAAAGGGAACGTCGTGTGGTCATACGTAGTACTTGAAACTGAATATTATCTGTTGAATAAGGTCCAACAGTCCAGTTTTTTCAAGTTGAAGCATGGCACCCGAAATCCTTCAACGGCGCGCCCTTAGCACTTAGCATTAGAAATAGAAGCAAGACGCTTATTTTCGTTTTCCGGAAACACCGAACATAGACGGAGGAGGTAGGTCTTGAACGATCCGGACAATTGGCACAGTAGTATACGAAGTACCCTGGTAGATTTATCCAACATTATCCGACATGTTCAAAACGTCACTACTCTATGAGCGCCCCCTGCTTCGATGTGGATTAGGCATGTCATGCTTTAATTCGAATTTGATGACGCCTTCGCGTATTGGAGTTTCGTGATCGTTTTTCTATACGTAGGAAAAACACGATTTCTGGAGCTAGTGCAGAAGGTAGTTTTTTTTTTAGTTGCTTTTCAAGAATAAACAATGCTACCTACTACTCGAAAAACTCGCGGCTAATCTAGAGTCGGTTTGATCGAAGAGCACGATTTTCCCCAAGCAAAGAAAAAATGTCAGGTTCGATAACATGGACTTAAGGTTAATAAACGCTGTTTGCGTCTATTTTTCACCGTGGGTGATTCATTTTTGTATGCTATTATATAGGACAGCCAGACTGTACAAGAAACCCAACCCAACCAAATTATTCGCAACCATTTCTCACTACGGGCTCAACGGTGAAAACAACACGACGTGGCGGTAAAACTTACTGCTCAGCGAGCGTAATTTATACCGATCGGGATCTTCGGAAATTGTTCGGGTGCGGGCTATCAGTTGGATAATGCTCCAAATACCGATTATTCGCGTGACTTGGTTTTCTGTTCAGGCTGTTTCCTTTGCTGTTCGATTTCGAGCTCCAGATTTGTTTCTTTCGACCCTACAAATGGAAGCACCTACCTGCTTGTGCACGCCGAACATGCAAAGACCGACAGGAAGCTGATCGATTTGAGAATCCGACTGCACAAGTCGTCGGAATCTGGCTCAAAATCCGACAACCTGGGTCCTCAGATTTCCAGAGCGAAAAATGGCATGGTCTCTTAGTTCAACATGTTATCCACGACAGCAAGCAGCAGCAAAACGATCGATTACTTGCGTAGTCACACGGCTGGATAGCGACGTTGGTTGGCGCACGATTTGAAATCGGTGGGCGGCGCGTCTCTCCGCGCCCAGACTACAGTCGGCTGGCGCGTGCTCGGGCCTAGAGACCAAAAGAAAAGCATTTGGCGGGCACCTCTCCGTGGATACGTACTCGTAGGCTACAACAGCAGCCAGTCGCATTGTGTCACAAAATAAAATGCCAAGAAAGGTTGACTGTAGCGCACGCGGAACGTCTCTTCGCCGCTAGACCAGAGGCTGTCAGCGTGGGCTCGGACGCTTGGATTCTACGCACAGTGCAGTACCTCAGCGCGTCTTTTCACGGCGCCAGACCACAATTCCAGTTGGTCTCGGCTTTTGCTCGAATTTCTGCACGCACAACTAGATATGTTTGTTTCGCACAGGACGATTGTTTCGACCTGCCGTGTTCACATCTGAAAGTGCGATCGGGTCAAAAATCGGAATCTGAAAATCGCATCGCATAAGAATCAGCCTTAAATTTCTTCCTCCTCCTTTGTCGATCATTGTACATGAATAGGTTTATTGGTGTTGAAGCTCCTTTTGCACATTGCCCGAGAATGACCGTCAGATGGGAATGATTTGTTAAGTTTAGGCCTGCGGGCGATGACATGCTCCGCTCACATTGTACGCCACAAAGTAGAGACCGAATGTACTCATGTTGGCGACATTTTCTGAGGGGCCTCGTTAGGCCAGACTTCGGCGATCACTCTTGAAGGCTACCGATATGCTCACAAAGCAACCAACAAATCAAAAGCTGTAACTTACTGCAGCAAAGCTCGTCGGTGCACCCGGAGATCGGGCACAAGATAAGGTCAGCATCCGGGACGGGGACGGAGGGCATCCCGCAAGGGTGGAAGGAGCAGAACGACATGCAGCACTGGGAAGGTTCGCACGGGTCGTCATCGCACTCCGTGTCCATGGCGTCGGGAACCGGGATGGAACCTGGCGGACAGCCAATGGAGTTGCACATCCCCTCCTGCCGGGGATTGGGGAAACCGCAGGGGGCAGTAGGAGGGGGAGGGGGGGGGGGGCGTTCTGTGCTTTGATTTGCCGCTGCCTCAAGTCTTGGATTGGTTGGATATGTCGACATGTACATCAGACCGTTTGATCAAATCGTCAACACGGACCTACAGTACGTACGATAAGACCCCTTTACATTTAGGTTTGTCCGTAATCAGCTGTTAGGCTAAAACGTTGCCAGGGAGGGTTGTCGGGGTGGCGTCACCCAAGCGGCTGAAGGTAGTTTCACGCCAGCGTCTGTCACGGTATATTGAATGCCTATCCGCCGATGGGTCGGCGGGGGCAATATATTTTGTTTTTCGACCAAGGTAGATGACATGCTCGTGCATTTGGCGGCAACGATGTGGGCGGTGTGGTCGCGACATCGGGAGGTGCATGAAATGGGGAATGGTTGTACGGCAGGGGTGACTTTTCTGCGTATTTGCGTTGCAGGAGAGGCCAGGGAAGGGAAAGAGGGGGTGTGTAGGTTTGGTAGGTTTTGCGTTTATTGGCGTCACAGAAGGTTGTTTTTCTTCGCGTGCTTCGGTCCTGCTCATCGGCAAGGATTCATAAAAAAAACACGTCGATGAAAGCGCTCGGTAGAGTTTTGACGAGAAAGAAATCCACACAGCAGTCAGCAATGCCATCGTAGGGGGGGGGCCACTTTTGGGGGCGAAAGTTTGCCCGAGACGCGTGCTAAAGCAGTAAAGGTGTACCACTTGATCTGCGGGATTCCTCGCTTGAGGGGCTCCATACCTCACGTGACACCTGACTTCAGCAACATTCAAAGTGCAATGATCGATGAATAATCCCATGGCTTCGAGTACACATTAAAATCATTTTTCGAAACAAGGTTTGCATTCCGACGATCCTAGGTTAACCCCTATAGTACTGCAGTCCAGATTTGGGGACAAAAAAGTCTAATTTCAAGTGATTTGTCCCCAAAACGGGACTGCGGTACTAAAAGGGTTAAAAAGCCACGTCATTCAGAAACGAATCAGAAACGAATTTAGAGGAAATGTGCTACATCTATCTATCGTGGCACGTGTCCCGAGAAATATCTTCACACAGCAGTTAGCCATGCCATCTCGTACGGGTACCTTTTCGGGGGGGCAAAATTGTACCAGTTGAGGTCTTCGGGTGAGCTGTTACCGCTTGCAGTAGAATATGTTGATGAGCGACGGCCAATGGGTAGGTGATGGTGTCGATGTGTGTTCGTCAAATATCGTTTGTGAGAAACAAGTCGGAGGTTTGGGTACAGTTGAGCGGAAGCGGAAACGAGCATACACACACTTTCGAGCATCCACGTGGGAAGACGTTGGAGAAGGTGCGCGTCTCAAGGGGTTTTTACTGGTATCTTTGTTCCAGCGCTACGTACTGATGTGGTGCCCGTAGCTTTAGGATGACGTAAACGAGAGAACAAAGGGGTCACGTCACTGAATCTGTCTAGATATTGAGCTCCTCATGAGAGGAGCTGGTAGAATAAAGCACCGCCCCCAATTGGCATTGCTGCAGGCAGTACTTCCTTGCGCGTAATAAGGTTTCGAAGTACAGCAACAGCACATACCGTTACGTACGTAGTAATTTACACGGCGCCAAAGACAAAAGGCGCCCTGTTCGAAATCGCCAGCAGACAGTGGCCTACGACCGACGGTGAAGCGTAAGCGGCAGGAAGGAAAAGAGACCAGGGACCGATTATATTTCAGTTTCTTGAGTGAGATTAGCACCCTCCAACAGTGTTACCGACGCGCACAAAAGTTGAGGACAGTCACAAACCATGGTTCCGAGCGTGTTCCCAGCTACGGTATGTCAGGCTTCTCGTTTGGGAAACTCTAAGCACCTACCAGTACGTATTTCACCCCAATGAAACCGGGTTTGAGAAACTACTGCATATACCTCTGTCACAAAATACCAAGACTGTTTTTTTTTGTGGATATTATTGAATACAAACGGTCCTTGAACATCAGTACGTACTAAGGTAGTGGTATCTCGCTGGGGTCAAGCCCGACGAAGAACTTCGTGGGGTATGTATGACGACTACTGCTGTACGTATTCAACGCAGAATAGTGTCACATTCACCTTGTACCGAGAGGTACTACTAGTAAACGTATCTTCTATCGGGGGAGGGGCGGATGAAGCGATAAATCAATGACCCGAGCGGATTCAATAATTTTGACAAGAAAGGAAGACGATATCTTGGACTGAGGATCTATGAGAGTGCAAAATGTTCCACACGTCCCCCATATCAAGATGTAGACGGCGATCTATTGCTGTAGATTATTCATAGAGCTGAAACTGCCGCTATGTCTCGGATCACGAGCTACAGTAGCACCACCTGGAGAGCTTGAACCGCCGCTAAGAAATAAATGCCGTGCAGGATCTTTGCACTCGGTATTACTGAGGACCGTAGTAAACAGGACCTACGGTATACGGTATATTATTACCTAATTGTTACTAATAATATTACCTATTTACTATGGTCCCCCGTAATAATAGTACACGTCTTCATGGGCCATGCCGTACAGCAGCAGATGTCCAGGCCCCCCTCGGCAGTAGTATGCGGTAAGTACCAGTAGAGTCAATAAATATTACGGGGGGTCAGAATAAATAGGACCAAATATTGTTGGTAAAAATAGTTAACTATATAGGTTTTGTTTGTACCACAGGTCCTATTTACTATGGTCCCCTGGAATACTGCAAACCAGGGATATACTGTACCCAGGGATATATTGCTGTGCTGCTGTATCTGCCCTGGAGGGTAGATAGATACTTCGAATCAGGGATCTACCGCTGCACTGTTGCATCTGCCCTTGAAGGTAGATAGATACTTCAAATCAGGGAGCTACTGCTGTACTGCTGTATCTGCCCGGTAAGGTGAAGAGCAGAATCGGTGATCCGTCTGAGGTGTGCAATGTTTTGGCTAGAAAAACATGCCACATACTGATGGAAGATAAGGCATGTATGTTGAGCTAAAGCAACTACCCTGGACGTTGTCGACCGAAACAGACCCTACGGCTCGAGCACAACACCAAGCGTACTTCAAGCACGCTGCTTGTGTTTGTCGTCTGGGCGACACTGAACTACTCTCCATCGCTCCCAGCCACTGGTTTCAAGATACGTGAACTAAATCAGTGTAGTAGTTATATCGTATCTTCTACCAAGTGTATTGTTGCGGCAGCAGGCGTCAGCGAAACCTTCAGCACCATCTCCTCCATACCGTATCCTCGCACTCGTACAGCAATAAATAGTTTCTCTTAGTTCAGATTACTTCGTTGTATGTCGAGATTAGGTGGAAAAGGTAAACGAGGGCCCGGGTGTCGCGGGGGTACGGCATCAAACAGTTTCCGAACATAGTATACCTGGAGCTGGCGCACTCCTCCGCGAAGGCTGTGCAGGGCGCCGCCCGTCGCCATTCCCGCTGCAAGACACAGGACGCGAGGAGGGTCATAATGACGACGTGGGCGTGGGCGTGCGTGGGTTACGAATTAGTGATGAACCCTGGGTGCTTAGATTCCACCATCGCGGGGGCTACCAGCGCACACTCAGAAGACGCGCCCGGGACGCCTACATACTACAGAATACGATCATAGTATTCTGCGAAGATACCATTTTGTTGCTTACACTTGCACACGAGTGTGCGTGCGCACGGCCAGTTGAGGACACTACTACTAAATATCAATGTTAATATTGATATTGGAAAACCCGGTCTCTCAGTCCCGCCTCGGAAGAGGGAGGGGTACATACCCTCGTATACGAGTGTGCGTGCGCACGGCCAGTTGAGGACACTACTACTAAATATCAATGTTAATATTGATATTGGAAAACCCGGTCTCTCAGTCCCGCCTCGGAAGAGGGAGGGGTACATACCCTCGTATATTCAGTAGCCCTCTCTCTGCATATATATACTGGTCACAACGATGCATGGTTGAGAAAAACGACCAGCCGCCGGAGACGAAATCAGAGGTTTGTATGTTCAAACGTGCGTTTCAACGAATTCATGACGGCATTTCGCACGCACGCACGTATCAACAGCACTACTGCTGTAGTACTATTTAAAAACAATACGTTTTGTTTTATACCTGGTATATCTTTTGATCTGCATTTTCCGTGGCTCAGAAGGGAGAGCACATTGCTGACATGTCTACCGCATTGTCCAACTCGGTGTCATACCTACATGTCTTTGCTCATAAACGCACCCCCCCCCCCCCCCTCACTGTTCGGGTTCTATTGTACGAATTCTCGGACAACTGAGACACACAATGTCCAACACCATTGTACTCCCCAAGAGAATTACATACCATGGTATAACCCCCCGCAAGCCAGTGATAAAAAAAAAAAGAAAGTAAGTAGATACACACTCGGCTATACGATATCAACCGAGAATATTACCCTTTTACATATATCCTCGTAAACTTCTCCATCCCCTCGCCATCGAAAGAAAAAGGGTGGGTGGGCGGGAGAATTCACGGAGTTGTGGCCCAGCAAGCGACTGCTGTCCAGGTTTAAACCACGGACCTTGTCTGTTTACGTGTTCTACCAGTCTGCCAGCACCGTTCCGTGCGGTATCCACTTGGTAGTCCCACAAGTGCGATCAACCAAATAGGGCCAGCTGCTGCTTTCGAAGTGAGCTACGTCGTACAACTGATAGGCACCCAGCCCAACTGAACCACAACGCCTAATTCTCTCTACAACAACAAAGTGCAGATTGTTATCATATTGGTTCCCGATCCCTTGAAATATTTTCCTTTGTTGTTTACGTTGTGTATATCTTTTGAATTGGGTTGGTTGTCATTTGCTGTGGCCTAGAAAGGAGAGCAGCTGGCTGACATGTCTACCACATTGTGCAACATGGCGGTGTCATGCCCACAGGTCTTTGCTTATTAACGCATCTCCCTCTCATTGTCTGAGTTCCACTGTAGGTACGAATTCTCGGACGACTGAGACATTCCATGATCCAACACCACTGCACTCCCCCAACAATCGAGGTTCTTCTGAGACTTCTACAGTTTACCCCATACAGCAGTATCTTGACCTGGCTGTTTTTACGAACCCTCGCCAGTTTGTACGGTAGTTTACGAGACGTCCCGCATCATCCGCATTGCAGATGTACGTCTTGTAATAAATCGGATTTCCTCTCCGACACGTCACCTACAGCCGCAAGCGTCGAGGTACTTCCTATCCTCAAACGAGAGGATGGTGTACTCCTTGAGTTACGCCCCGACCTTTTAAATCCCTGTCTGAGCGCTCTTAACGCCTGACCATATCCACACGGTTTTACTTGCCCCCGTGAACAAAATGAGGCTTGTGGCGCGTTTGCCGGTAGCGCACCATGGCATAACAGTAGCGCTACCGTAAGAGCAACGGCTCCGCCACCCTCACCCAGCTCGGAACATCGGCCCCGAAGCTCGCTCCGTGTACGTAGAACGCTGCGAACACATGTTGTACCTGATCGCCTTTATGGCCACAGAATCACAGGTGAACATGGTCGGCACCACTCTATTGAAGACGCCTTGACGGACTGTCATCAGAAAAAGTACATCATCACGTCACTCGAGACAATGTGCCGGGCGCACCGCACCTAAGGCATTAGCGAATACCTCATCTGACCTACCGAAGAAAAGATACCTCATGCCGCAAACATAGCCAACTCGTAACCCCCAGTAAGATATGAGTTCCTGCCCCGTGATCAACATATCCCACGAAGTAGGTAGCCCAACCCGTGGGCGTATTCCCGCCTGTTCATGCGATCGCGAGATACCTCGAAATACACTTTTGTTCAGCGGCGACTGCACCGACAGCTCGATACAACCGTCGACCGGATGAAAATTGAGTCCACAGCAGAGCATAGCAGAGCCTCGCCGCTGTGAGACTCAACCGAAGCCACGGCAGCTGAGCGAATTCTTAAGGGGGGTACATTATTTGTCCTGTTTACCGACATCCTGTGGGACCACCTGCGCTAAATTCTTTCGCGGCATCTTCCACAGTATACCACGGGACCTTCCACGGACCTCTACGGCAGACCATGGAACCGTAACCCTAACCCTAACCTAGGTGCCGTGGACATTGAGGTGCTGTTGGGGTTGCCATGACATGCCGTGGGGTTGCCATGGAGTGCCGTGGCGGTTGCCGCGGGGGTTGACAATGTACCACCCATGGCATGCCGAGCACCCCCCACGGCGTGCCATGGAATCCTATGCCACGCCATGGGATGCCGTGGGGATGCCATGGTGCGCCGTGGGTGCTACCATGGCAATACCACGGCATGCAATGAAAAAATTGGATAGTGTAGAACCCTGGGAGTGTGCGGACGTCTAACGGTGCGCCCTCCTTTTTCGCGAGATACGACCGGATCGTTGTGAATACAACGTGCGCCAGCCTACCGGCATCAATGTAGGCGCCAACCTTAGCCCAGGTGGAAAGCACCGCTCCTAGTAATCCGTCGATCCCGGGCGACTCGTGCCAGTTGAATCTAGCGGAAAAACCTGCGTCGTGAACCTCTGTCGACCAATCCTGTATGCTTGCCTTGTGGACCGGCATTTGAATGGCTTGGTTAGCTCCGCCGTGAGGGGTTATCACAGTGTATTCCGCTTGACGTACTGAACGTTCGCCTGCGTTGCCACTTTTACTACTCGACCTGCTGCTCATGCAACCCGACTTGCCGCTCGTCGTGGTTGCCTCGCGCCGCACCGTGTCGTTGAATCATGTGCTCGATCATAATCGTTGCTATTATGCCACTTTTTATATTTGACACAAACAACACAACTCGCTCAACCCATTGCCAACCGCGCACGCCCTCGGCCCACAAGCGCCGGAGTTAGGGAGAAAGGTAGCCACCCGTACCTGCCCACATGAACATACCGGGGGATGCGATGCGCGGTATCCCTGCTTCTGCGTTCGCTGTCTGTGCCACGTATGAACCCCATATGAAGCGCTCCATCACCGATGATGCTTTTTCATGTTTCACCATCACCTTAGAAATTAATCAAAATTCACGAATACCTGGCCCAGCGAGCGACCGCTGTCCAGGTGCACGCCACGGGCCCCGTCTGTTCGCGCGTTTACCAGCCTGCCAATACCGTCCGTACGGTATCCACTTGGTACTCCGACAAGCACGATCAACCAAATAGGGCCAGCTCCTGCTGTCGAAGTGACCTCTTAATTTTTGTTTTTTGTTTTTTTTCATCATCACTTTTACTTTCCAGCCAACTCGTAGGAGGTTTTACCCTCGACGATCTTCTGGACAAGCCGTGGTCACAGGTGTCGTCCCTTCTCCCCCCCGGTACGTGCCTTTATTTTTTATCGCGCATAGGGTTCAGCATTCCCACTGCTCGTCGATTTTCATCGAATGTACAGCTAACTCACGCTCTCGCGCTTTCCGCTAATCAATTTTATGCAAGAAAAAGTCCCTATGAGCATGCACTCGGTGAGACTCGAACTCACGAAATTGATCTTGATAGGCTCGCGGACCACCTACCAAGGCACCGGGGACGCCGGCACTTAATACGTACTACTGATACGTACTGTAGCCAAAAGATACCAAGCCGTGGAGGTTTCAGTGTAATCGCATGTGTGAGTGGAGCAGTGGCCGGGGATCCTGTGTGATGTCCCCTAGCCACCTGGCTCGTGGTCCGATGAGGATCACTCCGTGATAATACAAGCTCTAAGAACAAGACTTACTGAGTGCGAGGCCAGCGAGACTGGTGGAGTCCCTCGCTGGAAGCCCTCTTGCTGATATCATCTGGCAGAGGCCATAATATCTAGATATTCGCGGAACTTCTGTTGGAGGAGTTTTCGGCTGCGGAGTATTGGGTCACAGCTGGGAAGGCAGTTGGCCCGTTGGACGGATCGAAACGGCTTGAAGCGCACAGCAGGGGAGGACGCTCCGGGAGCTGGAGGACGCACAGGTCAGGCGGCAGTTTCTCCGTTATTACAGTAGAGTCCAGGTGGACTGCTGTGGATTATGGCGCACACGGCAAGCACGCCGCTGGTGGTAGGGGAGTCTCTGACTCCACCGAAATACGGAGAGGTGTGGACCGAGCAGGCCTCTCGTGTTTTTTACGCAGCGTACCTCGATTATGAGGAACGGCTGCAGCTCGCCAACGCTCAGGGGGTGGTTCAGCACTCCAAAGTGAGCATGGGCCAGCTTATCCCCAATTACATTCATCGGTGTTTTGAGGGATTTTACAAGCATCAGACTACGATGAACGCCTCGGAGTTGTTGGACGCTGTTAGGCAGCACGCTGGTTACACAACCACCAGCAACAGATTTGACACCTCGCGGGCGGCAGCGGACTTGCGTCGCGTTCTCTCAATGAGGCGCGATGAAAAGCAGGGCGGTGAAACATCCGTCAAAGACCGCGCGATGATGGTAAACTCCGCTATGGAAAAGTATTTTGCGGAGAATCACGCGGTGCATGCCATGTACCGCGCGCAGGACCGTTCGTGGTTGCCCGGACCGGCGGAATTTGTGAGCATGGCGTTGGTGGATGGCTTATGGCCGTCCGAGTTCAAAAAGTACGTAAAAGGTCAGCTAACGTACGCTGCAGGGTGGAAGAAGGACCCGGCATTGGTCATGGACCAAATTTTTTCTGCTGCAGAACAGTGGAAATTCATCGAGGCGTATGGTCGGAAAGATGCTGCAGGGGCAGCTGAACCGCGACGCCAACAGCAGCAGAAACCGAAACAGCAGCAGTCCGCGAAAAAGTCGTTTGTTCGCGTCTGTTTCGAGTGTGGTGATCCCAACCATTATGTTTCTGATTGCCCAAAAGCTCGCGGTGGCGGCACAGCTCCCAGCAGTGGTGGGCGCGGGTCGTCAGGGTATCGCGGGGGCCGCAATGGCGGCCGGGGCAGATTCAACCATGGACGCGGGCGCGGTGGCCGTGGTGGCAATCAATTGACAGCGGGCGGTGGAACTTCTGCTGTTGCTTCTTCAACTTCTGGTGCGCCAGCGGCAGGAGCCGCTGGGTCGGGATCTGGTTCGTCTGTTGCCGGCCGAGCTGTATACGTTGGAGGAGCTGGAACATCGGTGGGTGCTGCTGGAGCGAGAACTTCGCCATCCACCGAGCGGGCGGAGTCAGTGTCTGGTGCTGCTGCAGGGGCGGTAGCGCCGGAACCGTCTGTATATTCGACGTCTTGGTCGGGGTGGACCGCCGATTCTATTTCTTCGGCGCCGGCTGTAGGAGGGCAGCCATGGCGTCAGGTGACTCTTGGTACCGACCAGAGTTCAACGGCAGGTGAAGTGCCTGTCGATCGCAGCGCTGAGTGTTTACGCGCTGATCTCTCTTTGCCAGGGTCGGTTGGTTCGCTGATGGCGCGTGTGATCCTTGATTCGGGGTCGGCGCTCACGTCCATCGGTGTCGGCTTACTTCAGCAGCTGTCTTCGCATTTCGGCGGCGCCGATCTGCAAATTCCGTTCGAAAATGGCCCGCAGCAGGCGAAAACCGCTACGGGTGTTTCAGTGATGGTCACGCACAAAACGGTGCCGATTGCCGTGAGTGTACGGACGCCGTGGGGAGCGGTGAAATTGGAGCCCATCACTTTCGCGGTCATGCCTGGTACAGATAACGTCGTTCTGTTTGGCATGGCTACCATGAAAGCTCTTGGCATCGACGTCTACCGTGAAGCTCTGGAGAAGCTTCGCCCTCGCGCAGTGCCGGTATCGACCGGTGTGGAGACTCCGAGTTACCTTGCGGCGCGCAGGGTGACGGTTTCCGTGCGTGCTTTTCAGACCGAGGCTACGGTGGATGCTCCGGAGGACAAGGCGGTGGAACATTTGGTCGACCGGGGGCCAGACATGTTCATGGATCCGGAGGCGGAGCGGACGGCCCGAGAACGGGCGTTGGAGGACAGCGTGCAGCAGGCAGAGCAGAGTGGATTAAGCGTCGGCGGAGCAACCCGTTTGCGCGAAATTTTGGCTCGTCGCGTGGGTGCTTTTCGCCGTGCGCTGTGTGGTGATCCGCCAGCGCAAGTGGAGCCGATGCGAGTGCAGCTGAAGCAACAGGCGAAGCCTGTCAAGGCAACGCCACGTCGGTACGAACCGACGAAAAGGGACTGGCTCTCGAAGTGCATTGCTGCTTTGGTGTTTTTTGGCTTTGTCTACCACAACATCCAGGCGGTGTGGGCGAGTCCGGCGATGGCGGTGCCCAAGAAGGACTCTTTCCGTTTGGTGAGCGACTACTCGGCGGTGAACGCACAGGTGGAGAAGTCCCCGGGCGTCATGCCCAACCATGAAGACATGGGAGATCTGCTGGGGGCGCGTTTCTTCGGCAAGCTGGACCTACTTCAAGGGTACTGGCAGATGCCTTTGGCTCCGGAGGCGCAAGACGTCTTCACCATGGCGACAAGCGACGGTTTGTTCACGCCTACCCGTGTTCCCCAAGGTGTTTTGAATGCGACTTCTTATTTCCAAGGTGTCATGACTGAAGTGTTGCGTGGTTTGGATTGCAAAGTTTGGGTCGATGACGTTTTCTTTTTCGCAGACACCGAAGAAGCTCTTCTGCAGCTGCTTGATGACATTCTTGAACGCCTGGAGAATGTTGGACTGTTTGTCGCCGCCCACAAGTGTACCTTCTTCTCTCGTGAACTGGTCTGGTGTGGTAAGGTGTATTCCAATGGTGTCGTGTCCCATGACCCCGCTCGAGTGCAAGGTTTAAGTGAAATGCGTCGTCCCGAAAACGCTGGAGAACTAATGCAATTCTTGCAGGCTGTCAACTGGTTGCGTACATCGTTACCACGTTTAGCGGAAACGGTAGCACCGTTACGTGATTTTTTGGAGGAGCTCCTTGTTGGGGCTACACGTCGGACTAAGCGAGTGGCGCGCAATCGTGTCATCAAGGATACCGCGTGGACGGAGGATCGGGTGCGGGCGTGGAATGCCGCACGGGGTTTGGTGGCGCAAGCAGTGCCGCTTCATCATCCTCGTCCCGGGTGCGTTGTTTTGATGTTTCCTGACGCTTCTGATTTCCATTGGGGTAGTTTTCTCACCCAAGTGCCTGAACACGAATTTCGCAGTGGATTGGCGTTGGAAAGCATGTCTCACGAGCCTCTCGGATTTCTGAGTGGTTCGTTCACAGGTTCGCAGTTGCGCTGGGCGACTGTCGACAAAGAAGGTTTTGCGATCGTTAATACGTTCCGGAGGCTCGAATACCTGCTTTGGGGTGGTGTTCATATCTTTACTGATCATCGAAACTTGCAGTACATTTTCAATCCGGAGAAGTGTGTCACGACGGTCACAAAGACCATGGCACAACGCCTAGAGAATTGGAAGGGTGTTTTAGGACAATACCGCTATGCAATCGAACACATCCCTGGCGATCGAAACTGTTGGGGGGATCTGTTGTCTCGTTGGGTCAAAGTTCCTACGGTGCCTGTTCGTTCGGTTGCCGTGCACAGCCCATGTAATGCTGACGATTCGCTTCCCGCATTGGATGTGATTCGTGCCTCGCAACAAAGGTCTGTCGCTCGTATCGGCGTTGGTGTTCATGAATTTTCGACAACCTTCGGTCAAGCTACCTTGGCCGATGATGGTTTGTTTCGTGTGCGTGTTGGGGTGCGTGACGTCTTGTGGATTCCGCCGGATGATCTTGCTCTTCAAACTCGTTTGATGGTGTGCGCGCACATGCGCTCGGCTGGTCACCGTGGTGTGGCGCCGACTTTGTTTCGCCTGAAGGAATATTGTGTTTGGCCTCACATGGATTCTCAGGTTCGCGAATTCGTTCGCCAGTGTTTGCACTGTGTAGACACGCGTGCAGGTGCACTCATTCCTCGTCCCTACGGAGACACGGTGCATGGTACCGCTCCGGGAGAAGTGGTGCACTTTGATTTTTTGTATGTTGGCCACAGCGGGCCCGAAGGTAGCGATGGCCTGCCTGATGAGGATGGTTTCCGATATGTTTTGGTCATCATGGATGATTTGTCCAACTACGTGGCGTTGGAACCGGCCGAGGCTTGTACAGCCGAGGTCACAGCGAAGCATTTGCTAGCCTGGTGTAAGACTTTGGGGGTGCCGCGTGTGTGGGTGAGTGATACCGCCACGCATTTCAAGAACAGGGTGCTTGCTTTGTTGAGCGACGCGTTGCACATCGAACATCGTTTTGCTGTCGCTTACACGCCGTGGTCGAACGGTACGTGTGAACGCATGGTAAAAGAGGTGGTACGTGCTCTGCGTTCCATTCTGTCAGAACATCGTTTACGATTTTATGCGGATGCGACGTTGAACGTCACCGCTGATCTGAAGGATGTTTTCCAACATTCCTTTGCGCAGGGTGAATGCCGCATGAATGCTTTGGTGCATGTGGCCGAAGATGATGCCAACGAGGTGATTGTCTTGGTCGATTGGGATGGTTTCGAAGCAGAGGAGCGCACGTGGGAGTCTTTGCGGTCGATTTATTCTGCTGCGCCTGAATTCGTCGTGAAGGAATTGCGCAAATTACGGATGACCCGTGCGCTCAAGATTAAAATTGCTTCAGAGTTCAGCATTGATTTGTGATTTGCCGCATGCGATTTCGTCTTGGTTTTTTGGTTTTGTCAAGCTCGTTCGTGTCGAGTGAACTCGCTTTGGGGGTGCTGTAGCCAAAAGATACCAAGCCGTGGAGGTTTCAGTGTAATCGCATGTGTGAGTGGAGCAGTGGCCGGGGATCCTGTGTGATGTCCCCTAGCCACCTGGCTCGTGGTCCGATGAGGATCACTCCGTGATAATACAAGCTCTAAGAACAAGACTTACTGAGTGCGAGGCCAGCGAGACTGGTGGAGTCCCTCGCTGGAAGCCCTCTTGCTGATATCATCTGGCAGAGGCCATAGTACCCAGCCGAAGAATATGAATCTTAACGCCTAGTTCTCTCTACAATATCAAACTACAGATTAATTTCATATCGATTCCCAATCCTTAATAATCTTTTCCTTTTCCTGGTGGTATATGGTCGAGCTGCGAGGATTGAGGATCGATATAAGCCCACGTTTGTGTAATACTCCTGTCATGTAACGGCGTTTTTTTCTTCGGGCCGTTAAAAAAATCGTGTACAACCACCAGCGAAATCTAGGCCTTTTCTACGGCAGTTTTGCTGTAAAAAGCAGTGAATAAAACAGGCGGTGTTGCTGTAAAAAGCAGTGAATAAAACAGGCAGTATTGCTGTAAAAAGCAGTGAATAAAATAGACAAGCACAAACACCGCTACCAGGCAATGCAATGGTAACCCTGCATCCAGTTAAGCGTACAGTTCCGTTCGGGAGACAAAACTATACTCAGGATTTGGGTGATTTGTCGCTAAACCAGACTGCAGTTAACGACACGACTATTTTCTCTTTTTCCTTTTCGTTCTTCGATGTGCTTTTTGAAGGGCTTTTCGCGGGTCATTATCCGACCTACGGGTCAGGTCACGGGGAGTTCAAAATGTCACGGGTCGGGTCAGATTGGGTCAGGAAGTGTTCAAAATCTCACGGGTCGGGTCGGGCCAGGTCATGAGGTTTTCAAATCTCGCAGGTCGGGTCAAGCGTTTTTCAAATCTCACGGGTCGGATCGGGTCGGGTCAAATACTTTTCAAATCTCACGGGTCGGGTATCGGGTCGGGTCAAGAGCCGACTAAAAGCTCACGGGTCAGGTCAGGTCAGACCCGCGAGAAACGAGCCACTCGCGGATCCGACACTTCAAACACTTCCCAATCTCTTACCCAAACGCATCTCGTACAAAAACTCAAGAATACTCTGGTATCTTATTCAAACGTTAAATCGCTGCCAAATCCACACACGGATGCCCGCATCCATTCATACCCGCTACAGCCAGGCCACATATCGCTGCAGGGCACAAAAATGAGTATTTTATTGTTTTTCAAGTGTCGACTCAAGGCCGGATCCGCAGGTCGAACCTGCGGGTCAAGATAAACGGTCTCGCGGGTCAAGGTGACTCGACCCGCATGAAACCCGTTTCTCACGGGTCAATGCGAAGGTGGCGGATCGGGTCGGGTCAGGAGGTTTTGAAATCTCGCGGGTCGGGTCGGGTCAGGTCGGGTCAAGAGATTTTCAAATCTCACGGGTCCGGCCGGGTCGGGTCAAGAACTTCTTTAATCTCGCGGGTCGGATCGGGTCGGGTCAAGAGGCTTTCAAAATGTCGCGGGTCGGGTCGGGTCAGCTGGCCCGACCCGAGCCGTGAGGTTAGGCCTGACCCGCGAAAAGCCAAGGTTTTGTTCTTGTTCTTGTTGTTTTTATTCTAATAAAGAATGTGTTTGTCATGCCTGCTGTGTCAAATACGATGACATACACGTCATTGCATCGTAAAATCTGCTTGCTGCGTATCAGGTACTACTAAGTAACTGTAGGTGGCAATATTAAGTAACTACTACTGCTGTAGGTGGCAATAATGTGATACCTCTGCCCTGGAGTTGTTTTCTGACCACTCTGATGTGTGTGTAATAGTAGTACCAGGTAGTTTCGAGGCCAGAGAGCTTGCTTTTTTCAGTATGAGATGGGAGAATCGGCACGGACACTGGTTGTGCTAGATGTCGACGTGTAGAAAGAACGGTTTAAGGTGAAACACACACAACATACGTAGGATCTCGGCTGTGTACGGGGTAGTTACACCACACCACAACAGGTGCGAACAGGTGCGAAATTTCGTCGTTGTTCCGACGGCGTAAATGCTAAAACCGTGGATTATTACACGTTGTTTGTAGACTTTTTAGTACCGCAGTCCCGTTATGGGGACAAAAAACTTTTGGGATTAGACTAGTTTGTCCCAAAATCGGGACTGCGGTACTAAAGGGGTTAATTAAGGGTCCACAGTTTTTGTAACCACGGAACTTGCAACTCTCTACAAGCTGTAGGATCGAAGAATCGGCACAGACACTGGTTGTGCTATACACATACACGTGTCGACGGGTATAATAGTAAGAGCGTTTTAATGTGAAGAATTACGCCTACATTTACACTAAGACCACTATTACGGGAGTCCATAGTTAATAGGGCCTATGGTATACATAAAAACCAATATATTTACCTATTATTACTAACAAAACTTGGTCCCATTAACTATAGACCCCCGTAATATTAATACTACCAATAGACTGCTGTTGCAGTCTTTGTGACTCGAGGTCCTTCATGGCCCTGTGTATCAAACGTGCCTTTTCAGAGCTGGTACCGCCACCTTATTATATATTCTGCGGTACGGGCACCTCATACTCGTACGTATACCTCTCTCTGTAAATAATTGTAAGCAAACATGGTGGGCAGAACATTTGAGGGTCCTCTGTACCAATTCGCGCTGTCCCTCATCACTTGACTTACCCCTTCTAGCGCTGTAGCGCTGGAGTGCACAGACGCACCTATTGGCTCAACGTGGTCGTTGTGCCCCAAAGCGCGGGTGCAGTCCCAGAGGAACTCGAGGCTATCGACGGCATATATACCGATATTTGATATTTACCAAAAAATAGGAAGAAGCACACGTATGTGAGATCGATGGAGTACGTACTACGTTGTCGTAGGCAGAGCTCAAGTCGGAATTATGTACAGGCAGCAGAAAGGAGTTGCATAATTTTGCGCGTAGGGCTGTTTTTGTTCCCGTGGTTTACTCATTTCGCATTGCAGCACTTACATGGTATGAGTGATTGACTCTGAGGCTGATGCTACACGTTGTGTTGGATAGCATGGAAAAAAAAGTATCTATCGGTAGATATAGGTAAATAATTAAGGATGGATGTGGTGACTGCTGTGAAATGCGGGTAACTTCAAGTCTGCTTTCTGGAGAAAACGTTCATGATATTCTATTTTTGACGTCGGAAAACAAGCGAAGGCCAAACCTCTTCCAGTCGATGGTGACCTTGTCACACAACTTGTGTACCTCGGAGGAAACGCGGAATTCCGTCTGGTTCCGACAAAGCGTGTGGGATATGCCGCAAGCAAGGAACTATTGCGATGTAGCGAGTTTTGTATAATGATATAACTAGCAGTATTCAGTTTTCACCATTTTTTTCTTCACGAAAAACACACCGTTCTTTGACAGATGCATGGTACCCGAGACTATTGCGGCGTGGACCATAGTAAATAGGACCTACGTTACACACAAAAACCTGTACCAGGTATGTGTTCACATTTTTACTAACAGTATTTGATCCCATTTACTATGGTCCCCCGTAATAGACACCCCGTACAAAAGCTACCCCAGTACAGGAGGGCATGTGCTCGGGCAACACGATGTTTGTGAACCGTCGCTTAATGTTGTGAGTTAGTTGGGGAATCTCGTATGTCTTGCAGCGTCGTGGGTGGTCGATCGTGTAGAATCAATCGCGGTCGTCGTTAAAAAATGTTAGATAGTTGGACCATCCATGGCTGTTGTGAATGTCTCGCAGGGAGGGCGGTAGGTAGTGGGTAGTCGATCGAATATAATCGCGGTCGTCGTCAAATGTTTCAAGTTTCACTAGTTGGACAATCTCTGCGGTGTATGTCTCGGAGGGTAGTGCGTAGTAAAATCGCGTAGAACCGTCGTCGAAGAGATCAGATATCTGTGGCTTCACGCAGCTCGAAAGGAAGGAAGGGTGATGTCGTTCTCATTGTTTTCACGCCAATAAATCGCAATGATCTCCTTCGTGGCAACGAAAACAGAAACCACCTCATACCACACGATTTCCTGATTGTTTTCCCCCTCAACAAGAGTGGGTGAGGCACCAGAAAGACTATATCGTACATATTATAGTATGATGTTCCTGTTGGTCACATGTGTATCTGGATGGTATGTAGTAGAGCTGCCGCTACAAGAAAAAACGCAGCAGGGCTTACAAACTCGTCGAATTGTCTGCGTCGGTCTGTGTTTGGTGTGTTCGTGCAATTTTAATCCGCCGTAATGTTATTTGATTATTATCTGGGTGAGGTCATTTGTGCACCACGTCCCTGGTGGCTTGGTAGGTGGTCCGCGTGCCTATCACGATCAATTTCGTGGGTTCAAATCTCACCGAGCGCATGCTCGTACGTAGGGACTTTTTCTTGCATAAAAAAATGAAAAGAGGAAAGCGCGAGAGCGTGAGTTAGCTACACCCGATGAAAATCGACGAGCAGTGGGAATGCTGAACCTATGCGCGATAAAAATGAAGGCACGTACCGGGGGGGGGAAAGGGACGACACTTGTAACCACGGCTTGTCCAGAAGATCGTCGAGGGTAAAACCTCCTACGAGTGGGCTGGAAAGTAAAAGTGAGAATGAAAAAAAAAAAAATATATATATATATAGCCCCATGTGGACGACCCGCGGTTTTTGTTTTGAAATATCCGACGCATCCTCTCCTGAGGTCCGGAATGGTTGACGAAAACAGCAAGAGATAAGAGACATGGTGAATAGCAAAGGTAACAGTCCGCCTACCATATATTTAGTAATTGCAACCTCGCCATGCCACACGTACCACGAACTGCTGCGTGCGGCTGCCTGCAGGATGCCCTTGCTTTTTTTTACCCTATAGTGTGCTACGGTTCGCCTGTTACTCCCCTTCGTTTTTAGTCTTATTGCTCTGTTCCTACGTGGTGGCATTTTTTCTTTGGATCGTTGTGCATGGTCTGCCACATCTCCTACGGAGGGGGACAACACAACACTGTTTTTCTTTTTATGTCATGTTTTAATGTCTAATCGATGTTTATCGTTTCCTATATTCTCTCTTTTGATGTGTATGTCGTGTGCCTGTCATATTCGGTACGATGACATGGCTTTGCATCGTGTTGTCTGCTTACACAGATACACAGCGGTGGTATAGTGGTAGGTCGCTACCGCTCCAAATCAGTCTAAGGAATCCTGGGCTGGCGGTACTGCTGTGCTGGTGTACTGGTGGGTGGCTACCGCTATAAATCCGTCTAGGGAATCCTTAGCTGGAGGAATGCGCCAGTATACTGGTGGGTCGCTACCACCCCCGACCCTAAAAACTGAAAACACAAACAAACGACTGTCTTCCTGCAAATTATCAATAACGCAAACAGCGACTGATTTATACTGATCGGCGTAATATTATTACTAGCGGCTGTCGTAGTAGGCCGACTCACCGAAAGGCAGAGAGTGGCCGCTAGCGGCGGCGACAGCAGCCAGAGCAGTCATCAAGGTGAACATTGGCGCCATGATATTTAAGCCTTCCTGCTGGTGGTTTCGATGGAGGTAATGGGAGAGATGACGGGCGGGGGGGGGGGGGGGGCGGGTACGACTGAGGGGTTAGGGACAACCACATACGATACTCGAAATTTGCATTCATGTCATGAACCTCATCATCCACACTGAAAGGAATTCGACGAGAAATTGCTGGGAACGCCGAGCAAGCGCTAAATATGCTCAATGCACTACCTGGTGGGAACGAGGGAGAGGGAACGATACCGTTGACATCGAAATTTCGAGGAAGCCACTCACGGTCAGTTGAGCTGGAACCAAAAAAAGGGAGGCAAAATCATCTAGGAGGGAATAGAAAAGTAAACGACGACTTAGGGTCGATCTTGACGAATAGTGTTTAGTTCAGTATGTTTCCGAAAATTTGGTATTTTTCACATTTTGTTTTCGGGAAAAGAAAAAAACGTCCAACTCCGAAAAATGACGTCTTGAAATTTTCACGGGTTTTGAGGAAATTTAAGTACAAGGCTGTAGAGGATCGAGCAGCCCCACTGCTCGAGCGGTGCTACCACTCGCGAGAGGACAAGGTCCACAAGAGTCTTTCCCAAGTTATTCGAAAATCATGGCCGAATGCAAGAGACGCAATAGCTTTTCGGGCTCTCGTGGCCGAGTGCCCAAGGTGACTGCACCAAGGTGGCCGATCGACTGGGCTCGGTGAGGGCAATAGCTGAGGCTTTGTCGCGTTGGGCGTTGTAGCATGACGAGTTGGTGATGGATTCCACTCCCCAAGGGACCGACACCTGCCAACGAGTCAGGCCGAGGACAGTAGGACCACCCCACGGATGGTTTCCGCGAGCGCAGCTGCTGTAGCGACGGTTTCGGACCGGGTGGACGATTAGGTCGCGAGCCTACTGAGGGACGTACTCGACAAGATTGAACCCTGCCTGGCTGAATTTGATGCAATGCCGAAACTTCAGGAAAAACGAAACGTAATACGTGTCGTTAGGCTGACTCTCACGGGAGCCTTAACCGGAAAAGAGAACAAGAGGGTTTGTAGAGAGATACAGGAAGAACTTCGCGCTAGATCCGATTTATCGAATCTTTTCGATGGACAAAAAACAGAAATCTCTAAAATCTGTATTTCGATCAGAAATGGCCTGGCCGGACGAAACCAGACACCAGTAGTTCTGTACGGTCCCAGAGGTGGTCGAAACTGGTTGAGAACCCCACATAAGAGGAATAACGTGGCGGGCCTAACACGTACATATATCATCGCTACTACTGCTGTATTGTTTCGGTATCTTTGACACGATACCAAGAGATTCAGTCTCGAGATCGACCTTATCGTGATACGTGCGGAATATTCGAGTGCTATTAATAGTGAGAATGGACCCCGCAGCAAAAATGGCTCATTCGCGTCCGGTTAAATCCTAGGGTGGGCGATTTCTAGCGAAACCACTGACTGGCGGATAGAAGGCATTGTAATAATAATGCGGTGAGCAGAGCATACCCTGTGCAACAATGTCTATGTCAACGTATGTACAGCAGAACGAGTTGCCGGGTACGTAAATCGCGAGGAAAAGTTCTCCACATCATAATATCCCCGCTCCCGTGAAGTGCGACTACTACTACGGGGGACCATAGTAAACGGGACCAAATTTTGTTAGTAAAAATAGAGAAAAATATAAGGTTTTGTATTTACCGTAGGTGCTCCCGAGAAAATACTATTAATAGAGGAAATCATGTACATACACTAATTATTACTTATACCACTCAGTTAATAATTAACGTGGGAACATCCTCATCAGTCTGGTACATAACGAAATAAAAAAATAAACAAAGTCAACGTCAGGCATTTCATCTCACTTGGGGCCTCTGACCGTTGAACGAAGGTTATCTCACCTTTTTTACTACTCTTTCCACATTCATCTAGCAATGGGAGGATGGGAATAGGCGCAAAAAATGGTAATTTCGGTCGCCTTACTAAATTACGTTGGGACTGTACACGAACAAAAATCCGTCAACGGCTCCATTCATCTCAAAGCACGGACAATAACAACGTGGTAGGCAAGAACGCCACGTGGGCACAACTATGTACCACTGACTGCTGTATGTTGTTTGTCGATCGTGTCGAAAGCTTCGATATATCGACGAATCCAATATCAAGCTTTGGACAGATCCTATCGTGTCGAAAGTGGTCTTCCCCTCCACCCCCTGTGGATGTTCTTCAAACCAAACCATTTTTCTACTCGACGATTCACACTCAGAGTATCTCTTCGGCCTGCCCGTCCTTGGGGTGGGCCGAGGTAGTCCGCCAGGATCTGCAACGGTCTAGCGACAGTCACACGAACATCGAGCTTCTGGCTGAGTAGAGAGGGTACCTCGCGCAGTCCGGCTGGTGGCCTGGTCGTTTTAACTCTTTTAGTACCGCAGTCCCGTTTTGGGGACAAATCACTTGGAATTAGACTGGTTTGTCCCCAAATCGGGACTGCGGTACTAAAGGGGTTAAGGACCGCGTGGGGTGGTGGTGGTGTTTTTTCTTCTTAACCCCGACGCCAAGGAGTGTTCATCCCTCAGGCGGGACGGGTACATCACCACAGCAGAGAGCGCTACACGGGCAGTCGGGGGAGTGGAGAGGCTGGCCACAGCGTGGGTATGCATGCACGACAGGAAGGATGGGAGTGTCGGCGTTGGCTGGGACGGCTGCACCCAGCCAACGGAAACCAAGGCGCGTACCGGGCCACGAAACGGAGAGCCACTTTCGCCATAGAGAAGAAAAAGAAACAAAAAGAAAAAAAAAGGAGGCGGGGACGAGCCTCACGCCGGCTGGCAAAGGAAGCAGTACGTGAGGCTCGTAAGAGACAGAAGGAGGCACTGGTTGCGGCAGCGACCTACAATGTGCGCACCCTAGCTGTAAAGGGGAAGAATGGGTACGGACATGACGAGAGTGTACTGGCGAAGGTACGGCAACTCGGCTGTGACTTCATTGGCCTGCAGGAAACCCGGAGGACCGGTAGCACGACGTTTCGTGCAGCAGGGTATCGCGTTTTCTGTTCAGGTCAGGAAACAACAGCTGCTAGGCAAGGGCTGTACGGAGTAGGCCTAGCTGTAAAGGAATCGTTGTGCAGTAAGGCTGTGTACACTCATCAGTTCATTGACGAGCGGCTTACGTCTATGCGCTTTGAGCTGGCTAGCAAATGCGAGGCAGTTAATTTCGTCGTTGCGTACGTATGCTCCAACTGATTGCACCAAGAACGTTGAACTGAAACGTAGTTTCTGGCAGAAGCTGGAGGACTTGGTGGAAAAGATCCCGACGAAAGAGTGACTGTTTGTACTGATGGATGCCAGCGCGCGAACTGGACAAAGGATGGAAGGGTGTGGTGATGATGAAAGTAGAGTGCTTGGAGCATATGGGCGTGTTCGTAACGATAATGGCAGACGACTCCTGTCGTTCGCCACCAATTGCAAGTTAGCTCTCACCAACACGTTTTTCAGCACGCGCAAGGGTGGGATTTCGCATACACACAACGGCACCAGCCCGAGTGACCGTAAGCGGATCGACTACATCCTAACCCGTCAAGCCCATCGACCTAGAGTACAAGATGTCAAAGTCGTCCCACAGCCTCCTGCCCCAGCTAAGGCTGACTCAGACCACAACATCGCGCATATCAAAGTCCGACTCAGTGGTCACTTTGCGTCCAACAGACAAATACGTAGACCGACAAAACGCCGAGAGTTCGACAGGTAGCTTTTTATGTCCGATGGAAAGTGTCGTGAACGAGTAGTCGCGAGGGTCATCTCCACTCTCAACCAGCTTAACCAGCCCCGTAATACGTCTGGCATGGTTGAGGTTTTCACTGCGGCTATTATTGATGCGGTCGACAAAGAGGTAGCACCCCCTCCACGTCGTCTCCGCAGACATGGATGGTGTGAGTATGCCGAAACCTTGGCCGCATTCATATTAGCATGGACAGCAAGGGAGGATGCACGGCAATTCTCGCGTGCCCACCCCCGGGATAGGACCGCGTGGAAGACACTGAGATCTGCGTGTGCGAACCTGCAGAAGGTGATTGCCGCAGGACTGCATGCGTACTTCGAAGCGTACGTCGCTGAAACCGAACGACTACTAGCGAACAATGACCAGAGAGGCTTTTACAAGCACCTTAAGAGTACGGTAGGATTGGAAGGGACTAAAGCGAGAAGCGAACAGTTCATTAGGGACGAGGATGGCACGCTGTTGCGGGAAAAGGTGCGAATTCGTGAACGGTGGGGGAGGTTTTACCACAAACTTTTCAACAACAAGAAATCGCTTAAACTCGATTCCACGATCATCGACCTCTTGCCACCACGACCGCTTAAACTGTCGCTCGGAGATGAACCATCCATGGACGAGATGACGGAAGCACTTAAGGGGATGTCAAACTGAAAAGCTGTCGGGCAAGATGGTCTCCCGGCGGAGCTCCTGATAATCGACCACCCCGCATTCGCCCAGTGCTTTCACAACATCCTTGTCAATGTATGGGTAACAGGAGAAGTCCCCCAGCAATGGAAAGATGCGATCATCAAGGTCCTTCACAAAAAGAAGCACCGAACTGATTGCAACAACTACAGAGGGATTTCGCTTGTTGCCCACGCAGGCAAAGTCTTGTTGAAAATCGTAGCGTCCCGCCTCAGCAACTACTGCGAGACCGAGGAATTACTCCCGAAGGAACAGTGCGGCTTCCACCCCGCACGATCAACGATTGATATGTTGTTCGTCGTGCGCCGGTTGCAAGAGCTTGGAAGACAGAGGAAAATCCCCCTGTACTTATGCTTCATCGATCTGCAGAAAGCGTACGACTCTGTCGACCGAGAGCTGTTATGGGAAGTACTCACACGTTTTGGCGTACCAACCAAGATGCTCAGAATTATCCGTACTTTCCACGATGGCATGCGGGCTCGCGTGCGTACGGATGACGGCGAGCACTCGGAAAGGTTTGATGTCACGCAGGGGCTGCGGCAAGGCTGTTTGCTGTCACCGTTACTGTTCAACGTATTTTTCGCTGCTGCGTTGCACGTCGTACTAGTACGCTTTAGCCATGACGAAGCCATCGTAAGGGACTTTTTTGGTCCAACTCAGTGATGCTGGAGTAGTCGGAACGGAAGAGCAGGAGCCGTTGGCGTGTGTTCGAAGGGCTGTATGGGGCATGTTGTACGCCGATGACGCAGGGATTGTCTCGAAGTCGGCTGAAGGGCTCGCGAAAATGATGACAGTCATCGTGACTGTCTTCGAAGCAGCAGACCTTACGGTGTCGGAAAAGAAGACAGAGACTATGCTTCTACAAACGCCAGACCAGAAAACCCTCGCACCACCGCTCGTTGTCGAAGCAGCAGGCCAGAGGTATACGCAGACGGCCCAGTTCTTGTACCTAGGCAGCATTATCCACGAAAACGCTGACCTCTCGCTCGAAATCGACCGACGGATCCGTCTCATGCGAGCATGCCTCAAACGGTTCATCCGGGAGCTGTATGATAGGACGACCGCCCCCCTTAGCCTGAAAGTCCGAATGCTGAGGGCCGAGGTGATTGAGACCCTGCTGTACGGGTGTGTGACGTGGACCTTCAGAGCGGAACACTTTGCCAAGCTTCGAACGGCTCACCACCAAGTCCTGTTGCGAGTCATTGGCTTCCAGCGCCGACTACGTACTGACCATGCCACCCTCTCGTACGCGAAGGCCCTCAAGATGACACGTTGCGAGAGCATCGAAACGACCATCCGCAAACGGCGTGTCTTCTTCGCGGGGGGGGTGGCACGGCAAAGCAAGGATCGATTCCCGAGTCGGGTAATGTTCGGGACGATTGCTGGTGGGGAGAACCCGAGACCTGGCGGACAGGTTAAGACTTGGCATAGATGTATAGTTGAAGACCTTGGGGAGTTCCGAGCCACCGAAGGGTCAACGGAACTTGCTCCCTTGGTGTTTGGAGTTGAGACCGCACTGTGGCCCACTGCTGCAAAAAAGGCGGGGAAGTGGAACCGGGGGATCCTGGAAGCAGCCGAACGGTTCATGGTGAGGTGGCACGAGGCTGAGGCTGAGCTGAGTAGGCAGCGCCGCGCATCCGCTGTGGGTGGTGTCCAAGGGAATGGGGGGAGGAGGGGCAACAAGAGGAGTAGCAGAAAACCCGACCAAGGGAATGCGGAGAGGGGGGGGAAGAGGAGTAGAAGAGAAACTGCAGTGGACGAAAGTAGGAAGGAGATGGCAGATAGGGTAGCGAGGTACCGGGCAGACTAAGAAATAGAACTGGTTCGAACGTGGTCTTCCTTTTGCCTTCTTGTTTTTTTTTTTTGTTTCAATTTATTTTCTTCTTTGCGCTGACCCTATGTGATTTTCATTATATTTTCTTTCTCTTCCTTTCTCAGATTGATAAGCCTTATTGAAGCAGTCGTGTGGCGTGGGTGGATGACGAGCCTGCTTTGCTTGTTTCGTATTGTCTGACGCCGAGGGGCCGGGCATAGTTGACGAACGCTGGACGATGGTAGCCGACAGGGTAGCAAGGTAACAGGCGGGCCAGCAGGGAGACCCTGGCTGTGCTACTCGTACCATAAACTGCTGCCGCTACCTTGCCTTGTGCTTTGTTTGGTTTGCCTGTTATTCTTCCCTTGGCTCTTAGTATTACCCTGTTGACGACTAGTGGCGCTTTCTTCTTTTTCCTTTTTTTTCTAGCTCCTTTTCAAATGTCTGCCAGATCCCCTGCGGGGGGGGTACGATGGTTTGTTGCTATATATACATATACCAGGTACATTTTTGTTTCTTGTTTGTTGTTTTGTTCTCGTTTGAATTGTCTTTGATTTTGTTTTTTTCGCCTTGTTTCGTTTTAGTTTCTCTAGGTCATGGAATGGGTATGTCGTGGCTGTCGTACGCAGTATGATGACATGGCATTGCATTGCATACGTGGCAACGTAGTATCTCTGTGGCGTAGCTTTGTGACCACAGAACTCGTATCTCTCTAGGATTGAAGAAGCGGCACGGACACTGCTTGTGCTGGATGTCGACGGGTAGAAAGAACGGTTTAATGTGAAGAACACAACAACAACAACAGAGTCCGCGCTGATTCTTCCATTCACCATACCAGGTATTATTTTGGAGAGATGAAAGCTTTGCAGCATAAAGTAAACGACATGGAGATATTGAATGTGCGCGCAAGCTAATTGATTGGTCATCCCAATGACAAGCCGTTGTAGGTGGGGACGACAGGCACAACGCACATGCCCGCATAATCTTAAAACTCATATTAATATTAATAATAGTCGAAACAGAGAATAGGAGATAGCCGGCGTCCCCGGTGGCTTGGTAGGTGGTCCGCGAGCCTATCAAGATTAATTTCGTGGGTTCGAGTCTCACCGGGTGCATGCTCGTAGAGACTTAAAAAGTATTTTTCTTGCATAAAAAATTGATTAGCGGAAAGCGCGAGGAGAGCGTGAGTTGACTGTACATTCGATGAAAATCGACGAGCAGCGGGAATGCTGAACCCTATTATGTGGGATAAAAACTAAAGGCACGTACCGGGGGGGAAAAGAAGCGACACCTGTGACCACGGCTTGTCCAGAAGATCGCTGAGGGTGAAACCTCCTACGAGTTAGGCTGGAAAGTAAAAGTGATGATTGAAACAAATATATAATATATATACTATAGGGAAACAAAACCCTGACATCATAATTCCGTCGGGACCACTCCTTATGGGGAGGAATGACATCACGTACCGCATTTTTCGTGTGTTCTTCACATTCAACTGTTATTTTTACCCATGGATTTTTAACGCAACCAATGTCCGTGCTGATCCTGTCCTCCTAGAGCGATAGACACTCTCTGTG
The DNA here is from genome assembly GCA_031763025.1 of Macrocystis pyrifera. Lineage (NCBI taxonomy): Eukaryota > Phaeophyceae > Laminariales > Laminariaceae > Macrocystis > Macrocystis pyrifera. Next base: position 9,617,933 of record JASSKH010000020.1, on the reverse strand, counting down.
GTCCCGAAACTACGCTACAAGAGATATTCCGTTGTTGTGGAGTGAGCAGAGTACTTTTTGCTTGTAATTGTCTACTACTGCTGTGCTTACTGCATACCTAACGATGTACGTAGGCTATTAATGCATCACGGTGTGTTATCTCTGTGTCGTAGTCTGTGACCACAGAGCTCGTATCTTTCTAGGGTGAAGAATCAGCACGGACACTGGGCTTGCTGGATGTCGACGAGTAGAAGAACGGTTTAATGTGAAGAACACACACACACACACACGACAGCAGGAGTATCTCTGTGGCGTAGTTTTGTGACGTAGTTTTGTGACCACAGACCTTTTATCTCCATAGGATTGGAGAGTCTGCACGGACACTGGTTTTGCTGGATGTCGACGTAGAAAGAACGTTTATTTTGAAAACACACACACTGGATACGACAGGGACTGTATATACACATTACATGAAAAATAAAAAATATAAACCAAAGAAAGAAGGAAACAAAGAAACAAAGAAACAAAACAAGAACGAACGAAACGAAAGAAAAAGCTCAGAAACACCAATTTATTCCACATGTCGACATTACCAGAGTTAGTTATGACCAAGCTGCAAGACAAAACGACGGCAAATAACGGCAAACCAAAGCAAACGAAAGAAACTAAAAGCAGCCTTCTGGCTGTGCTCAGGCTGTGTTTTTGCAAATCGCGTATTGCGACAACGATAATCGCGATGTACACTACTATTATAATCGAGATCGAGGAACGAACTCTCGCGATCACGATATATTTGAAATACTTAAACGCCCCCGAAGCCCTATTATATGAAACGCTACGGGCGCAATATTACCAACATTATGTTTCCGGTTTCGTCTTCCCGCCAGGAGCCCATCTCCAATCCAAATGACTTACTACTTGCATCTCCTGTGTACATTAATACTTCAGACCCTGGTCTTCAAACGGAGCCAACATTTTTTTGTGACGGTTGCCTTTTTATTAGAGGGCCACTTTCTGCCCGTACATCGCTATTAATTACGATATGCGATTGCTTTTTTCGTTTTAGATCAACCAAAGCCAAACAATAAAAAATAGTACGATAGTATCGCATTAGGGTCGCGATCTTAAAGAAGACTGTATTGGAGATGTTACTTGACAGTAGCTATCATTTTGTCGTCACTGGATAACACGGAATAATCCGGTAGCATACGGTAAAAGAAGTCCATAAAAGATCGATCTTGGGTGTGTCATTACCTGACGAGCGTTGTCATAGGTACGGATGTGTCATCACCTGACGAACGTCGTCGTAGGAGATATTTGTATCTGTTGAAGATCATCAAGATTGCAACAACAAACAGGAGCGTTTGCACGCCCACTTGTTCACTCTACTTTGCTCACCATCATCAGCTTCCAGCTGAGCAAATGAATCAACACTGTGACTTGGGGTCATCACACCATCTTCTTCTTCTCTTCTAATGAAGCTTCTCGTAGAAGTCACCTAACAGTGGCTATACGTTCGCCTCGTACATTTGTTTGGACTGTGTATTGACCGGCCATCGGCAATCGAGTCTAGGCGTACACACCAGCTACGAGCTGGTACACACGCCAACCGCCATACCTAATAGACTGCTGTTCGTCGGTTTTTTTTTTATTTTGGGTGTTTTTCCGGGGTATTTCCTACAGGAAAATACCGAAATTCGGAATGATGCCGAAAAAAAAAAAAAAACAAAACTGAAAAACACTCTACGTTAATATCGTATCGCACTTTTCTTGGCGCGATTCCAACACTGCCTCCTGTCCAGGCAACAACAGAAGAAACAGTCTGTGGCACAGTATCAATTAGAGAGATTGTATCTACTATTAATACAGCAGTAATAGTCGGTCTACATTAGGAGTACCTTGCTACCCTGTCTGCCGTCAAATTTCTTATTTCGTCAACGAACTACTACCATGCCTCACCCCCTGAGAGAATGAACTAAACAAAGCAAAACAAACAGAGACGGTAGTTTGTTGTGCTGCATATATATGGTGTCCCCGGTGGCTTGGTAGGTGGTCCGCGAGCCTATCAAGATCAATTTCGTGAGTTCGAGTCTCACCGAGTGCATGCTCATAGGGACTTTTTCTTGCATAAAATTGATTAGCGGAAAGCGCGCGAGCGTGAGTTAGCTGTACATTCGATGAAAATCGACGAGCAGTGGGAATGCTGAACCCTATGCGCGATAAAAAATAAAGGCACGTACCGGGGGGGAGAAGGGACGACACCTGTGACCACGGCTTGTCCAGAAGATCGTCGAGGGTAAAACCTCCTACGAGTGGGCTGGAAAGTAAAAGTGATGAAAAAAAAAAAAAAAAAAAATGGTATCGAGAGGTCCAATACATCGAAATATCGAGCGTTCGATTTATCGTATCGACCGTGTTCTTTCCTGCAGATAGCAGATATTAATAGTTACCGCCGTATCGAGAGGTTGAACGCATCGAAATATTGGGCGTTCGATAAATCGTATCGATCGTGTCTTTCCTGCAAGTATTAATAGTATTAATAGTATATAGTGATTTTCAAGAAAGCTACACTATTACGTATGTATCAAGTCTCGAAATTGGATCGATGCGTTTGTTGTTTATCGGTGCATCGCATAGAGCTCGATTTTCGTGTAGTACAGTAGTATTACGGGGGACCATAGTTAATAGGACCTACGGTACACACAAAAACCTATATAGTTACCTATTTTTACTAACAATATTTGGTCCTGTTTACTATGGACCCCCGTAATGGTGTGTTTTGAGTGTCTGTGGTGTCTTCACATGAACAACTCCTTCACCCGCCTACGCCCGCCGGGACACCCCGTGTTCGCACCGATTCTCCATCCTAGGTACTCCTAGAGTAATTGTCTGGTCACAGACTGAGACGGAAGAAAAAAAAAAAACCATCGCGAATGGATGGGAAAAGCGAGTCAAACGTCAACATACCGGCGACGAAAGAAAGCACATTTTTTTTTTTTCCAGCTCGTTCTTTTCAAGCGTCTGCCACGTCCCCTACGTGGGGGTACGATGGTTTGCTGCTATACTGAAGTATATACATATACAAGGTATATTTTGGTTTCTTTTTTTTTGTTTCTTTTCTCTTTCGAATTGTCTTTGTTTTTGTTTTTGTTTTTTCTCTTTGTTTTCGTTTTAGTTTCTCGAGGTCATGGAATGGGTATGTCGTGCCTGTCGTACGCAGTATGATGACATGGCATTGCATTACATACCTGGCAACGTAGTATCTCTGTGGCGTAGCTTTGTGACCACAGAACTTGTATCTCTCTAGGTTTGAAGAATCGGCACGGACACTGGTTGTGCTGGATGTCGACGCGTAGAAAGAACGGTTTAATGTGAAGAAAACAACAACAACAACATGAGCACAGGACAGACAGGAAAATACAGAACAAAAACAAACGACTATTCTTAATACCTGGTACAAAGATAGAACGAAAAGCGGAAAGGAAATAGTATGCAAGCAACGTGCAACACTACTATACTGCTGTATATATAATAGACGGCCGCGCATCAAATAATCAGCGCCTTTTCGAGAAAACTCTCAAACTAACGCGTTTTAAATCACGTGTGCATTTATCTACTCTGCAGTACCGACAGCTACAGCAGTAGTAGTAGTACGGAGTGGTCATGTGTGTGCGTTTTTAACATTAAACCGCTATTTCTGCTCGTTGACAGCCACCAAAACCCGTGTCTGTGCCGATTCTCCAATTCCAGGGAGATGCAAGCTCTGTGTGGTCTATCAAGTAGTTGTTGTTGTTGTTTTCTTCACATTAAACCGTTCTTTCTACCCGTCGCCATCCAGCACAACCAGTGTCCGTGCCGATTCTTCAATCCTAGACAGTAGAGAGACACAAGTTCTGTGGTCACAAAGCTACGCCACACACAGAGATACTACGTTGCCACGTATGCAATGCAATGCCACGCCATCATACGTACTGCGTACGACAGCCACGACACACACATTCCATGACCTAGAGAAACGAAACGAAACAAAGAGAACAAAAAAAACAAAAAAAAAAAAAAAAGACAATTCGAAAGAGAAAATGAAACAAGAGAAAAGAAACGAATATATACCTGGTATACAAGGGGGCTTTGGCCGGCGGCGTGATGGCCGCCGTCGACGCTTAAGGCTTCGCACTGCAAATTTAATGGCAGTTTTCGATGCCAAGGGCCCGTAAGACATGTTGGACGAATCCCCGACGGCGATGAGTAATAGTCAGAGGGAAGAATAGCGAGCGACAATAACGAGCGACAGACGCCCGGTGACCCGGGGCTCGGCTAATGGACATCGATACCAATTATTGCACTTATATTATTATCGCTGACGCACTTGAGTGATCAAACTTCCACACCTTGGATAACGCAACACTCGGATAACACTTATCTACTTTTGGGGCCTAACACAGGAACGTGGTAACGTACTAACATAGTCTTGGCACTAGAGGAGCGATCACGGTAACGCGGTGACACAGCAGTGTTAACTTTAAACCCACGACCGAACGTGCACGAGCCTTGACGTTATGTTGCTTCTAGGTCTCGTCCAGCTCTAATACAGTAACATTATGTTATGCTGTGATCAAACACGTACGTTATCACTCTAACATTCCCAGATCGTTATCCGCATATATACTTTTACAAATACATACCTGGTATATATATAACAACAAATCATCGTGCCCCCCCCGCAGGGGATCTGGCAGACACTTGAAAAGAAGGAGCTAGAAATAAATAAATAAATAAATAAAAGAAGAAAAGGAAAAAGAAGAAAACACCACTCGTCGTCAACAGAGTAAGACTAAGAACCAAGGGAAAAATGGCAGGCAAACCAAACAAAGCACCAAGCATCCTCCAGGTAGCGGCAGCAGTTTATGGTACGAGTAGCACAGCCAGGGTGTGCCTGATGGCCCGCCTGGTACCTTGCTACCCTGTCTGCCACCTTCGTCCAGCGTTCGTCAACTATACCCGGCCCCTCGGCGTCAGACAATACGAAACAAGCAAAGCAGGCTCGTCATCCACCCACGCCATACGACTCCTTCAATAAGGCTTATCAATCGGAGAAAGGAAGAGAAAGAAAATAAAATGAAAATCACATAGGGTCAGCGCAAAAGAAGAAATATGGGGGTCGCAAAACTACGATGGAGAGACTACAATTGTAATGAATGTTCACATGAAACCGTTCTTTCTGCAAGTCGACATCCCAGATCCAACACAACCAGTGCCCGTGTCGATTCTTCAATCCTACCGGTGTACCAGTAGATAGATGCCAACACCGCTGGGACAACAAACCTACAAAAATACTGCTGTACGTCAGAGATACTACAGTATTAATATTACGGGGGACAACATGATGTTTTCGGGGGTCCATAGTTACCAGGACGAAATATTTCTAGTAAAAATAGGAAATTATATAGGTTTTTATGTATACCATAGGTCCTATTAACTATGGACCCCCGTAATACTGCTTTGTTGTGCAGTAAACAGAGTAGGCAATGCAATGCTATACTAGATGGGCATATTTTACACGTCAGAGTTCGCGGATTCTATTTGTGCGCGCACTGTAGATATTAACTCCTGTTGTGGCACGCTCTGGGAACTGGAGACAACGTTTTTTAGGATAATCCTCGGCAGACATCGGTCGACAAAACCAATGACTCCGTCGTGAAATCTGACCGGAACGTGCTGGTTAGGATGCCTGACCAACCCTTATCACAGATAGATACAGATAGTGCTCACACCTCGGTCATTGATCTGTGGCGTGGGCCGGCCAGGCGTCTGTTAAGATTATGTTTGGTGCTTATCTGTCCAATGCAGGCGACAACCAATCTCGAATCCTGTCCGATCGCAAGAAACAACCATTATGGCTGTTCAGGTTTGAGATTAATCGACAAACCAATCGACAAACCTGACGATTGCGTCATGAACTCCGAACGAAGCACGCTGGACAGGGGCTCGAACCTACGCTGGCATCACAGGCTAGTATCACAGGGCTGACATCTTGGTCGGCGATACGTGTCGTGGGAGGGCCAGGCGTCCAATAAAACACTTTTGGAAGTTGTTGTGTAGCAAACAGATGACAACAACCATAATTATATCCCTCTCCGATGGGGCGAAATAAAACTGCTGTTTTATAGGTTTGGACGAAGAGCGTAGGACGCCGCGGCCAACCTCTCACCCCCTAGGCCACGAATCCCAATGATACGTTCGAGTTCATCATGTATCGCATTGGCCATGCTCGGTACAAAACGCGTTGACCTTGGGTTCAACACATGTCGCGATCGGGGGTCGATCGGCGCCCGACAGCGGGTGCGCGAGCTGTTTGCTGTCCCTGTCTTGTTCTAGTGTGCGGCGTGATATTGCGATTCGCGTTAATACAGCGATTGGATGGGTTCATAAGGCCACGCTGGCACCCAAGGTCTCCCGGTCCCCGGGTTTCCGGTCCCTGTAATCTCTTTGATGTTGTATCGTATCCGAAAAATACAACGCAATTTCAACCGTTGCGTTTAGAACTGCGGCTAGTTCGTGCTTGGTACCAAACACCGACCGCGACTCAAAAGAGGTTCATCATGCCAGCTTGTTTTTTTCTCTCGAGGTTTCTCTCCCACAGGTTCTCAACACAAGGCTATGCCTCGACTTAGAGGTGCTGCAGTGGTAGAAAATGGTCAAAACTAGAGTTGCGCCCAAAACGAGACAAAACGCAACCCCCAACTGAACGCTTGCACTGCACTTGCCGACGGCTACACCTCCTCACAGGAAAGTAAAGCCCGCAAAATTGTAGGATGCTCCTGAGGAGGTGTGTGGCGGCATTGGGTGCACCAGGCGGCAGTCGTAGGCAGCCAGAAACGACTCACGAGGTGTTTTCGTGCACTCGAAGTTTCGAGCGATTAGTACCCAAAAATATCTAAAATACTCAAATGTTTCATTTCACGCAAGAGATCACAGGAAAATGGCTACAGTACCGGTGAAGAATGGCCTTCATTAAAACGATTGCTGTTCTCTAGGCGGATGATACATCTATTTAGTAGTCGTCGTCGGAAATGCTGGAGGGGACGCTACGTTTCTATGAAGGGTAGTAAGTTATTGGGCCAAAAAAATGGCCACAAAGGGCTCGGAGCGCTCAGAACTATATAAAAATAGTATATTTTTGCATCAAATGTACTCAAAATACCAAACACAGACCTTGGTTGCAAATTCTATACTCTGATTGCAATTCGTACGCATATGTATGCTGCCGACACGCCCACGCGCGCGGGTACTCGACGACTCATTCCTGAAGGTGCTATTTCGGGGGACCATAGTAAATAGGACCTACGTTACACACAAAAACCTGTATATTTACATATTTTTGCTAACAATATTTGGTCCTATTTACTATGGTCCCCCGTCATAGCATCCCCTAACACACCGATTAGGTTTGTAGATAGCTGGTGTCGACCGCCCTGTGTCCTACCTCCTTCTTCGGCCTGCCTCGTCCTTGGGGTGGGCCGAGGAAGTCCTCCAGGGCCTGCAACGGTCTAGCGAGAGTCACACGCGCATCTAGCTTCGGGCTGGGTGGAGAGGGAACCTTGCGCGGTCCGGCTGATGGCCTCCTCGTTTGAAGGACCGCGTGGGGTGGTGGTGGTGTTTTTTTCTTGTTAGCCCCGACGCCAAGAAGTTCATCCCTCAGGCGTGAGGGGCACATCCCCACAGCAGAGAGCGGTGCGTGGGCAGGCGGGGGAGCGGAAGGGCCATGCATGCACGACAGAAAGGATGGACGTGTCGGCGTTGGCTGGGACGGCTGAACCCAGCCAACCAAAACCAAGGCGCGTACCGGGCTACGAAACGGAGAGCTATTTTTTTCGCTATAAACATAAACGTAAGAAGAAAATGCAGGGGCTGCGGCAAGGCTGTGAGCTATCACTGTTGCTGTACAACGTATTCTTCGCTGCTGCGTGCCACCTTGTACCAGTACGCTTCAGCCAAGGCGAATCCATCCCAAGGGAAATCGTCCAACTCAGTGATGCTACAGTAGTTGGAACGGAGGAGCAGGAGCCGTTGGCGTGCGTGCGAAGGGCTGTATGGGGCATGTTGTACGCCGATGACGCAGGAATTGTGTCGAAGTCGGCTGGAAGGCTCGCGAAAAGAATGATAGTCATCGTGACTGTCTTCGAAGCAGCAGGCCTCACGGTGTCGGAAAAGAAGACAAGAGACAATGCTTCCACAAACTCCAGACCAGGCAACCCTCGCACCACCGCTCGTCATCGCGAAGCAGCAGGCCAAAGGTATAACCAGACGGCCCTGTTCATATACCTATTACCGGGGTCCATAGTTAACAGTACCTATGGTATACATAAAAAATTATATATTTGCCTATTTTTACTAACAATTTTTGGTCCCGTTAACTATGGACCCCCGTAATAGGTGGTATTATCCACGAAAACGCTCACCTCTCGCTAGAAATCGACCGACGGAACCGTCTCATGCGAGCATTCTTCAAACGGTTCGTCCCGGAGCTGTATGATAGGACGACCTCCCCCCTTAGCCTGAAAGTCCGAATGCTGAAGCCGGGATGATTAATACCCTGCCGTACGTGTGTGTGACGTGGACCCTCAGAGCGGAACACTTCGCCAAGCTTCGACCGGCTCACCACCAAGTCCTGTTGCGAGTCATTGGCTTCCAGTGCCGACTTCGTACTGACCGTACCACCCCCTCGTACGCGAAGGCCCTCAAGATCACACATTGCGAGAGCATCGAAACGACCATTCGCAAACGGCGTCTCTTCTTCGCGGGGGGCGTGACACGGCAAAGAATGGAGAGATTACCGAGTCGGGTAATGTTCGGGACGATGGCTGGTGAGGAGAACCCGAGACCTGGGGGACAGGAAATGACTTGGCGTAGATGCATAGTCGAAGACCTTAGGGAGCCACCGAAGGGTCAACGGAACATGCCCCCTTGATGTTTGGAGTTGATATCACGCTGTGCTGCCACTACAGCGAGAACGTTGGGGAAGTGGTACCGGGGGATCCTTGAAGTAGCAAAACGGTTCATGGTGAGATGGCACGAGGCTGAGGCTGAGCTGAGTAGGCAGCGCCCCGCGTCAGACGTGGGTAGTGTCCAAGGGAATGGGGGGAGAGGGGGCAACAGGAGGAGTGGCAGAAACCCCAACCCATGGAATGCGGAAACAATCCCAAAGAGAAAAAGAAACAAAATCAAGAAACAAATATATACCTGGTATATCGTATGTATATATAGCAATAAACCATCGTGCCCCCCCCGCAAGGATCTGGCAGACACTTGAAAAGAACAAGAAAGAAAAAAAAAAAACGTACGACGTAGTAGTACAGAGTTTATACGTCAATACAGAAGAATTTCAACCGAGGGAGGGCAGACGCATACTGAGAGAAAACACAGACTGCCTTGTAGAGGGCGGACGCATACGGAGAGAAAACACAGACTGCCTTGTACTGTACGTATGGCCTCTCTGATCGGTTCGAAGTTGGCCAAAATCAGTTGAAAGCTAGACAGAGTAGAAAAAATCAGGTGTACCTTGGCCTTTTCGTGCCAAAATCAGTTTTTGTTTACGTTTTTGTTTTGTTTTTTTTTCTCTTTGTTTCGTTTCGCTTCTCTAGGTCACGGAATGTGTATGTCGTGCCTGTCGTACGTATGATGACATGGCATTGCATTGCATACGTGGCAACGCAGTATCTCTACCTCTGTGGCGTAGATGATCCGGCGTCTCCGGTGGCTTGGTAGGTGGTCCGCGTGCCTATCAAGATCAATTTCGTGGGTTCAAGTCTCACCGAGTGCATGCTTGTCGGGGCTTTTTCTTGCGTAAAAGAGATTGACTAGCGGAAAGCGCGAGAGCGTGAGTTAGCTACATTCGATGAAAATCGACGAGCAGTGGGAATGCTGAACCCTATGCGCGATAAAAAATAAAGGCGCGTACCGGGGGGGAGAAGGCAAGACACCTGTGACCACGGCTTGTCCAGAAGGTCGTCGAGGGTACAACCTCTTACGAATTAGGCTGGAAAGTGAAAGTGGTGAGTCAAAAAAAAAAAAGCTTTGTGACCACAGAACTTGTATCTCTCTAGGATTGAAGAATCGGCACGGACACTGGTTATGCTGGATGTCGACGGGTAGAAAGAACGGAAGAAAACAGCAACAACGACAACAACGTAAAAGTACGTATATTCATGCGCATACATGCGTACGCTGGTTTCACTTTTTCTCCTTTGGGGAGTGTCCTAATAGTTCTTGTGCGTACTCTGTTGATTTCCATGCATGTTCACAGCAGTCTTTACAGCACCATGGACACTCAGCGTTTCGTCTGCACCACCCCGAGTCGAGGTGGTCTCGGGTTTTGTACGGCAAGATAGTTTCGTGCCGAGCAGGCGGTTCCGCGAGGACGGTCTGGAAGCTTTAAAGTTGTCAACGGGGGGGGGGGGTGCCAGAGTAAATACTCTTGGCGCTCCCGCCGTGGCGAAACAAACGAAGCATATTAATAGTGACTCTATGCAGGTCCAAGTGGAGCCCGCCCGTGGTACCTACACCCTGAAGAAAACAAAGCAATTCAGATTTTGGAGGCCATGTGGCACGCTTAATGCTTTGTGGCACGCTTAATGCTTTAGGCGCATTCTTTTTTCTCCGGATTGTCATGGACATGACACCGCTCTTGGCGCGCTTTGTTTACTTGGTTGTAGTATATACCTGACTTTGGCTCAAACGGATCAGGTACACCTGATTTTGGCATTTGCCATTTTTTTTACTATTACGGGGAACTGTACATAGTAAATAGAACCAAATATTATTAGCAACATACGGTATATATATATATATGGTTTTTTTTTTTACCGTACGTCCTGTTTACCATATTCCCCCGTAATTGCCGGGAAGCAAGCGTGTTCTTGACAGAAAACCGTCATTTCCATCCGTCCATATCCAGCACGCCCAGTGTCCGTGCCGACTCTTCCTCCTATTTATTGATACAGACCACACTCGTACAAGCTCGTCAGTCACTAAACGATCCCACACATGAAACCCAGGTAATACATCGTCATGAAAACGGGAGAGTAGACCAAAAGAGATGTCATGGCATCGTACCTATGAGTACTGGATACGATATCCACAACACGCACATCAGCAACCCGAATACTTTAAACCATGTTGAGATAGAGATAGACGACGTGCCGCCGTACGACAGCAGGGGCAATATTTACGCAGGAAGCGCCAGGAGGTGGGCTGGTGGAAGTTTCGTTTGCCGCTGCCCCGGCTGGTGCGGACGGGGCGAAGGTGTGAGCCGTGACACCCCTTGCTCGACGACGAAGTCGAAGGGCACGTATTAACTTGTTGCCTACTACCTGGTACCTGGTACACGGCCGCATCGTACAGCAGTGTTTTGTCTGTATACGGTAGGCAGTGTTGTGAACGTGTTCAAATGCGTACAGACCGACGGGGGGTTGTCTTGTAGATACCACACCCCGGCATGTCGCACAACGAACACGGATAAACGCCCGGCGACTGCGCTGTGTGTTGTGTCTGTTCCCGTTTTTGCCACCAGTCAGTCGGCATCCAGAACACTCGATGCACGTACTGATTTTTTCCGGCTGAATTATTAGGTACGAGGTGTATCATTAGATACATACTATTAGCTCTGAAGTCACCGACACACGCAATAGCATTGTATTGAAAGCTTTTCATGGTACAGAAGTGGTGAAAGTAGACAGACAGCACCACCAGCAAGTAGTAGTAAACGGGACGCAATCGGGTTTTCAGTATGGAGAATATACAATACACTACCATGCCAAGCCATCAGCGTTTGCTTGCACTGAACGCCACCTAAGCACCTCCAGATATTTATTACACAGATGCGCAAGGAACACTATTAATAGGCAGGTTCGTTGTTTACGTCGACCACTAGACAAACTCACCGTGATGATGAGAGGAGGCGTCTTGGTTGCCTGAAAAACGAACTGATTGCAAGTGCGGTTCGATGTGACGTGTTTACTTGCGAGCGGTGTGTTAGCGTAGTTTTTTGTAGGCCTACACCTCCCTGGGAGTAGGGGATGATCCTTTCATTGCATACATTTCAGGCAGTTAGCGAGCCTTACACCAATACCCTGTCGTCACAGCAGTAGTATGGAGTAGTACCGCAGCAAACTGCGCATTTATGGGTGGTGGATATCTATTAGGGAGATCACGTCCCCCATGGTTACCCTGGTACGTACGTCGAGCAGGAGCAGACGTTTTGTTTTGCAGCAGCCATCAACCCACGCAGCATGCCATCAACCTACGCGAGTCTTTTTTTTTTGTTCCTTCCCAAAGGTCCCTTCCTGCTGTCGTTGTGAACGAAGTCTTTGACTTTTTTTGTTTACTTGCATGGTTGACGAAAGCAGGGAGGAGACGGCATTACTTGATTATAGAGCAAAAAAGTAAATATTACCAGGCTGACTACTCAGACTGGGCAGTACCCGTCTATGCCACTCGTACCACAAACTGCTGCGACCGCCTCGAAGGTGGTTTTTTTTTTTCTGTTTCGAGCTGTGCTTCGGTTTTCATCAATTCCATCTGTTAATAATATCACTGCTGTAATTTTATGTATAGTATATGTTATAATATCTCCAGCTCTGTGTTATGAAAATGCTTTGCGCAACCTTGATCTTAACTTCTGCCATATCTCCTCTTTCATATTTTTGTATTATTTTCTTAGTTTCACCTCTTTCATATTGAAGGAGTCGTGTGGCGTTGGTGGATGACGAGCCTGCTTTGCTTGTTTCGTACTGTCTGACGCCGAGGGGCCGGGCATAGTTGACGAACGCTGGACGATGGCGGCAGACGGGGCAGCAAGGTACCAGGCGGGCCAGCAGGGAGACCCTGTCTGTGCTACTCGTACCATAAACTGCTGGAGCATGCCTTGTGCTTTGTTTGGTTTGCCTGTTATTATCCCTTGGTTCTTAGTCTTACTCTGTTGACGACTAGTGGTGTTTTCTTCTTTTTTTTTTTTTCCAGCTCGTTCTTTTCAAGTGTCTGCCACGTCCCCTAAGCGGGGGTACGATGGTTTGTTGCTATACTGAAGTATATACATATACCAGGTATATTTTTGTTCTTTTTTTTTGTTTCTTTTCTCTTTCGAATTGTCTTTGTTTTTGTTTTTGTTTTTTCTCTTTGTTTCGATTTTGTTTCTCTAGGTCATGGAATGGGTATGTCGTGCCTGTCGTACGCAGTATGATGGCATGGCATTGCATTACATACGTGGCAACGTAGTATTTCTTTGGCGTAGCTTTGTGACCACAGAACTTGTATCTCTCTAGGTTTGAAGAATCGGCACGGACACTGGCTGTGCTGGATGTCGACGGGTAGAAAGAACGGTTTAATGTGAAGAAAACAACAACAACAACAACAACAACAACAACAACAACAACAACAACATACAATGTGTACCTGGCATGTCGTTCCTGTCGTATCCAGTTCGTGTTGTTCTTCACTTGGTATAACGCTCATTTTACCCGTCAACATCCAGCACAACCAGTGTCCTTGCCGATTCTTCAATCCTACTGCTTGTAGAGAGTTACAACCTGTATGGTCACAAAACTACGCCAAAGAGATACTACATTTCCATGCAGTGAGCAGAGTGAACAGGAACCAAGGGAAATAGCAGGCAAACCCAAGCACATGAACAAGCTAAGAGCAGCGTCAGCCGCCCAGTTTGTTGTACGAGTAGCATAAACCGGTTCTATCTACTATTCGGCGTGGTACCTTGCTACCCTGTCTGCCGTTTTCGTCCTGCTTCCGTTAACCGTGCCGCACCCCCGGAAAGGATGCGTCAGACAATACAAAACAAAACGAACCAGGCTCGTCACGCACGCACGTGGTACGACACAAGACAGAAGACTCCTGGCTTAACCCTTTTCGTACCGCAGTCCCGTTTTGGGGACAAATCACTTGGAATTAGAATGGTTCGTCCCCAAATCGGGACTGCGGTACTAAAGGGGTTAAAGGACAAGAAAACAGAAAGATAACAAGGCAGGAAACCTTGAAGAAACTACTACTGCTGTAATATGAGCGAATCACTGAGGACCAAAGCGCAAAAAAAAAAAGAAAATAAAGGGCAAATGCCAAAATCAGGATACCTGATCCGTTTGAGCCAAAATCAGGTACATGCTAAAACCAAGTAATAAACGCGCGCCACGAGCGGTGTGGTGTCCGTGACAATCCGGAAAAAAAAAAAGAATGCAAAATCTGAATTGTTTTGTTTTCTTCAGGGTGTAGGTACCACGGGCTCCACTTGGACCTGCAATGAGGCACTATTAATATGTTTCGTTTGTTTCTCCACGGCGGGAGCGCCAAGAGTATTTACTATGGCGCCCCCCCCCCTTTGACAGCTATAAAGCTTCCAGACCGCCCTCGCGGAACCGCCTGCTCGGCACGAAACTATCTTGCCGTACCAAACCTGAGACCACCTCGACGCGGGGTGGTGCAGACGAAACGCCGAGTGTCCATGGTGCTGTAAAGACTGCCGTGAACAATAGAAGACAACAGAGTACACACAACAACTAACTGAAGCACATCGCACACCCCAAAGGAGAAAAAGTGAAACCAGCGTACGCATGTATGCATTGCATGTATATACGTACTTTTACGTACGACGTACGAGTACAGAGTTTATACGTCAATACAGAAGAATTTCAACCGAGGGAGGGCAGACGCATACGGAGAGAGAAAACAGTGTACGTATGGCCTCTCTGATTGGTTCAAAGTTGGCCAAAATCAGTTGAACAGTGAAAGCTAAACAGTAGAAAAAATCAGGTGTACCTTGGCCTTTTCGTGCCAAAATCAGTTACAATGTCAGCTTGGCCAATAGCAGGGCTCCTGGTGTGTGTTTTGTACTTGATTTCAGTGTGTAACTGTTTTTGGCACGAAAGTGGCCAGGTATACCTGATTTTGGCAAACACCCTTAAAAAACGAAGCCAGAATACGTTCGAACCAGCTGCAGCATTTGACGGCATGAAAATCACAGACATGTTCCACCCACTGCTGTTAATAGTCGCCCTGGTGCTTTTTGCTACCCTTTGTGCCGTACACGTATATATCCTTCCTACTTCCGTCCACCGCGCTTTCCCTTACACTCCTCCTCCTCTCGTTGACCCCCCTGCCCCCATTCCCTTGGTCGGGTTATTTTCTACTTCAGGATTCTCCTGTTGCCCTCCTTCCCTTAGTCCTTTGGGCAATCACCTACCGTACGGCAAATAAATGCGGGCGCTGCCTACAGAGCTGTGCCTCGTCCTCGTGCCGTAATGGAAGGGTCTTCGGCTCGGACTGGTATCAGTCGAGAACGATCAAGAGGTCCTATTACAGGGGTCCATGGTTAATAGGACCTATGGTATACATTAAAACCTATATATTTCACTGTTCTTACTAACAATATATGGTCCTATGAATTATGGTCCCCCGTAGTAGGAGCTCACGCAGCTCACACGAAAACACACGAGTATGTACTTTAGTACAATGATAAGCGGATGCTTCCTTGACATCATACGAGCGAAGGAAGTATAACTTCCCACCAACTATTCCGACGGACCCTCTTCGCCAAGTTATAAAAGCCATCACCCATCATCTTGTCTATTTTATTTTATTTTATTTTTTATGCTCCGGTGGATCGGTAGAAATAAAGTATAATCATTGACTATTCCGCGCTCTGGACAGTAGTGGACACAACAATAGTCTGTTGCTTCGACACCAGACGAGGGGTGAACCTATCGATGTATGTGTGTTGTCTGCGACAATAGATTGTGGAAGGCATCGATCGATGGACGTTGTCGAACACAACATGATCTCAGATGGTGAACTTCGTCGATCGATGGTCATTGCAGGCCACAATAGACTGCGAGATGTCTATCGATAGCCATTGCTGGCCACAATAGATTGTGCGAGACGTCGATCGATCGCCGTTGCCGGCCACAATAGATTGTGCGATGTGTCTATCGATGGCCGTTGCCGGCCACAATAGATTGTGCGAGATGTCTATCGATGACCATTCCCGGCCACAACAGATTGTACAAGCTATCCATCGATAGCCATCTCGAGAATATTTTGCACTCATCCCACAATATACGCGAGGCAATAGTCTTTTTTAGAAGCGCGTTTAATTGTCTATCGCGGATGGCGATGGTTACTACTGTTGTACACATCGCGTACCCGATTTTCCTAATCGAGAATTGCCTTTGCGATGAGAATGAGATTTTATCTCGTGGAAAACAAGTTGCCAAATATGACATGGCTGCGGCGCACAATATTGCATTGCTTAATAAATCAGAGTGCATTGTAAGTGTGGAAATAGGCGTCCATCGATAGACATTGTCCACCACAACAGATTCTAAATGGTGTCCATCGATAGCAATCGCCGGCCACAATGGATTAGAAAAGGTTTTATCGGTAGCCATTGCTGGTCACAAAAGATTCAGAAACTTATCTATCGATAGCCATTATTGCCTTTCACAATAGACAAGAAATGTGTTCATCGATAGCCACTGGGGACCGGAAGGGATTTTGCAATCCGTCGACAGGCATTCATTGTCGGTGACAATATCTTTCAACCCAGGTACTTCAGCACACTCCTGCCTGAACAATATGTTGGGGACGTAATCTATCGATAGACATTAACGACGACAATATGTCGAGGAACGGGTCAATCGGTAGACGTTGCCGACGACAGTAGACCCGTCCATTGCACCATATTATATTGCTATTGCCGGGGGCATTGTATATTGTCCAGGGTGCGCATATATACTTCCTTAGCGATCCACAACAGATTCATGTCGATCTCCGAATCACCACCAACAGTCCTCTTGATCGGAATCATGAAGGCACAGCGTCATGTCTTTCAACTGACTAACTCCAACTATCCGTACTAAAACAAAGTCCCTTTACAGGCAGTTGGAAACATGTCAATTATCCATCCGAAAATTACCAGAAAATTCCCCAGGAACATGTATCATAAAAATCTACAGAAAAAGCCCGTCCCCGCGCAAGATACTACTATACCACATCCACCAGAAACATAATATAAATTCCACCAGAAAATCTGGTCCTCCTTTGAAAAACTATATCACAATCCACCAGGAAAATATCAGAAAAGAACTAGAAAATTGCGGTGGTGACGGAAATACGATGTACAGTGTGGTTCCGTGAGGAAGTCTACCCGTTGCTTCCCAGACTCTATGTGGACTACGTCAAACTCTCCCAGCAGTACACGCTCTATCAGAAAATGGTGCCTGGCATCCATGTGCTTCGAGTTTTAGGTGCGCGCCAGGCTCTTCGCCAACTGAATCGCCCCCTTGTTATCCTCGAAAACCCTGATAGAAGGGGAACCAAAGCCCGGAACCCAAACTAATGAAACTCCACACATACCGCACGAAAATCACCTGTTTGATTGTGTCTGTCATGGTTACATATTTTGCCTCGGTGGTCGAAAGCGTGACACCTTTCTGCGTCCGCGAGAACAGCACACGCAGGCACCTGCGCATGTGATAACCTTACCTGCGACGGACCTCCTGTCCGTGGCTTTGCTGGCATAGTTCGCGTAAGCAACCGCTGCCAGCTCAAGGCCGCTGCCTCTCTGAAACGGAATGCCGAGATCGCAACTGCAAGACACGCGCTCTAAACTACCGATCGCTGCTCTCCAGTGATTTTCCTTCAGCGAGCATGTATCCCTAGCTACCGCTCGGACAGCGTTCGAGACATCCGGTCGCGTCTGGCTTCCAAGCCACATCATGCACCAAACTAACTTACGAAATGGCCAGTCGCCCTCCGGTTCAGTCACATCAAACCCTTCGAGTTCTAGGCCTGCTGCGAGCGGAGTCGTCCTCGTCGAGTTGACATTTAATTCGGCAGCTGTGTTTTCAGCGAAGGATTGCGGCAAAATCATCATCCTACCAGCACCCGAGTCCACGGAAAATCGGCATCCAACACACCAACTCAACTCGCCAAGATTCTTGATCGAGACAGTTCGATTCAAGTCACCACAGAACCAACTGGTCACATCCCTGCTTCCACCCCACCGCTAATAAGTCATCCACATGTACTAGTGTTACTATGGAAACCGGCCCCGAATCTATGAAACGCAAAACACATGCTTCTGCGGAGCACTGCTCAAATCCAACACTCTCCATGTGCATCACCAAGTGATTGTGCCACGATCTCAACCCTTGCTTCAAGCCGTAGAGACTGTGGTTCAACCAAACCATCTTACCGGACATTTCTCCTCGACCCTAAGGCAGACCCATACAAGCATCGTCATCCAGATTCGACTAAACGAATACCTGCTCGGTATCGAAATGACACAAATCCAGACCAAACGCGCACGCAATACCCGCCAATCAGATGACATCATGACGCCACTGACGTCGGAGCGAAAGCCCCTCACGCTGCTTGAAACCCCTCGGCACCAGCCTCGACGTCGCCCCAACTACCTCGCCGTGCTCGTTGGCCTTCCACGTGCACACTCACTTTGCCGATATGACGTCCAAGCACTTTGACTGCTACGAATCTCCAAAGGTTCCCGCTTCAGTCAGGCCTTTAGATATATTTCCTCGTCGCCTGTAGCCATCGATGGGAGTACTGTCGGCGCAGGCCTCGGCGTACGAATCGGGCGTCCAGAGCTCTCGTGCCGGGCGAGTGGGCATAGGAGGGATTGGGGGTGGCTCGCTTTGGTGAAAAATTACGTGGATTATTATTCTCCGAGCCGCCATCGACGACGACAGTCCATACTCCTGGCTTCCGTGGCTGCGGGCGATCTACCCCCTCGTACGGCCCCTCTGCACGTCACCGTCGTCCGGGCCGGCATCTGCGACTGTTCCCGCTCGGCGCGCGCCGACATCTGCGACTGTTCCGGCGACTGCGGCCGTGGCCGAGGTTGCAGCGGCGATTACCATGGCGGTGGTGGTGACGACGGCAGCGGTGGCGAAGGCGACAGCGGAGATTACCATGGCAGCGGCGGCCATACTGGCGGCGGGGATGTCGGCGACAGCGGTGGCGGCGACAACTGTCGCAGCCACGGCGACGGCTCAGTCCCCAAGCTCAGATCGTTCGGGAGGTCCTGCACCCCCAAAGCCGGCGGCAGAGGCCGTGGCGTCGGGGAAACGCCCTCCGGCATCGCTGGCTGCTAACCAACAAAGGCGTTCCTCGCATGTTTCCAAGTGACTCCGCGAGTGCAGGACTTTTGAAGCCAGTCTGTCGCAAGGTCTTGCAGCAGTCCTGGGGGTGGATGCTGCCGCTGCTCAGGTAAAACCACACCTCCGCCTTCGGCTCTGAGTTCAGGGTCCGCCTCACGTGGTGGAACCCCGGCTTTAAGAATGGGAGCAGACGCGCAAACGACGCTCTGCCGTAGAATTTCTGAAAATGGGAGAACATGTCCGACTTGCCTTTCACCCTCGTCGTCATGTTGATGACGTCGATGGCGCGATGCCACGCCTACGCCCATAGCGGCCCCGTTGGCGGAAATGTCTCGCCTTCGAACAGGCGCTTGGCTTCCAGGCAGGACACCATTGCAAGCTCCAGCGTGCATGCAATGCGTCGCTCAACCACGCCATTGTGCTACTGAGAGGCAACGGGCGTATGTTTACGACGTATGCCGTGGCTGTTAAGCAACGCCACGAATTTCGCGCTTAGAAACTTGGTACTGTCGTCCGAACAGACGCACTCCACGACGGACGGGCAGCCATCAGCACAGACGTCGGCCAGGAATTTAGCCAATACCAAAATGCCGCGTCAGACTTCTTCAGGAAGTACGGCCAGCCTAGTCAAGAGACGTCGTCCACTATCATCATCATGTACGTCGCCCCGCCAGAAGACGGAGACCGTTTCCCCGAAAGGTCCACGAACACTCGCCCCAGGGCCCTCGTTGAGCAGCACTCGGTCCACCACGGCACAGCCATCCTCGTACCCTTAGCTTCATAACAACCAGCGCACGGCACTAAATCTCCAAAAACGTTCACGCTCAGCCGGCATGCAGTCACCCGCAAAGTCACCTCGTGGGAGTGGGCAAGAGCAACGTGAAGATCGTCAACATCGATCGTCTGTATCTTACACAGGGAAAAGGCAGCAGCTGCGAAAAATGTGTCGGGCTTCACTCTGGTGGCTTTCATATATGAGCCCGAGACCTCACACGCAGAAGTCGAACGACCACCCATAAGGTGCACACCAGCAGAATCCATCGTTGCGCTACACTTGGGCGTAACCTCGTACAGCGAAAGCAAGTGGAACTTCAAATCAGAGACACAAGCAACGTTCATTAGGACCACGTCTCAAATCTCCCCCGGCACTGTGTATCACCATGCCCAGGTTCCCAAACACTCTACCTCCAACGACCTCATGTCACCTACCAACAGGGTACTCTGGACTACGGGAAAGGCTTACACTCACACATAAACGTAGGTCACCGGTGGCATGATAAGTTGCACCGGAATCCGCAACCCACACTTGACTACCACTAAAACCAAACACATCAGACTTACAACCGGGATCACAGTAAATTTTGCCTGGGTGCACTAATAACGCGGTGAGGAGGTGAGCGTCGAACGTAGAAGTACTATCATCATGTTTAGGAGAGAGCTGGTTGGGCAACAGCAGGAGGGATAGCAATGGGGGCACCGCCCGGGGTGTAGCCACCACGGTCGTCACAGGTCGAGGTGTACCCCCTGTAGTACACTAACGCGGGGCAAAGAGGGCAGGCGATTTTCGCGTGTGCTTGCCCTTGATGCTCGTACGGGCACTGCGCAATGAAGTGCCCCAGCTAGTTGTTACGAAAACACAGCCGAGGGTCGGTCGGTGCGCCACCCTGCCGTAGAACCCAGCTCGCCATCACCGGCGGCGGTGGGGCCTGCGGCAGCTGCTCTGGTGATGGCTAAATAAGAGACCATCCCATCGGAGGCACCTGCTCCCCCGTGATGAACGGGTTGAGACCTGTGTCGTCCGAGACAGGTGGGTTGGACGCGACATCCCAACGACATGGAGGTCCTTCGATGGCCCCCGCCACCGGCTTGCTGCCCCCGCCCCCGCTTTGCTTCTGCTCCTGCGGTTGTTGCTGCTGCTGCTGCTGCCACTGATGTTGCTGCTGCTACTGCTGCGATTAATGCTGCTGCTTCTGCACCCAGGCCGACGTTTGCTGCTGCTGCTGCTGTGGCTGTTGCGTCCAGGGTTACTGCTGCTGATGCGAGCCCTTGGATTCTCCGCTCCCCTTCCGTCCTTTCAAATCCCCTCCACCTGCAGCTCCACTTCCCCCACCTGCCCCCCATCCTCCTCCACTCCCGCCAGCCCCTCCGCCCCTCCACCTCCTCCACCTCCTCCACCTCTTCCACGACCACCACCTGCGCCGGCTGGCTGGACACCGCCACCGTACAGAACGAACGGGTCCACGAACCCTGCACTACCATGGCCCTCGGTGTCAGGTCATTTCGCACCTTGTCATCTGTGTAGGCACCTCGAATGGTCTCATTGGTCTCAGAACAAGGGATACAGGGGCGGCAAAGAATGGACATCTCTTGAATAGCAAATAGCGAAGAGATGATTAGCATAATGTGGTTGTTCGCCTCTTCCTCACTCTTGCCATCACCTAGCATGGTCAGTTTGTCAGCCGCATTGTCAACCTGCCTAAGAACGTCAACAGGGTGCCCCCCTTCCACCATACGGATCTTCTCAAACTCTAGCTTCAACCTACATTTTGCATCACGATTGTTCGGCATTTAGAAATCATCTAGCGTTTGCCAGACGCCGCTGGGGAATTTTACTTTCCGCATGCTAAACCCTACTGCGAGGTTTCCGATTATCGGCTTCATCAACAAACCGTACACCAATCTAGCATCCTTGACCTCCTGAGTGTAGTGCCTGATCTGCAACTCTTCCTCGGACACGCCAATGTCCCCAAACATCACAGTGAGTGAGCTTGGTAACATATTGGCGACCAACCTCGTTATGTAGGGTATCATCCTACTCATCTGCACCGAGAAAACTACCTCTTCTCCACCAAAGACTGAGACCAAACAGGGCGAGAAAAGGAAACTCCGTGGCCCATGCCGATTGGGGTATCCTGCCCTGATGTCATATGACACGTTCAGTGCTGCTCCCGTTCCCCCCGCGGACCGAAGAAGTGGAGAAGACAGTAGCGGGTCCCTCTCGTCGCTGATCTCCCGCTACCTCGCGGCCTTCTTCAGTAGACGGATGTCTTCGATCATAGCAATATGCTCATCGTTTAATCGTGTTTTTTCACCAACACCACCACCCCCCCCCCATCACCACCAATGCCATCACCATCACCACCGCCGCCACAATTACCACACATATATCTCGAGAACGTCCAACCCGCACTGGGCTGACCGGTAACTGCCCAAGCCAGATACTCCCACTGTACGCTAGCGTGTTGGAAGGCCCCTAGGCTTGGACAGGTACCAGTCGAGAACGATCAAGGGAACCCACGCAGCTCACGAGAAAACACACGGAAGTTTTGTTTAGTACAATGACAAATGCTTGCACGACGTTTGTACCAGCAAACAAGGCGGGGAAATATAATTCCCACCACCCGTTCCGACGGACCCTCTTCGCCACATCATAGAAGCTATCATCAATACACAACACCTCAGCAGTCGAACATAGATCCATGTCCATCTCCGCATCACAACCAACATGCCACTTCCCCAAGAACCGTTCGAGTGCTTCTAGGACCCCCCTGTGCCACTTCCCCGCCTGTTCCGCTGGAGTGGACCACAGCGCGGTCTCAACTCCAAACACCAAGAGGGGGTGCTACATTGACCCTTCGGTGGCTTGAAACTCCCCAAGGTCTTTGGCTTTGCATCTATGTCAAGTCATAAACTGTCGGCCAGGTCATGGGTTCTACCCAGCAGCCATCGTCCTGATCAGTACCCGACTGAATAATCGCTCCTTGCTTTGCCGTGCCACGCCCCCCCCCAAAAATGAGCCGTCGTTTATGGACGGTGGTTTCCATGCGCTCGCAACGCGTCATCGTGGAGGCGTTCACGTGCGAGAGGGTAGGGCGGTCGGCACGACATCGGCGCTGGAAAACACTGACTCGCACGAGGACATGGTGGTGGGCCGTTTGAATGTTGGCAAAGTGTACCGGTCTGACGGTCCACGTCACACCCCGTACATCAGGGTTCCAATCACCTCGGCCTTCAGCATTCATTTTTTTCGGACAAAGCGGGGAGGTCATCCAGTTGTTCAACTCCGGGCCTCACCGTTCGAAGCATGCCCGCGTGAGACGGATCCGTCCGTCGGCTTCGATCGAGAGGTCAAGCGTTTTCGTGGATAATGCCACCTTGTTATAAGAATCGGGCCGTCTGTTTCTACATCTGGCCTGTTGCTTCGATGGCGAACGATGAGGTGAGGGCTTTCTGGTCTGGTGTTTGCGGAATCAATGCCTCTCTCTTATTTTCCGATACCGCGAGGCCTGCAGCTTCGAAGACAGCCATGATGGTAGTCATATTTTTAGCAAGTCCTTCAGCCGACTTCGACACAACTGCTGTGTCATCGGAGTAAAACATGCCCCGTGCAGCTTTTCGCAAGCATGCCGATGGCTCCTGTTCCTCTGTTTCGACTACTCCAACATCTTTAAGTTGAACCAAATCCCTCACGGTGGTTTTGTCTTTGCTGCAGGGTAACACAAACGTACGACGTGTAACGCAGTAGCGAAGAACACCTTGAACAACATTATAGCGGTGATACCGCAGCTTCTGCAGGACAACAAACCATTCCGAGTTCAACCCATTCCGAGTGCTCGCCGTCATCCGTACGCACGCGAGCTAGCTTTAATAAAAGAAGCACAAGACCTTGGGCAAGGCGGGCAACGTATCGTTTATAGCTCATCAAAGCGTGTCCACGATAGTACTTTTCAGAACAAAACGTCGGGCGAAAATAAATATTTTGCGGCCCACCGGTTGGGGCGAGGGGGGGTGGGAGATAGTGTTGGTCTGGCATGTTTGCCCCGAGTACCCTCGACCTGGCATATATTCTTGGCACGTATACTAGGTACTACAGTAGGTACCTCGTACCAGAAGGTACTTTCCGGGATGATGCATGTACAAGGAACAGCGTAAGCGCAGTCACTGTTGACCACCGCTGCCTGGATGGCCTCCTTGATCCAGTCCCTCGACCCTTGGGAATTGGAAGTGGCGCTAATCCGAAGATCAAGCACGGTTTCAACGCTGGGCGGCGTATGTCCTAGCCTAATAGCCTAAGCAGTTCGTCGTGCAGCCGAGAGTCGACCGGTTCAGCTCCCTGGCTGGAATCGCCGTCCAGGGAGATGTTGTCAGCTGCTGTCTTCGGCATCGTCGAGGCCCTTTCTTCGCTGGTGGACATGATACAGAGATACTATGACTCTCTCGGTGTGGTGATGCTGGTTGTGCCTGTTGCGCCGGGTATATCTCGAAGCCCCACGTGACGAGTTCATCAGCAACCGTGGTGTACAGTTTGGCGGTGTGATACGATTCCCAGGAATATATGTACATATCATTGATACTCGTGTACCTTGTATCGGACTACTCTAGAACTATTCTTGGTTTTCAAGCCAGATATAAGCCATGTCGTTAGCCCTACGTATAAATCGAAGTGGAGACACCTCGTGAATTCTACGAACAGCAACAGAACAAAGGGTAAACAAAGGGGCCTATTCTCAGGTAACTCGATTGCTGTTGCAAAGGATGCAGCGCAAACGTTTACACTGCTGTAACTGATCAACGTTGTGTTCGACAGGCTACCCAAGTGTTTTACGCTTGTTTCATCACACTCAATATCTTCGCCTTTAATTTTTATTTCCCTGTAGATTGGTATTATTAACTCAGATCCGAGGTCAGAGAGTAGTCTCTTCCCCCTCCACCCCAATCATGCCTTGCATTTCGATCGCGAGAAGACTTCGGCCCTTTCTTTCATCGTCGACTACTAATAGCATCGAATTGCGCATCTCCACGCTACTACGGTATATATACATTTGGCTAGTAAACGCAAATGTCCGACCCACGTGGGGTTCGAACTCCCGCACCAACTCTTAGTGGCATTATTCGTGGGTACCACTAGACCACCGCGGTGACTGGCCGGTACGTCGGCGGTGGCGGTCGGGTGAATACTCTACGAAACTCCTGGGTAAGGTTCAGTACGGTCTCATTACCCTATCGATCATTCCGACCAGGTTCAGTACGTGCTGCGTGATGCTGCAGCCCGCCGGGTGCCCGCCACTAATGGATACCCTCCAAGAACCGGAGCCACAAGCCGACCCGGGTATCGAGTGCTCGGCGATTGTTGCGCTTTCCAACGTGCCGAAATAGCGGCGAACCGTTCACGTATTGCCCGGATATTCTCATTAACGGGAAGACTATCGAAGCGGTGATTGCCCTCTTGGAGGCATTTCATCGACGGCAATAAGAATGGGATACGAAATATTTGCAGAAGTAGAAAAGGTTGTCCCGAAGAAGGGGCTGGAATTCTCGACCACACTCTGCTGCCCACGAAAATTGCACAGCAGCAGCTGCGGCGTTGTTGCACCTGCGGCAGCATGCATGTATCGCACAACAGCAAACACCCCCAGCTCCACACATGACAGGGTTCGATAGAAAAGCGACTACAGAGTAGGAAGCCACCGCACTACAGAGAGGACAAACGACCGCACACGCGTGATGTTGCTTCCTGCTCCGTTGGCGGGTGGCATGCGTGCATAACGTTGTAGCCAGGTGGTTGTAGCACCCTTCACTGCTCGAGTGCTGTTTGGTTTCTGTGGTGCCTGGCTTGAGTACAGAATACAAAACCAAAAAGTTGGGCGAAAAGTGAAACAAGTAGAAATGTTCTCTGCGAGGACCAAATTCGCGCGTTCAAGTCCCAAATTGCGCATCGTGTCAATTTCACCATATTACGAAAAAACCCGTACTGCATTGTTTTTTTTTGCGGCGCTCGACACAGAGGGCGCACATACACCGCACAGCAGAAGAGAGAGAGGTGATGATGATTGATGACGGATCGCAGCCTCCAACAAAGCAACCAGCCACAGCAGTACACCGCACGCGCGTGGTGTTTCTGGCCGCTGCTTGTGCTGTTGGGCGGGGTCGTAACGTTGTTTGTGTTCTCTGCCTTGTATTTGCTGTCTACAGTATCAGATGCATGGTGTGTCGTGGGGGCAAGAAACAAATAACACCGGAAACAGAAGGGCCCGTGGCATATTATTATATCATCCAAACGGTGCCTACTTTCCCGTCTAGAGTGTGGGTGGATCTGTCACAAGTCCTCAAAGGTTTTTCGGCGGGAGAGGATAATAAGACAATTTCCCTAGTTTCAATATCATTGCCGAGAAAAACGCCCCGAACGTGTACTACTCTGTTCGGTTAATCGATACAGCGGCACTGACGGTTAAAGAAAAAATGTAGAGGGTTGCGTATGTCTTCGCAGGCGTTAACTCGAATTTCGCCGTGCACTCTGGAAGGTATCTCGAGCGCTCTCTCTCCCTCTCTCTCTCCCTCCTCGTGTCCTCCAATACAACGACTACACTGAATATCATCAGATCGCGTGGCGGTCGGGCATCGAGGCGTGGACTCTACGAACATACATGCAAGCACACTACAGTAGTGGCTTGAACGTTTGAGGTCTGGCACCCGAAGTCAAGGATGTCTTCGAAAGGGTCGGAGCAGGAAGAGCGCGAACCTTATGATGGGGTTGAAGATGTGCGACGCGAGGTTTAACTGGCGTTGGGGCTCAGTCAGGCATTGGCTAGAAAACGCCATGAGGGGCATGACGGCCAAGTTCACAAGGGACCGGAGTCCGGCAGCGCTGAGGGCAGCGCTGCTGTTGAGAAGATCCTGCGTGGGACAGTCTCCATTCTTGTAAGAGGAACCTCTGCTTCTGTAGGCATGGTATGGGACAATACAGCAGGACTATCTACAAATCTGCGTGAGGGCGCCTCGCGGAGAGGCTGCGTGCCTGTTGAAGTTGGCCCACCTAGGGGTCAGCTTGACCAGCCAGTGAGTGTTGCAGAATGGGGTACATACCCTGGCGGTGAGTTGGGTTGTGGAACTGATGTGCCTCACTCGCGTCAATTGGCTTCCACGCACACCGCTTTACCATCGTTTAGTGAGCTAAACCTGAGTTCAACTCCTGAACGAGAGACGCTCTGTCCTACGCCAAAGGCGTTGACTTACAGTCTTCCTTGGGGTCAGCTCCACCGCAGTAGATTCCCGTAGGAGAATTAGACAAAAACAAACTTGGTACTTGTTGCGAGGGAGCTTAGCCGCGAAAGGATACGCATGCATACACTGACGTGGAAAATTCCTGTTGATGGTTCTTACGAGCAAGAGCGATAATAGTTAAACTACACAGGTGTACCTCGCCGAGGGCAGCGTGGTTTGGCCCTCAGACGACGGGGGCCAAATCTGACGTTTCGCGACGCCTTTACAATTCCAAGATAGAGCCAGGAAACAATCTGTTCGGGGAGATGGGTAGGATCGAGGATCTTGCCGCGGAGATGCGTACAGCAGGCCTGGCACATGATGACCACAAGCTATACACCATTTTCGTTGGCGCTCTGCCTGCCGAATACGAGGTGGAGGCACGGAACCTGGCACCTGGTGACAGCATCGGCCGCAACGACACCGTCAAGAGTGCTCGAGAGCGGCAGCACCGACTTTCTGGAAATAGTCAGAAGAGGTCTACCGTTGGCAATGCAGGCCATGCTATGTACGGCGGCGCCGGCGGTGGCGATGGCCACGAGAAGGCAGTGGCAGAGAAAAAGGTGGACGTCGGGAACAACACGGATGAGGCAGTAGAGGCACCAACGAGGACAGTGGTGGCTTGGTCGCGGCTGCGGGTGGCGATGGCAGCCGCGCCAAAGCCGCTAGCGGAAGTACCCCAGTGGGCAAGTGCTATAGGTGTGTCAAGAAAGGCCATTGGGAGACCGGACTGTACGGCAAAGCCATGCAGCCGATGTAGCGGACGGGAAAACGCGGCTGAGGCCTGCCCCTCGTCGCAAGAAGAAGCTGTGCTGGCAGTGGCGAGCGAGGTGGAGGCAAGAGACGACGAACAAGAAGAAGGTACGAGCTAGGCTTCATCTTTCAACGCCGAAGAGAATGGAGGGTGAAGTGATGGTTCGAGGGAAGGGGATTCGGCTTGGCAGGTAGGAGAGGCCTGGATCTGCGATAGTGGTGCGTCTACTCCCATGACGCCCTCAGCTGGTTGCATGCTCAAGTATAGATAATTTGACCTCAAACTGCGCGTTGCCGATGGCTCAACTCGATCGATTGAAGGATACGGTGACATTAATGTTGTCTTTCGATCCGAGAACGGTGTCGTGCAAGCGCTAATAAGAACTTGCGCATGTGCTGGACCTCCGCTACCACCTATTTTATCAGTCCACTCTCGCTAAAAACGACCTTACTTTCAAAGGGCGCGCCCCACGGGTGTTGTAGTCAGACTCGAGTCAGAGCGTTCGATCACGCTTCCGTTAAGTGGGACCCTATACAGTCTTTACCGCTGCCAGTACAGTACTAGGAGAGAATACATGTGCTGTAATCGCCCCGGAGAAGCTGCCTAACAAGTATGCGATTGACATCAACGACTGCCGTTGCGCTGCTGGACTCT
Organism: Macrocystis pyrifera; assembly: GCA_031763025.1. Lineage (NCBI taxonomy): Eukaryota > Phaeophyceae > Laminariales > Laminariaceae > Macrocystis > Macrocystis pyrifera. The sequence continues at coordinate 9,589,328 of JASSKH010000020.1, read as the reverse complement.
CTCACGAAGTCCTACTCCACAAGGCCGGGGAACAACAAGGAGCCGTCCTCGGCGGAGAGCTGCTGGAGTGCCGGAGAACTCCTTGGCACAGGCTTTCCGCAGGAGCACGAAGCCCTCTATGCATACACGAGCAGGTAAAAAACTTGGGAGAATCTCTGTGGATTTGGGCGAGCCTGAGGTGATAGAGTCTATTTGGTAGGAAGCGGTTTACTCTCGTCGTGCGCGACGAGTTTGACAATCTACATGGGTGTACTCTTTGCGCCGCAAGTCGAACGCCTCGAAATTGTTGGAGCAGCTTCTCGCGGATTCTCTTGCGGACGATGTCCAAGAATTCATCCGATCAGATAGGGGTGGTGCGTTCCGCGGGGGGGGAGGTTGGATATCTGCGTAGGTCGCGAGATATGAAACAGGAATTCACCACGGCCGATGTTCCCTAACTCAATGCGGTAGGAGAACGCGCGCTAGGTTTTTTTTATACGACCGCAATGGCAGGCACAATCCAGATTCCTGAGCTTTGTTCTGACGCGCGACTCTCGGCACCTGCGTCGTTGTGGGCGGAGGCGTCTCGCTGGGCGTGTGACGACTTAAACCACACAGCAACGACAGCTAACCTCGAGAGCTAGTCACCGCACGAATTGTGGCATGGTACCTCCGCCCGACGGTAGCACTACGTTTCCTCTACCCTGGCTACTTCAAGGAGTAGAGGGAAAGCAAGTCACACGCAAAAGCACAGGATTGCGTTTACCTTGGCCGTGTACCCAACTACGAGTATCGACGAGGCAACACACGTTGTTCGTCACGCGTAATGCCGCCTGGCAGCATGTGCCGTTTGCACTACCTGCACCTGCCTAAGCGAATGCCTCCTTGTCTACAGAAGAGGGGGGGGGTTCCGAGGCAGACGACGTGAGCACGTCGGATAGAAGTGGTGGGGGGGGGTGGTGGATGAGAAGGACGATAGTCTGGCGCACTGAAACGACCTCGACATGACGTGGGGGTTTGACCTGGACACGTTTCTGCAGGAGCACGCACAGCAGGCACCTGCCGCTGGAGGGACTGGCGACGGGACAACCCAAACGATGCGCTGGTATTGAGGGGGTACGGTGGACCCCTCCTCGGCCGCGATAGGGAGGTCTGAAACAGCCGAGACGATGAGTTCGTCTCATCGAGGTGCCGTGGACGCCTCCTCGGTCCCGGCAGGCAGGGTCGAAAGCGACCCGGGCACAACATCCGCCTTCGACACCGACCAAGGAAACAGTGAAGATTCCCTGCACACCTCTCCTTCAGGCCAGCGCACGAGCTCAGCAGCTGGGAAGGAGCCCCCCCCCGACACTATATTTGCCCCGAAAAATGCAGGTGCAATTCTTCAAGGGTCTCCATGTCTATGTGTACAGCGATATGTGGATATTTCAGAACGTCGTGATATTGTATCATGTATATTCATGTTGTATGGTGTTCAATTCCTTCTTACTCCACTCCCCTGGGAATGTCCCACAGGGGAACAAGGTCTTGTATGATATATATATACCACTTGAAATCGGGGGCATTTTCCGACAGATATCAGATTCCAGCCATACCACATAGCCGACACACCAAAATGCCATTATCTTGGTCTGGTGGGGCTTTCTGCGGAGAGTGTACGACCATCCGATCAGACCCAATCAACAACAATAGTTGGCGTTAGTCTCTGTCTGGGTTTCGTCTCTCGGTACTCGATACACGGGCGGCATTAAGCTCGAAGGGTGGCGCAGCACCGAAATCGTCTTCATTTTCGTTTTTTTTTTGTATATTAGTTTATTTTTCGCTTTCTTCCTAGTATTCTTAGTAGCGGAGTAAGTATTTTTGTTTTCTGGTTCTTATCTCTGTTCTACACCCCTCGCGTAGCTTGCGGGCCTCCAGTCTGCGAAAATCTGTGCGCTCTCTTGTGTGTTTCCTTTCTTGCTTTCTTGTTTTCTTGCTTTCTTGCTTTCTTGCTTGAATTGAACTTTTTTTACTCTCTTCTCTTTTTTATTTTTGATCTTTTCGATTTCGGTTTCGATTTTTGGACGTCGAGTTATTTTTCTCCAGTCTGTCTATTTTTTCTTGGTAGTATGCGATCTTCTCGGTTTCTGTGGCGACTTGTACAGCATACCGCATGTACCTGATACGTATGTGCGCGCACCTCAATTTCATATTTCTGTCTGAGGTGTAGACGTGCTTCAGCTATCATGCGTATTATTCTCTGCTTGTTTTTTTTTTACCGAGGTATTCTTCCGCTCCGGTGTTATTGGAGCCTGCTGTCCTGTGACCACAGAATGCATTGTATTGTGGCGATGTGTTAATGCGAGAACAACAACAGCGTTTGCCAACCCTTTCCTCAAAGAAGTCCTAAGGTCTATGATGGGGGACCATAGAAAATAGGACCTACGGTACAACAAAGACCTATATATGTTTATACTTTTACCAACCAAATTTCGTCCTATTTACTATCGTCCCCCCTATTACTATTACGGAGGACCATAGTAAATAGGACCTACGGTACATACAAAAACCTATATATTTCCCGTCGTTTACAAACAAAATTTGGTCCCATTTATTATGTTCCCCCGTAATAGTACACGTTGCGATGGCACGACCGCCGGTTTTTATTGAACACATCACGTTAATGTCATACCCTATGACGTAAAATGAAGGGCCTGGGTATCGTTCTACAGCAGCAGTATTACGGGGGACTACAGTAAATGGAACCTACGATAACACAAAAACCTACACATCACATTTCCCATCTTTACACCCAATATTTGGTGCTATTTATTACGGCCCGCCGTGATATTTAGTAGCGTCCCTGTCACCCACAGGTAGGTGCTCACGCATCGAGCAACTTTCTTGCACGCACGACACATACATACAGACACACACACAGTACCGCTGTGGCCAGTTTCGATCGTTGTCACGCCCTACACATTTATTTGAAAACATACACGTCTACATACGAAGTTATTCGAATAAATTCTCATACGTACACACCACAAACTTTTCCACGAAGAATCTCCTGACTGTAAATCATAGTAGTAAGTGGTATCGCGCAACTTGTCGTACCAATCAATGTCTAATTTTTGTGATGCGTACGCTGTCCTATTCTTGGCATTCGGTGGGCACTCCGTCCGCCACGGCAGGCCTGATTTCGCCGTTTCTCCGTTTGTCCCGGTCTCCTTCAGAAATCACCGACATAATACATAAATAATACTCGTAGTATAAATGTATAGTATGCTACAGCGATTTCGGAAGGGCATCTTATTTTTTTATAGCCTCCGGGTGAATTCCAGTAGAAAGTCGCGTTCGCTCGAAATAGCCACACAGAAAGCTGATGATAGTGGCTCTCTGTTTCTCGTTTATTTTCCAGGATTCGTCATGCGGCTGTACATTTTCCAGCTCGATCACCCTGGCATACAGCTAAGCAGTAGTTCGTACCACTGCGTTCGTTACATTTCGGGACTGATTGACGCTGTTACGGGGGACCATAGTAAATAGGACCCAAAACTGATAGTAAAAATAGGGAAATATATAGGCTTTTGTATGTGCTGTAGATCCTATTTACTATGTTCCCCTGTAATAGAATAGGGGTAGCAAATTTACACCTACGGGGCTCCTGGTTGGAGGATCTCCCTCTGCCCCAATAACTGATTTTATAAAAAACAAGAATTGAAGCACACAAACCCACCTGAACGAGAAATACAAACTTCACGGCCTACTATGTCTAACAAACCGTGTCAGATTTGTCACTGTGAAGGAGTAATGCCCCGCACAACGGTTGTCGAAAGGCAAAGGAAATCACACCAGTGAAAGGAATGCTGGATGTCGGTATCGACCAAACATACTCTTGTATGGTATGTCAACGATATCGGGTTACGAAGCTCCTTAGGTTGAGAGAGCCCGTTCGACCAGAAACAGCCGTGTCAAAATGGACCACCCCTATATCGTCGCACGCGTTTGATCTTAATATTATTAATAGGATGTTTGTCGCTCGGCGGCGTACTCGACAAGTTGTTGTCTATGGCCTCTGCCAGATGATATCAGCAAGAGGGCTTCCAGCGAGGGACTCCACCAGTCTCGCTGGCCTCGCACTCAGTAAGTCTTGTTCTTAGAGCTTGTATTATCACGGAGTGATCCTCATCGGACCACGAGCCAGGTGGCTAGGGGACATCACACAGGATCCCCGGCCACTGCTCCACTCACACATGCGATTACACTGAAACCTCCACGGCTTGGTATCTTTTGGCTACAGCACCCCCAAAGCGAGTTCACTCGACACGAACGAGCTTGACAAAACCAAAAAACCAAGACGAAATCGCATGCGGCAAATCACAAATCAATGCTGAACTCTGAAGCAATTTTAATCTTGAGCGCACGGGTCATCCGTAATTTGCGCAATTCCTTCACGACGAAGTCAGGCGCAGCAGAATAAATCGACCGCAAAGACTCCCACGTGCGCTCCTCTGCTTCGAAACCATCCCAATCGACCAAGACAATCACCTCGTTGGCATCATCTTCGGCCACATGCACCAAAGCATTCATGCGGCATTCACCCTGCGCAAAGGAATGTTGGAAAACATCCTTCAGATCAGCGGTGACGTTCAACGTCGCATCCGCATAAAATCGTAAACGAGCCACGTGAGCTTGATGCACCTTCCCAGAAACGATGTTCTGAACTGAGTACACATGATCATGATCAGCTGCTACCACACGCCACGGACCAGTCCATGTGGACAACAATTTCGGTGTGACACCCTGCCGACGAACACGAGCATACAACACGAAATCACCAACCGCAAATTTTGGCAACACCACCTGGCCCTGAGCCTGTTTACGTTTGTTGTCGCGAGACACGGCAACAGCTGCGCGAATATCGGCGCAAAATCTCTCCTGCTCTGCAACGACTTCACGGACGTTCGCACGCAACAAGTCAGCATTCATCACGTCAACATTCCACCTGCCATCAGACTCAGAAACGAGCGCCGAGAAATCGGTACGCGGAGCACGCCCAAACATCACGCTGTACGGAGTGCTTCGGTAACGTTCACGAAACGAAGTGTTCAAGGCCCACTGAGCGGCCGGCAAAACATCAACCCACTCCGAAACCTGACGACGCTGTTCTGACAGAATGGAACGCAGAGCACGTACCACCTCTTTTTACCATGCGTTCACACGTACCGTTCGACCACGGCGTGTAAGCGACAGCAAAACGATGTTCGATGTGCAACGCGTCGCTCAACAAAGCAAGCACCCTGTTCTTGAAATGCGTGGCGGTATCACTCACCCACACACGCGGCACCCCCAAAGTCTTACACCAGGCTAGCAAATGCTTCGCTGTGACCTCGGCTGTACAAGCCTCGGCCGGTTCCAACGCCACGTAGTTGGACAAATCATCCATGATGACCAAAACATATCGGAAACCATCCTCATCAGGCAGGCCATCGCTACCTTCGGGCCCGCTGTGGCCAACATACAAAAAATCAAAGTGCACCACTTCTCCCGGAGCGGTACCATGCACCGTGTCTCCGTAGGGACGAGGAATGAGTGCACCTGCACGCGTGTCTACACAGTGCAAACACTGGCGAACGAATTCGCGAACCTGAGAATCCATGTGAGGCCAAACACAATATTCCTTCAGGCGAAACAAAGTCGGCGCCACACCACGGTGACCAGCCGAGCGCATGTGCGCGCACACCATCAAACGAGTTTGAAGAGCAAGATCATCCGGCGGAATCCACAAGACGTCACGCACCCCAACACGCACACGAAACAAACCATCATCGGCCAAGGTAGCTTGACCGAAGGTTGTCGAAAATTCATGAACACCAACGCCGATACGAGCGACAGACCTTTGTTGCGAGGCACGAATCACATCCAATGCGGGAAGCGAATCGTCAGCATTACATGGGCTGTGCACGGCAACCGAACGAACAGGCACCGTAGGAACTTTGACCCAACGAGACAACAGATCCCCCCAACAGTTTCGATCGCCAGGGATGTGTTCGATTGCATAGCGGTATTGTCCTAAAACACCCTTCCAATTCTCTAGGCGTTGTGCCATGGTCTTTGTGACCGTCGTGACACACTTCTCCGGATTGAAAATGTACTGCAAGTTTCGATGATCAGTAAAGATATGAACACCACCCCAAAGCAGGTATTCGAGCCTCCGGAACGTATTAACGATCGCAAAACCTTCTTTGTCGACAGTCGCCCAGCGCAACTGCGAACCTGTGAACGAACCACTCAGAAATCCGAGAGGCTCGTGAGACATGCTTTCCAACGCCAATCCACTGCGAAATTCGTGTTCAGGCACTTGGGTGAGAAAACTACCCCAATGGAAATCAGAAGCGTCAGGAAACATCAAAACAACGCACCCGGGACGAGGATGATGAAGCGGCACTGCTTGCGCCACCAAACCCCGTGCGGCATTCCACGCCCGCACCCGATCCTCCGTCCACGCGGTATCCTTGATGACACGATTGCGCGCCACTCGCTTAGTCCGACGTGTAGCCCCAACAAGGAGCTCCTCCAAAAAATCACGTAACGGTGCTACCGTTTCCGCTAAACGTGGTAACGATGTACGCAACCAGTTGACAGCCTGCAAGAATTGCATTAGTTCTCCAGCGTTTTCGGGACGACGCATTTCACTTAAACCTTGCACTCGAGCGGGGTCATGGGACACGACACCATTGGAATACACCTTACCACACCAGACCAGTTCACGAGAGAAGAAGGTACACTTGTGGGCGGCGACAAACAGTCCAACATTCTCCAGGCGTTCTAGAATGTCATCAAGCAGCTGCAGAAGAGCTTCTTCGGTGTCTGCGAAAAAGAAAACGTCATCGACCCAAACTTTGCAATCCAAACCACGCAACACTTCAGTCATGACACCTTGGAAATAAGAAGTCGCATTCAAAACACCTTGGGGAACACGGGTAGGCGTGAACAAACCGTCGCTTGTCGCCATGGTGAAGACGTCTTGCGCCTCCGGAGCCAAAGGCATCTGCCAGTACCCTTGAAGTAGGTCCAGCTTGCCGAAGAAACGCGCCCCCAGCAGATCTCCCATGTCTTCATGGTTGGGCATGACGCCCGGGGACTTCTCCACCTGTGCGTTCACCGCCGAGTAGTCGCTCACCAAACGGAAAGAGTCCTTCTTGGGCACCGCCATCGCCGGACTCGCCCACACCGCCTGGATGTTGTGGTAGACAAAGCCAAAAAACACCAAAGCAGCAATGCACTTCGAGAGCCAGTCCCTTTTCGTCGGTTCGTACCGACGTGGCGTTGCCTTGACAGGCTTCGCCTGTTGCTTCAGCTGCACTCGCATCGGCTCCACTTGCGCTGGCGGATCACCACACAGCGCACGGCGAAAAGCACCCACGCGACGAGCCAAAATTTCGCGCAAACGGGTTGCTCCGCCGACGCTTAATCCACTCTGCTCTGCCTGCTGCACGCTGTCCTCCAACGCCCGTTCTCGGGCCGTCCGCTCCGCCTCCGGATCCATGAACATGTCTGGCCCCCGGTCGACCAAATGTTCCACCGCCTTGTCCTCCGGAGCATCCACCGTAGCCTCGGTCTGAAAAGCACGCACGGAAACCGTCACTCTGCGCGCCGCAAGGTAACTCGGAGTCTCCACACCGGTCGATACCGGCACTGCGCGAGGGCGAAGCTTCTCCAGAGCTTCACGGTAGACGTCGATGCCAAGAGCTTTCATGGTAGCCATGCCAAACAGAACGACGTTATCTGTACCAGGCATGACCGCGAAAGTGATGGGCTCCAATTTCACCGCTCCCCACGGCGTCCGTACACTCACGGCAATCGGCACCGTTTTGTGCGTGACCATCACTGAAACACCCGTAGCGGTTTTCGCCTGCTGCGGGCCATTTTCGAACGGAATTTGCAGATCGGCGCCGCCGAAATGCGAAGACAGCTGCTGAAGTAAGCCGACACCGATGGACGTGAGCGCCGACCCCGAATCAAGGATCACACGCGCCATCAGCGAACCAACCGACCCTGGCAAAGAGAGATCAGCGCGTAAACACTCAGCGCTGCGATCGACAGGCACTTCACCTGCCGTTGAACTCTGGTCGGTACCAAGAGTCACCTGACGCCATGGCTGCCCTCCTACAGCCGGCGCCGAAGAAATAGAATCGGCGGTCCACCCCGACCAAGACGTCGAATATACAGACGGTTCCGGCGCTACCGCCCCTGCAGCAGCACCAGACACTGACTCCGCCCGCTCGGTGGATGGCGAAGTTCTCGCTCCAGCAGCACCCACCGATGTTCCAGCTCCTCCAACGTATACAGCTCGGCCGGCAACAGACGAACCAGATCCCGACCCAGCGGCTCCTGCCGCTGGCGCACCAGAAGTTGAAGAAGCAACAGCAGAAGTTCCACCGCCCGCTGTCAATTGATTGCCACCACGGCCACCGCGCCCGCGTCCATGGTTGAATCTGCCCCGGCCGCCATTGCGGCCCCCGCGATACCCTGACGACCCGCGCCCACCACTGCTGGGAGCTGTGCCGCCACCGCGAGCTTTTGGGCAATCAGAAACATAATGGTTGGGATCACCACACTCGAAACAGACGCGAACAAACGACTTTTTCGCGGACTGCTGCTGTTTCGGTTTCTGCTGCTGTTGGCGTCGCGGTTCAGCTGCCCCTGCAGCATCTTTCCGACCATACGCCTCGATGAATTTCCACTGTTCTGCAGCAGAAAAAATTTGGTCCATGACCAATGCCGGGTCCTTCTTCCACCCTGCAGCGTACGTTAGCTGACCTTTTACGTACTTTTTGAACTCGGACGGCCATAAGCCATCCACCAACGCCATGCTCACAAATTCCGCCGGTCCGGGCAACCACGAACGGTCCTGCGCGCGGTACATGGCATGCACCGCGTGATTCTCCGCAAAATACTTTTCCATAGCGGAGTTTACCATCATCGCGCGGTCTTTGACGGATGTTTCACCGCCCTGCTTTTCATCGCGCCTCATTGAGAGAACGCGACGCAAGTCCGCTGCCGCCCGCGAGGTGTCAAATCTGTTGCTGGTGGTTGTGTAACCGGCGTGCTGCCTAACAGCGTCCAACAACTCCGAGGCGGTCATCGTAGTCTGATGCTTGTAAAATCCCTCAAAACACCGATGAATGTAATTGGGGATAAGCTGGCCCATGCTCACTTTGGAGTGCTGAACCACCCCCTGAGCGTTGGCGAGCTGCAGCCGTTCCTCATAATCGAGGTACGCTGCGTAAAAAACACGAGAGGCCTGCTCGGTCCACACCTCTCCGTATTTCGGTGGAGTCAGAGACTCCCCTACCACCAGCGGCGTGCTTGCCGTGTGCGCCATAATCCACAGCAGTCCACCTGGACTCTACTGTAATAACGGAGAAACTGCCGCCTGACCTGTGCGTCCTCCAGCTCCCGGAGCGTCCTCCCCTGCTGTGCGCTTCAAGCCGTTTCGATCCGTCCAACGGGCCAACTGCCTTCCCAGCTGTGACCCAATACTCCGCAGCCGAAAACTCCTCCAACAGAAGTTCCGCGATTATCTAGATATTATGGCCTCTGCCAGATGATATCAGCAAGAGGGCTTCCAGCGAGGGACTCCACCAGTCTCGCTGGCCTCGCACTCAGTAAGTCTTGTTCTTAGAGCTTGTATTATCACGGAGTGATCCTCATCGGACCACGAGCCAGGTGGCTAGGGGACATCACACAGGATCCCCGGCCACTGCTCCACTCACACATGCGATTACACTGAAACCTCCACGGCTTGGTATCTTTTGGCTACATGTCACAAGCGATAAGTCAAAACTTTCCCCTTTTTTCCCCCCGGTACTGGTTTCCACAGTACTCATCGCGTACGATGAGTTCCCAATTATCTTCGACTTGAATCAAGTGTTGCCAACTAGCGCTCTCCCACCCTTTTTTCGTCGCCAGAGGAAGCAAGTCCATGTTACGAGTGGGGGCTCTTTATTTCTTCCACGTCCTCGTTTTTCCAGGGCTACAACCAAGCGTTTCATCGGTCACAAAAAAAAAGCAAATCTTGCCGCCGGAGGCCAGGACGTTTGCTGAATTCCAGCTCAATTTCGCACTGGATGCAATGGGATCACACACGCGATAGTTAGGCCGGAAAGGCGGTCTCTGGTGACCTCGCCCTACGGCATCGTGACAGCAGTCGAACGAGTGTGACCAACGCTCGTTTGCATGACTGCTGTAACGTTTATGTGAATTATGTGTTTGGGGATCGATCGCATAAAAAGGGCATGGGCGGGAGGGAGGGAGGGAGGGAGGGAGGGAGGGAGGGAGGGGGGGAGTGGGGCTAACGATGTGACCGGCAAGGCTATTGTTGGAGCGGGGAAAACGATTCGAGGGGGCATCGAGTGCAACAGGGGGCAGGGGGGACTCCTGGCCCGCGGTCCGTACGCCCCTCACCTGGACACAGGCCCAACAGGAACAATTACAGGTCGGGCATCTTCAATGCGCCGATAGCAGAACCACTCAAGGTTCAGGCCCTTCGCCTATGAAAGTTGACGGAAGCCAACCCCCCGCCCATTGCCGCCAAGGCCGTACCAGGTTCTCGGCGTGCAGCTCTACCCGCCAAGGGCAGGGAAATAGGGGTTGGGGCGTGGGGCATGTGCCCGACCGAGACCTTCCGCAGGGAGGCCGCGAGTGAGAGGCGGACCCCACAGAGAGTGGGTGAGCGGTGAGATCCCTCCTCCGCTGTCGGAGGGGGCTGCTCCGGGGTCTCATGATGCCCCTCGTGCCATGGACTAGGTCGCGCGGGTGGAGATTCGCAGGGGCTCCACGCAGTCAAGGAATCAGGTAGAGAATATCTCGCTCCTTGCTGGCAGACCTTGGGTGGCCTCCCCTGCTGCTCTCCTGGTGCCGCACCAAATTCTCGGCATTCGGGGTTTGTTGGGTTTTGGCTTTGGCCAGGGTCGCCCCGCCCTCTCCACGTCCACCGCGAGAACAACATTTTACCAGCGAAATACTATGTGCGGTAACCCCATGGAAGTGGACCTTGACAAGGAGTAGGAGCTGCTGAAGACTCGCATGCCCCATCGAACACAAGGGAGGGTGGCGGAGGGGGGGACAGAGGGGGTCGGCGGCATCTTCGCCGGCGGTACCACTCACGGAAGAGGGGTGAACGGGGGAGCGGCACCACTCGTGTCGGTAAACAAGGAAGGTACAGTATATCACAAGCGACGAGGCGATGCGACGGAAGAAACTGCGGATTGCGTCATCTCCACGAAGACGAGTGTACGCACCTGGGTAGCCGCTACGATGGTCGAGCGGGCCAACAGACAACCATTTGGCACCTCGGTTCCACAACAGGAGGGAGCGCGGATGGCGTCGCCAGCACCACAGTTGAGGCCCATACCGTCGCACACGGAATCCTCCCCAGGGGCGTCTCCTCCACCTCAACCGAGGCAGGGAACCTTGAGTTTACCGGCGGCAACGAGACGGGGACCACCTCCGACACGTACACCCGCCACTGGATTTCAAGAATATCGGCGGTGAAACCTAGGTCTTCGCCGGTGAAGCCGGCGTCCACGCCGCCAGAACTTCGGTTGCCGACATCGCCGACCCAGCCGAGACGTCGTTTAGGTATATTTCGCCAACGGACACGTAGTTAAGAGTAGAAAAACTGGATTGGAATCTTTGATGTTAAGGACGCCTCCGCCCCCGTCACCGACGATGCTTAAACCGGGCCAGGAGCCAGACTCCTTGCGCTCATCGCAACCACCTCCGACAGGGACTCGCTCCCCGACCCCTGCGCCAGCGAGTTAGCAGCCCACGCCGGAAGAAATGCCTCCCACACAGCCACAGACACCGCTGCAGCCCCTTGAAGGAGGCTCTTCCCATACCTCCCACGGCGCGACCGGAGGCGCCAGAGTCGCGTCCAAGACTGCCATTTGGCGAGATCAGTGCTCGCACCGGCACCGTGGGGGACGCCACAACTGCAGCCGGGTACATCATCATCCGCCAGGCCACTCATGGCCTCATCCGAGGTATTGTCACCGCAGCCGTTGCGGACGGCTGCCCTCACCTAGATAGGGATGCCACTCGCGACAACGGAGATGGCCCTGGAGCTCGAAGCGTCACAGCAGGGAGTAACACAGATCGGCGCAGTTGCCGCCACCAAAGTTGTCACCGGCGGCGCCCACTGGGGCGCTGGAAGAGAGGAGTTGAAGATCTTAGTCGACTCTAGATCCACCGCCACCACCACCACGGACAGCGTCGGTGACACCCACAGATGGTGGTCAACCCCGAGAGGAGGCCCCGGAAGATTGGTTTGTGCCCTACGAGACCCTAGCGGCCCCGGCGGTCCACCCGAGCAACTGCCCTTACCGATTCCACATGAGGTACTACGTCGCCATCCGCGTCAGAGTGGCGACCAACCTACGTTGTGTAGCTTGCAGAGTGACCGAACCGTGGAAAACGTCGACGGCAATGTACTCTGACGTCACAGTGGTGAGGTTACGGCAGAGGCGATCGCGGTCGCGCGGCGAGCGTGCTGGCAGGGAGAAAAGAGGGGTCGTCAACCAGGGCTCCACAGGATGGCAGGGGAGGGCGAGTGGTATACAGCCTTTGTCGCGGGTTGGTAGAGGGGATCACCATCGTGCCCGTCTCCTGCTTATTGCGATGTGCATGCCGATGTGCAATAGGCTTCGTAGAAGACGCGATCCCCCGAGTCATGCCCAAGGGGGCACACACACTCACACACCAGGTCACATGCCCGAATCCGGCCCTACATACGGTGCACGACACGGCGGATCCACACGCCTTTCCTTAACTGATCCGTGCTCTCGGCGCATCGGCGGACAAGGCAGAGGAGAAACGTCTTCTACATCTGGGTCACCTCAACTGAACTCCGCCCCTCCAGGGGGTCTACCAATACAACCGAAACGGTATGCTTGTCGCGGAGTGCACCCGAGAGAGAATCGCGGAACATCGGCGGAGATGCATCGCTCGACCCCTCTGCAACTATCGGTGGAAATGTCATGCGGGGTATGTGGGGAACACGGTACAGCCCGTCAGAAGCCCGTCTTAACCGTTTGGCTCGCTCACCCGGAGTGCGTCGTAGATAACATGCAGGGGGGGCTGCGACAACGTAGAAAACTTGTTTAGTAAGGGAACGGACCGCCCCGACCAAAACCGTTTCTCCTCACGCGAATACAGACGAGTATTAATCTACGATATGACGGCGCTACGGCGTAGGGAGCCCATCAACAGCGCCAGTTGGCAAAATGTCGGCGGTCAGCGATTTCGGGTGTGAAGGAGGCAGCGAACCAAGGTGAAACGACCAATTTGTCGAACGGGACGGTAAAGAAACATATGCATCTTGCGCATGCTACGGTAGGACTCTGAACAACTCGGCAGCGGCGTCGGGGCGCTACCAATCACATGCTGGTACCCTTCCTTTGCCTCCACGTAGGGTTGGTATACGTCCGCTTCATGTCGGAGAGAGCAGGCCGCATCGCGCGAGGGCATGCAACCCCGAGGTCCTGCGTCGCGTGCCGCTCCGAGTGGGCGCAGGAAACTGATCCCCTCATCTGGTTGAGCTTTCTAGAGGTCTCCCGATGATCGAGCCCTGGGGGGAAGTGGCGACGTTAAGGAGCACCATGCAGTTTCACCGAACTCCTTCAGCGGGACGTTCCCGAACCGGGTCCGGCTAGTTGTTCGACAAGCGGCGGTTACATCTCGTCCTAGCTCATGGTACGTTCCCACGGTAGGAGCCCAAGCTCTTCGTTTCTCACGTGGTCCCTGCTCTGCGAGATTCTCGGCTTGCCTCTAGGGACTTGTCTCGACTTCCTCCGCGCGAGGGAATGGCTAGCGGCTGCAAGCCGTTATAGTACGTTGTTCCCTCCATTTAGTATCCGATTAAACGATATTGTACCCGGGGGCGCCATAATGAGCCTCAACATCCAAAGCTACCTGGCGAGCCTTGACGCCGAGTGGAAAGAAACGTAGCACGGTGAACCCTCCGGGTTCGAACCGCGCTGGAGGAAGGTGTCGCGCTGCCTTCCGTTCCGGCGGAAGCAACGCCTTCGCCGAGGGGGATGGGGTCGGCGCTGGAGAGCGACTAAACTTTGAAGGGGCAGCTTGAGCAAAGACGCATGGCTCCGAGTGCCACGGAGACCCGCCGGAAGGCGAAATCCCGGGGTACCGCGCCAGCGGAACAGCCCGTAACCCCCTGAACGAGGTTCGAGGCCGTAACAGCAACACCCGGGGTGGCAGTGCATACGCCTAGCAACGAGAGATAGGAGTGATCGCTCGCAAGGGGGACAGCAGGCCGGAAGAAGGTCGGAAGAGGGTCGTGGGAGGTAGAGGAGCCGCTTCTGGCAGAGAGGGGGGAGGCAGTGAGAGTGTGGGACAAGAGGAAGCCAGAGGGATGCAAACTAGTGGTGGAGAGGGAAGAGACGGAAGAGCGGAAAACCAAAGACATTGAAGGGGAGGAACCGAAAGGAGCGACAGTGGGCCTAGGATACCTGATGGCGAGTCATAAGCTGGAGAACCTCCCAGGGTGCCGGCGAGGGGACTCGGGATTGCGACGCGCCCCCGCTCCTTTCTGAGTGGCCCCCGAGAGGACGGGGTGTGTGCGGTCTGTCGGAGACCTCTCCTGCTCAGTAACCGGGGGGTACATTTTTCACGTGGGTAAACATGCCACGTGCCCCATAGTCATTGTGTGGTCGGGGCCTTCACGACAGGCACAGCACGCAGCACCGGCATCACCCCGCTAATCAGCGATCAACTGCGGAGCCCATCACCGGAGGTGGGAAACATAAGAGCCAGCTATCCAAGCAGACACGGTTCTTCGCAATCTGTCGATGCGGATGAAAGGGGGGACCGCAGGCGACGAGGATCTACGCAACCGGTGTATCAGGTAGGGATGGGACCAGAATAGTCTCGGTGAAGGAGCGAACCTCGATTCCATTGGATGACCCTGGGCAACGTCTCGAACCGGGAACTTTTAATAAAGCTACAGTTGACAGGTGTGCATGCGCGCCTGAGCGCCCATGTGCTTATCATCCTCAACAATATCATAGAAGGGCACCGAACGAACAGGGGCTCGGCGACGCCGAACTCGCTACTGCGAGCGATCGAGTTATGTTACCTCATGCCAGGCCTGCTCTACTCATCAGACGGCTTGATCAAGAGGTTGGCATTGGCGGAGAGCAGGAACATAGTCCACTTGCTCCCATGGCTGATGGCGAACACCAGGCAAGGAGATTCGAGGCAACAGGATGCCGCCCGCGGAACGACGAAGGAGGCTCAGTCAGGAGCCGTCGACGTTTCACCACGCGGGAGGCGCCAAAGGGGCATCACGACAACGTCTAGCAGAGCCGCGCACGGCTGGAACCGAGCAGACGTGGAACACGCAAGTGGTCATGTTCTCCTCCGAATCCTACGAAGCCGCGTCCGCTGCGGCGGCTGCAGTGCTAGCGAGCGTCCCAGACGTCGAAGATGGATATCCTCCCGCGTGGTGCATATTGACGACCACGCCTTCTAGGTTGTTTTCGGCGACATCAGCTCCCACAGTCCCCTTTCGGACCCCGGGAACGATGGCCAACGACGTGCACCTGCAATTCATCACCCACACCGACATCTGGTGGGAGGGGTTCGGCCGGGGCACCATAGCTATCTGGCAGAGAACCGTTGACGGGCCGGAAGCGTTCCTGTCAGGGTTCCGGCAGCTCTTCTTTCGGTCGAACCTTGCCGTCTTGACGGCAAGGGAAAGTGTAGACCGGTTTACATGGGTATCGCATGGAGGAGGCTCGTCACCGCAGACGTAATATGACAGTGACTGCTGTGGTTGAAAGAAGTCAACTATAAAATTGAGGCAGTTTCTTGTCCCCGTGCCAGAAGGAGTGGAGTTGGTAGGACTGAGGTGACGACCGCCATTCGAGACGGGCACCTGACTCGTTGTCACCGACGGCGCCAGCACCTTCAACACTGTGAAAAGGACGACGGCGCTTGTGGCGATGGCCAACTGTGTATCAGCGCTCACGCGTTCAGTGGCTAAGTTCTATGGTACAATCCTAGCTGGCGTGTTCTTTCGGATGACTTACGGGAAGACCAGGACGATCTCTTTCTCCGCCGGTGTCCAGCGACGGGCGAAGAGTTTTCACTCCTGGAAGGCGTTGATGCCCGCATTGCAGTCGAAGATGGATTGATGGTGGCTGCTATCCCGATCGGCACAGACATTTTACGTGCTGGATCGAGCCATGGAGATAGTGAATGATGGAGGCGGGGACCGCCTTGTGCATTGCTTCGCTATCATGCCGAACAAGCAGGCAGCAGCCCTCACCGTCATCGAATCCTTCGGGGAGAGCATATGCTACCTCGAAAGGGCTATGGACACGGGGTTGTCCCTCGAAGCGTGCAGGAGGCAGGCAAAAAGAAAAAATAGGCATACGAATAGGTCATCACGCCACCGGATGGGAAGGCGGCAGAGGCGTGTTTTAAGGAGGGGAGCCCAACACATGGGCAAGTCGGTTATACAGTGCCGGCACGCGCGCACGCAGCTTCCTTGGGGCAGCTGCTGCAGACGGCCCGCCCGCCGCAACCGGACGACCCGCCGGAAAGGAGAGAAACCCAGGCCTTCGCCAAAGCTCGGTGCAGGAGCATACAAGGAACACGAGCCATTGCACGCACTCGAGAGCGGCTAACGAGTTAACTCCGTGCTATACTCGTACCCAAGGAATTGGAACGGCTGCATGGGGATTGAGGCTCACGTGGAATGGTGGTGCCTCTGCTACGACGCAGTCAAATCGGACACCTGACACACCCACATCTGCCCACGAGCTGGGGCTCAAGTGAACCAACATCAGCCGCTTCGTCACGCGATCTCCGGCCATCTGAAGTGACTTAGGATTCGCCGCCAAGTTGAGAACCCTTACCAGCGGACAGGAACGTACGGATGGACGTCGTCGTGAGGTGAGGTGGTCCTCGGGACGCTCAGAACGGAATATATATGAAGAAGTCTACCTTGCTGGCCTTCACCCATGCAGACCCACGCGCGAACGTACGCCTACGAGAAGGCAGAGCTCACCACAACAGATTAGCTGCCTGTACCACCAAGCGCCAACCCTGTGTTCGTCGGGGACACGTATCCTTCATCGAACGGAGCCAAACCCTTGCCACATAAGCGGTAGAACGCCTTGGGAGCGTCTGCGTAGAAGGTAACATATGTATCAACCAGCTGGCTGCAAATGTCGCGGGGAAGACGGGGGGATGCAGACTCGATGACGAGGAAGGGGTTGATGGAGGAACACAGCCTGTGAATCGTCTCGGTGTCCACGCACTTCCAGCACACCCTGGACAATAGACAATGGCCCCTGCAATAGCAATATAATTTGGTGCAATGGACGGGTCTATTGTCGTCGGCAAAGTCTATCGATTGGCACGTTCCTCGATCCATTGTCGTCGGTAATGTCTATCGAAAGGTTATGTCCCCAACATATTGTTAAGGCAGGTGTGTGCTGAAGTACCTGGATTGAAGCTATTGTCACCGACAATGGCTATCGACGGATAGCTTGAAGAATCTACTGCGGTCCACAGTGGCTATCGATTAACACATTTCTTGATCTATTGTGGCCGGCAATGGCTATCGATAGATGCATGTCTTAATCTATCGTGACCGGTAATGGCTATCGATAGATATGTTTCTGAATCTATTGTGACCAGCAATGGCTATCGATAGATACGTTTCTAATCTATTGTGGCCGGCAATTGCTATCGATAGATACATTTCCAATATATTGTGGCTGGCAATTGCTATCGATGGACACCGTTGAGAGTCGATGGTGGTGGACAATGTCTATCGATGGACACCATCACCCGCCTATTTCCACACCTACAATGTACTCTGATTTACGAAGCAACGCAATATTTTGTGCCGCAGCAATGCCATACTTTCATCTTGTGACCACCTCATTATGGAACGAGTGCATGGTGTATCGTGATGAGCAGCAATGTCGGTGCATGGCACAGCGTAAAGGGGGGCTGGAACATTGTGTGTCTCAACAAGGCAGTGGGCATCACGGGGGTTATATGTGTTGCATAGTCAGCTGTGTTGTTGTTCGTTGGTACACTGTGTTATTAGTGATTCATAGTCGGTTACACTCTCTATGTATAAGATAGATGAGGTAAGATGTGCATATACCCTGGACAAAAGAAAGGAAATAGAACATTGCAGCTACAGTAGCTCCGAAAAAGCGTGTGTCCATGGATATTGTTAACGACAATAGACTGGCAACACTGGCTAACGATAGAGACATTGTGAACCACAATGGACTGGCACCACTGTCTATCGATAGACACTGTTAACCACAATGGACTGACAACGCTGTCTATCGATATATGTTGTTAACGACAATAGACTGGCAACGCTGTCTATCGATAGATATTGTCACGGAACGATATATATTTCGGCAATGGAGACAGCAGTATGCCTTTGCCCTAACAACGGAGTCACAAGGTTGTCCATAGATGGCCATTGTCCTGAACAATAGACGTTGGGGAAGCAACCGTGATAGAGATTGTTTGAACAACAGGCTAGAAACGTTTGCCTGTCGATGGCCATTGTTGCCAACAATGTACACGCATTTGTACCCATCAATAGCCATCGTCACCCACAAAAGACTGTTGGGCGTGTTGTCGCAATTGATTATTTCCTAAACCTATTGTATACCGTGGAATGATGCATGTCGATGGCCATTCTTGACGACCGCCGAAGCATTTATTGCCACCCGTAATAGGTACGCGATTGTGTCCAACGATAGCCATCGCCACCCACAAGAGATTGTTGGCCGGGCTCCGAAAAATATGAATCTGACTTACTTTATTTCAGTATGGGACAAAAACCTCGAGTTAAGAAACAGATGATAATTTTCTTGTCAAGGTGGTTATATTTTTAGTATCCACGTATATTTTTGAGAGTGCAGTTAATATAAGACAACGTAAGGGTAATAAATCGAATTTATTTATGAACAAAAACAACAATCAAAAATAAAGATGACCAGTATCCAACAAAATAACTCTTACTTACTTGGTTTCAGTATGGGACACACAGACTCAACATGGGAAACAGACTCTTATTTACTTGGTTTCAGTATGGGACAAACAAACTCGAGATGAGAAACGGAAAGTTTAAATTTTCAACATAAGGTGGTTTTACTTTACTAAATGATCCGCGTTTTATTCAAAGTAGAGTGTATAGACTATAGGACAAAGTAAGGGTATTATATCGAATCAATTTCCGAAACTACCAGCGCACACAAGTTGATGACAGGTACCAATATCTTGGTGCGCGAGTTTCTATTAATAGCGACATCTATCGTATATAGCTGATAATGCCTTCTGCAAATGAGTGTGAGCGTATGGTCGCCACAACATGATGACGTCGGTTCACATTGCCACATACATACCAGAACGTGACATACCTGGTACCTAGTACATATTTGGCAACTTGTTGTGTTCCAAAAGATAAAATCTCATGCTCATCGGAAAGGCCATTCTCAATTAGGAAAATCGGGTACGCAATTGTAAACGACAGTAACCATCACCATCCGCAACAGATTACTGGACGCGCTTCCAAAATAGACTATTAATACTATTGCCTCGGGTATATAGTATATCGTGGGATGAGCGCAAAATATCCTCGAGATGTACATCGATGGATAGCTTGTACAATCTATTATGGCCGGCAATGGCCATCGATAGACGTCTCGTACAATCTATTGTGGCCGGCAATGGCCATCGATAGACATGTTGCCCAATCTATTGTGGTCGGCAATGGCCGTCGGCAGACATATCGCACAATCTATTGTGGTCGGCAATGGCCGTCGATAGACCTCTCGCACAATCTATTGTGGCCACCAATGGCTATCGATAGACATCTCGCACAATCTATCGTGGCCGGCAACGGCCATCGATCGACATCTCGCGCATTCTATTGTGGCCTGCAATGGCCATCGATGGACGAAGTTCACTATCCATTGTGTTCGACAATGTCTATCGATCGACAATATCACCAATCTATTGTCGCCGACAATATCTATCTACAGATATCTTCCACAATTTATTATCGCAGACACTATACATCGATAGGATTCCCCCCCTCGTCTATGTCCGAAGCAATAGACTATCGTTGTGTCCATTGTCCAGAGTGTGCCACGCAGACAGCTCGTAACTTCGCGGAGGGTATCGTGAATCAAGCTTCAGCTCGGAGGCGACAGTTAGCGAGAAAGAGCTGGTAGGGGGTAGGACAGACCCACGCCGATGACGTGGGAATGTAGCCTGCGCGTGGCTTGGAATTGCAGGGGAGAACATGAAAGGGCACTTGGAAGGAGCAAGGACAGTAATTAAAGTAGATATAGCCTAAGGAAGAAGTAGTACAGAAACGGGAGTTAGGCTTCGAGTGTATTGGTTTCCTTTTGGTTCGGTCCCCTTGGGCTGCTTCTATCGGAAGATATTTATGAGTGATCACCGTGGAAGCTCATGCTGCACATTGCTGGATTACACAGATGATAACAAAAGCAATACTGTGTGGTGTACGTACTACGTGTCCAGAGGCTTGGCGCGAACTGCTGTTAGGCGTGCTCTCGAGTTTCGCTCGGAAGAAATATATGATTTTGATGATGGATCTCTGTCGGGCCAAGATTACGAATATGGCAGAAGATATGAGACAGAGTTTTGGCAGGTTGGTTGCGAGATTGGTGGGCGCAACCAATTTCTTCCACCATCACAACTCAACGGGTAGATGTACTCCTTGTGCTGACCGATCCACAGCACCGTTCCGTGATGCTTGCCCGTGGACGTTTCTTGATGCTTGCTCGTGAACATTCCTTGCTGCCATTTATATTAGTCCCTACTACCGACAATCGATCATAGACTTGCAACATCCAATTTTTGGACATTTTTAGTCGCGCCGCAGAATGACAGGTCCCATACAATAACAGGTAATACCCATACGTGCACGACTGAGTGAACTACTACTTCAATAACACTCCATGTTACTGAGTAGACAGACTGCTTTTTACACCTATCACGGAGGACCATATGGTAAATAGGACCAAATATTGATAGTGAAAAAAGTGAAATATACAGGTTTTAGCGTGTACCGTTGGTCCCATTTACTATGATCCCCCGTAATACCTGCTGCTCGTACTATTCACGGCATTGTTACTGATCAGCGACTCGGTAGCTATAGTATCTACATCAACACGAGCCCTCGATGAAAGTAACAAAGTCAAAATTAATGTTCGTCCTCGAAACTACCTACTGCTGCTGTAGTTACTCGGAACTTCAAATTGGTTTAACGTAACGTGCTCGTGCTTGATGCGTACGACAACTGACTACCGTTTCCATGTATTATTATACGGGCCCCCGCCCAGAGAGATGAGCTAGATGAGACGAGGCTGAGACTACAGTAGATCTGCCTTGAAACAACTTGGGTCACGAAGTAGTAGGAATCGGTTGTCTGTCCGAGTTGTGGAACGGTTCAAGACAGGTTTGGGTCAGAGTGAGGCACCATGCACCTACACTGGAAGCAATCACAACTACGTACTGCTGCTGTCCGTGTAAGTTTCCTACCTACAGCAGTAATTATCAGTTTGCGGACCAAAGATCATAATAACTTTTACGAGTATTATTATGGCACCACGTTTCTCCCCCGCCCCATTCCAGGACGACATGCTGAACTGCGACAAAACAAACCTCGCCAGCAAGACGGCGCGTCTCCAGGCGACGGCCGCCTTCGCCGATCGTCGACTATTAACCGCTCGCTCGATCGATGGTACGGTCGCTCCCGCGCCGCCGCTCGGGTGCTGCATGTATCCAGTAAAACCGCGCCCAGAGAAAACTAAGGTAGAGGTACACAGCTTGTTTTATTCTAGATATGTCTCGTCGCGCCAAGCGACTTCATAGTGGGCGCAGCGCGGGGCAAGCCTTGTAGGCCCCTGTTTCAAGGCCGCGGCTGGGCGGCTGGGCCCTTCTCTCGGCCAGATGTCGGTAGTTACGTCTAAAATAATCGTATCTGTCAAGCTGTTGTTTCGCAGCAGTTACATACAGCAGTAGAGCATCCACAGCTGCATGACAAGCAGAAAACACTTGGGAATAGAGTTCGCCATTTTCTGCAAGTACCGAAAGTACCTTCTAGATTGTGTTGTGCTTTTGCGCTGAGGGGTAGATGGCATGAAGGAAGTTTAATTGACCGAGATATGTTGTGATTAAGATCTGGCTGAGAGTTTACCCTAGCCAGGCTTCTGGAGGGGGGGCAGACAGCACCCAGGCGAGCAGCATCCGTCCGATTTTGGTCCAGGAGGATATGATCGGCCTAGAGATCTCCCCTAGCATTGAACGTCATTCCATAATTGTGGAAACCCCTGTGTAAATCGCCACCCAATTGAAACGAGCCTCGTATTCGACACCAACCTTTGGCCTGCTGGACTGACTCGAGCGAGGACTGGCAGCCTTCGAACAACGAAAGAGGTGAGAATCTGAGTGCATTTCGGTGGTGTTGGTGACCACGCACTCGTGCCGGACGGCCTGTGTCTGCGTGAGAAACCACACGTGAGGTGGTGGCCACCTCTGGAACCACGTTGTGTGACAGAGCAGCACAAGCAACACCAGCATAGCTTACAGCAGGTACGTGTATCAGGATTTGATTCACGCAGAACCTCAGAAGCTCTGCTGTCGCAGGCAATTTTCTTGTCGAGCGGTGTGTTGACCCCACCGAGGCAAGGCCTTATGCCGCATGTCTCGCTCTCATCGTCGAGGAGTCCTATCCTCCTGTGGATGGGCAGGTCGATATGGATGGACCCCATTTGTTTAGCCAAACGACCCACAGCCGTCGCTCCGCTGCTGCTTGTTGAACGAAACACCAACAGCAGCAACAGCAAGGAGCAGTGTGGTTTGGGAACACGTGTCAACCCCGGGGGGGTGGGGTGGGGGTAGTCCCATCCCTCCCCAACCAGCGCCAGCAGCTGGAGTTGCCAGTCTAGAGAGCTTCTCGCTCTGAGGCTTGCCTGGTGAAGACTCAGCCCTACGTGGTGGCTTCAATGTTAGTGTGTTTTCTACCTCAACAAGCCGCGTTTTTTTACAGAGAGATGGGCCGCAAATGCAAAGAGAGAGACCCTCTGGCGATTTGCTCCGGTGCCCGGCAACCTATTTTGCCACATTGTTCGGAATGTAAGCATCGTTTTGATCTCGCAAGGGAACCCGAACCGTTTTTAATATTTCCGGACAGGGAAGAATATGATGCACGGCAAATGCGCAGCAGTTATTTTGTCTACAAGTAGGAAACTGGCCGGGAACATAAGCAGCGTCTGGGTATTAATATGAAGACCAATCGGTTCTTTTATTTTCGTCCAGAGTGGTGAATCTATTTCTATTAAGGGGGACCATAGTTAACAGGACCTACGGTACACATAAAAACCTACATATTTACCTATTTTTACTATGAACATTTGGTCCTATTTACTATGGACCCCCGTAATATTAATATCCAGTGTCATCACGTACGTGTGAACAGCGAACAATGCTCCCATGTCTGGTGTCTGACCGCTTGTATTACGGAGGACCATAGTAAGCAGGACCTACGGTGCACACGAAAACCTACCAGGTATGTGTTTACCATTTTTTACTGACAATATGTGGTCCCTTTTACTATAGGTTCCCTGTAATAGTGCCACGACGGCACGAGAGAATGACGGCACCGCTGTAGACTACGCGTGACAAACTGCAAATGCAAACAGATGCAGGTGGCAGCACGAACAGCAGTATTTTGTGTTTTGTATGTTCCATTATTGCATCAGAATGGCGCATCAGCGTCGTGGATGGCTGGGGCCATTTATAAATATATTCCCCATGCTCCGACGAGTTGAGGTGGTTTAAATGCCTATGATGTAGCTCTACAAAAGATCTTTCGAATGTGGCTATTGTCACGGCGAGGTTCCAACTACAGCGCTCTCGTGGTGGCGTCGCATCAGAGAGCACATACATGGCACGGGCAACAACACAAAACTCGAAAACTTGAGCGACCCGTATCGAGAATGCCTGCGCAAGCCTTGGAAATGTTTCCCTCTTCTCTTTGTTCGCCTCTCCCAGGCCCCACTACTAGAAAATTGCCTTTTTGTTGTTGCCTGTTGCCGGTGCCAGGGATGTGCTCTCTGCTGCGACGCCACCACGAGCGCTGTAGTTGGAACCTCGCCGTGGAAACAGCCACGTTCGAAAGATCTTGTGTAGAGCTACTACATCATAGGCATTTAGATCACCTCAATTCGTCGGAGCACGTGGGATATTTATAAATGGCCCTAGCCATCCACGACGCCGAATGATACGCGCGTGCAATTCTGATGCAATAATGTAACGACCGTTTGGTCTTCATATTTATGCTCCAACGGTCCTTACAATTCCGCCACGCTCTTCCCAAAGCCCCTCCCCCGTCTCTTTCTCGCCAATTGACGTTCGGATTTGGGGAGTAGGCACTCTCTCTTTACGACAACAACCGCACACACGCTGCAATAACAGCAGCAACGACATAACTAGTCCCCGCGATCGTACGAGTTCCAACAGATGCTTATTTATGCTTTTGCTGTCGGGGTGTCGAGGTGGCTCTGCCTCTGGTTTTTATGCGTTTCGGAGTTTTTGGTTCTCGCTCCCAACCGCTTGTCAAGTTTGCCATCGCACTCTTCTTCCTTTACTGCTTGCTGTTGCTGTGATCTGTGTCTCCAGTCTTGGGGTTGTATGGTGGCATCACGCGAACGATTGGGCGACGTGCTTGCTGCGCGGTCGTCAGATGTGCTTCCTCCATCGAGAGCTTTCTATCCGCCGTGAGGTGCTTCTGCTGCTGCAGGCGCTGTGCCGTGCTGCGTTGGGCGGCGGAATTGACAAGCTAGGTTCTTCAAGTCATCATCCAATCAGCGTACGAATTTTTGTCACATTTTGGTTGGTTTTTGGTGTGTGTGATTGGCCTACGTCACGAATTTTCAGGCCCCAACACTGCGAAATTGCCTGCTGTGTTGTGTTCTTGACATTATAACCCTTTTCAGTCCCGCTATTCAAATCAGACAAAACCCCAAGTTTAAATATTATTATTAATATTATGTCCCCAAAACGGCACTGACTGCGCTGTAGTCCTAACCGTTCTTTCTACCCACAGAACTTGTATCTCTCTAGGATTTACGAATCGGCACGGACACTGGTTGTGCGGGATATCGATGGGTAGAAGGAACGGTTTCATGTGAAGGAACACACACACCGCACACCCCATCGACATACAGGCCAACCAGTGTCCGTTCCGATTCTTCAATCCTAGAGTGAGGGAGCAGAGATACAAGTTATGTGGTCGCTAAACCACGCCACAGATACTAAATTGGTATGTATAATAACTGAAAAAAAAAAGCAGAACAGGTAGTAGCAGTACGTACGCTTAGTAGGTAGTCCCCGTGCCTACTATTACCGGGACCATAGTAAATAGGATCAAATATTGTTGGTACAAATGAGGAAATATATAGGTTTTTGTGTCTACCGTGGGTCCTATTTACTACGGCCCCCCGTAATAAGATCAATTTAGTAGGTTCAAGTCTCACCGAGTGCATACTCGTAAGGACTTTTTCTTGCATAAAAATGTATTCTTAGCGGAAAGCGCGAAATCGTGAGTTAACTACATTCAATGAAAATCGACGAGCGGTGGGAATGCTGAACCCTATGCGCGATAATAACTAAAGGCACGTGCCGGGGGGGAGAAGGGACGACACCTGTGACCACGGCTTGTCCAGAAGAAGACCGCTGAGGGTAAAACCTCCAAGTTAAGGAAAGTGAAAGTGATGATTAAAAAGATGAAAAAATACATATGGTAAATACTAGTAGTACCAAATATTGTTAGCAAAAGTAGGGAAATATATAGGTTTTTGTATCAGGCGTAGGTCCTATTTACTATGCCCCCCGTAATATTAATAGTGCAATGCATATCATACCAGGTACAGGATATGACAGGCACGACATACATATTCGATCAGAGAAAATGAAAGAAAACAAAGAAAGACGAGGAACAAAGAAAAAAATGTACGACTCGAAAGACAGAGCTGAAGAGATGCGTAAAGCACAGAACAAGAAAAAAAAAAAAAACTGTCGTGCCTCCCTGCAGGGATGTGTGTGTGTGTGTGTTCTTCACATTAAACCGTTCTTCTACTCGTCGACATCCAGCAAGCCCAGTGTCCGTGCTGATTCTTCACCCTAGAAAGATACGAGCTCTGTGGTCACAGACTACGACACAGAGATAACACACCGTAATGCATTAATAGCCTACGCAATACCATGCCTTCGCACTATATATGTGCGGCCGACACAACATACATACATACGCCAGCAACCAAAATACACCATAAAGAAAGAGAAGCAACGAAGAAACCAAACCGAAAAAGAACAAGAAAAAGAATGTGCAAGACACTGCTACGTAAAGAAAAAGACAACAATCTATTATACTAGTCGAAGACCTTAGGGAGTTCCGAGCCACCGAAGGGTCAACGGAACTTGCTCCCTTGGTGTTTGGAGTTGAGACCGCGCTGTGGCCCACTGCTGAAAAAAAAAGCGGGGAAGTGGTACCGGGGGATCCTGGAAGCAGCCGAACGGTTCATGGTGAGGTGGCACGGTCTGAGGCTGAGCTGAGTAGGCAGCGCCACGCATCGGCCGTGGGTGGTGTCCAAGGGAATGGGGGCAGGAGGGGCAACAAGAGGAGTAGCAGAAAACCCGACCAAGGGAATGCGGAGAGGGAGGGGGAGAGGAGTAGAAGGGAAACTGCAGTGGACGAAGCCAGGTACCGGGCAGACTAAGAAGTAGAACATGCCTATACTACTCGTACCGCCAACTGGTGCAGCTGGTTCGAACGTGGTCTTCCTTTTGTCTTCCTGTTGTTTTTTGTTTATTTTTGTTTCATTTTATTTTCTTCTTTGCGCTGACCCTATGTGATTTTCATAATATTTTCTTTCTCTTCCTTTCTCCGATTGATAAGCCTTATTGAAGGAGTCGTGTGGCGTGGGTGGATGACGAGCCTGCTTTGCTTGTTTCGTATTGTCTGACGCCGAGGGGCCGGGCATAGTTGACGAACGCTGGGCGATGGTGGCAGACAGGGTAGCAAGGTACCAGGCGGGCCAGCAGGGAGACCCTGGCTGTGCTACTCGTACCATAAACTGCTGCCGCTACCTGGAGCATGCCTTGTGCTTTGTTTGGTTTGCCTGTTATTTTCCCTTGGTTCTTAGTCTTACTCTGTTGACTAGTGGTGTTTTCTTCTTTTTCCTTTTTTTTCCAGCTCCTTCTTTCAAGTGTCTGCCAGATCCCCTGCGGGGGGGTACGATGGTTTGTTGCTATATATACATGTACCAGGTATATATTTGTTTCTTTTTCTCTTTCGAAAATTGTCTTCGTTTTTGTTTTTTTTTCTCTTTGTTTCGTTTAGTTTCTCTAGGTCATGGAATGTACATGTCGTGCCTGTCGTACGCAGTATGATGGCATGGCATTGCATTGCATACGTGGCAACGTAGTATCTCTGATGTGGCGTATATAGCTTTGTGACCACAGAACTTGTATCTGTCTACTCGTGGGATTGAATAATCGGCACGGACACTGGTTGTGCTGGATGTCGACGGGTAGAAAGAACGGTTTAATGTGAACAAAACAACAACAATAAACACACGGAGACTAAGAACCAAGGGAAATAACAAATAGCATCCAAGGCGAAGCACGAAACACCCTCCAGGTAGCGGCAGTAGTTTGTGGAATGAGTAGGATAGCCAGGTTCTCCCTACTATCAATATTAATAGACTGCTTGAGACGTTGCTACCCCGTTTAAGTACACTATTAATAGTAGCTGTTAATATTAATACGTATGAATACCAGGATACCTGGAACGTCTAATTACACGGTTACTTTGTAAGCCTGAAAATATTGGCAAAAGGACATCGCAGATGACTGCAGTATTATTCAGGGAGGGGCACTGACGTAGTCTATTCTATAGTGCCAGTACAATTATACTGGCTGGCAACAGTTCTGGCTGAGAGAACCATTTTTGATCGAAAAGGTACAACATGAGTGCTACGTACGTCCCTAAAACCCCATCCTGTACACGTGTTTCCTCCGAATCGTGAAAATGACAGCATACCGAGGAATCCAGTATACTGGCTGCTGATTTCTACTGCATATATTGTACTGGCTTCGCCAGCCAGTACTCATACCCTGGTAGTTTACATGGTTGCTCGTGTGTAAACCAGATGCCAGGAATACTGGTGGACAGCCATACATGTACGACTGGTCCACCAGGTGTGTACGTACTTGTATGCTGTAGGGGTGTACTGGCTGGTCTATATACGTACGGTGTACGGATACATACTGGTTGTCTGGTAGATTGTGTACTGGTGCACCCTTACCGGGTACTGCTGCTGATATGGCTGGTACACTGGATTGGATTACCGGTAGAGCCGAATGCGATACCGACAGCACACAGATGCTGGCGTTGCGCCACGAACGTACAAGTGGGCGGTAATGCTGGCTCACTATTCATTGTATACACCTACCGACGTACGTGTATTTTGACACGTTCGTATGCTGCGGAAGACCAGGGCTCACTGCTGCGACGCTGGTCGGTACTGCTGCTGCCTTTCACCGACTAACTGCTGTACCAGTACGATACACATACTCGTGCAGAAGTGGAATATGTATGACCTGTTGGGACTGCACTCTTTTTTGGGACAACTCACTATTATTGCGGGGGTCCATAGTTAATGGGACCAAATTTTGTCAGTAAAAATGGGTAAATATATAGGTTTTTATTTATACCATAGGTCCTGTTAACTATGGACCCCCGTAATATTAACAGCGTTCTTACTCTGCAGTATGAATAGTTTTGACTCCAAAACGGGATTGCGGTTGTAAAAGGGTTCAAAAACAAACGTAGTATCTAATGCCCTAACAGTCTGATCGTAAATGTAGGGGAGGTTCTGGTGGCAACAAAATGTTGAAATGTACCTCGTATTTATGTTCAACCTGGTACGTCCTCTGTCGTTGACTACACCCCGTACTGCTGTAATTCCAGGTATTTTTTTCTCTCGCTCGTGACCAGCCGATTTGCCTGGTCTTATCTTGTGCTTTGGCGATATACCGGGAAGGGGTACGCACGCCTCTGAGGCATACACGTTCATGCATGCCATCTATACATGCGTTATTGCATACGGGCGTCCCCTGTGGCTTGGTAGGTGGATGGTCCTGGTGCCTACTACCTGGTAAAATCGATGACGCGGGTTCATTTTTCAATTTGTCACCGAGCCGAGCACATACATACTCGTGGGGACTTTTTGTTGCACTAAGATCTGTCAGCGCGAAGCTCGAGAGCATGATGAGTGAGCCGCGTTCGTTCGATGAAAATCGACCAGCATTGGGAATGAATGCTGAAGGAACCCTACGTGTGCGCGATAAAAATGAAGAGGGGGGCAGAGAAGAGGACGACATCTGTGACGGCTTGTCCAGAAGCTGCAAGGAAAGAGTGACTCTGAGAAAGAACGAATAAACACGTACGTACATGCATACAAGATTTTTTTTTCCCGGAACATTAAGGTTTTTCTCTTCCGGCGGCGGATCTTTTCCTCGTGGTCCCGGCCCCGGGGCACGCAGCTGACCCCCACTTGCTCTGGGCGTTCAAAGTCGCGCGAAACGGCAAAGCAATCGCGGGGTCACTTTCGCCCGATCATAGCCAATCAGGACCATGGAAACCCCCCGCATGTTGGTAGAAACATATATACATTTGGCGCTCTGCTGCTGTCTCACATTATCTGCTAAAGGCACAACAGCAGCCCTCAAACGTTGTGTAGTTGGACGTGTGCACGGTGCAACAGCAGCCGCGCTTCAACGTTTTCCCTTCTGTGACGGCCATGGACGATGCTTCTGCTGCTTTTGAGTGTGTGCGTGTGTGAGGCGTTTCCCTGTTTGAGGTGTGTCTGCTGTGCCATCCAAGTATCCCACCAAAGCAAGCAGTAATTCGAACTGCGCTCGGAGAGATTTCAGTTTCTTACGGTTTCGCTGTGCTGTCTGCTGCTGCTGCTGCTGCTGCTGCTGCTGCTGCTGCTGCTTCTTCATAAACGTCGTCCCATGCTCCGAGCCCTTTATACATTGCGGCAGCCATGGTGCAAGTGTGGCCGCACGCCAACGTATTCCCTTTGCGACAGGCACGAACGATGCTTCTGCGTATATGCTACAAGGATTCCCTGGGCTTGGTTGGTAGCCGGTCTATCTTTCACCCCTAAAATACCTCCAGCAGTAGGTAACATGTTCACATTTAACGTCCTTCACGTCACGGGTTCGAACCTCACTCGGGAACGTTTCTTTTATCTAGACCACATCTCCAGGTGTCTCCCTGCCTTGTTCTCCAGGTGGGTGATGAAACGAAGCGGGTAGGTCAGCGTACAGACGTATACGGTTCCGACGCCCCAAAGATCCGGCCGTTCGGAGGAGTTATAAGGATTACCCTGGGCAGGGTAATCGATCGACCTTTTACCCCTATAGCACACCAGTATACCTAGTAGGTATACCATCTTGATCGCAATCGAAACGAGAACCCAATTTGAGTGATTCCGACCCACACAAAACCATCCTCTGAATAATCAGTTCTTATACCCCGCGCAGTCCGAACATGAGCGGCACAACCGTGTAAACGTGTACACCAGCACCAAATCTCACATAGGTCATACGCATATATGTGTGATATAATATATATACTGTATATATTATATGCATACTATCGTAGGAACGCCAGTGTTCCAGCTTTTAGGCTTGCTGTTACGACACCCGGGGTTTCAAGCCAACCTTATCAGAGCCATCGAGGCCCATGGAAACCCCCAAGATGTAAAACACACAAAACTTGAGGGCTCTCCCGCTGTGTACATTAACCTGCTATATATACCACACCAGCTCTCCAACGCCGTCCACTTCGACGCATTCGCGGTACAAAAACAGCCGCGCCTCAAGCTTTCGCCTTTGTGGCAGCCATGGAGGACGGTGCTTATGATGTGTGTGAGTGTGCGTGTGTGAGGGTTCCGTGTGTTCATGTGTCCGCAGTCCAAGTGTCGTACCAGATACAGCAGTACTATTATTTACAGGGGACCATAGTAAATAGGACCAAGATTTTGGTAGCAAAAATAGATAAATATATAGGTTTTTGTTTGTACCGTAGGTCCTATTTACTATGGTCCCCCGTAATCAATGTAATAGTTGGAACCAGTAACATCCGGAGAAATTTCAGCTTCTTTTTTGTTGTGTGGTGCTGCGTGCTGCGTATTGTCGCTCAGCTCTAGCTGCGTGCCATTATCTTCTACAAGTATCACACCAGCCGCCAAACGCTGTGACCTTCGATGCACCCACGGTACAACAGCAGCCGCGTTTCCTTTTTTGTTGTCTCCTTCTGTGGCATCCGTTGACGGTGCTCCTGGTTTGTTTGTGTCGCCTGCTTGAGTGAGTGAGTGTGTGCTGTCCAAGCGTCCTAAAACACGCGTTGGTTGGAATTAGGAGCACAAAGGTGGGGAGACATTTCAGCCTTTTTTCTATTTTTGCTGTGTTTTCTGCCGCTGTGGCTGTACCGTATTTTTCGCTGCTTGTCCCTCCCTCGAAGCTCGTTGTAGGCAAAGGCAGCCATCATGGCACAAGGGTAGCGACACGTTGGGGTAGTTCCCTCTGCGAAAGGGACGAATCGCGCTTTTTTTTTGTGTGTGTATGCCATCCTGATCACAAATCTGTACGAGAACACAAGCTAGCTCAATGATTCCAACCCATATCATACGTACCATCCCCTGAAATTTCAAAATAACCCGCGCAGTCCCAACAGCAGCGGGACAACCGAGAACACAACAAGCGAAATATCGTACGTATCACCTATGGGTCACACACAAATCACATCGCAGGAACGCCGGTGTTTCCCCTTCTCAACTCGCGGCACCCCCGAGATTTCAATTTCAAGTGAACCACATCCGAACCCTGTACGATCGTACTGGCTGTTTCTCATTTTATCGTGTCATATGTTCAGGGTAAAGATGCCTCAGGTTGGAAGCTCGTCTGAAGGGAGTGGGTATGTCGTCTTTCGTGACAACGTCTACGATATCGATGTAGTACTGATCGAATCCCCCTCTATATCATTTTGCACGTACCCTCCCGAAAGCGCCGTTGAAACGCAACCAACCCTGCATGTACCCCAACCCTATAACCTTCCAGAGGGCGTTTGCGGTTTTTTTTTGGGGTTGGGTTTCTAGCATTCTGTTTCCTGTCTTTTATTATTCCACGGGGGTCCATAGTAAACAGGACCAAATATTGTTAGAAAAAGTAGGTAAATATATACCTGGTAGGTTTTTATGTGTGCCACAAGTCCTATTAACTATGGACCCCCGTAATAGCAACGCGACCACAACGAATAAATAGGATCGTTTTTGACCCTTTTTAGAACTGCAGTACCGTTTTGCGGACAAACCACTCAAATTTCAAGTAGTTTGTCCCCTAAACGGGACTGCGGTGCTATAAAAGTTGAAGGCCGTGGGGGAAAAAAAAAAAAGGGCCGATACGAAGTTTTGACCTTATTGTTCCTGGGTTGCGCTACTACTCTGCTGCGCACCTTCGGGGTCGCCTATCACGGAGGACCATAGTAAAATGGGACCTACGGTGCACACAAAAACCTATATATTCACCTATTTTTACTATCAAAATTTGGTCCCGTCAAATAGGGACCTACAGTGCACACAAAAACCTATATATTTACCTATTTTTACTAACAAAATTTGGTCCCATCGAATAGGAGCTACAGTGCACACAAAAACCTATATATTTACCTATTTTTACTAACAAAATTTGGTCCCATCAAATAGGAGCTACAGTGCACACAAAAACCTATATATTTACCTATTTTTACTAACAAAATTTGGTCCCATCAAATAGGAGCTACAGTGCACACAAAAACCTATATATTTACCTATTTTTACTGACAAAATTTGGTCCCATTTACGATGGTGCTCCGTGCTATTAGTAGTTGACTATTTTATTGATTGCACTCCCGTTTTTGGGACAAATTACTTAGAATTTGACTATTATATACGGGGGACCATAGTTAATAGGACCTACGGCACACACAAAAACCTATATATTTCATTTTTTTTGCTAAAAATATTTGGTCCTATTTACTATGGCCCCCCGTAGTGTTTGTCCCCAAGACGGCACCTCAGTCCTGAAAGGGTTAATTTATGGAACCACACAGGTCCTCATGTTTATTATTTTAATATGTTTGGGATATATCCCAACCGAATAGGATTGTCACGAAACTCCCTACTACGTATTCGATTTTGCCCGAATGGCACGCCATGGCCTAACGCGACCACTGCTGTGAGCAAGGCAGGCGTGTGTTGTCTGCAGGTCACGGCTACTTATTACTGGTATTTTACTGGGGTGGTAAGAATGTAACCGACTACGTATCGGGCTTTTGCCGCAAGGAGCGCTGAGTTCGCACTCGTGGTGCGGTCGTTCTTCGCCGCTCGTCTTTGTTTCTCGACAGCGGTGGGAAGTGGGTAGGTAGCAGAAGGGTCGCCAGTAGTCCAACGTTTTGTTTTCGGAAGGCTATGGACTAGTAAGTCTTTCCGAAAACTCCTTGTTGTTCGGCCGTATTATCAACAGCAACCTACGTACATACCCGATCCGGAAAAAAAATCGAGCGCTCGAAAAACGGTCGCACTCCTCCTGTACGATTTCGGTGCCTGACTTGATTTATTTTTTTTTATCAATAAATACACCCAAGGCCGGGCCACAAGCGAAGACGCAGGGTTAGATATACAAAGACGGTCAGAGACGGTCAAAGACGGAGGGCTCCGTCGGTTACCACCAATCTGGTAGGCAGCAAAGAAATAACATACACAAGCAAGGCCGAGCTACAGGCGAATACGCGGGGTCAGATGCGAAGACGGAGAGCTCGGTCGAATACCCCACGGCTAGGCTCCAAGTAAATAGTCGCCGACACACCGGTATACCGTAAAGAGGTACAGATCGTTGAGTGCTCACAGGGGTGCCGAGTATTATCGAGGTACATACGTGCGAAAAAAAAAAAAAAGTGTTTTGCATGTACGGGAGAAGTTGACCAATCAGATCAACACGGGCTGTTGTACCCGTATGTATAGTGCGTGCGTGCGTGCGTGCCACCTAGAGTCTTTACAAGCACAGCATGCCAGCACTGACCACTGGCTTAGGGTTCGGGTTAGGGTTCTGGTCGGAGGGTCGGCTTCAGGCGTCCAACACAAAACCCCTATAAAGATCCATCAAGGTCTGTCCACCCCTCTGCGTGCGTGCGTGCGTGCACCGCTCGATCTTTCCCGAAGGCGTACGTATGTAGGTTGCCAGTGTACTACGCCGGCCGAACAGCAGCAGTGTGCTTTCGGTGTGATATGGGGTCGAGCGAGAGAGAGAGAAGGAGAGTCTTTCGGTGTGATATCGGGTCGAGCGAGAGAGAGGGAGAGTCTTTCAAGAATAGAATGTTTTGAGTTTTTGTCTACGTACCCTTCTTCTCACGAAAACAATCGCTCGCACCTTCTGGGCGAGGTCGGCGCTGTTTTCAGGGTGCGTGCGTACGTACGTACGTACTGCTGTAGCAACTAACAGCCGTTGCGTGAGATAGTACGAAAACAGGCACGTACAGACGCCAACCGCAACCCTAAAATCCCCACGTACGCACTAGCACGTACTATTAATACTACTGCTGTATGGACATGTCATGCATGTAGAAACACGAAGCATGTACATAATCATGTACTGGCGTATGTATGTATGTTGTGTCGGCCGCACCTAGTGCGAAGGCATGGTATAGCGTAGGCTATTGATGCGTTACGGTGTGTTATCTCTGTGTCGTAGTCTGTGACCACAGAGCTCGTATCTTTCTAAGGTGGAAGAATCGGCACGGACACTGCACTGGGCTTGCTGGATGTCGACGAGTAGAAGAACGGTTTAATGTGAAGAACACACACACACATACGACGACGTATGTACGTAATTACGCCACGCTTCGCTTTTAAAAGCAACAGGTGGTGGCTTAGCATACGGTATAGAATGGTAGGAAATGCGAACCGTTAATCCTTAGCCCCTATCCCTGATCTCGTACGAGTATTTATCATTCGAGTACAGACTGTTGTAGTAGTACCGGACATCTACGCAAGAAGAAGCGGGAAAGCTTGTCGAGGCTGGATTTTTCTTTTTGAGAACGGTTACGTTCTACACTAAAGTCAACGTTAGTGTATTTGCCTTTCCGGCTGTAAGATGTCCCTGTGAATCTCAAGCCTGCCTTTTTTGTTGCTTACAGCAGTGGGATACCCATTTTGAGAACATCCTGTTTGAGCCCAATAGTGTCGATACGACCAGGTCAATCGGTTTTGTCACGGGAAAAACTAGCTGAAATTAGTATGGAGTCACTGTTTCAGTAGTGAAGGATAAGAGACCAAAACGGAGATAAGTTCACGTGCTCGTACATTGAATTTTGTGAGGGGGCGGTCTTTCATCGGGCACACCACTGCATCGCTCAGTAGGTGTCCGTTACCACTGCTGCTGTAGTCTTTATCATGTTATCGTATAATGTACGGGGGTACCAGATACAGCAGTATAGTATATACCAGGTATACACCAGCTATATATATTACCCTCTGAAGTTGATAAAATAAACTTGGACATTTACACATCATGGCCTAGCCCAGGTGTGTGTGTAGGTGTGTGTTCTCTTTATCAAGCCGTTCTTCCACTCGCCAACATCCAGCACACACCCAGCAGTGTCCAGCAGTGTCCATGCCAGTTCTTCACCCTAAACGGGTACCATAGTAAATAGGACCACATATTGTTAGTAGAAATAGGTAAATACATATGTTTTTGTACATACCATAGGTCCTATTAACTATGGACCCCCGTAATACGACACGGAGAAGACGAATCGCAACGCAGCAAGCACTAGCGAGTCGATTGGACAACGCAAGGCCATGCGCATCGTGGTAGGCCTCACGCATTCATATTCACATGATAACCTGGAAAAGTAACGCATGATGGCGATACCAACCGGAAAAACCCTAACCTAACCTGGAACGAGTACGAGTACGTACCTAGTTTGTCGTATCATGTGTAGTTTCGTACGAGCATTCGTTGTGGTAATATCGTACTCGTGTACCTGGTGTGTACACGATGATAACTGTTGTCAAGTTGGGAAGGTGAGCACACAGGCAGTAACACATCATTACCTGGCTTGGCCGGCCTTTCACCAATACTCCGGTGGGGCAGGTAGTAGTAGTGCGCGAGCTTTTTCCAGATTGAGGGTATTGGGAAATCCCGATCGACACACCGCAGCAGTACAGTAGGGTAGCTAATGCGGGGGGCCGTAGTAAATAGGACCAAATATTGTCGGTAAAGATATGGAAATATATGGGTGTTTGTGTGCACCGTAGGTCCTATTTACTATGGTCCCCCGTAGTAATATGAAACAGGGAAGCTGGTCCAGGCTTCGTTTCTTGTTTGAGAACTGGTGCGTTCTACATTGACTTCAGCATTACGGCCCCCGTGTTTTGATCCCCTCTGTGTGAGTCTCAGAGTTCGTTTCTTATTACCGAGGACCATAGTAAATAGAACCAAATATTGTTAGTAAAAGTAGGCAAATATAAGGGTTTTTGTGTGCACCGTAGGTCCTATTTACTGTGATCCCCCGTAGTACGAGGCGTCTTGTTCTATACCGAAAGGTCTCTCGCGAGCTCCAGGCGCAGGTATTTTTTTGGGCTCTGACGGCTACTGCTGCGTAGGTACATGTTGGATGGCAAAGGAGTAAGCCAACGAACTATTACGGGGGTCCATAGTTAACAGGACCTATGGTGTACATAAAAACTATATATATTTAACTTTTTTTGCTAACAATATTTGGTCCTATTTACTATGGTCCCCCGTAATAGCTCACACAGGCGTGGTTGCATCAATATTTCCCACTCTTCAGGTCTCAAACGCGCCAAGTCCGATATAAAAAAAAAAAAGCGGAGCTGCGCAAATATCCTGAAGCAACCAACCATCTTACCCACCAGGTAGCCAACTAGTCGCTAGTCGCCGATTCACAAGGTCAGCTGACGCGAGCACATATACGAGATTGGGAGTTCAGGAAAAAGTGGATCGACATTTGAGCGATAAAATAAACAGGAAAATACAAGCGCTATAGCGTAACCCTGAACCCGTACGAGAGCATGCTTGTACGTATGTATATATTTACGTACAAGCATGCACTCGTACGGGTGTGGGCCACCTACATTTTCGGGGGGTATCGAAAGCGTTGGGGACATGCTCATCATCACGCGTTTCCCTACAAACTTTTGATAGCACGAGAGGCTCGGCAATGATGTGTTTTGTCGGTTTTCGTTTTGGTCCGCGAAAACGCGAGTCGCGAGTTGCATCATGTCCTGCTGTGAACACCGCTGTCACACAGGCGAGAGCACGAAAGCACCGTGGCTGTCACAAAAAGTCGACGTCTTCGAGTCGGCTGGCCGTGAGCTGGCTTGGCCAGCGGACTCTACGGACTAAATTCTACCAGTAGGTACAGCGGTGGTTGGGTAAGGGCACTCTGCCGGCCAGATATCACGGGGGGGGCGACATACCAACAGTAACCAGGACCCATCGTATACACAAAAACCTATACCTGGTGTATTACAGCAGTAGTTTTACTGAGCGTATTCAGCCCTGATCACTACGTTCCCCGATATTTCTTGTACTTGATTAGTCTCGGCATCCTGCGGATTCGCCGCTCTTATCCTCCGGTCAAGCAAATCTGTCAGAAATCGGACCGCAGCTTTTGATACCAGCCAGGTGTGTATTTTAGGTTTTTACTCAATTGAGTATATTGCAACCCGCCAGCACCCGCTGGCACCCGCGACGGTGCCGCGCTCGCCCGCGGAACCGCGCTCGGAGTACACGCACGCACACGAAACCAAAGAAGAAAAAAGGAAAGAAGGGCTGAAAGTGCGAAGAGAAATGGAGAAAACAAAGACCCGCTGGAAAGGTCCGGCAAGTAATAAAAAGAGGCGATTCCCAAGTGGGAGCTCTGAGAGGCCAGGGATGTGCCAACCGAGCACGCTCAGAGATCGAGATACTAAGTGAGTAGTTCTATACGTGTATTATTATTTTTTTTCCAGGCGGTGATTTTTGCCCCGGCTTGGGCTGTAAAGGCGGCCACCACCCCACCCCGACCAGGAAGTGTTATCCCTTACCGCAAAGTCAAGCCTAACCAGAATCCTGCTTAGATGGTGTGCCCCGCGGGGTCGTCGAGCTTGGAAAGCACGATCAGGTCGGGTCAGCACACTCACGCGCCCCGAGGTTCGTAGCAGCGGCTTGTCCTGCTGTTGCAACCGGAGTGACGAGCAGCGCGCGTGGCGTTCATAAAAATTGAAGAAGAAAAACAGCTGTGAGATGGAGGGTTCGGTCGAAGCTCGTCTTTGCAGGCTGAGTGTGACGCTATCGCGAGGGGCCATAGTAAATAGGACCAAGTATTGTTGGTAAAAATAGGTAAACGTATATAGGTTTGTGTGTGTACCGTAGGTCCTATTTACTACGGTCCCCCGTAACAGTCATGCTTCGATCGCGCGTACTACGTGCGAAGTAGAGTGTATACGAGGAAGACAAAATTTGCTTGAGAAGCTGCAGAGTTTAAGGAGTCGGTGTGTGTCTTGTGTTTTTGGAAAATAATATTGAAAAAAGCAAGTGGCGAGGTTGCACGTATCTTGTCACGAGTACGTTAGGCAGTTTTTTTTTTCCGGCGTATATATGCGTGGGAGCGTGGTGAGCTTAAGCCTTTGGAGCGTGTGTGTATGTGTTCTTCACACTGACGTTCTTTCTACCCGTCGACATCCAGCACAACCAGTGCCCGTGCCGATTTCTTTGATCCTAGAAGAGATACGAGTCCTGTGGTCACAAAGCTACGCCACAGAGATACTACGTTGCCACGTATGCAGGAAGCACGGTGGGCGATGCCGTACTACCGCCCCGCCTTGGGGGGCAAAGTACTTAACACTACAGTAGTAGAACCGGAGCGGTTTGTCCCCAAAGCGGAGGACCGCTTGGGACTCGAGAGGGGAGAGAAACCACGATCGAAAGTGTCGATTACCGCAACGGCCAGTACGTACGTGTTCGGGGGATGGTACCGATCGGCGCCCCGAGGAGTTACAGCGCAAGGAGGCGTACGGTACGGCATGGGTGCGTCCTGACCATGCCCATACTGCTGGGCGCTCAACCTGCTCGTTGACGGTTCAAACCACGAAAGTTGTCGTTGACTCGGTTGATATTTCGCTGGTCCTAAAGTCTTGGGCGATGCGCCGGACGATGAAAATACGATGATGAAACGAGTTGCGGGCACAAACTTGGCCTGCGTGGGCAATACTTCGCGCGAGATACTGGTATTACGGAGAACCGTAGTAAATAGGACCTACGGTACGCACAAAAATCTGTATTTTTCCCTGTTTTTACTAACAATGTTTGGTCCTATTTACTATGGTCCCCCGTAATAGCTTGGGAGGAACCGAACCCCCCCCCCTCCCCATGCTTGTTTTTTTTGCAGCAGTGCTGTGCGTCGCTTTATGCTTGCCACAGCAACATACGAAACTAGGGAGGGGGGGTGTACTCGATAGGAGAGATGCACTCGATCTTATGCATGGCCGTAGTCGTATGATGAAACCGTAGACTACGCTTCCCTACATTATGCCGGGACGGAGCATGTCGGGTTTTCACCGACCAGGCAGACTTCGCTTGCACTAAGCGCGAAGCGCCGTGAGGTGTGCGACGAGTCGCATGAAGGGTGAGCTGCATCCTGCTAAGAACCGCTTGTCAGGCGGACTTGCGTATGGATGACAGCTTCAATGAGTTAGTTTCATTTCCGATGTAGCTAAACTATTGAGGGGGGAGGGGGGAAACGTCACAAACGAAAAGTCCTCCGATGTTTTCTCTCGCTTCGAGTCAGCCAGCTGCTGCCACAACCCGCTAAAAAATAAGACCATGCTTGTTGTGGGGTGTGTGGGAGCGTCGGGTTAGGACAATGAGGGTGATTCGTCAGGCAACCAGATGTTCTTCGCGAGATTTAG
The DNA here is from genome assembly GCA_031763025.1 of Macrocystis pyrifera. Taxonomy (NCBI): domain Eukaryota; class Phaeophyceae; order Laminariales; family Laminariaceae; genus Macrocystis; species Macrocystis pyrifera. Next base: position 9,549,180 of record JASSKH010000020.1, on the reverse strand, counting down.
CACACGGGTTACATAATATCACGTCGGTGGTAAAAGAGGACACACGGGTCGTGAGATAACAGACGCGGGTGTCACAATAACACACGGGTGATAAGATAACACACGGGTGATAAGATAACACACGGGTGATGCGATAACACACGGGTCATAAGATAACACACGGGTGATAGGATAACACGCGGGTCATACGATAACACACGGGTCATAAGATAACACACGGGTGATACGAAACACACGGGTCATAAGATAACACACGGGTGATACAATACCACACGGGTGATATTCATTGGATAGCACACGAGTGATGTTCATTGGATAGCGCACGAGTGATACGATAACACACGGGTGATAGGATAACACGCGGGTCATACGATAACACACGGGTCATACGATAACACACGGGTCATAAGATAACACACGGGTCATAAGATAGCACACGGGTGATACGAAACACACGGGTCATAAGATAACACACGGGTGATATTCATTGGATAGCACACGAGTGATGTTCATTGGATAGCACACGAGTGATTCGATAACACACGGGTGATAGGATAACATGCGGGTGGTAAGATAGCACACCGGTGATATTCATTGGATAGCACACTGGTGATAGGATAGCATCAGAGTGATACGATAACGCACGGGCGATAAGATAACACACGGATGATGAAATATCGGAATACAAGGGTGATGAAATGATAGCACACGGGTGACGATAACACACGGGTGGTACGATAGCACTCCCCCTTGGACGAACTCCACGCCTGATTTTCTCGACAAATGGAGAGAGAAAGCAAGAAAAGCCAACCGATGCAACCAGAAATCTCGCGTATATACCCCCGCACAGATGGGTGGCGAACTGGTTTGTCAATCCCTCTCTTTTACCTTGTCGCCCCCTCTTTTCTATTGCGAATCCCCCTTTCCCTTGTGTCCCATTTTCTTCTGTTTCGAAACCCCCTTGTCCCGCTTGCCGCTAGCAGCAGCAGCAGCAGCAGAATCGCGAGTTGCGGTTTTTTTCCCCCGATTGTTCTCGGTGCTATGGTTTCCTTGCAGCGTTAGAATCGCATATTAACGGTCTTGTTAACACTATTTTCCCTTCATAATAACAAGTAGACGCCCCCCCCCCCCCCCCCCCCCCCCCCCCCCCCCCCGTCTTTTCCCCTCTTGTGTTGGAAACCCCCGCAAAAAAATTTCCTTGCAGAAGCAGCAGAATGGCAAGATGACGGTATTTCTTCCCCCCCCTTTCTTGTCCCCTCTTTTATTTGATTTTCCTCCTTTGCCTTGAAATTCTCTTTTTTTTTTTCTGGCAGCAGAAGCAGCAGCAGAATCGGAAGTTGACGGTTCCCACCGCCCCCCCGTCTCGAAAAAGGCTGCGTGCTCAATATCCAAATGACTTAAGGCAAGCCACAAAAATGAGCACCCCCCCCCCCTATTTTCCCCTCCGCTGTTTCGAAACCCCTCTTTTTCCTGGTAGCAGCAGCAGCAGCACCAACAGCAGCGGCAGCATTGAGTGATACGATGGCCGCCTCTCCGAAGAGATCGGTGGTGAAATCAGGGGTGACGGGATCAGCGGCGAAATCGCTGGAAAAAGCCGCGGTCAACGGAAACGGGGGCAAGAAGATGGCTTCCAGCGCTATCGCCGCAGTCGTCGACGGTGGGAGGGTTACATGTCCATGAGGTGCGGGGGGAAGATGTTTCGTGTTTCGTGTTGGTCCCATGATTTTTTTTTTTTTTTCTTTTTTTTTTTTCCCCAATTTTTTTTTTTCATTTTTTTTTTCTGTGAATGTGTATTCGCCTGGTACATTTTTTTATGGTGTGGGCGTGTTTGTGTTCATCCATATGTGTTTCGTTCGTTTTTTTTGTAATATATATTTTTGGTCCTTGTGTGAATGTGTGTTCATACCTTTTTTCATGGTGTTGGTTGTTGTTTTGTTTGTTAATGGTGTGTCCAGGATTAAGTTTTGTGTCCACGATTTTCACGTGTGTGTAGTGGTATGTGTCAATGAAAAGCCCGAGGCTGGCGGTAATGGTAGCGGTAACAATGGCGGTAATAATGACGGTATTGGTAGCGGTAACGATAGCGAGAGCGGTGACCGTTCTGGCGGCGGTGACGGTAAAACAGGGGCGAAAGATTTTTAACCGCTGCTTTCGGCACCGCTGTAGCTGTAGCGGTCGACGGAGGGAGGGAAGGACTCCATGTCCATGGACGTGGGAATATGTGTGTCCATGATTTTGTTTGTTTTTTTGTTTTGTGTATCCACGATTAGTTGTTGTTTTGTGTGTCCTCGATTCTTTTGTTTTCACACGAGATTTTTGTTTGTGTAGTTGTCAATGAAAAAGCTCGAGGCTCACGGTAACGGTAATGGTAATTGGAGCGGTAATGCTAGCGGTAACGATAGCGGTGTTGGTAACGGGGACAAGAAGACCGTTTCCGAGGGGCTCTGTCGCTGTAGCCGTAGATTGAGGGAATGGTAGCGTGGGATGGACGTGAGGCATTTGCGTCCTCATGCCTTCGTGTATGTTGGCACTTCTTTGTTCACCCAGGAATATGTATTTTGGTAGTCGTTTGTTCATGCATATGAATATACGTTTCGTTTCGCATTGTTTTTGTTTTATTTTTGTGTCGATGTAGGTCAGAGATATGTGGTTTGTTTGTGTTAGATGTGGGTTGAATGTGTTCCATGTTTTTTTTATCGTTTGTCCCCAAGTAGTGTGTGTCCATAAGCTTACGTGTGTTTTTCTGTGTGTTGCATGTGTCAATGGAAAAATGGCCTTGGCCAACGGCAGCGAGAGAGGGAGCGGTAACGATATCAGTAGCAATAGGTATTGTGGGTGCGGAAGCGGTAACGACATCAGTAACGGTAGCGATAGCGGGAGTGGGAGCGGGAGCGGTAACGGCAGCGGTAACGGGAGCGGTAGCGGTAACAGTAGGTAACGGGTGCGGTAACGGGAGCGGTAACAGTAGGTAACGGTGCGGTAGCGGTAACGGTATCAGTAGCAATAGGTATTTATGGGTGCGGAAGCGGTAACGATATCAGTAACAGTAGCGATAGCGGGAGTGGGAGCGGGAGCGGTAGCGGTAACAGTATCATTTAGCGGTAGGTAACGGATGCGGCAGCGGCAACGGTATCGGCAACAGTAGGTAACGGTATCAGCAAGAGTAGCGCGAGCGGTAACGGTATCAGTAACATTAGCGATAACGGCAATGGGAGCGGTAGCGATAACACGATAACGGTAACTGGAGCCGTAGAGGTAACGGTATTGGGAGCGGTAACTGGAGAGGTAACGGCAGCGGTATCGGTAATCGTAACTGGAGAGGTAACGGGGGCAAGACGACCGCTTCCAGCGCCGCTGTCGCTGAGACCGTAGATGCAGGGAAGGGTTGCATGTATGTCATGGAGGTGTGCGCGTGTTCCCCCCCATGATTTCTGTTTCGGGTTGGTTGTGTTTTGGAGTGTGAGTTCCTCGTCGTGTGTTTAGTTTTTTTTTTTTTGTTTTGCGTTTTTGCTTTTGTGTCCTCGTGTGATCAGGCGTGTGGTTGTTTGTGCGTTGTATCATTTTGTTTGTGTAGTCGTCGTGCGGCGATTGGCTCCGTGTGTGTAGATGTGTGTGTGTGATCATTTTGTTTTTTTTTGTTTGGCGCTCTTTTTCCCACAGGTCAGCCCGATCATCCCATTCCGCTTCGTTTGAGCCTCTCAGTTATTTCTGCGTCTGCGTTGCACTCTTTGTACGGGTCAAGCTTACGGTATCTGTGCTGGCCATTGCTCGTGTCACATGTCTTGGGGATCCCAATTCATCCCCATTCTCCGTTCTTTAGGCCCACGTTTGGGTTTCCACATTTTTTATCGTATTTTTTTTTTACTCACCTGTCCATGGTTGTTGATTCTGTTTGTGCTTTTCTTTTTCTTTTTTTTTTTTTCATTTTCGATGATAGGTCAAGCTTGTGGTGGCTGTGCTGGGCATCTACTCGTGTTACTTATCTTCGGGCATGCTTCAGGAGCAGATCTTCAGCTACCGATCCCCCGAGCCCGAAGAAGAGAAGTGAGATTCATTTTTGTTTTTGTACTTGGAAGCAGATTTTTTTATACGACGCACGTTTTGCTTTTCTAGATTAAATCTCCTAACACGAGGTGTTTTTTTTAGATCTCACCTTGAGCAGCATTTCGAACGAGGCGTGGTCGCAGGTTTTGTGTTTAGTTCCCTTCCTCCCCCACCCCCACCCCCCTCCCGGTACTTTGTTTCGCTTTTAACTCACGCTCTCGCGCACTTGGCTACGTGAGACAAAAAAGCACAAGCCGTACCGACACACAAAACATTGTAGACTGTGCCGGTCTTCTCCATTTTCGGAGTCCACAAATAACATGCTCCATCACCGCCGCAGCCTCCCGTCGCCCAATTAACATGCCACACCGCGGCCGCCGCCGCCGCCGCCGCCCCCGATCCGGCGCTTTTCGTATTATTCGGTGCCGGTTTGTTGTCGTCTTTCTGTTTTGTTTTTTTTTGTTGTCAAGAGGTCACTCCGCAATCGCAAACGGTACGGCACGGTGCGTTATATATATAACGGATGGAACATGCGACCCCCTCCCCCCCCCCCCCCCCCCCCCTCTTTTTCCAGCCCCACCTGGCTTGTGTGTTTGTTTGTTTGTTTGTTTGTTTGTTTGTTTGTTTGTTCGTTTTGTTTTGTTTTGTTTTGTTTTCATGTCTTCACGATAGCCGAACGGTGTATGTATTGCATGTTTTACCCCCTTTGCAGATTCACGGCGACGCTCTTCCTGCTGTGGGTGCAGTGCGTCGTCAACGTTATCTTCGCCTATCTCGCGATGCTTTTCTATGGAAGGTCTGGCGAGAAGGTAAATATATATATATATATGTAGGGCTAGGGATAGTGTTTATATATTATGTTCATTGCATGCCCCGGCGTCCCCGGTGGCTCGGTAGGTGGTCCGCGTGCCTATCAAGATCGATTTCGTGGGTTCGAGTCTCACCCGAGTGCATGCTCGTAGGGACTTTTTCTTCACAATAAAAAAAATGCTTAGCGGAAAGCGCGAGAGCGTGAGTTAGCAGCATTCGATGAAAATCGACGAGCAGTGGGAATGCTGAACCCTATCATGCGCGATGAAAAATGAAGGCATGTACCGGGGGGGGGGGGGCGAGAAGGGACGAACGACACCTGTGAGCACGGATTGTCCAGAAGCTCGCTGAGGGTAGCACCTCGTACGAGTTAGGCTGGAATGTGAAAAGGAAAGTTGAAGCGGTTAGCCAAAAAAAAAATGCTTCGGGTGTTTCCTTGATTGATATTTTTTTTTCCCCCCGTCATGCGTTGTTCTTGGACTGATCATTTTTTTTTTGCTCAACTTAAACCCTTTAGTACCGCAGTCCCGATTTGGGGACAAACCATTCTAATTCCAAGTGATTTGTCCCCAAAACGGGACTGCGGTACTAAAAGAGTTAACATCCTTTATTTCGATCTGGCGTTTGTGGTGGCTGATCGTTTTTTTCTTGGGTGTTTGCGTTGTCCTTTTTCTTCTTCTTTTTACGTTTTTTTTGGTCTCCAGCGAACACGAACAGAAGTGTAACCCATGTATCGACAACGAACCGAGATATGTACCAGGCATGCATGTGTCATATATATGTATACCAGGCGTCCCCGGTGGCTTGGTAGGTGGTCCGCGAGCCTATCAAGATCAATTTCGTGGGTTCAAGTCTCACCGAGTGCATGCTCATAGGGACTTTTTCTTGCGTAAAAAATTGATAAGCGGAAAGCGCGAAAGCGTGAGTTGGCTACATTCGATGAAAATCGACGAGCAGTGGGAATGCTGAACCCTGTTATGCGCGACAAAAAATAAAGGCACGTACCGGGGGGGGGAGAAGGGACGACACCTGTGACCACGGCTTGTCCAGAAGATCGTCGAGGGTAAAACCTCCCACGAGTGGGCTGGAAAGTAAAAAGTGATGGATAAAAAAAAAAAAAAAAAAAACAAAAAACAAATACCTGGTACAATTTTTTCAGGAAGTTCTGCTCCCGACCGAAAACTATGCGTGCGTCGTTAACATCGTCTTTTTCGGCAGCGAATAGCGAACAGGACGAAAAAATGCCATAGCTATCTTGACAACAGAGCCGTAAATATACGACCAACAAACGTTACGGACAGAGATCGTTTTTTTTTTTGCGGGATGTCAGGCTTACAGCAGACACGTGCGTTTTTTTTTCTATGCGAGTACCTACCGGTCCACGCTGTTACATTGGAAAAGTAGTCCGGGCGAGCAATGAGGTGTCCCCTCGGTGGCTGCTTGTGCCAGTCTGTAGGCTCGAACGTGTCCCTACTTTTCGGACTGTGGTGGACGCCCCCTTGTGACGCCCGACGTGGCTCACGTCTCTACCTTTGTTGATCTTTTTAGGAGTGCCGTCCCGTTTCGGCGACAAGCCAGTCTAATTATAAGTAGTTTATACCCAAAACGCGACCGCGCTACTTGAGGGGTAAATTATTACAATGCCACCACCGGTAGAACGGTTTTAGAGGCATGGGGGAACGTCAAACGTGGTTGATTTTTTTTTTGTTGTTGTCGATGTTTTTTTGTTTGTTTATTCACCCCTGTCGTTATATTCGCGGTTCTTTCTGTTACTCCTTCCCTGATCGTAAGTTGTCAATGATCAAATGACTAAGGCGAGCAACAAATGAGAACCCCCCCCCCCCCCCCCCCCCCCCCCCCGTCATCCATGTGCAAGAAAGTCCGCCTCACAAGCGGTTCTTAGTAGGATGCAGCTCTCACCCTTCATGCGACTCGCCGGACACCTCACGTTTCGCTTCGCGCTTGGTGCAAGCAATGTCTGCCTGGTCGGTGAAAACCCGACATGCTCCGTCCCGGCATTGTAGGGATGCGCGGGTCTATGGTCATACGACTACGGCCATGCATGAGATCGAGTACATCTCTCCTATCGAGTACACCCCCCCCCCCCGTCCTCCTTTTTTCTGCGTGGTCGATGGTCAACTGACTAAGGCGAGCAACAAAATGAGTACCCCCCCCCCCCCCCCCCCCAGTCCTCCGTTTTCTCTGCAGTACGCGCGTTGCTTTTTTGTCGCTTGAAGTGCAAATCACGCTCTTCCCTCATGGAGTCGCGTTTGCTATCTCTGGGAGTCTGCCTTTGCAGTCCTGATAGATCACGAGGGCCCCCCACTCTGCAGTCCTGCGTCTACGGCTCATTCTTATCGGAGAGCTTTTTTTCCAGAATCTCCAGAGCTTAGAAATAATTGGAGACATACATCAAAAGATGCGGAGGCGTTCCGTCACTATTCGTGGAAATTCTCCAGAAGCCAAAAAAAATCATGTTTGTTGAATTTCTCACGTATTTGGGAAAAAAAAAATAATCAGGAAAATCTGGAAGCTTGAAAAAAAGAACAAATGCGCCAAAAAGATCATGGAAATTATGGAAACAATCTCTCCGATAAGAATGACCCTAAAAACCATCGGCTTTCCACTCCGCAGTTCTGCGTCCACCGCACTCCCACTTTTTCGAGGCGACATAGAGTAATATTTCGAACCCAACGCGGTTCTTAATAATATAGTAGGGCTTTATATAGTAGGGCTGGACACTGGCGGAATACGTGCTGGCAGTAGTATTTACGGGGGTCCATAGTAAATAGGACCTGCGGTGCACACAAAAACCTGTGTATTTACCTATTTTTACTATGAACGTTTGGTCCTATTTACTATGGTCCCCCGTGAATGGTCTGCTGGCGGTATGGTAGTAATCTACTGGTTGGCCTGGGCAGTATATTCGTCAGCAGTTTCTATATTCCCTACGCCCAAGAAACGCGCCATATTATAGTAAGGAAGACCCGCCAATTTCGTTTCGAGAGGAGGCAGGAGAGACAAGTATACTGCGGCGATCCAGTATACTGCTTGATTTTGCCGACAGTATTATCGCTACTGGCTGAGTCAGCCAGTGCCCAGCCTTAAGGTACATCGTTTATAGCACGGAAAACCCACCAATTGCGTTTCGCGAGGAGACAGGAGAGGCAGTATTCGGTTGCAATACGGTATACTGGTGGATTTTGCCGCCAGTATAATCGGTAATGAGTGAGTCAGCCAGTGCCCAGCCTTAAGGTACATCGTGAGTGCTGATTACCATGGCTTCCGGCAAATGGCAGTAAGCCTAGAAGCAAGCGCACGTGGCTGCAGGCACGCAGGGTGGATACGCCAACCATCGCAGGCACAGCTTATTTGCAACGGAAGCTATGGGTTAAATTGACACACGCCGCGTTATCATAAGCGTATAAGTGTGGTGAGCTTTAAGCTGTATTTATTACGACATCCGCCGGAGGACGAATACTAAAAGAAAAACAGAAGGCACGGCGTAGGCTTTGAGCCGCGCGGCCTCTGCTTTGGAAACTGAGGCCGACCTGAAGCAAAGCCAAACAGAGCTGATCGATCGGTGTACATGAACTCCGTATACAACAAACCAACAGCACCCAGCTCGTTACACGAGTATATATATATATACATATAATATATATATATATGTATACGTACGAGTATGTATATTTTGCTGTTGTGTAAAAGCTGGAATCAGATATACCTCCGCCGACAATGTTGTCAAGAATCTGTCACGGGGGTCCATAGTTAATAGGACCAAATATTGTTGGTAAAAAAAGGTAAATATATAGGTTTTTATGTATACCATGGGTCCTATTAACTATGGACCTGCCTGCGTAAATAGCAGAAGGTACAGGCGGGGGAAAAAAAAAAAAAAAAAAAAAAACAGGAACCAGCGGAACCATATGTTCGGTTGAAAGCTGAGTTAAGGCAAAATATGCACACCGTATCCTACGGATTGTCGAATCCCGTTCGGTGATGGAGACCTCTCAGGGAAAGACAGCCAGCCCCCTACGAGTAGTCTGTATGATCTATTATAGCTCACGTCGCCAGGAGGGAGCCCTGTAAGCCGCAGGGCATGATTTTCCTGGGTTGGGTCTGGACTTAAACGGTGCTGTACATCACCTGAGAACGGCAGGTTAGGATATAGACCAGGGGCGTCCGCAAAAAAGGGAAAAAACGACACACCACACCCCCCCCCCCAGAGGTCGGAATGGAAAACCGTCGCAACCGTTGTGATCAATCACATGATGAAATAAGAAAATATGTTTTTTGTTGTTGCTTCATTTTTTTCATTTTTCTTCACTTGATTCTAGTAACCCCCCCCCCCCCCCCCCCCCCCCCCATCCTGTCTGGCGAAAAACATACCTGTGGCTGTTGATTATATATATTTTTTCCTATCGCCCTCGGATAGGCAGATGTTTTGTGATGGTGTTGCTTTGCGTACAATAGCGGTCCGACCTCTGAAATTATGGTATTTTTTTGCGTGCGATACGTGTCGATGCGAAGCGTGGGGGAGCGTACTCGACGGTGACAGGGGCCGTGGGAGGGGACGGAGGGCGAAATCACGCACCCCTCCACGATTTACTTTACCGTCTACCGTAACGCGCGTGTGATGAAGGATAGCAGGCCACCGTCGCACGGCTTTCCGCACCTCGAGGCTTTGCTCGACATTGGGAAGGGCGTGAACGCCCGGAGACACACGCGCTCGCACGTTGCGGCGTGCGCTCACGTGTGGGTGGATAGGGTGGTTGATGCGGCGAGGGGCGAGGCAGAGATGTCCATGCCCGTCCCCCCGCCCCAGCCCCCGCCCCCGCCCCCGCCTCCCGGCGAACAGTACAAACTCCTGTTCGCCCCGATACAATGAAGGGGGTGTAAGTGAGTGTCCTGCATGGGGCCGTGGAAAACACGCGGTACGCGCGATGGAGAGCGTCGCTGCTGTAGGATCACGCACACCTTTGCAAAAGACTGTTGCGGGGCATACAGTAGTAAACAGGACCAAATATTGTTAGTAAAAATAGGTAAACATATAGGTTTTTGTGTGTGCTGTAGGTCCTATTTACTACGGACCCCCGTGTAATGGTTTCGACGAATCCTCGTTCGATCTCACAGCTGATGTTGGAAAAAAAAAAACGAAAACAAATATCGTAGCTGATGTTGGAACCTTCCCCCCCCGCCAAAAAAAATAAATATATATATATACCAGGTATATATATATATATCGTACAAGTGCTTAGAAGCGGCGGCGAACACGCTCTAGAGGATGGTTCATCGAGAGGGCGGATCGGACGCAGGCAATCTTTCCGTCGGTAATCTTTCCGTCGTCGTCGCCGTCCTTTTTCGTCGCTGAAGGGTACAACAGAGCCGGCTTTTCTCTCTTGACTTTGCGTTATTCGCGGCCGGCGGCCTAAAAACGCGTTTTTGTTGAGGGTTTCGGAGGGAGGGGAGGGGGAAAATGACGATTCTACAGCCGCAAACGGCCAACTGCGTGCGTGGTGTGTGTGCTGTCTTCTTTTTTATAGCGGGGGGGGAGGGGGGGGGGGATACTGCTCGTAATTAGCTTCCGAGTGAGTTACCAACCATTTGCAAGGGGTCCCGTACGGCACGGCACACGGTTTTGTTTTGCGGCGTCTGCCCTTCCCGTGCTTTCTGGGCGCTGACGGTTTCTCGTAGACGCGTTTTGGAACACCAAAAAAAAAAAAAAAAAAAAAAAAAAAACGATCATGATCGGTTTTGGTCGCCATGACTGCTGTTTCTCGGGTTCCCCCTTTTAGTGTCGTCTCGGGGACCAACCACTGCTGTACTTTAGAATTTTACCGCTGTGTCCCCGAAGCGGAACTGCGTTTCTAAAAGGGGTTGACCGCGCAAGTCCCACGCTAGCCACATGCCGGAGGAGATGGCTCTCCCCCCACTCCGGGTGCTTGTGTCCCACGCACCTGCCACCTTTCCGGTGGTAGCAGCGGCCGGTTGTTGTGCCTTGCAGCGGCAGCGACAGGTTAAGAAATGACACACGCCACATGAAAGTTTTTTTTTTTTCGCCATTCCTCCCGGGCGATATACAATGGTTGCTGTTGTTGTTGTGGTTCTTGTTTTTTATTTTTCCTTTTTCGCGGACAGGCCGCCGGGTGAGGTGGAACGAAGACAAACTGTGATGTCATGGTTATACGCTTTTTAACTGCTGGCCGGGTCGATGGCAGTACCTCGCTAGGTAGTGACGTTTATCAGACCGCGTTTGGCGAGGGGGGGCGAGCCCGGTGCAGACATCTAACCCGCCACCAGCGCCGCTGCCCAACTTTGTGGCCCGTGCGTGAAGGGCTTGCGATTAGCTTATTTTCTCCCTATATGGCGCGTTCATGTCAACCATTATTACTAGAGTTTTCAACAGGTGTGGGGCTGGTTCTTATCGATGTTTTCCCTCCGACGTTCGTATTTATTTGAAAGAAAAAAACAGACTCGTTGACGAGAGCTACGCAAAAGAAGAGGTCGAAAATCGTTTTTTGTTTTTTTTTGTATATATGCGAATATTGTTGAGGAAAAGGCGCGCTTGCAAGAAAACGTTCGTACCTGTGTACGTACGTGAAAGCGACGGGAGAGAAAAAAATTGACCGGAGCATCTTGAGCTGTATGGCGGAGTAACGCGATGGACGAAGCTCAGCAGACACGCAGGCCATGTAGCCTAGACGGCTCGAGCACAAGGAGCAGAGAAAATACCCAGGGCATGCTGCGGATGCTTATAGTTAATGCCGTCCCGGTCACCTTCGCCGTCCATACAGCGGTGGACTGTGATATCACTCACTCACCCCCGGCCGATTTAAGCACTCCTGTTGGATTCGCCAGCCTATTGAATTCGCCTTTTTTTTTTGGCGAGGAAAAGTTTTGCTTCCGGTAGTGGGCATACATACCTATAACTTTTTGCAGGGGGGGGGGGGGGGTCGATTTTCAAAGATGCGGCTGAATTTTTCTCCGACTTTTTATTTTTTCCCCTGGAAATGTTTCTCCGAATCTCCTGCCTGCTAACTTTTTACCGGGTTTTCGTGTGCTTTTTGCAGTTGCCAAACCGGCTGCTCTCCACCGTTAGGTTTCGGTACATGGAGGCCGGTGTGTGCTCCGTCGAAGCGCTCAAATGTTTTTTTCTACTGCCGAATTTTCTTTTCGAGTTTTCCTCGATTTTCCCCCGATTTTTTCTCCGAAAATTCGGGGATTTGCTTCGAATCTTCTTCGTCTTTTTTTTTTTCCCCCCCCGATGTATCGTATTGGACGCTTCTGCAGTTGCCGAGCCGGCTATTCGCCATCGCCGGGTCTGGGTACATCGGGGCCATGGTGTGCTCCATCGAAGCCCTTAAGTACGTCAACTTCCCAACAAAGGAGCTCGGAAAGTCTTGCAAGGTGAATGGGGGAAGGAAAGGGAGGGGGGGGGGGGGGGGGGGGGGGGGGGGGGGGGGGGGGGGGGGGGGGGGGGGGGGGGGGGGGGGGGGGGGCGGAGTGGGGAGAGGGGGGGGGGACACTTGGAAGGGGTGGAAACGGTATGCGGGGTGGAGGGGAGCGGTGAGGAGACAGGGAGGAAGGTGGATGGGGGATGGGGGGAGGGCGTTTACGTCTTTTGTTGAATGGTCGGGACGGTGCGAGCAGCCCGCTGTTGTCAAGGGAGAAGAGCGTGTTAGTGCTTGCTGTAGAGGCAGGCGTAAGAAGCGAAACGAAGCGTACAGCGAGTGCAGCTGTCAGGGAGCAGCGACACTTTTCACCCCCCGGTTGCAGACAGCCGTTTGTTGCCTTGACGGTCGTGGCTCGACTTGGCGCCGTTTGTTGTCTTGACGGCCATGGCTCGACTTGGCGCCGTCTGCTGCCTTGACGGTCATGGCTCGACTTGGCACCGTTTGTTGTCTTGACGGTCATGGCTCGACTTGGCACCGTTTGTTGTCTTGACGGTCATGGCTCGACTTGGCGCCGTTTGTTGTCTTGACGGTCATGGCTCGACTTGGCGCCGTTTGTTGCCTTGACGGTCATGGCTCGACTTGATGCCGTTTGTTGCCTTGACGGTCATGGCTCGACTTGGCATCAATCTACCAGGTTCTAATGTGGAATAGTCGGCCCTGCACGTTTTTGTTGACAGCGCTGACGTTTTGCCTTGCGTGGCGTGTCTCCCTGGCATAGTATGGCGCACGATACGTAGGGGGATAGATCACTTTCTTTAGAGCGACTCCATTCCTGACTATCGGGGACCTGCTAAACTGAAGAACTGTTTAGTAGTATCGTCGGCTTCCCGTTGGTCACGTTCTCCAGTAAAATCGATCAGACTGCGACTGCTGCTGATGTTTGTTCGTTTTTTGTTGTTGTTGTTGTTGTTGTTGTTTTTTTGATTTGTTTTTTGTTTTTTGTTTTTTTCAAATTTTTTTGTTTTGTTTTTTGTTTTTTCAGATCGGTTGTGGTTCTTTACTTTCGTCGTGCTTCGGGGGTTGATGCCTTGGCTTTGCTCGCTTGCTCTTAGAAAGCGATTTTTCGCACCTGCTTGGCTGTGGTTGATGCCGGTGTGTGTGCTTCGCTGTGCTGTCTTACTGTCCTACCCCTGGTTGCTTGGTTTTGTCCAGGTCACAAGTACGTATCTTGCATGCCATGGGATTTCTCGTCTTGATTTTTTTGTTGTCGCTTTTTTTGTTTCATTCAGCGTTGATCGTCGGCTTTCGGGAGAGAGAGGTGTGGAGAAAAGCCGCTCACACGACCGACCCGACGAGGACCTCCAGAAAAGTGAATTCGAGCAGCTGCTGTACCACCTTTGCCGCGGGTATATACGCAGCAGTTAAATGCCTGGTACCACGCGTCTTGTGCGTTCGTTGTGCTGTGGCAGACAACCGTGTCGGGAGACGCGGGAGTTCTCGGGCCGTGGCCGGTCCGTCCGGACTCGATAGACTCACCGTAAAGTAAAGTAAAGTAAAGTAAAGTAAAGCACAGTGTGTAAAGGGCGCTGGGTGCACGACGGGGGTGCGATCGTTTGTTTTTTTTTTCGAGCGCTCGTTTTCCTCTCTCACCAAAGGCGCGCAATGGTCGCAGTAGGTAAAAGTCGCAAGGGGAGCCCGGCCAGACCTTTTGTCTCTTTTTGACTGAAAACACACGGTTTCGGTGTCGTCGGCAACCCTTTCCTGCTCCCGGAGTAACCGAGCGCCGGGAAAACGGTGACACCCGCTCTTGTGCCTGTGCCGACCCATCGCGCCCTGTCGGAGAAATGTTCGGTGTGGGCGGGGCTAGAGGGGTGGGCGACGGATGACGCCTGACACTGCACACGAACCGTCGACAGATAGTTGCAGGGGATCATAGTATTAATAGTAAACAGGCCCAAATATTGTTGGTAAAAATGGATAAATATATAGGTTTTTGTGTGTGCCGTAGGTCCTGTTAACTATGGACCCCCGTAATACTACTAGTCGATCCCTGAGTCATGGTCGGTAGCAGCGTATAGCGCGCTAGATAACACCCCCCCTGAGACGATTTTTTTAGGCCCGGTTTAGTCCTGAACCCCATGGGGGGGGGGGGGGGGGGTGGGGGGTGGGGGGGGGGGGGGGGGGGGGCACACGCAACGGAAATGATGGCTTTGGAAACATTTCGTGGAGAAGGTTGCATATATAGACGCATGATCGCTTGTCGTACTCAATACGCCCTTCCCTTTCTCGAGAAACCCCAGCTTTGAAAACCGTCCTAGGGGGTGTGCTATCTTTATCACCCAGTGTGATAGGGTGGATGATAGGATAGGTCTCTTGGGGCAGATATATCCCTGCTCTGTACCAGGTAAGTTTTTGTTGGCCCGGTGGGTGCCGGAGCCAGACCCCTCTACAATAGCCTGCATGACCTGCTGTACGTAGGACACGTTTCCTGTGTTCCATCTGTGCGCGCCTCGTATCGGCAGGTTGGGGTCTCTTAGTGTAGATGATCTATCTGTAGACGGATAGATCGTGGTCTGTCGAAATGCGTATGCTTTTGTTGTTGGTGAGGTATGCTGAACTGGTCACACCGTCAGCTTGTACCAGGTATGCGGAAGCACCTGCTGATAGTGAAGGTATTACCAAACTGGTTCTACGGGGAGGCGTGGTTAGAGCCCATCTTAACGGGGAACACTAAATTTCGTTCAATCAGATGCAAATTAAATTAAAAAAAAAAAAAAAAAAATCAGGTAAAATTGAAAGAACCGAAAGTCCTCTCGAAAAGATGGGCCCTTAATAGGACCTAATATTGTTAGTAAAAGTACGGAAATGTATAGGTGTTTTGTGTGTGTACCGTACGTCCTATTTACTATGGCCCCCCGTATTAGTTATCTACTGGGATTTGGGGGGTAACACGAAAGGCTCGCTGCAGCCACCACCAGACGTACACCCCCCCCCCCCCCCCCCCCTCCCCCCCCTATGTCAGTCGACGCTATCATCGATATGCAAGAAAGTACGCCTGAGATGCCGAAGTCCGCCTGACGAGCGGTCCTCGGTAGGATGTGACTCGCCGAACACCAACCAATCTGTTCCGTAACGGTGTTGTAGGGATGCGAGGGTCTATGGTCGTGCCACTACAACCATGCGTAATATTGAGCTCACCCCCCTCCCCTTCTCTCTCTCCCCCCCCCCTCCGCCTGCTTTCCCCCCCCCCCCCCCCCCCCCCCCCCCCCCCCCCCCCCCCCCCCCCCATATATTCCCCATTCCCCCTTCATTTTTTACCCGCTAACCAACCTGGAGCAGATGATCCCGGTGATGCTGTTCGGAGTGCTGTTCGCGAAAAAGAAGTACACCATCCAGGAGTACCTCTGCGTGGCAGCAATTACGCTTGGTATCGTCATATTCAACTTGTCTGGAGAGCACAAGCAGGTGCCTTAAATCCTCAAATACCTGCGGTACCTTTTTTTTTTTTTCCACGAGAAAATAACCACATGGTGTATATCATGGTATGCGACATGGGTGGGTTCAACCTTCGAAGCAGAGCACGATGAGGTATAGCAACAGTGTACCTTTTTTCAGTGGTATCTCTGTGTGGCCTTCGTTCCTCTCTGTACCCTTGTCGGGATAACAGAAGAAGGTACACCATCAGTACTTTTTTCATCTAGAGTACCTTTTTTGCGCTCACCACGCTCGGTATCCTTTCCGGAATATCACAAGAAGGTACAACGGCAGTACCTTTTTTACAGCACTGTACCCTGTGTGGCTCTCTACAGGCCCGATTTCCTTCTCTGAAGAACGCAAACAGGTATTACAGAATTACCTTTTTTATGTACGTAGTAGTACATCTGTGTGGCGCTCATTAGGCTCGATGTCCGTCTTGGAAGAACACAAGTAGGTGTAACATCCGTACCTTTTTTCAGTACTGAGCGACGCTCGTTCCTCATTGTATCCTCATCGGGAGAACACAAGCCGGTGAAACTGCACTGCCGTTTTACAGCGGTAGTACCTCTGTGCGATGGCTTACCTGGTATCGATTTTTTTTCATTATCCCATGCGAAGTTCATTTTATTGTAGTTTATTTTTTTATGGGGTTCGCTAGTTTTTCGGTATTTCAACTTCTGCTGTTGTTTTTATGTGTATATACCCCCCCCCCCCCCCCCCCCCCCCCCCCCCCCCCCCTTTTTTCTCTTTTTCTCTTTTTCTTTTTTTTTTTTTTTTTTTCAATTTTTCCGTAAATTTATTGCAGGTTTTGTAAAATTTTGCCGTTATTTTGTGCTTTTGCATGGATCATTTAGCTTTTCGTTGACGTAACTTCGCACTGCATTTTTCCTTCCGAATCATTTCCGCGTACCGCTGTGTATTGCTCTTCGTCCTCGTCGGACAGGGAAAGGAAAACAGCACGTACGGCTTGTGCCTACTTACGCTGAGCCTGGTACTCGACGGAGTCACGGGAAGCGCGCAGGTTCGTCTTTTTTTTTGTTTTCCTTTTGAAGCGTGTTCTTCCTCGGTAGTATTCATGTCATGTTAATCAGATGCACCTGGTACAAAACATGTCGAGGGAATTGTTTCTTGCACCGATTCATTGAATGCGCCACAACACATGCCCTCTTTGTGCGGTGTACTTGAGTTTTAGCTGCCCCGATGCTTTCTGTTTCGCGTTGTGTATAATCCGATCTTGAAATTCTGTCTCTTGTTTTTGCTTTCGACTTCGAGCATTGTTTGTTGCTCTTATTTCTCGGGGGGGGGGGGGGGGGGGGTTCGGGTATAGTACAGCCGCCGCCTCAACCAAATTTTAGGGGGAAACGTCTCGCAATCAGGGCGTCCTCTAGTTGGCAGCGGGCAAGGGGGGTGACCCCTTCTGTATACTGCTACAGTATTCCGCTATAGTAGTTTACACGCCTCGGATATATCATCCGTTCTTGCTTGATGATATGGATCTTTCGGGGAGTATAGAGTCTTCGTGATCTGTGTGATCTGTATGATCTGTATGATCTGTATGATCTGTATGATCTGTATGATCTGTATAATCTGTTGATCTGTATGATCTGTTTGATCTGTATAATCTGTATGATCTGTATGATCTGTATAATCTGTTGATCTGTATGATCTGTATAATCTGTTGATCTGTATGATCTGTATGATCTGTATAATCTGTATGATCTGAATGATCTGTATAATCTGTTGATCTGTATGATCTGTATGATATGTATAATCTGTTGATCTGTATGATCTGTATAATCTGTTGATCTGTGTGATCTGTATGATCTGTATAATCTGTATGATCTGTACAATCTGTTGATCTGTATGATCTGTATGATATGTATAATCTGTTGACCTGTGTGATGGTATGATCTGTATGATTGCATTATCGGTATGATCTGCATGATCTGTATGATTTGTGTACTGTATCTATGATCTGTAATAAGGTATGATCTGTATGATCTGTGAAATCTGATGATCTGTATGATCTGTGATCTATATGATCTGTATGATTGTATGATTTATGTGGTTGCATGATCTGTATGATTTGTGTGATCTATGTCATCTGTATGATTGTATGATGGTATCATCTGTATGATATGTATATTCTGTCGATCTCCATGATTTGTGTACCTATATGACCTGTATGATTTGTGTGATCGTATGATCTAGCTCGTGTTACCGCGTGGGAGCCGTACATTCCGCACCATCTACGGTTAGGAGCAACAGCAGCGAAACAAATATCCAGGACCGCGAAAAATAGAACCTCCGTGTCTCCTCGCCCCAGCAAAGATCCTTCGAGTTCGGGGTCTCCGCGCTCGTCTGTGGCCTGAGACTCCGAGATGCGCTCACGGGAGAACACCCGACGGAGCCCGGCGAGCGCGACCCTCGAGGAAAGCGGTCGAAAAAGTAAGCACGAAGCCAGGAAAGCGAAGGGGTCTGGAATCCAGCCTAAGTTCAAGACGGAATCGGAAGCGAATGCTTCGCTCTCAGGCGTCGCGAATCATTGTATATATATCTATATATATTCCCCCCCCCATATTATATACCTGGTATATATATATATAGGTTGGGTTGGCGTCGGTTGGCGACGACGCTGTAAAACATGCCTCTCACTGCGTGAGCCGGACAGCCAGGGTGCCGTTTTTTTTGTTTTGGCGGTTACCACGGCTGGCGGTCGAGTTGATCATTTTTGTGCGGAGAGAACCTTCACTCCACACAAGGGGGATGATCGTATCGCGTAGTGTGTGTATGGTGAGCTACCCACGAGGGCAGCTACATAGTAAACGCGTTGCTGTCTCTGGAAGTGGCCACACCAGAAATTAAATCAATTCATTGATGCTGTCATCCATGTGCAAGAAAGTCCGCCTCTAAAGCGGTTCGTAGTAGGATGCAGCTCACCCTTCATGCAATTCGCCCGACACCTCACTGCGCTTCGCGTTTGTTGCAGGCAGTGTCTGCCTGGTCGGTGAAAACCCGATGTGCTCCGTCCCGGCATTTTAGGGATGCGAGGGTCTATGGTCATACGACTACGGCCATGCATGATAATGAGTACCCCCCCTCCCCCCCCCCCATCGACGTCTTTTTCTCGTATTTCAGGAACGCCTCAAGGGCGCATGCGAACCCACGGTGCACGAGATGGTTGATATTTTGTATGACCACCCCCCCCCCCCCCCCCCCCCCCCCCCCACACTCACCGCTTCCGTTCTCGTATTTTAAAACATTAAGGCCGTGTGCTGCAGACCCATGGTGCACTATATATAGTATCGGGGTATGTTTTCCATGACCACCCCCCCCTGCCTGGCCTACTTTCCCTTTTTTGTCGCATTCCAGGAACGCCTGAAGGCCGCGTGCAAACCCACTGTACACGAGATGATGTTCTTCATGAACGCGTGGGCGCTGTTGCTGGTGTCGGTAGCCGCCCACTTATCTGGACAGGGAGTGGAAGGCTTTTATTTCTGCGTCAACAACCCCACCGTCATGGCGAGTGCGCTAACGCCTCTTTTTCAAATAGTACCGACACGTTACCTGTATGCTGCCAACACACGAGTGGTAGAGACCACCGGTACGTATGCCGGTAAAATACTGGTAAACCCGAGTATACCGGTATAGCGAACAAGCCAGTGGGAGGAATACTGGCATAGTACCGGTCCACTGGCGGTATACTGTCATGTTGTACCGGTATATAGTAAACCTCTCTGACCCGGAACAGAATTTGACGCTTTTAAATTCTATGTTGATGGATGAATGGTCCTTGTAAGCGAGTGGTATACACCAGCACGCAAGTACAAACTTCCCGCCGCCATAGCGTGGTAGATGGCGGGTAGATGGCACACGCCTTCTTCTCAGAATATATTCGGGTAACTCACGAAGCAGTGGCAGAAGAATACGGGCGTGGGTCGGCAAAAATACTAGTGAACCACGAGTATACCGGCACGGTAAAGTCACGTGCATCTTGTTTGCTGGTGCTGTTCCGTTTAAGAATTGAAATCGTGCTGGAAGTGTTTCCAGTTTAGTCCTGGAAACGTAGACCAGCGCTACATTTCTGCAGTATCTGGGGGTGGTGGGTAAGAAGACAAAAGCGACCTCTTTTGATAGAACGCTCCTTCCCAAAGCCCAAATGAACATAAACAAACGCAGATTTTAGTAGTGCGGTAGGATTTCTGGACGAAACTGTGAAAAGTTTTCTTTTTCTTTTTCTTTTTCCTTGTCCTTTTCATAGTTTATCTGGCTTCGGTACCCCCCCCCCCCCCCCCCCCCCCCGTTGTCTGGGCCTCGCACGTGAGTAGGAGGGGTGTCGGGAAGATTTTTTTTTTTTTTTTTCCCATACTCCCCCTCGAGTACCTGCCTCTGGTTTCTACGGTCGGCATGACGACCGCTCGTTACACGGGGCAGGGGGCGGACGGCTTCAATTTCTACCCCTCCGCTGGTCTGCTAACCCGTCTGTGCGAGGCACGGCACGCGCACGCCTCTTTTAGTGCGTTTTTTTATTTCTTACGCTCCCATATGTATTTTTTTGTCCCCTGTAGAAATGAAATATTTGGGTAGTCGCTCCGGTCATTTCATTTCCCCGCGGAGCGTCGCTCCCGCCTTCTAGTTGGCCGCCGCTTGCGAGCAGAAATTAGCGGCAGAACTTCATCTACCTCGCCATCAGCATGTTCAACACACTGTTGCTGATGGCAGTGTGCACAACCCACCACCACCGCCCAAGCCTGATTAGGTCGTTGATCGATTTCATTTTGAATCTGGGTTTGGTCAAGAACCCTTCCCCCCCTGCCCCCCCCCCCCCCCCCCCCCCCCCCCCCCCTGCCCACCCCTCATAGCGCCATCCTCGCCACCTCTCACAGGCCAAAATAGCTTCTACTTCACTTTCAGCAAAAATTCTAACGTTCTCTCGCATGTTTTGTTTTGTTTGGTTTGTTCCTCCCTTTTTTTTGGTTGACCCCTTCTGTTGTTTTCCGTTACGTGTTGTTTTCTTTCTTCGTTTTGATTACGTACTATTATTATGATTTTATATATTCTGTGTTTTTGTTCTTCCCCTTCTCCCCATGCAACTAACTTCCCCCCTGTCCCCGTTTTCCCCCCCCGCAGAACGCTGTCGTCGGCCTGTCATTGGCCGCCGCCTGCGGGCAGAACTTCATCTACTTCACGATCAACAACTTCAACCCCCTCGTGTGTACCACCATCACCACCACCCGAAAGTTCTTCACGATCGTGTTCTCCGTCTTCTTGTTCGGCCACAAGATCAACTTGGTGCAGTGGTGGTGAGTTGTATGCGCGTTTTGAGTGTTGTATGCGCGTTATATGTGTTAGTATGCGCGTTTTGGGTGTTGTATGCGCGTTTGTGTGTTGTATGCGCGTTGTATGTGTTGTATGCGCGTTTTGTGTACTGTATGCGCGTTGTATGTTTTGTATGCGCGTTTTGTGTGTTGTATGCGCGCATTGGATTTTTTTGTGTAATAGTCGGAGGCTGGGGTAGGGGGAGGGGGGAGGGGAGTATATTCATTGCCACCCATGGTGGTAGTCGTTTGGCCATTGACCCTCGAACCTCTACAATGCCGGGACGGAGCACGTCGGGTTTTCACATACAGCGGGCTGGCGTTGCTTGCGCCAAGCCCGAAGCGAAGCGTGAGGTGTTGGGCGAGTCGCATGCGCGGTGAGCAGCATCCTACTTTGAATCGCTTGTGAGGCGGCCTTGTATGGTAGGTACTATCCAAATTTGATGAATTGTTTTCTGGTATGGCCACTTCCAGAGACAGCAATGGGCAGCGGGGAGGGGGAGTGGAGTCGTTTGCGGATGTGTGTGTGTGTGTTTTTTTTGTGGGGGGGTTGCTAGTTTCTGCAGGGGGGAGGGGGGAGAAAGGTTTTAGGGTCAACACGTTAGCGAAATGTGTCTTTTGTCGTCATATCAGCAAGATGCAGTGGGGGCAGCTTGTGTTTGTACCGGGTATCGGGTTTGAAACGTGTGCCTGAATGTCGAAGCGAGGCGGTAGGGGGGTGGTTTGTTTTTTTATATCCGAAGTACGTAAGCGGGGGGGTGCGAAGGCGTTTCGGGTGTTGAGAGCATATCTTCAAATAAATGCCGTTCTAGACTCTCGCGCGTTTCCCCCCCCCTTGTTTTTTTTTTTTTGGCGGCTTGAAAATGGGGAGTGCCAACCCTCCCGTCTGTATTATTCATCGTCGAACGAACAAACCGCCGCCGCGGAGGGTGCGGATTTCCTTCGGCTCCAAGGCTCACGAAGTGGACGGCATTTTTGCTGCCACTCCCCACGCCCCGGCCCCTCCCCGCTTCTTCCCCCCCCCCCCCCCCCTCTCCCGACATCCCTCGTCCTCCCTTTTCCACCCCCCACGTCAACCCCCTTTTGCCTCCCTAATGCCCCCACGAGTATGTTCCGATTCAACCGGTATCGTGCGTACGTAGACTGCTGTAGGTTTGGGGCTTTGAAGGAATTGTTTTCGTGGGGGTCTGTTTTGTTTGGCATGGCCAGGACGATGCGTGTGATGAGATAACACCCCCCCTACCACACGTGCGAGATAAAATAACGCCTCTATCACAGGAAGAGGATAAGATTAGCGAGGAAGTTCCTATGTAATATATGAAAACAACGTAGTGAGCGCCCAATGGTTGGAGGTGTCTCTAATAGGAGTAGGAACGGTGCTCCGTCTCGAAAGGGATGCGTGATCAATGGTCAAATGACTTAAGGCAAGCAACAAATGAGTACGCCCCCCCCCCCCCCCCCCCCCCCCCCCCCCCGCTATCGCAGGAGTGATAGCATAACACCCCCCCCCTATCAACCAGGGTGATAAGATACCACCCCCCCCGATCACACAGGGTGATATAAGCTAGCAACCGCTATCACAGAGAGGTGATAACATAACGCCCCCCCATCACATGTGTGATGAAATAGCACCCCCCTCTCACACGTGTGAGATAAAATAACACACCCCCTATCACCCAGGGTGATAATATAAAACACCCCCCTGGGACGAGTTTTCAGCGCGGGGAGAGTGCAACCAAAAAAAAACTTCGAGCGACGCCTCCGGGTGGAAAACTTTCGTTTGAGCCACCACACCCAAGCCATGTTTTTCCCACTGCGTGTTTCCCCGACGGTTTGACCACCTCGGACACATGACGAGATCTACAAGATGGTCTGCATCCTAACCTGCCGCTCTGAGGTGCTACCAGGGTCTGTAGATTACAGATCCTACCCGCGAATCTTGTCCAAGATCCTCACGCAGATTCTGCGGGTTCCCCCACCAGGCAATATGAGCTTGATCCTCAAATATAGGGAAATGATGATCTTCTATCTTCCTTGAAAGCACTAGATCGGGAAATGATGTGTAGATGATCTGCCTGAGGCATGACATGGTTGGAGAAACTCGGCTCCGAACCCCGCCCCTGTGCGGTGTATTTCATGTTGCCACCCCGTGCGATACGGCAAGTGTGATTAGGCCTTCTCGAATGATGCATGTATTTGTTGGCGGCCTCTGAAAACTATTGTTGGGGCGTTCCGCTTCCTCTCCTCTCCTCTCCCCCGTCCGTCCGTCCGTCCGTCCGTCCGTTCGTCCATCCGTCCTGGAGTTCGTTTGGATGCGAGGGTCTGTCGGCGTACGACTATGTGTGTGTGTTCTTCACATTAAACCGTGCTCTCTACCCGTCGGCATCCAGCACAACCAGTGTCCGTGCCGATTCTTCAATCCTAGAACAAGGGCTACAAGTTCTGTGGTCACAAAACTACGCCACATCAGAGATACTACGTTGGCCATGCATGAATTGAGTACGACCCCGCCCCGCCCCGCCCCGCCCCGCCC